>JBBGZY010000679.1:0-600000 GCA_037952925.1 Lithobates clamitans
CAGCAGATTGATGGCATTATCCTAGCCTATAAATTCAAAACACAGTTTGTAAAAAAGGCGACACACCCTATTATTAGTTATAATCACAAATTACTAAAGCACTTGAGCTTTTTAAGGCAATGGATATCAAATAATGACAATCACATAACAACATACACCATTTTTTTTATATAATATAAAAAGATTGTATAAAAATTTAATTAACCACTTCAGCCCCGGAAGGTTTTACCCCCTTCCTGACCAGAGCACTTTTTACAATTCGGCACTGCGTCGCTTTAACTGCTAATTGCGCGGTCATGCAATGCTGTACCCAAACGAAATTTGCGTCCTTTTCTTCCCACAAATAGAGCTTTCTTTTGATGGTATTTGATCACCTCTGCCGTTTTTATTTTTTGCGCTATACGCGGAAAAAGACCGAAAATTTTGAAAAAAAATGATATTTTCTACTTTTTGTTCTAAAAAAAATCCAATAAACTCAATTTTAGTCATACATTTAGGCCAAAATGTATTCGGCCACATGTCTTTGGTAAAAAAAATGTCAATAAGTGTATATTTATTGGTTTGCGCAAAAGTTATAGCGTCTACAAACTAGGGTACATTTTCTGGAATTTACACAGCCTTTAATTTATGACTGCCTATGTCATTTCTTGAGGTGCTAAAATGGCAGGGCAGTACAAAACCCCCACAAATGACCCCATTTTGGAAAGTAGACACCCCAAGGAATTTGCTGAGAGGCATGTTGAGCCCATTGAATATTCATTTTTTTTGTCCCAAGTGATTGAATAATGACAAAAAAAAAAAAAAAAAAAAAAATTACAAAAAGTTGTCACTAAATGATATATTGCTCACACAGGCCATGGGCATATGTGGAATTGCACCCCAAAATACATTTAGCTGCTTCTCCTGAGTACGGGGATACCACATGTGTGGGACTTTTTGGGAGCCTAGCCGCGTACGGGGCCCCGAAAACCAAGCACCGCCTTCAGGATTTCTAAGGGCGTACATTTTTGATTTTACTCCTCACTACCTATCACAGTTTTGAAGGCCATAAAATGCCCAGATGACATAAAACCCCCCCAAATGACCCCATTTTGGAAAGTAGACACCCCAAGCTATTTGCTTTGAGGCATGTTGAGTCCATGGAATGTTTTATATTTTGACACAAGTTGCGGGAAAGTGACAAATTTTTTTTTTTTTTTTTTTGCACAAAGTTGTCACTAAATGATATATTGCTCACACAGGCCATGGGCATATGTGGAATTGCACCCCAAAATACATTTAGCTGCTTCTCCTGAGTACGGGGATACCACATGTGTGGGACTTTTTAGGAGCCTAGCCGCGTACGGGACCCCGAAAACCAAGCACCGCCTTCAGGATTTCTAAGGGCGTACATTTTTGATTTTACTCCTCACTGCCTATCACAGTTTCGGAGGCCATGGAATGCCCAGGTGGCACAAACCCCCCCCAAATGACCCCATTTTGGAAAGTAGACACCCCAAGCTATTTGCTGAGAGGCATGGTGAGTATTTTGCAGCTCTCATTTGTTTTTGAAAATAAAGAAAGACGAGAAAAAATTTTTTTTTTTTCTTTTTTCAATTTTCAAAACTTTGTGACAAAAAGTGAGGTCTGCAAAATACTCACTATACCTCTCATCAAATAGCTTGGGGTGTCTACTTTCCAAAATGGGGTCATTTGGGGGGGTTTTGTGCCACCTGGGCATTCCATGGCCTCCGAAACTGTGATAGGCAGTGAAGAGTGAAATCAAAAATTTACGGCCTTAGAAAGCCTGAAGGCGGTGCTTGGTTTTCGGGGTCCCGTACGCGGCTAGGCTCCCAAAAAGTCCCACACATGTGGTATCCCCATACTCAGGAGAAGCAACAGAATGTATTTTGGGGTGTAATTTCACATATTCCCATGCCATGTTTGAGCAATATATCATTTAGTGACAACTTTGCGCAAAAAAAAATAAAAAAAATAAAAAATTGTCTCTTTCCCGCAACTTGTGTCACAATATAAATTATTCCATGGACTCGACATGCCTCTCAGCAAATAGCTTGGGGTGTCTACTTTCCAAAATGGGGTCATTTGGGGGGGGTTTGAACTGTCCTGGCATTTTATGCACAACATCTAGAAGCTTATGTCACACATCACCCACTCTTCTAACCACTTGAAGACAAAGCCCTTTCTGACACTTATTGTTTACATAAAAAAATAATTTTTTTTTGCAAGAAAATTACTTTGAACCCCCAAACATTATATATTTTTTTTAAAGCAAATGCCCTACAGATTAAAATGGTGGGTGTTTCATTTTTTTTTTTCACACAGTATTTGCGCAGCGATTTTTCAAACGCATTTTTTGGGGAAAAAACACACTTTTTTACATTTTAATGCACTAAAACACACTATATTGCCCAAATGTTTGATGAGATAAAAAAGATGATCTTAGGCCGAGTACATGGATACCAAACATGACATGCTTTAAAATTGCGCACAAACGTGCAGTGGCGACAAACTAAATACATTTTTAAAAGCCTTTAAAAGCCTTTACAGGTTACCACTTTAGATTTACAGAGGAGGTCTACTGCTAAACTTACTGCCCTCGATCTGACCTTCGCGGCGATACCTCACATGCATGGTGCAATTGCTGTTTACATTTGACGCCAGACCAACGCTTGCGTTCACCTTAGCGCGAGAGCAGGGGGGACAGGGGTGCTTTTTTTTTTTTTTTTTTTTTTTCTTTATTATTATTATTTTTTTATCTTATTTTTAAACTGTTCCTTTCATTTTTTTTTTTTAAATCATTTTTATTGTTATCTCAGGGAATGTAAATATCCCCTATGATAGCAATAGGTAGTGACAGGTACTCTTTTTTGCAAAAATTGGGGTCTATTAGACCCTAGATTTCTCCTCTGCCCTCAAAGCATCTGATCACACCAAGATCAGTGTGATAAAACGCTTTCCCAATTTCCCAATGGCGCTGTTTACATCCGGCGAAATCTACGTCATAAAATGCTCGTAGCTTCCGGTTTCTTAGGTCATAGAGATGTTTGGAGCCACTCTGGTCTCTGATCAGCTCTATGGTCAGCTGGCTGAATCACCGGCTGCATTTTCAGGTTCCCTGTTGAGACAGGAGAGCCAGAGAAAAACACGGAAGATGTTGGGGGGGGGGGGGGGCATTCCCTCCCACTGCTTGTAAAAGCAGTCTAGAGGCTAATTAGCCACTAGGATTGCTTTTACATGAAAGCCGACCGCTGGCTGAAAAGAATGATACCAAGATGATACCTAAACCTGCAGGCATCATTCTGGTATAACCACTCAAAGTCGTGAATGGCGTACCTGAAGACAAAAAAATGGTTAACAATAAAGCACAGTAAACGGTAAGGTATAAAAAATTGCATACCTGAAAAGCAAACATGATAAAACATAATAACAATAAAACATTGCAGAATAGAATACAGTAAAAAAGAGCAGAACAATAGAGAGAGAGAATAGAGAGAGAGAGAATAGAGAGAGAACAATAAAACGACAACTATTTTTATTTTATATTTTTGTTTGTGTTTTTTTTTTTTTTTTTTTTTTACACTTTTTTTTGTAACTAACTTTTATAACTGTAACCGGTTCCAGGTTCGGGTCTCTCAAAATGCGATGGCATCTCGGGAGACCCTGTGAAAGTGTGCCTAGTCTGTGCAATGCTGTACCCTACGCTAATACTCAACTAGTGAATGGTAGCGTTCAAAACATTCACCAATGCAAAGACCAGGATTGTCAGGACAGGAGGGACAATAATAGCGGGTGTCACGCCTATATCCGCGCTTGCTGCAGACACAACATCTTTTTTGGCGGGTTCGTTGGGTAGGGGTACTCGGGAGGACATAAAGAAAATGCCTCTCATGCAGCCGACTGCATTTGGTTGGGGATGTGAATGGGGGAAGTACAGGCGCTGCAGAAGTGGTGGGTTCCCAATTAGGATTGGCGAATGCAGCAGGAAGGGCACTATGGGCACGACGGGCCTGTGTTTGTCTTTTTGGTGGCAGCGGGACACTACTTGTGCTTGCCACCTCACCAGCTTGAACTGCACTTATGGGACTCGCCACGTCACCAAGTGTTACTGCAGTGCTGGTTTGACTACGACCGGGGTGTACTAGGCCGCTGGCGCTTGCCAGTTCACCAAAACGCTACCAAAAAAACTGTTAGCGATCGCAGGAATCAGGCCTGACTCTGCGAACGCTGCAGTTATGCGTTTAGTGTTTTGTAAGTGACAGTGATCGATCGATACTGCACTTGGGTGGGCTGGGCTGGGCCGGGCGGAGGGGCAAAACGCAGGTGCTAGCAGGTATCTGGGCTGATCCTGCTAACACTGCGTTTTTGGGAACCCTAAACTGCTGGGGACACTAGTATAGATCTGATCGGATCAGATATTGATCGGATCAGATACTATACCACTAAGGGAGGCGTATGCTGCGTGCGTGGGTGTTAGCGGTACTGGCGCTAATCTGACGCCTGGGGCTGGTGCTTGCCAGTTCACCAAAACGCTACCAAAAAAACTGTTAGCGATCGCAGGGATCAGGCCTGACTCTGCGAACGCTGCAGTTATGCGTTTAGTGTTTTGTAAGTGACAGTGATCGATCGATACTGCACTTGGGTGGGCTGGGCCGGGCGGAGGGGCAAAACGCAGGTGCTAGCAGGTATCTGGGCTGATCCCGCTAACACTGCGTTTTTGGGAACCCTAAACTGCTGGGGACGCTAGTATAGATCTGATCGGATCAGATATTGATCCGATCAGATACTATACCACTAAGGGAGGTTACGGTGCGTGCGTGGGTGTTAGCGGTACTGGCGCTAACCTGACGCTGCCTGGGGCTGGTGCTTGCCAGTTCACCAAAACGCTACCAAAAAAACTGTTAGCGATCGCAGGGATCAGGCCTGACTCTGCGAACGCTGCAGTTATGCGTTTAGTGTTTTGTAAGTGACAGTGATCGATCGATACTGCACTTGGGTGGGCTGGGCGGAGGCACAAAACGCAGGTGCTAGCAGGTATCTGGGCTGATCCCGCTAACACTGCGTTTTCGGGAACCCTAAACTGCTGGGGACGCTAGTATAGATCTGATCGGATCAGATATTGATCGGATCAGATACTATACCACTAAGGGAGGCGCATGCTGCGTGCGTGGGTGTTAGCGGTACTGGCGCTAATCTGACGCTGCCTGGGGCGACGCATATCACCGCCGGGCGATCAGGGGGCTAAACCTTTATTCGGTAATAAACGGCGGGTTCCCTGACACTATAAAAAATAAACGAACTAACCAGCGTCACCCGTAACGGTTATACGGTGATCAGTGGTGAAAGGGTTAACTAGGGGGCAATCAAGGGGTTAAAACATTTATTAGATAGTATATGGGGGTCCCTGTCGCTATAAAACACTGACGGCGAACCTAAATATTTACGTCCCTAACTACCGTCACCAGCGACACTAATACAGCGGTCAGAAAAATGATCGCTTAGCGACACTGGTGACGGGGGGTGATCAAGGGGTTAAAACTTTATTAGGGGGGTTAGGGGGGTATCCTAGACCTAAAGGGGGCCTAACACTCACTGCCCTAACACTAACTGTCACAAACTGACACTATGCAGTAATCAGAAAAAAAAAAAAAAATACTGCTAATGTCAGTTTGTGACAGGGGGGGGGGGGTGATTGGGGGGGGATCGGGGGGCGATCGGGGGGGGATCGGGGGTGTAAATATGCCTGGCATGTTCTACTGTGTGTGTGTGTATTTGGTGCACTCACTTGTCTTCTCTCCTCGGCGCTGGGACGGAAACTGCCCAGCCGAGGAGAGATGACATCACATCCTCTGCCTGTGTGAAACGACACACAGGCAGAGGAGGATTCCCATTGGCTGGGAGCGATCGCGAGGGGGGGGCCACGATCGGATGGTCTCCCCCTCGCCTCCCGACGCTCCCAGTCAAATGCCGACCGCCGATGGCACCGGGGGGGGGGTCCGATCGGACCCCCCGCCCGCGGGAGGCAGATCACGTACGGGTACGTGATTTTGCCTGCCCGTGCCGCTCTGCCGCAGTATATATGCGGTAGGCGGTCGGCAAGTGGTTAACCACTTCAGCCCTGGAAGGATTTGCCCCCTTCCTGACCAGGCCATTTTTTGCGATACGGCACTGCGTCGCTTTAACTGACAATTGCGCGGTCGTTCGACGCTGCACCCAAACAAAATTTGTGTCCTTTTTTTCCCCACAAATAGAGCTTTCTTTTGGTGGTATTTTATCGCAATTTTGCAAAAAACACAATATTTTGTAGTTTTTGCTATAATAAATATCCCAATTTAAAAGAAATAAATATTTTTTTTCCTTAGTTTAGGCCGATATGTATTCTACTACATATTTTTGGTATAAAAATCGCAATAAGTGTATATTGATTGGTTTGCGCAAAAGTTATAGGGTCTACAAAATTGGGGATAGATTTATGTCATTTTTATTATTTATTTTTTTTACTAGTAATGTCGGCAAACTGAGATTTTTATCAGGACTGCAACATTGCGGCGGACAGATCGGACACTTGACATTTATACGGCAATCAGAGCTAAAAATAGCCATTGATTATGGTATAAATGTCACTGGCAGGGGAGGGGTTAACACTAGGGGGCGATCAAGGGGTTAACTGTGTTCCCTAGGTGTGTTGTAACTGTAGGGGGGATGGGATTGACTAGGGGAGGAGAGAGATCTGTGTTCCTACTTAGTAGGAACACACGATCTGTCTCTCCTCTCCCCTGAGAGAGCCGGGATTTGTGTGTTTACACACATAGATCCCGGTTCTCGCTCTGTCACGAGCGATCACAAGTGCCTGGCAGTCATCGGTCATGCGCATCGGCCGGGGACACATAGCGGGCGCGTGCGTGCTCCCCTGGTGGCACGTGGGCATCTGTTGTGATGCCTTAAAGAAGCGATGTACAGCTTTGGCGATTTGCCCAGCCGAGCCAACCTGCCACAGTATAACTGCAGCGGCTGGTCGGCTAGTGCTTAAAAAAGGAGAGGAAAAGATTCAGAATCATTAATATAGGTGTACCCAAAATTATTATCCAGCCCTCTACAAGCTTATTACAAGTAAGTCAAGCTAACCAACTGCTCTGTCCAAAAATGGACCATGTACAGTGCTAAAAATAAATTTATTGTATACAAAGAGGGAAGAGAAGAGGGTCACCAATGAGCTTTAAGCATTTCGCGGTTCAAGCCGCTTTATCAGAAGCAGTACTACAGAATCTATATTTCAATTCAAGATGCATGTGGTTAGCCATGCATAACCATTAGCCCAAGACCCACCAGAGGGGGAGAGACACCCCTGGAACCGTGCTACATCCCCAAAGTGAGACCACTGGAGCATACTAGGACAGACTGGGCCATCACCTCACCAACCTTTAACATTTGCAGCATACCTAGATAAAATAGATTGTTAGACCCTTAGCATATCAAGAAGATGTTCAAACACCACCAGCATCATGGACATGCAACAAGGTCAGAGGACCATCCAAACCTAGACAAAGTCACTGACTGGAGACCAACAATGGATTTTTAATGGTGGACGGGGGAAGACCAGGCTGTGTTGTTCAGCGTCAGTGTAGTATACATAAAGGTGCAGGAGGACCTGACTGTGCTGTCTGGCAAGAATGTTTGGATCATAAGCCTTGCTGAAAAAAGTTAAAAATCCTTTGGAAGACAAAATAGTTCCCAACTATTTATTTTAAAATGTGTATTTATCTACCTGGAATACAGCTTTAAAGATGCGTGCACATTTATATTAAACAAGATACCAACCAAAAACTACAGTGAAAACATTTTTGGTAGTGACAAGTTAATATATAACTTATAACGTGGGCAGATACGTTAAGGGAGCCTAGCTTTCCTGAGTTATTCTGAAGAAATCTCAAGCCTGATTCTTGTTCCAAGAGAAACTATTTTGTGTACAGCCCTAATTATATTTCAGCTTTGATTTTTAGTTTCTAATACCATTGGTGTCATGCTTACAGATGTCTTGCTCAATTGAGTTTGTCAGTTTGTGCAGGGTGGAAAATGTAATCTCTTTCAAGTTTTGTCTAGTATGTCCTAGCTTGACTTAACATGTCATCTTCAATTACAGAAACAAAGACACAGCTAAGGTCTTCTGACCTGACTCCGATTCAACGGAGAAGTATGGCTGTCCCTGCAGAATACTGTAGACGACTTTTGCGCTGTTTCCATAGGTCGGATCATCCGCATCATTCGCTGTGACTTGAACGACAAATGTCCCTGCAATAAAAAAACAAAAGGTATGTCAGTTTTGGAAAAGTCCTGCTGATAATGAAAGGAAAAGGAGGACTGGAATGGAAGGAAGGGGGGAGTGAGGGAGGGAGAAAGGAAGGAAGGGGGAAAGGAAGGAAGGAGGCAGGAAAGGAAGGAAGAAGGGAAGGAAGGAGGAAGGAAAGGAAGGAGGAAGGAAAGGAAGGAGGAAGGGAAGGAGGGAGGAAGGGAAGGAAGGTGGAAAGGAAGGAAGGGGGAAAGGAAGGAAGGAGGAAAGGAAGGAAGGAGGCAGGAAAGGAAGGAGGAAGGGAAGGAAGGAGGAAGGAAAGGAAGGAGGAAGGGAAGGAGGGAGGAAGGGAAGGAAGGTGGAAAGCAAGGAAGGGGGAAAGGAAGGAAGGAGAAAAGGAAGGAAGGAGGCAGGAAAGGAAGGAGGAAGGGAAGGAAGGAGGAAGGAAAGGAAGGAGGAAGGAAAGGAAGGAAGAAGGGAAGGAGGGAGGAAGGGAAGGAAGGTGGAAAGGAAGGAAGGGGGAAGGAAAGGAAGGAGGAAGGAAGGGAAGGAGAAAGGGAAGGAGGGAGGAAGGAGGAAAGGAAGGAAGGAAGGAGGAAGGGAAGAAAGGGCAAAGGAAGAAAGGAAGGGGGAAATGAAGGAAGGAGGAAAGGAAGGAAGGAAGGAGGAAGGAAAGGAAGGAGGAAGGAAAGGAAGGAGGAAGGAAAGGAAGGAGGAAGGGAAGGAGGGAGGAAGGGAAGGAAGGTGGAAAGGAAGGAAGGGGGAAAGGAAGGAAGGTGGAAGGGAAGGAAGGGGGAAAGGAAGGAAGGTGGAAGGGGGAAAGGAAGGAAGGAAGGAAGGAAGGAAGGAAGGAAGGAAGGAAGGAAGGAAGGAAGGAAGGAAGGAAGGAAGGAAGGAAGGAAGGGAGGGAGGAAGGAAGGAAGGAAGGAAGGAAGGAAGGAAGGAAGGAAGGAAGGAAGGAAGGAAGGAAGGAAGGAAGGAAGGAAGGAAGGAAGGAAGGAAGAGAAAAGAAAGGAAGGTGAAAAGAACGAAAAGAGGTAATAAAAAAGGGGAAAGAGAAAAAATACAAAGAAAAGGGGAAAGAAAGAAAGAAAGAAAGAAAGAAAGAAAGAAAGAAAGAAAGAAAGAAAGAAAGAAAGAAAGAAAGAAAGAAAGAAAGAAAGAAAGAAAGAAAGAAAAACGGTGAAAGAGGCGGGAAGGGAAGGAGAGAAGGCGGAAGGAAGGAAGGAACAGTTTATTCACTTTTCATATGGACATAGCAAGACAGTATTTAGCTGCAGGGATCTCCCTCTCCAACTGTCTCTTTACCATCTCATGGAGAAAAATCTGTCATCCACTACAATACCTTCATTTTGTGTGAAGTAAGAGGCAACGCAATATAATATTTTACTCCTGCTCTTTTCCTCTATAGCAGTTTTCTGTCAACATCTGATTTGCTACTAGCAAACAGTGTAAGAAATCACATTAATCATGTAACTGCAGGTATGGAAGAAGAATATCATGTCTGCCTGCCAAGCACAGCTAAAGTTCCTGAGGGCATTAAATATCACTAAAGGCAAATACTGAAGCCTACATCTACCTAAAATATACTTTTTATAAATACAATCCAAATAGTGCAAATATTATGTATGTTTTTAAAAAAACAGCAAAAACATTAAAAAGTGGAACTAATATGACTGCTATGCACCATGAAATATCTAAAAATGTGCACATAAATATCCCATAGCTATGTAGATACAAAACAGTGAACTAAGCCAGGCTAAAATACACATAAATAGGAAGATTAGAACATTGCAGATATGTAAGCGAACTAAGGACTGAAACAAATAAGCAGCACACAAATGACATCACTGGTAAGTTTTCATTGAGCCAGCACAAGCACATAGAGAGTTCTCACCTACAGACCGGCCCTCTCTGATGAGTTTAACTCTTGCAGGCTTTGCTCTACAACTAAGACAATAGAAAGGATTTGAAAACTACCCGCATATTAAACCACATACACATACTGCCCATCTGTGATGCGTTTCACCTTTACAAGTTTAGTCATAGAGATAGGCCTGTGGAGGTGAAATGTGTCAGGTAAGGACAATCCGTAGGTGTGAATTCCTACTGTGCTTTTGCTGGCTTAATAACAACTTACTACAAATTACATTGGTTTTCTGCCTCCTATTTGCAGATTTCCAGGGTTTGGAGCAGAGCCTCATCATTGCATGTCTACTAACAACATTATCCCAGTATATATAATTTCCAGCTATGCATTCCTAAAAAAAGAAAAAAAAAGTGCCTTGAAAAAGTATTCATACCCCTTGAAATTTTCCACATTTTGTCATGTTACAACCAAAAATGTAAATATGTATTTTATTGGGATTTTATGTGATAGACCAACACAAAGTGGCAAATAATTGTGAAGTGGAAGGAAAATGATAAATGGTTTTCAAAATGTCTTACACATAAACATCTGAAGAGTGTGGTGTGCATTTGTATTCAGCCCCCTTTACTCTGATACCCCTAACTAATATCTAGTGGAAACAATTGCCTTCAGAAGTCACCTATTTAGTGAATAGTGTCCACCTGGGTCAGGAGTGGGGGTTGCCCTGGGCGCAGTGGTTTATTGCAGAGACATGGGTGCCCTGACCCTAACCCTAAGGGAAGAGAGGGGGGCGCAGTTTGGCATCCTTGGGGTGCTGGATGGCCTTGTCCCGGCACTGATGGTAACCTATACTTTTGCACTTTTTTATTTTATGCCAAGCTTAAACTGCCTATATATATATATATATATATATATATATATATATATATATATATATATATATATATATATATATACATGTATGTGACTTAACAAGTGGGTATGGTATTTTTAACACCCTTCCACTGTCTTAGTTGATTAACTTTGACCAGTCTTTCTATGAAGGCTCAAATATCACTTATTACACTTCTGGAAGGAAGTCACTAATTGCCTGTGATAACTGTGATACAATTATAATTTTAAAAAGTTGTTTCCATGCATTGTTTCCTACCCTGAATGTTCTTGTAATATGTTAAACAAGGACACCTAGCACGCAGATTATTTACATATTTCATATTTACATATGAAATAGTGATAGTCCTTTAATTGGATTTTCTGAACTCTAACTTGAACCTCTTTATAATATAAAGATGAAGGCCTTGATGCATGTAACACTTGAAATATTACCACTTATTCTGTTTGTTTTATTCTGCACAATAATGTATTTTTTTCAGTGCATGCATTATTCTGTTTTTTTAACCTGAGACTTTTGCTGGAATAAAACTCTTCAAAATGTTCACACATAGAAGTGCTTCACCTTACAATAACAGCAAGTGAATTTAGCAACTAAATCTGGATTTTAGACAGTTGTAAAAAAGCAGTTGTAAAAGCGCTGCACAAACTGTTAGCGCTATATAACTCCTGTATAATAATAATAACAATGATAATAATTTCCAGCTATACATTCCTAGAAAAAAAAAAAAAGAAAAAAAAAGTGCCTTGAAAAAGTATTCACACCCCTTGAAATTTTCCACATTTTTTCATGTTACAACCAAAAAAGTAAATATGTATTTTATTGGGGCTTTATGTGATAGACCAACACAAAGTGGCACATAATTGTGGAGTGGAAGGAAAATGATAAATGGTTTTCAAAATTTCTTACACATAAATATGTGAAAAGTGTGGTGTGCATTTGTATTCAGCCCCCTAACTAAAATCTCCTGGAAACAATTGCCTTCAGAAGTCATCTATTTAGTGAATAGTGTCCACCTGTGTGTAATTTATTCTAAGTATAAATACAGCTGTTCTGTGAAGCCCACAGAGGTTTGTTAGAGTACCTTAGTGCACAAACAGCAGCATGAAGGCCACATAACACACCAGTCAGGTCAGGGATAAAGTTGTGGAGAAGTTTAAAGCAGGGTTAGGTTATAAAAAAAATCCCAAGCTTTGAACATCTCATGGAGCACTGTTCAATCCATCATCTGAAAATGGAAAGCGTATGGCAAAACTGCAAACCTACCATAATATGGCCGTCCACCTAAACTGACATGTCCACAGGACAACTATTATGGCGAGTACACATGTTCGGAATTTCAGCCCGCGAAAGTCCTGTTTGCAGTTTGCGAGAAGCCATGTGGGGGACACGACAAGCATGTGCAAAAAAGGTGCTCTGGTCAGATGAGACCAAAATTGAACATTTTGGCCTAAAAGCAAAATGCCATGTGTGATGGAAAACTAACACTGTACATTACCCTGAACACACCATCCCTGTCGTGAAACATGGTGGTGGCAGTATCATGTTGTGGGGATGCTTTTCTTCAGCAGGGACAAGGAAGCTGGTCAGAGTTGATGGGAAGATGGATGGAGCCAAATACAGGGCAATCTTAGAAGAAAATCTGTTAGACTCTGCAAAAGACTTGAGACTGGGGCAGAGGTTCACCTTCTAGCAGGACAATAACCCTAAATATACAGCCAGAGCTACAATGGAATGGTTTTGAATCAAAGCATATTCATGTGTTAGAATGGCCCAGTCAAAGTCCAGACCTAAATCCAATTGAGAATCTGTGGCAAGACTTGAAAATTGCTGTTCACAGATGCTCTCCATCCAATCTGACAGAGCTTGAGCTATTTTTCAAAGAAGAATGGGGGCTGAATACAATTGCACTTTTCAGATACTTATTTGTAAAAAAATGTTGAAAACCATTTATCATTTTCCTTCCACTTCACAATTATGTGCCACTTTGTGTTGGTCTATCACATAAAATTCCAATAAAATACATTTACGTTTTTGGTTGTAACATGACAAATTTTTTAAAATTCCAAGGGGTATGCTTGCTTTTTTTCAAGGTGGTGAATATATATATATATATATATATATATATATATATATATATATATACATTTCTCAGCATAAATGAGTACACCCCAACAGATTTGTCAGAAAATCTTTACTTTCCTTTCAGAGTCAACATTTTCTATGGGCCACTATACTACAAAATACTCCCACAAAAGCAGACCATTAATTGCAACCAAGATTTGCTGATTTGCACACACAAAAAAGTATTTTCCTAACAAATTAATTGTAAAAATGAATTACATTACTTAAGCAGACCTTCAGTCATTTTTTCAAATTTGCATATATTAAATCTTCTGCCCTTGTTGTTTTAACTTTGGATAGTTAAACACAATTTTTTCTGCCAGTAAATACCTTATACAGCCCACTTCCTGTTTCTTGAATGGTCATTAGCCTAGGCTTATGACATCATGCACAGCTCTCTCTCTCACTCTTATAGGAGTTTGCCAGGAAGGGAGGGGAGATGAGTCATAAGAGGGCAAATGAAAGCTGCAGGGCTGCAGAGCTGGGGGTATGCCCCTGTGTGTCTGTGTAAATTCAGAAAGTTATCAGGCAGCAGCTTAAGCTGCCCACAGTTAAAATGGCTGCAGCCAGACTTAGTGGAAGGAGATTTCTGCAGCATATTTGGCAAGTACAGAATCACAGTATATATAAAATAATATGCAAAGTGGTTGGAGGGAAGTTTCAGAATGGCAAAGATGTTTTTATTACAAATTATGTGAGAAGACTGCAGTTCTTCTTCCCATTTCATGCTGTCAGCAATGGCACCCTATGGAAGAGAAATGTCACAAGGCCTGAGAAAGAGTGTAATTTCTTTACACAAGAAAGCTGAAGCCTACAAGAAGATCAGCAAAGCTTTACATATCAGTCAGAATACTGTAGCAAAAGTCATACAAAAATTAAACAAAAAAGGAACTGCAACCATCTTACAGAGATGTCTAGGCTGTCCATGGAAGTTAACACCTCAACAGGAATGTCTTCTGATGAGAAGGGCTGCAATTAGCTAAAGAAGTAGAACGCCAATCCAGGGTGATTGTTTCCCGTGACACAATATGGCATACACTGCAGAGGAATGGCATGCATGGGTGTCATCAACGAAGGAAGCCTCTCCTAAAGCCCATGCACAAAAAAGCTTGTCTAGAATTTGCCAGCGCCCATGCTGAAAAAGAAGAAAACTACTGGGACTCTGTACTCTGCAGTGATGAGACACTGAGATAAATGTTTTTGGAACTGATGGCTTCAAAACTGTATGGCATTACAAAGGTGAGGAGTACAAAGAAAAATGCATGGTGCCTACAGTGAAACATGGTGGTGGTAGTGTCCTGTGTGGCTGCATGAGTGCTGCTGGTGTCGGGAGCTGCAATTCATTGATGGTACCATGAATTCACAGATGTACTGCTCAATATTGAAAAAGAAGATGATACCATCACTCCGTGCCCTTGGTTGTCGTGCACTTTTCCAACATGACAATGATCCAAAACACACATCTAAAGCCACTGTTGCATTTCTGAAGAAGAACAGAGTGAAAGTGATTCAGTGGCCAAGTATGTCTCCTGATCTTCATCCAGTATCCAGTCTCTAAAAGAGGTTGTTCTTGAAGAATGGAAATAGATAGACGTTGCAATATGTCACAAACTTGTTCATTTCATGTGAAAGCAGAGTCTCACTGCTCACAAGTGAACTGGCAGGCTGTAATCCAAGCCAATAGTCTGTGAGGGTGAACGCCCTGTCACTGCCAATGAACTCAAGGTAAACAAAAACTTCAGATGGCTGTACTCCAAATACAATGCAAAAATGGCTTTATTAGCAAAAAGGTAAAAGCATTATAAAACAGGCATGTTGGCAGGGGAGGAAGGAGAAGGGCTGACGCGTTTCACATGATAAACATGCTTTATCAAAACCACATAGGATACAAAGACTGCACTCACTGATACACACTGAATTACCAAAAGTATTGGGATTTCTGCCTTTACACGCACATGAACTTTAATGGCATCCCAGTCTTAGTCTGTAGGGTTCAATATTGCGTTGGCCCACCCTTTGCAGCTGTAACAGCTTCAACTCTTCTGGGAAGGCTATCCACAAGGTTTAGGAGTGTGTCTATGGAAATGTTTGACCATTCTTCCAGAAGCGCATTTGTGAGGTTGGGCACTGATGTGTACAAGAAGGCCTGGCTTGCAATCTCCTCTCTAATTCATCCCAAAAGTGTACTATCGGCTTGAGGTCAGGACTCAAGTTCCTCCACCCAAACTTGTTCATCCATTTCTTTATGGACCTTGCTTTGTGCACTGGTCCAAATCATTTGGTGTAGGGGGATTATGCTGTGGGGTTGTTTTTCAGGGGTTGGGCTTGGCCCCTTAGTTCCAGTGAAGGGAATTCTTAAGGTGTCAGCATACCAAGACATTTTAGACAAATTAATGCTCGCAACTTTGTGGGAACAGTTTGGGGGTGGCCCTCCTCCTATTCCAACATGACTGCGCACCAGTGCACAAAGCAAGGTCCATAAAGAAATACATATAAAGGACATGCAACTATAATATCTTCCATACACACTTGCACAGCGTATACCATAATTATTAATCATAATAATGGGTTAAGTCCCACTCAAAATTCAAGCCCATTGGGATTCTAGTCTGTATCCAAAATACCTCTCGTTTGCAAAGAATCATAAAACTGTCACCATGTCTCCTAGGAGTACACACCTTTTCAATGCCCTGTATTTGTAGCAAAGAAGTATTGCCCCCATTAAAGTGTTTGGTAATATTTGTGCCATGTTCTTTCTCGATATCATAAACATGATCGTGCAACCGATCACAAAGTCGCCTGGTCGTGCGACCCACATGCTGGATCGCACATTCTTTGCACGTGATCTCATAGATCAAATTCCTGGTATTACAATTTATGTACATCCTGATCTTGAACTCTCTGTTGCTGACTGTAGAAAGAAACTTGTCACCCTTGATAATACGAGGGCAACACGGACAACTATCAGCTCTACATTTAAAATCACCCATTAAATCTAGCTAAGTTCCAGCACGTGTACTAGACCAGAAATCACTAGGGGAGAAGCAATTTGCCAAGGAAGGTGCTCTATGTGACACAATTTTAAATCCCCTAGATAGGATCTTAGTGTATGTGTCATTCGCATAGAGCAGGGATATGCAATTAGTGGACCTCCAGCTGTTGCAGAACTACAAGTCCCATGAGGCATAGAAAAACTCTGACAGCCACAAGCATGACACCCAGAGGCAGAGGCATGATGGGACTTGTAGTTTTGCAACAGCTGGAGGTCCGCTGATTGCATATCACTGTCATAGAGGATAGAAATGTGGTACTCTATTATCTTCCTGATTTTATTGAATTCCAAACTAAAAGAGGTAAAAAAAATAGGAACATTAACTGAGGCCCCTTTACTTTTCTTGTCCCGTAGTAACTCCATGATCAGCAGAAGGCTGTCTCCCAGGGGCCACTCGATATTAGTCCATCTGTATAATTATCATACAGGGACCATATTACCTGTCTATGCACAGGAGCTTCTGCTCTGCAGCCATCAAGGCACCTCGACTTTAAGGCCTTAGTGCCTTTCATTTTGGCTACCGGTCCTGGTATCATGGTATTATTTCACCCCTGTTTTGGAATTTACTTGGCTTAATATCTCTGACCTACTTATGTTAGCAGATGTAAGCATTTCCAATTAACGGCATATAGACCATTGGAATTAACCCTTCCTGGATGATACTTTTGGATATCCTCTTTATCTGGATACCCATACACGAGGCTTATTCTCATGTAAGACAGTGATATCTGCTCTCTCTTTGTTATCTTTGAAACCTTGAATGTGTCCTGAGGAAGCCTAACAGTGAAACTCGTTGATGCACAAGGACTCACTGTATACAGGCATACCCCACTTTTAAGTACACAATGGGGTTTATTTACTAAAGCTGGAAAGTGCAAAACCGGGCTCACTTCTGCATAGAAGTGATGGGCATTGATGGGTGGCAGTGATGGGCACTGATGGGTGGCAATAATAGGCACTATCAGTTACCCTGATAGGCAGCACTGCTAGGTGGCAATGATTGGCACTACTGGTGGGCATTGATAGCTGGCACTTGCGGGCACTGATAGGTGGCACTTGTGGGCATTGATAGGTGGCACTTGTGGGCACTGATAGGTGGCACTGTGGGCACTGATAGGTGGCACTGTGGGCATTGTTAGGTGGCACTGTGAGCACTGTTATTTGGGCACAGATGAGGCAGATGTGCCTCTTCCACTTCGGGACCGATGTCCCTCGCATCCGAGCCGGTGATCGGCTTTTTTTTCTACTCACGCTGTCAGCGTGAGTAGAAAAAAAAGCCGATTACTGATCTTTTGTTTACATCATGTCATCAGCTGTCATTGGCTGACAGCTGATCACATGGTAAGGGGCCGGGACCGGCACTATCAGTTACCAGTTATCAGTGATGATCCGCCCCGTGAGAAAGAGCCCTAATTTGTTTTTGCACAATTCGTTACTTCTGTAGAGTATAGATACTCGTTATAATAAATCAATTTGTTTTATTGTTTAATTGTTTCATTTTCTGATCATTTGTTATTTATGTATGAATGTATATTCTTGATAACGATTCGTAGTTCGGAAAGTCGTTTGTTTATTGAATCCAATAACACACACAATGACAATATCTCTTCTCCTCTGCACAAATACAATACAACACCCTTTTCACTTAGTTCTCAGGAATGCACTTTGCCAGTAATCCAACCTCCAGCACAAAATGAATCAGCTGATTGGACTGTAAGATTTACTCCTAGTTGACCTTTTGTTTCATTAGACCTTTAACAAATTAACAAATCATGCTAAACTCATTTGTTATTTTCGCTATAATTTCTTTCATATTAGTTAAAATTCCTTATTTTTTTCTTCAGACATTCGGATGCAAAATTCGGCCGATGTTTGAGTCATTACGAAACGAATTGCACATGTTTAGGAGTTTATTAATTCTTCCTGTCAGTGTGAAAGTTCCTGCCCATATGATGTATGGGCAGACAGCTTACACTGACAGTCTACAGGAGACCTGCATGGCATCAGCGATCTGCGTGCGAATGTCCGAAAGATGCAGAATTCGTCCGAATTTTGATTCGTTACGAAACAGATTGCACATGTCTATTGGAGAGCCTTTAGAGGATTTATTGCCATGGGACTGAATGAACATATTATTATTTTACATATATTTTATAGATCTGTGGATGACATGAAGAGAGTTTTTTTTCAACAAAAGGATGACTGTCTGCACACAGACACCATCTCCCTGTTGCATAAGTCTAAACAAGATGGGTAGAGGATGGCTTCAGCTGCTGTTCTCCACCTGTAGAGAACGCCTCAGACGTGTTTCGGCCTTTTCTCTTTTACCCAACTCAATCAAACTTACGCAACCGGTCAGTCGGTGTCTCTTTGCAGATGGTCACCATTTTGTTGAAGTCTACTAGAGCCTGACAAGTCGATCTTGTCTGTCTTGCACCAGTCTATTCACATGCTAAACCAACTGACACGTGTTTGGGGGCATTCAAGCAGTGTTACTCTCATTGTTTTGGGCTACATATGAAGAGAGTTTTGCTTTAATAGTGCGTGGAGAGGTACTGATGGAGTTTGCCTCCCCTCTCCTCTTTTTCACTAACCTTGTTGGCAATGATATAGCACATATTCAACACAAAACTATTTTTGTCTGAGGATAAGTTAGCATATTTGTTTGCAACAAATGCAAATATGCAGATATGAGTTCCTCCAATATAACCCGTTATTTTGGCCCCCCATCTTGGCATGCCTGTTGTTTTATACAGCAAATTAAGTATTTTATTTTTGTAAGTTTAGATTGGCTAGGCATTTATTATCTGTTGATTAGATATATATATATATATATATATATATATATATATATATATATATATACAGTTGTGCTCAAAAGTTTGCATACACTGGCAGAAATTTTGGCAGTAATATTGAAAATATGATCGATCATGCCAAAAAACTGTCTTTTATTTAAGGATAGCAACCACATGAAGCCATTTATTATCACATCGTTTTTTGGATCTTTTTAAATCATGATGATAACATAAATCACCCAAATGGCCCTGATAAAAGGTTTACATACCCTGGAATGTTTGGCCTTTGTACAGACACAGAAGGTGGCACAGGTTAGAATGGCAATTAAGCCCTGGTTCACACTGAGGCAGCGCGACTGCCTCAGGCGACCTGGACACGACAGGGGCGGCGACTTGCAAAACGACTTCTCTATAGAGTCTCTCGCCTCAAGTCGCCCCCAAAGTAGTACATGAACCTTTTTCTAAGTTGGAGCGACTTGCGTCGCTCCGATTAGAACGGTTCCATTGTACAGAACAGGAAGCTACTTGCCAGGCGGCTAGGTCGCCTGACAAGTCGTCCTAGTGTGAACCGACCCGAAAGGTTAACTAAATCACAGTTAGTGTCTGTGTATAAATAGTCAATGAGTTTGTTAGGTTGCACTAAGCAGGCTAGACACTGAGCCATGAAGTGGTAGAAAAGAACAGTCAAAAGACCTGCGTAACAAGTAATGAAACTTTACAAAGATGGAAAAGAATATTAAAAGATATCCAAAGCCTTGAATATGCCAGTCAGTGCTATTCAATCACTTAATAAGAAGTGGAAAATTTGGGGATCTCTTGATACCAAGCCAAGGTCAGGTAGATCAAGAAAGATTTCAGCCACAACTGGCACTCTGGAAAAAGATGGTGCGGTTGTTTTTAAGGAGCACAATACGATGATACTTGAACAAAAAAGAGCTGCATGGTCAAGTTGCCAGTTCCACAAAAAAGCCTGGTTACAATATGCCCAACAACACATTGACATGCCTCATGGGCTTTTTTGTGGCATTGGCGCAGTAAAGTCTTCTTTCTGGCAGCTCAACCATGCAGCTCTTTTTTGTTCAAGTATCATTGAATTGTGCTCCTTAAATACAACCACACCATCTTTTTGGAGAGCAGCCTGTATTTCTCCTGCGGTTACCTGTGGGTTTTTCTTTGTATCCTGAGCAATTCTTCTGCCAGGTGTTGCTGCAATCTTTCTTGGTCTACTTGACCTTGGCTTGGTATCCAAATAGCCCCTAATTTTCCACGTCTTAATAAGTAATTAAACAGTACTGACTGGCACATTCAATGCTTTGGATATCTTTTTATTTCTTTTACATCTCTGTAAAGTTTCCTTACCTTGTTATGCAGGTCTTTTGTTCTTTTCTACCTCCTCATGGCTCAGTGTCTAGCCTGCTTAGTGCATCCATGTGAGAGATAGCAAACTGATTGACTATTTATACACAGACATTAATTGTGATTTAAAAATCCACAAATGTGGGAAATTAACCTTTAATTGTCATTTTAACATGTGTGTGCCACCTTCTGTGTCTGTACCAAGGCCAAACATTCCAGGGTATGTAAATTTTTTATCAGGGCCATTTGGGTGATTTCTGTTATCATTATTATTTAAAAAGGATCCAAAAAAACTATGTAATAGTATGTGGTTTCATGTGATTGCTATCCTTAAATAAAAGAAAGTTATTTGGCATGATCAGTCATATTTTCAATATTAATGCCAACATTTCACAATTTCTGCCAGGGTATGCAAACTTTTTAGCACGACTGTATAAATATATATAAACACACATCTAATACACATCCTTAGAGTGATAGCCCCCCACTACATTCCTGAAAAGGTTAATGTAGCCTAATAAAACACATACAGTCTCGGCTCATTTGGTTCTTCACCATATTGTTTTCCAATTCAAACATGGTACACCCGCATACAGATAGCGGGTTAAGCGCTGTGTATAAGTTGAAGTGATGTTTAAAACATGGCAGGGCATGAGCGGTCAGGTGTTTTTTCTGGAGTTTTGCATAGATAGTTTATATTAATAATATATCTAGTATGTCTGCATTTTATTATGTATAATAAAATGATATATATATATATATATATATATATATATATATTTTTTTTTTTTTATAAAAAGGGTATCAGTATGTTTTGGTACCTGAAATGTCCCCCTTTAAATATATGCAGTATAGGACTCATTCCCACATGAGAGTGCCATGTTTTGCCTGCATGGGATGTACAGGGGCTGCATGCATCCCATTTGTGTCAACTGAGATGCAGTGACTACATGGACACAGCCGCTGCTCCCAATATAACATCTGTGTCTGTGCAGGTATGGGGGATAATATCCGCTTGCTCAGCGGGGATCACTCCGCCGATCCCCGCTGAGCAGGAAGATGACAGGTCCGTCGCTGCACACTGTGCAGCGACGGACCTGTCAGAGCGCCGCTCTCCCCTATGGGGGGATCGGATGATGACGGACCGTAGTGTCCGTCGTCACCCGATCCGATCCGAAAACGGATGGAAAAGTAGGTTTTTCCTCCGTTACACTTTTCGGATCGGAGCGGGTCGGATGTCAGCGGACATGTCACCGCTGACATCCGACGCTCCATAGAGATTCATGTATGTCCGTTTTTCATCCGAAAACGCAAGGATGAAAAATGGACATACGAATCGTTAGTGTGAAAGAGGCCTTAACGTAACATAACAACTATAACGGAATGAAATGATGTAGTTTACAAATAAAAAGGAAACAAAACGAAAATAAATTTTCCATCGTGCACAAGTCTACTCTCCAAATTCACCATCACTATTAATAAAATGTTCAGGTGGAAGTTAAAAATATTAGGAAGCTGTAACATACCGCATATTAAGCGAATCCCACAGTTCTTGGTTTACCAGCCAGCCCACAAAGGCAGAGGCCATCTTGGAAATGGCCTTTTATTATATCCCCCACCAGCAATGTAGCCATTATTCCCCAGTGCCAACACCCTTTGTAGCTATTATCATATTGCAGAAATGTGAAGGAAACCTTTTTTTACCTTTCCATAAGGGGCACAGGCCCCTGATCTCCATGCAGGAAGCCGAACACATAGAGATCTACAGGTTTTCTTTGTTCCTTTTTGTGAAGCATATGATTAGAGCCAGAAGCTCAGGGTGCAACTTGTGACATTAGCAAATCAACATCCGCTATTGTCTTCCTGCTTTTCTTCCCAGCCAAGCAGGACAATAAGCGGGTCCTAAGTCTGGATTGGCTGGGAGGAGAAACGACCAGATTGGCCAGAAGGAGAAGCCATCCGCGACCTGGATGGGGTAAGTGCGGAGCTTGCAGGCAGGGGAGCGGGGCTGGGGAGCAGGTGGGGCTGGCGAGCGGATGAGCGAACGGGCAGGCGGGAGGGGGTTTGTTTGTTGCCCCACCCAAAGAATGGAGCACCAGCCGCCACTGCTTTTTACTAAACTATACACCTGACTAAATAAGACAGACAACTTGTATTATGTGGTTTTGAATTTTAGAACTGCACAAACAAGGACCTTTTAGAACCCACACCAAGAAGTGAACTAAGTTTTAAGAATGCAAGTGGGAGAACATTTTACACTAATCAACCTCTGACAGCACTGCAATACGCTTACTTAGCCAGTCTCCGATTTGTGTACATAGCCAGTTAAGAAACATGATAACATGGCTCCAATTTATCTAACATTCCTTATTTAAATTCTGTTTTTATTTTTTTTTTAATGCCACAGAAATACGTTTTAAGCATGCTTTCTGCAAATTCTTTCTACATACCAGATTTTATGTTAACATAGCTTCAGCTATATACAGTTAATTTGTTTTTATGTATCAACATTTTCCTATGAAGGTTCTGCGTAGGATGGCATCTCTGTGTATTATCATGATTCACCTGTAAAAACGATTGCCTTGTAACAAATGATACTCTTTAATTATGCTGTATTGTGCAACCGATCTGACTTCCATGAGTGCTCAAGGATGTAGCAGATTGGCATGTTGCTTTTGCTGAGGAGCAGGACTGGTGTTTAAGGGCATTGCTTCTTAAGTGTAAAAAACAACCTAAAATGTTCAGAATTGGATCTGAAGATCTGCACTATGTTTAAGCATTTCTTTTTCTTATTGAAAAAAACCCCTACAAATTACATTTTACATTAGTTGTACTAAATCTATGAAAGCAACAAAACAGCTATGCAACAAGCATTTTCAAAAGACAGAATATACCAGTCGATATTAGGCTCAAAGAAGAATAACCGGCAGTGAGTTATAGCAGAGTTTTTAGGAATCATATGTAATTAGCATTTAATTAAACTAAAGAGTATGCAAGAGAAAAGTTTTTCTCCAAGGTATTACTTCTGTTAACATAGATCATTTTTTTTACATTAACATTAGTTAGTTAAAGCAGAATTACACCTAAAATAGAAAAAATGATATATTACAGCTTACCAGTCCTTTAATGTAGTGTTTCTTTTTTCTTTAATTTCACCTGGTGATCTGGCCAGTAACTCACTTCCTGCCTTAGAGTGTCTGCATTCTGGATGCAGGAGCAACTGAGACACCTATAGACAGCAACATTCTCAATCTGGGGGAAGGGGAGTGTTAGGCTAGCAGATTTAGAAGGACTTGACTAACAAATTATAGCCAAACTTGAGCTAACCCTATTTAAACAGGTACGGCAAACAGTTTCTTTCTTTCTGGGATACACATGGGATACATGTTTTACATATGTATATAAAAGCTGACAACTGTAAGCACCCCTGTCAGTGTTAAATGTTTTTTCTCAACCCTTTAACTACCACTTTTGCCAAATAGCTTGGTCTGTTAGTGTTACTACCCACAACAGTAAAATCAGTCTGTATTTGGAGTAAAGCATGCTTGTTGTACTCACTGTGGAACCTAAGGGGTTAAAGTGGATGTAAACCCTCTCATATACCCAATGAAGTGAATAGCCTCAGATGATTTGGAGAGATCAAACAAATCCTCCTACATAAGTTTTACATGTATATCTGCGGTCTTACCCTTTCTACACTCTTTAGAAAGTGCAGATCGTGTTAGAAATCTTTCTTCATCTTTCAGCAGTGGGTGGGGAGTCTGTGCTTACACTGTGTGATGCATTGGTGTGCGCAGCCTATTGCATTAGGGTGTGCACCCCAGAGCACAAACACACAAGGGTGTATATCAGCAGAGCAGCGGATGGTGTCAGTAGAGCAGAAATAAGTGTCAGTAGGGCAGTGAACGGTGTCAATGGTTTTTTTTTTTTATTACTTTTACAAATTTTTTTTTTTTACAATATTATTTTTTATTACTTGCTTGATATTTTTTTAGAGCCCCATTGGGGGCTTTGGTGAAATATCAAAAGGTCTAAACAAACCCCTGATTTTTCACTTTTGAGACAGAGAAAGGGACTGAGGACAGAGCTTCCCCAGTTCTTGTCTCTGCAGCCTCAGCTGCACTGGACAGTGAATGAATGGAAAGTGCTCTGTGCTGAGCAGCATAGTTTATTAAGAATGAAGACACGAGTGATCAGTACACATCACTCACTGTGTTCATTCAGAAAAGGAAGGGGCCAGTAAATTAAATATTCACCAGCTTCTTTGCCCACACTCAATCATGAAACTACACCTGCAGCAGCCGGAGGGAGAGGAGGGAAGCTGGCAGCAATGCAGGGGGGAGACAGGGGGCACCAGGAATATGGGGGAATCGGCACTGCACGGGGTGATTAGGGTGTGCCCAGGCACACCTGGCACACTCTGTGTGCACGCCTATGTGTGTGTACATACACACACATAGGCAGAGAAACGAAGCAACATGCAGAGCTGCATAGACTCTGTATTCAGTATTCTGAATAGACAAGCTCCCTGTTAATCTTCCTCTAAGCTTACTCCCTGACACATTTGTTGGAGAGCTTGTCAGAAGTGACTCTGCTGATAACGGAACCGAGCACCAGAGAGAAACGGCATTTAGAGCTTTGGAGAGAGATAAGTAAACACTAAAAATATATGTGCTTAGTTCAAATTTTGTGAATGGGGTTTACAGCCACTTTAATCCTGCGCATTGTGTAAAAGGGCCGATCCTGTCTTCTCTGATCCTCCCCTTCTTCCACAGTCCCCAGGTCATCTCCTGATAGCACAGAGCCTTGGGGGCAGTCTGTATTTTTTTGTGGGAGGGTGTATGTGATCAGCATAGGGCCAATCAGCACTGTCCAGACTAGGGTTGCCACCTGTACAGGTTTCTCCCGGACAGTCCGGTTTTTGAATTATGTGTTCTGGATTCTAGCTGCCTCAGACCCAGACACATCAGTCAGACCTGACTGCACCGGAAATGACATGTCTGCACGACCATCTGATGCATGTCTCCCCTCCCCGCCATTCCTGCAGCCTGTCTCACTCACACAACAGAACAAAGCTGCCTCCTCCCTCTCCTTCTCATTCTCAGCCCTGTATATACACACAGGAGGAGGATATGTGCTGGGGGGGTGCTTTGGTATGAGGGAACATATGCCAGAAGTGTGGGATGAATTTGAAATCTGACAGCCCCTTCCAGCACTAGCCCTCTCCCTCCCGGAGTGCCCCCCAGGACGTATCCAACCCCCCTTTCAGCACTAGCCCTCTCCCTCCTAGAATGCCCCCCCAGCACATATCCAACCCCCCTCTTCCAGCACTAGCCCTTCTCTCCCAGAGTGCCCCCCAGCACATATCTAACCCCCCTTCCAGCACTAGCCCTCTCGTTCCCAGAGTGCCCCCCCAGCACATATCCAACTCCCCTTCCAACACTAGCCCTCTCCCTCCCAGAGTGCCCCCCAGCACATATCAAACCCCCCTTCCAGCACTAGCCCTCTCCCTCCCAGAGTGTCCCCTCCAACATATATCCAACCCCCCCTTCCAGCACTAGCCCTCTGCCTCCCAGGTTGCCCCCCAGTACATGTCCAACCCCCCTTCCAGCACTAGCCCTCTCCCTCCCAGAGTGCCCCCCAGTACATATCCAACCTCCCTTCCAGCACTAGCCCTCGCCCTCCCAGAGTGTCCCCCCAGCACACATCCAACCCCCCCTTCCAGCACTAACCCTCTGCCTACCAGAGTGCCTCACCAGCACATATACAACCCCCCCTTCCAGCACTAGCCCCTTCCCTCCTAGGATGCCTCCCCAGCGTATATCCAACCCCCCTTTCCAGCACTAGCCCTTTCCATCCCAGAGTACTCCCCCAGCACATATCCAACCCCCCCTTCCAGCACTAGCCCTCTCCCTCTCAAAGTGCTCCCCAGCACATATCCAACTTCTCACAGAGGGGATGATCATGGCATCTGGGACCCCGAGAGATGGAGGACATTTGCCATGGATGCCAACACTAGCTCCTGCTTGGCAAGTTAGTAAGAGATTGAGGGGGCAAGGACAAGTGCTGGGATGGGGAAAAAGGGGGGCTAGGACTTGGGTTTCTGGGGATAGTGGAGGACTTGTGCTGAGGAAGGGGGAAGAGGTTTTGTTTTGAGGGGGGGAATTGTTCTCGGAGGGGGAGAAATTATTTTAGTTGGTGGGGTGGAGAGTGGGCATAAAGATTAGTATTGAGTTTTTTATTTTTTTTTTGCAGGAGAGGGAGTTGGGATATTTGATAAAAGGGTAACAAGAAGGAGAGTATTGCTTGCGGGGGAAATTTGTGCTCTTCTTACCCCTACACTGTGTGTTACACACCCCTGACTGCTGTACTCTTTTTGTTTTGTACTTATGACTCCTACTATGCATTCCACACTCCTGTCCCCTGCATTTTGCACAGTAAATATTCCTGACCCCTGTATTCCATGCATAACACTCACAGTTCATCCACACCCACTGTGCTATGCATTACTGTTCTCCTTGAGGCAACCCAGTGTCCCAGGTCTTGTCTTTTACAATCTTATAGCATGTACTAAAAAAAAAAAAAAAAAAAGATGTCAAAAGCCACTAAATTTTTCGGGTTTGGCTTGAAGAAAAGGTGGCAACCCTAGTCCAGAGGGTCAGGGGTCATGCAGTCTCATAGGACAGTCAGAAGAGAATGAAAGCTCCCACTACAAGCCAGTGCTTGGCCGGACACTGATAGAAGTCACAAAACTGCTATATACTGCTGATGAGAAAAGGTATTTAGCATTTTATATTTACAAAAATAGTTGCATTTCCATGTTCTGTGTACTGTGAGAGACCATATATATTGAATACAAGCTCCTGGGTTTAGTAACACTTTGAAGAATGTTGTAAAATTGTAAACTTACTGGCTGGATCAACAGGTAAAAATAAAGGAAGAAAACTAATGCAGCCATCACATTTAAGAATTGGTAAACAGCAACATGCAGTATTTTTTGTTTTGTTTGGGGTTTAAGATCAATTTAAGCGCTCCCTTAATTAGAGAAATGTGGAAATCAACGCTAACCTTTTCCTAAAAATGTTAGTTGCTTGGCTGTCAGAAGTTCTTACTGGCATACTAATTTTAGACTAGTGATTCCAAATTGTGTAGTAGAACATTAGCATGACAGCTAACAATGTCAAAAGGAAGCCTCCATGTTCCATGTTCCTGAGATGACATATTTTCTGTAGGCTGCATATAAACTAGCTTCAGCTTGTATAGAGCAGAGTGTACAGCAAGCTATTAAAAAGATGTTGCAAAGCTCCCAGAAAGCGCGCTGGCCTTTAAAGTGCAAAAGGCCTTAAAGTGAAATATGTTTTTTTTTCTTACATGTCAGCGGGTAACATTTTTATGGCGGAGGAGACTGTGTAAATGTTCCTTCCCTATCTGCTAGCATTGTTTTTGTGCCAGGGTGAAGTAAAACCTTTGGTCATGCACAGGAAATATGTCATTTCTGGCTGGGAAAACAAGTAACTGAAGTCTCTGGTTTAGGAAAAAGGCCAACAGGGACAGGGGGGAATGCAAATGTTGCAGTGCTAGAAGAAGTCACTGGGGAGGGGGAGATTTACTAAAACTGGAGCACTCTGAATCTGGTGCAGCTGTGCATGGTAGCCAATCAGCTTCTAACATCAACCTGTTCAATTAAGCTTTCATAATAAAACCTGGAAGCTGATTGGTTTCTATGCCAGGCTGCACCAAATTTTGCACTATGCAGTTTTAGTAAATAACCCTCAGTGTGCTAGATAAATGTGCCAAAATCTGGTGATAGAATATGTGAATACATTATTGAACAGATGAACAAACTCTTCTCTATCACTCATTGAAAGTAAGCATAGTGCCATTAGGGATGCACTTCAATACCAGGCACTTGTACACCTTCCTGCCCAAGCCAATTTTCAGCTTTCAGCGCTGTCGCAATTTGAATGACAATTGCGCGGTCATGCTACACTGTACCCAAACAATTTTTTTATCATTTTGTTCCCACAAATAGAGCTTTCTTTTGGTGGTATTTTATCACCTCTGCAATTTTTATTTTTTGCGCAACAAATAAAAAAAAAAATTTTTTTTTAAAAAACAAGTTTTTCTTTGTTTCTGTTAAAATTTTTTGTAAATAAGTAAGTTTTCTCCTTCAATGATGGGCACTGATATGGCGGCACTGATGGGCACCAATGAGGTGGCACCAATGAGGTGGCACTGATGAGGTGGCACTGACAGGCACTGATGATGGGCACTGATAGGCGACACTGGTATGCGGCACTGATGGGCACTCATAGGCAACACTGATGGGTAATTATGGGTGGCACTAATGGGTACTTATGGGTGGCACTAATAGGTGGCACGGATAGGCACTGATGGACACTGGTAGATGGGCATTGATGGGCACTAATAGGTGGCACTGATGGGCACTGATGGGTTGCAATGATGACACTGATGGGTGGCATTGCTGGGCATCATTTATGTCTTTTAGTACATACTGGTGCAAACCAGTGCCCAATTGTGGGCACTGATTGGCACAGATTGGGAATTCATTTGAACATGTGGATAGCCATGGGGTACATACCTGGCCATCCACATGTTGCCCCCTTCCCTAGTGGTCCTAGTAGCTTCCCTGGTGGTCCAGTATGGTCATCTGAGGGGGGGCTGTGCTGATAAACAATCAGCACAGACCCCCCCCTGTGAGGAGGACCGCCGATCGGCTCTCCTCTACTCGCGTCTGTCAGACGCGAGTGAGGCAAAGCCAATCAACAGTTCTTCCTATTTATATCGTGATCAGCCATGATTGGACACAGCTGATCACGTGGTAAAGAGCCTCTGTCGGAGGCACTTTACCGAGATCAGTGTAGTGGTGTGTCAGACTGGCACACCGCACCACCGATTGCCGCGATGCACCCGTCCGTCATTTTGTTATAGGCTGGGTGGGAAGTGGTTAATTTAGATTTACACTTTTTTTTTGTTGAACAAAACAATTTAGGCTCTAAAATTTAGATAGAGTCTAGTGTGATCCATTTGTTACCATTGTAACCTCTTTTCCTAATGATCTATACCAGGTAATGTTGTGGTCTAAAATTTAGCAGAATACAAAGATAACAAAGCAGACAGACAAACTAAAGGAAAAGATCCAGACCCAAATCCCAGCCATGTACATGGACAAATCAATTCATGTCAACCCAAACTAGCTTTTACGTCCTTGCTCATTGAGCTATTTCTTGACACTTAATGTCCTGCTATAGCTTCTTGCAGTGTTTCATAGCACATCTGTATCTGCTGATGGCATTCACAGTGTCTGTTATTTCTTCCTACAAACAGTACTTGTCACTGCTGTCTTAGCTGACAGTCATCCAAATAAATGCTAAAAATAAAGCAAGATTTTTTTTGCATGCAGACTACATATTCTATTTCAGAAAATGTCACATTTCTGTGCACCTAACATATTTTGGATTGACAGGCTCCAGAAGCAAAAAAAGGTTGAGTCCTGTTCAGTTGTGGCTGGTTCCAGGCTTGGGGAATGCTTGCTGGTAGCTCAAAAGCTGCTTCTACTGGTGTTTCTCATGGCTGGGCGTATGGTTCTTTTTGTGACACAAGTGACATGAGCACAAGGTTCTGTTGCTTATTCTCTTGGGATTTTTGGTTCTGATGATGTTTCTGAGTGCTGGCCTTGTGCTTATGCTTATGACCATAGTGACATGGGTGGTGATAATTCTGTTTGTGGTCTAACAGATAGGCTCAAGGCTCTGTTGCTTGTTCTGTAGGAGTTTGTCCTTCTGTTGAAGGTCCTGGCTGCTGGCCTTTTAACTGGGCTTGTAGTTCTGATGGGGATAGTAGTGACATGGGTGGTGAGAAATCGGTTTGTGGTCTAGCACAATGTTTCTCAACTCCAGTCCTCCCAACAACAGGTCATGTTTTCAGGATTTCAGGATGAAAGGGCTGTGGTAATTACTAAGGCAGCGAGACTGATCAAATCATCTGTGCAAAAGAATGGAAAGCCTGAAAACATGACCTGTTGGGGGTACTTGAGGACTGGAGTTGAGAAACATTGGTCTAGCGGATAGACTCAAGGCTCCGTTGCATGTTCTGTGGAAGTTTGTCATTCTGTTGAAGGTACTGGCTGCTGGCCTTATGGCTGGGTTTGTGGTTGTGCTTGTGACAGTGGTGACATGGGTGGTCTAGCAGATAGGCTGAAGGCTCTGTTGCTTGTTCTGTGGGAGTTTTTCACTGTGTTGAAGGCTCTGCTGGCCTTTTGGCTCTGCTTGTGATTGTAGTGATATTTAAGCTTGCAGTTCTAGTGGTAGGGCTGTGGCTGACTCTACTGCTGGATCTGGTAGCAGGACTGTGGTTGGACCTGCTGCTAATACAGGCTATTGGTCATGTGACTGTGCCTAAAACTATGGCTAGTAGCAGAACAGGTACAAATACTTGTATCTCTATGGTGTGTAAAGCTATACCTACTAGCACTAGCAGGGACTCTGCATTCTTGCCCTTCTCTCCCCTATTTACTTTGTGTCCTACTGTATCTGCTACTTTGGGTCTTATCCCTGCTGTTTCTGGCATGTGTTCCTCAGCTTCGTCTGCTCATAAACAGACATTTCTGTATCCTAAACTATATATTACCTGTGGGCTTTTTGGCTGTCATACTCCTCTGTCTCCACTACACAGAAGAGCAAAAAACCAAGAACATTTCTCCTATTTCCTGCTGAAAAATCTGCCTCTTTTCAGCAGAAAACCAATTTTATGTGTATATTTATTAGAAAACCTGCATGCAGTTAAGTTTTACAATGCCATGAAACTTGAATGCATAAAAAAAGCTTACCTTTAAAAGCTGCCATTATAAATCGCATTTAACACACACCATAGCAGCATATCTAATCCCAAAAAACAAAAACCTAATATATTGTAGCTTACCAATCATTATTTTGGCAAGATCAACAGGTATTTTCTGTACTTGTTGAAAATTTTCTTAGCCTGAAAAAAAAAACCGAATGCACCCACCACATCAAGCAACTGGTAAACTGCAATATATTGCATTTTTGTTTTGTGGTTTGGATATGCTTTAACGCAGCAAGCCTACAGAGGAATTGAGTAGATGATTTGAACGCAATAGATTTACGTAAAGTGTAACTTTACTGTAGCCTCCCTGGCGGTATGATTATGTCAGATTTTTGCATCTCAAAGCGGTACAATTGTTTTGCATAGAAATTTGGCGTTTTATATGGTAGGCCTGTAATTCTTAGCAATAACTCACTTATATCTGTTCACCAAGAGTCTAGTAGATATCCCTGATGAAGTTTGAAACACAAAATCATAAATTATAAAATAATAAATAAACATAATAATTATAAAAAATAATAATATAATAATAACATTCATTTCACCACGATTCACTATCGCTCAATTCTGCAAGTGTTTTAATTTACTATCACTGTTTTCTAGCTGGTCTAAAACCACTTTTAACGTAAAGGGACACTTATTGGTTGCTATGGACAATCTCAAGTTTTCAGGCAAAAAGAACAGTATATGTAATATAAAACTGCATGCAGGGCATTGGACAAAGCACTGGGGACAAAGGGAAGTGAAATAATTTCATACAGTAATGTAATCTGTAAGATTACAGTGTACTGTATGTATGATGATCTTTCACTTTTTCGAATTTGCTGCCAGGCTCCGCCCCCATGCATCGCGACACTCGCAGGGAACGGAGCCTGGCACAGAGAGGCTTTGGGTGGAGGACAGAGTCCGCAGACACCGCAGGGCGACATCGCAGTATCCTGGGGACAAGGCAAGTACACTGCACCAGGATCCTGAGATGTAATCCCGAGTGTGGCTCGGGGTTACCGCTAATGATGCTGAAATTTAACCCCGAACCACACTCGAGAAAACCGCCAGGGAGGTTAAAAACCAATTGATAGCAGGAAACAGGCCACGATCTAGGGGGTACTGGGATGGGCTGTGCCCTCGACCCCAGATTTTAGCTGTGTTGACCTTGATCTCTGAGAGTGCATCCACTAATCCATGAGACTTGATGAGGACAATTGATGTAAGAGGGACTCTGATGTGGGCATTTGATATGGGGTGCACTCTAATGGGGACATTTGATGTAAGGAGTTAATCAGGTGGGAACAGTTGATGTAAAGGGGCTCTCTGATGGGGACTTCTGATGTAAGGGGGGACTCTTCTAAAGGAACCATGATGTAAGGATAAACTCTGATGAGGGCTCCTGATGTAAGGAGGGATTCTGATAGGGATACCTGATATAATGGGACACATGTTCTATTTAATCATCCTAAGCTAATGACAGCTGAATACATACTAGCATTCCCTATTTACTCTTGCACCCCCTCTGCACTACCAGTCAGGGGTTACTTCCAGGTTGTGACTCATAGTACAGAAGTGTGCCTAGTGAATTGGGAATACTGGTTCTCTGCTCCTCTGTCACACTATTGACATTATACCCTCTGACCTTTTTTACTGCACCCCCAGATCAGAGAGGCTAAATACAGCCCTGGCAGGAAGGCTTTTTTTTTTTGCACAGAGATTCCGTAAGGGGAATTTACTAAAGCTGGAGCAGACAGAATCTGGAACAGTTGTACATAGTAACCAATCAACTTCTATCTTCATCTTGTTCAGTTAAAGTGTTACTAAACCTAGGACTCTGCATTCACTATATCTAGTCTCCCACAGTACACATAACATGGAAATGCAATAATTTTAGTATATATAAAATGCTAAATACCTTTTCTCATCAGCAGTATATAGCAGTCTTGTGACTTCTATCAGTGTCCGGCCGAGCACTGGTTAAAGCTTGTAAGAGGAGTTTTCATTCTTCTCTGACTGGCCTTTGAGGCTGCGTGACTCAGGACTCACTGTCTGGACAGTGCTGATTGGCCCTGTGCTGATCACACGTACCCTCTTTAAAGAAAAACTCTCTAGCAATACACACTAAACTGAGCATATGTAGCGTGCCTCCTAGGGCTCTGTACTATCTGGAGATGGATTGGGGACTTTGGAGGAAGGGGAGGATCAGATAAGACAGGATCAAACAGCCTTTTAACACAACAAGCAGGATTAACCCCTTGGGTTCCACAGTGAGTATAACAAGCATGCTTTACTGCATATACAGACTGATTTTACTGTCGTGGATTTAGTAACACTTTAAGCTTTGAAAATGAAAGATAGAAGCTGAAACATTATCTGCCTGCTCCAATCTTAGTATATTCCCCTCTATATGTCTCTTCTTACTTGCCTGCTAGCAACCAGCTTTAGACTGTAGACTGAACTGTGCAGCTCAGCGTACAATCTGGGCATGCCCTGTTACCCAAAATTAATTAGTTAATTAATGCTTGCTTGGGAGTTATATCATCCTGGGCACGCCAATCAAACCGGTCAAAGAAACTGAACCCAGAAGAAGACTAGCGGAGATGGAAGCACCAGTGAGGAAGAATGCATTGCTTGGGTCTACTGCATTGCTTTCTAGTGTGAACTGAGGCTAACACCCGTAAGCATGGTAGAAGTGATCAGGTAATTTTACAGCCACCCAGATCACTTTTACAGAAGAGTCCTGAGTCGGCTGCACAGTGATGAAATAAGCTCATGCCAGTTACACATGTGGTTGGATGAGGGGGTTGATAAAAACAGGTGGTTAAGCTACATTTCTACTGCCCCTAAGGGCAGTAACTCCCTTAAGTTACATAGACAGCCATAAGGGAGGTATACACATGCCATGCCCGATGCAGCATAAATGATTACCTCCATCCTGTTTGACAGAGAGTACCACCGATAATACTACAGTAAAGGAGGCCTAAAACTTTTTCTTATCTTTCTAGAACATGATTGATTGATGTAAACACAACTTTATGTCATTTATTAAGCTCAGTAAACACCATAAACATCTACTTTGCTAATTGAACAGTCTCTACTACAGTCTCTACTCCTTTTCTGATGATTCTGTGCTGTGTAATTAATCTAATATCCTCTTACAGCTTCCATTGCTTAAAATATATGATTATCAAGTGCTATTTCTGGCACCTTTGTTTGATTTAAAAACAACATGCTACATACTAGCTCTTTTCTTTAACATGAAGAGAAAAATGTGTGTATTTTTAGGATTTCTTCCCAGTCCAGTCTGTGAATAAGTGGTTCTAATAAGTATACTTTGCTGCAAATTCTAAAGAAAACCATGTTCTACTTTATGCATAGCTTTTTTGAGCTACTTAATTATACAATTCTTCCAATTTAGGTGTAAAAGATTGCCTACCTCTGTTCCTTTGGCTTTCCACTATTCTATAAAAGCCTTTCCCAAATGACTGTAATTTATCTGATCATTTGCATTTATACTGTGGTTAAGCAATGCAGGAGAATAAAAAGACATAGCAGCAGTGTGCCATTTTTTTTGGATTTACTTTGAATTATGGGAGAAGCTCTAAGTTCATTTCTTGTATCTCTCTGGCAAATCACAGGCATCCCCTTGGTTTTTTGGCCATCTTCTCTTTTCTTTTATTATCACGCTCTCCCATGTAAGTAAATTGGACCGCTTGACTTGCAATAGCGGTGCAGTCCTGCAATGTAAAGTTGCTGTTCAGCAAGAATAAGAGAAGCACAAGAAACAGGCATCAGGAGAAATACCTGCAAACCACAGACTGCTTTTGAGAGGCAGAGGGTAGACACCACAGCAAGTTTGAAAGAGACCATAAACACGATAATTTAGTCTACTCATGAAAAAGATACTGTGATCCAAAAATGTCACAAGTTAAAAGAGGACTTGCGTACAACTCATATGGGCCTGAAATTCATCTTTGTTCTAAATCCTTCATCTAGAAATGTGTTTTTTTTCTGTGTGTCCTGACTACCTAAAACACACCAGCTCAGGGCTTGAAACATGTTACCGTAAGATGTTTTGGTTCTTAGTGAGCCCCAATTCAAAGCAAGCAGACTAAGATGAAAAGAACGTAACTGGAGGAAATGTGGAGTCTACCAATGATGACCTCTCCTTCTGAAAATGCTAGTTGTCCAGCTCTCATGCTGACCTTCTTACTTCAGTACTTTAAATTAGTGACCCGGAAGGTGTTGTCTATAATGACTTTTGACTTTTCTTCAAAACTCCAAGTGTATGTAAAGTGTACACAAACTTTAACAATGAACTAGTCTTCTCTCAATACACTACCATCGTGAGCCGTTTGTGAACTGATAACTTCCTGTGTTTTTTGCCTCTGCTCAGGGTTAGCATTGGTTCTCAGCTGTACGCCTGGACTAAAACATCTCCTACCATGGCAAAAACGAAGGCTCCTAAAGCCAGCATCCCATGTGCAGGAGCAGAGGAACACACTCTGGACTTGAAGCGGGGCAGTCTTATCTTTACCTTTCCTCTATGTTATAGAAGAGGAAGAGGAAGGGTGTGTGTTTTGCAGTCTTATCCTAGGGTGACAATATTGTGCTGAGTTGTGTCACCCTACGGCAGGAAGTGTGTCACTGGCAGGATTAGAACGTGAACATAAAAAAAAAAAGAAGTCTAAAATAGAAAGTAATATAGATGCCACATCTAAGGCCTACTAAGCTGGAAATAATAACATTATTCTTGGGTTTACTGTATATACATTTTGATACAGGTCAGTGACCCAGTATTCTACATTCCAACAGTGAAGGTCTGTGCAGAGAAACCAGGTGAATTGCTATAACCATTTCTGATACACAGAGCAGAAGCTTTGTTTTTTTCTTTCTTTCTTTCTTTAGAACTTTTTCCTTATCAAGATATGTTTTTTTAAAGCCAAAGTCCCACCTTACCTTTACCTTGTACATTTGTACAGGCTCCTCTCCTGTGCTGTAATTGCTTACTCCGATTTCACTGCAAACAATGAGCTTTTCACAGTGTATATTAGAAGCTGCAGCAAGACGGATAGAGCCCGCCTCATTAGTTGGCTGGAGGACATCCAACATCATCTAGCTTCTGATTCAGCAGAGACTGGACAAATTTCAATCCAAGTATGGGCAGGCTAATTTTACAGAAGTTGAGGGAAGGCATTGCCTGGGACAGCATGTGAGCTGATGTCTCTCACAGAGCTCCCGCTGATTATCCCGCATCAATCCTTCCCTCAACAAAATTTCTGCTCCGCACCTGCAACCTCCTGGTTCCACCACCTGAATGATAACCAAAAAAAGGCAGGGAAAAAGCAGCGGCCTTGGAGCTGTAAGATGGCGCACAGCTGGACTTACCACAGCGTGCTCCTCAGGGAGTGGAGACATCCAACGAGCCCATGAGTAAAGCTTCCTGATTGCAAGGAAAGAAGTCAGCTAGAGACATGTTGTATTCTACGCAAAAGCTTTCGGGGACACAGGGGGCATCATTCCTGGATAACTCTGCTCCCTCTCCTGTTTCAGAGCAAGATAGACAGGAGATGGCAGCCATGTCAAGTGCACAGCTTCCATTAATAATCTTAAGGAACATTTTGGTAGCTTGAGGAAGTTAGTGTTCCTATTACACTAGGATCTTCAAAAGATCAGGGAGTGTACCACTGCTACAGAAAGTCACATTAGCGACATTGAAGAGTCCCTGGCTAGAGATGCCCACATCACTTCTCAGATGGCTACTACCACTAACAATAAGAAAAAAAGCCGTTATCACTGGACCACCCGCCAAGACCCATGTTGGCCCACCTTTTAAATATAAAGATCGAGAAATTGTACTTCATCTCACCAGAGACAAAGCCAATATCCAGTATAACTGGGCAAAAGTATCTTTTTATCTAAACTTTTCAGGGAAAGTCCACACCAGGCAAAATTTGCAGAAGTCAAGAAAATGCTCCAACGTCTTCAGCTGTTTATGCCATGCTATACCCTGCCAAGCTGAGAATCACTGCAAGGGGTCAAGCTCATTTCTTTAAAATGGCTGCTGAGGCATCCTCTTGGCTTGACAATAATGAGCACAGTCTTTGCTACTGAAATGTAGAAATGTAGAGGATGACTGACACCTGTCCCATATTCGCTTTTCCTTGGTATCACCTGAGTTGCAGTACACTACCTGAAACATATTCAACTCCAACTTAGGTGATTGTTAATTATGTTCATTTATGCAGCAGGTATATTTTATGTGTTAACACAACTTTCTGATGCCTGAACTCTCCTCTTTGTCACACACAATTGAGAGGAACTGTTTTGCCTAGTTGGCAACCACTTGGATTTCCAACAGTTGAGTGACACTCACGGCATCTCCTTCACTGTGCTGCACAGGTCTTGTCGTCAAAGTGGACCTGTTGCCGTGTTCAAGGACCCCACGGTTTACAGAGCAGTTGCATCTATTTGTTTATTATTACTTCAGCGGTTCTATCGATCACCCTTTGTACAACCAGCCTGTGACGGTGTCAGTGGGAGGATTCCCCTATTCACATTGGGTGTGTGGATGGGGAAATTGAGTCATTTTTTTTTGTTCAACCTGCTTGTTGAATGAAAACAAAAATGGCTCATGTGGCCAGCCTTAGTGTCACATAATTGTGTTACCTAGGATATGCATGCAAATCCAGCCTGCCTAGGAATGTCTCCTTCTCCAGACTGACACCAGCAATCAAGGAATTTTGGTATCTGCAAACCCCCCCCAAGAACCTACCCAGCATTTGGGTCACTGCTTCCAGCCTGAGGGCTAATGAGAGAAGTACTAAGGCAGGGTGCTATAATGTTTTTAGGAAGCTATGTATAGCACCTTGCTGGACCCTTCCACCAGCCATGATATTGCAATGAGAAGCACAGAGATGTAATGAAAACAGAAACAGTTTATTTAAAAATGTCATTAGCATGTTGATTGGTGGGGGAAGGAGGAACCAGAGAAGGCAAATAATAATTAAATGTCAGCTTCATTGTGCTTGATTTCTTGACTGTGCAGAAAAAAAAAACCCCTCCATCTTTGCATGGACAAGCAGGCATTGTGGACTCACGCAGTTATATTACATTATAGTAATGCAAAATAATGGATTTATTCTACAATTAAAAAGTGTTTTCCAGCCATTAATGACCTCATGTGCTTGCAAGCAGCTTATCTCTCATGGGATGCCCTCTATTTTATTGAGCAAGTGAAGTGCTAGAAAATGAATAGCGTTTTATACAATAAACGAATGAACCCCCACAATGTTGTGTTAAATAAGTAATACAGATTACAAATGCCCTGCCAGAAAGAGCGTGCTACATAATAATTACTTTTTGGATTAATCTGTGCATTCTAAACACAGATGTACAGCAGTTGTCAGATCTGCATATATCAATGGAGAGCTGTCCAAGTCACATTACAATGAAAAGTGAAACTCTCGCCCTTTATCTACAGCCATAAATCCCTAGAATTTATTTTATTCTTTCTTCTTACTGTAACATTCAAAAAAAGACAGATTTCATGGAGAAAAAGCTCTTTGACTTATCACCTCTTTAAGAACATCGTTCACTAAATTAGAACTTCTAGCCTAGTTAAAAACATTCTTCTTATATGAGAAGCTGTGTTTCATTGACTATCCAAAGCCAGGAAGTTCCATATGACACATTGCTGTTAAAAAACGGCTTTTTGCATAATTCCCTCGAACAGATAAACTTCTTTACACTAGCGCTCATTATACTCTAGTACATCATTATAATCTTCAATATGAAAATACCAATCCCTTTTTATCAACAGGAAAATGTCCCCTTTTCAGATATGTGCCATTTCCTGCACTTCTGATGTGCAAGGTTAAATATGTCAATCAGCTAATGAATGAATGCAGTGGCATATGGTGAAAAGTAGGGTAATGCACAGATAATTATGAAATGCTCTTCATTCATGTGATGCAGAGAGCGCGTTTCATTAAATGTATTACTTTAGCGCTGATGCACACAACAGGACATGCGGGGTATGAAAAAAAAACAGATATGAATGCCAACGTGTTTTTATCTGTGGCTCTAGAGCCCAGCTATATATTAAACGCAAATACAGTTCTTTCTGTACTATGCCCTCCTAATTTATCCACACTGAGCACTGAGTATGTTTCAAAAAATTCCATTAGGTTAATAAGGGAGTATCTGTGTGCTTAAGAGAGAAACAAGTCAGGCAAATCTTAGAATTCTTACCAAATCCTTGCAATTGTTCATCATAATAAACAGCTTTAATGCTGTCTAGATGAATACAGTGCACATTGATCTTCGCCAAGTTATTTATTTATTTATTTTTGCAATAAATCACCTTCATAAATGTTTGCTTTGTTGATCGAAAAATATTAATAATTCATTCTGTTTCAAACATATAAAACATTCATTTTGTCTCAAAAATATAAAAAAAAAATGTATTTTGTTTCATAATTGATTCCTGTTACTGAATGTCATTCACAATGTATAGGCATTAGAGATTTCAAAGCTATAGGTTAACTAACATTTGTGGCTGGTATTATAAAGCCTTCTTTTGAATTTTACCAGGCGCTAAAAAAAAAAAAAAAAATTGTAATATACATTAAATGGTTCAAAGCCTATAGTATGCCTGCATGACCACCGAGTCATAAGAGAAACGACAAACAGACACTTATGTGCACTTGGGTCATTATCTCTGTCTACAAAGCCAGCCCTAATGAGAACTAATTATCTGCTCTTCTTTCTATGCTGCAGTCTGGAAGATCAACGGATCTGATTTGTGCAACTATGTTTTACCATTGTTCATCTGTGCTGCTCCATTATAACAACTGTCATCATAAGAGCAGATACACACTTGTGAAAGCTCTGCCTTTGAACACTTTTATCGGCCTATTAAAACCTTCTTTTTTTTGTACGAATTGCTGTTTCCTTTTAATCTTGATTATATGCTTCATTATACTGACTTGTAACAGTTGTGTTTTTTTTTTTTTACCTTGTGATGTTTCTATTTTTTAGTTTTTTTTGTCCCTAATTGCTATGTTTAAACAATGTTTCTGACCAAAAGGCAAAAGTAAACATTCTATAATGATTTTCCTATTTTCCCATTAATTATAGCTTAAGAGGATTATTACAGTTCTCCAGAATATATTGTCCTCAAGAAAAGTCGCTTATACCCTTTGCACGTATATAACATATATATATGTTTTAGTAGGGATACACTTTTTTAAGCAATCTTATCTTGTGTCATAGACAAGTAAAAAAACCTTTCAATTAATTTACTATTTATCGATATTTTATTTATTACAGATATTTATATAGCGTCAAAAATTTACACAGAACAGCACTAATGAAGCATGGGCCATTTGTGTAGCCTGAAGTGTTCTGTAAAACTGTTACTTTTATTCATCCTGTACAACATAATACTGAGACATAATACTAAGACTATCATCTGTGAAGTGCACAGATGATAGCGGGTCACACATTCTGGGACTCATCCATTCAGTAAATGTCTTGCATTCTTTCACAGAAACAAGGCATTTTGTGATTGGAGGAAGGGAGACTGATGTTCATCTGCACCTCCTCCTTGAATAAGAAACGGCTGCACCTCACGTGGGCTCCAAGTAAAATTTTTTGGAATATAAAAATATCCAAAATGACACCAGAAAACACCAGTAGTGGTCAAGGTAGACGCATTTCACACAACAGAAATTTGCTTAAACATTACTGATTAAGCACATTTTTGTTGTGTGAAACACGTCTACCTTGACCACTGATCATTACTGATTAAGCACATTTCTGTTGTGTGAAACGCGTCTACCTTGACCACTGATCATTACTGATTAAGCGCATTTCTGTTGTGTGAAATACATTTACCTTGACCACTGATCATTACTGACTAAGCACATTTCTGTTGTGTGAAACGCGTCTACCTTGACACTGATCACTGATTAAGCGCATTTCTGTTGAGTGAAATACATTTACCTTGGCCACTGATCATTACTGATCAAGCACATTTCTGTAGTGTGAAACGTGTCTACCTTGACCCATGATCATTAATGATTAAGCACATTTCTGTAGTGTGAAACGTGTCTACCTTGACCCATGATCATTAATGATTAAGCACATTTCTGTTGTGTGAAAGGTGTCTACCTTGACCACTGATCATTAATGATTAAGCACATTTCTGTTGTGTGAAAGGTGTCTACCTTGACCACTGATCATTAATGATTAAGCACATTTCTGTTGTGTGAAACGCATCTACCTTGACCACTGATCATTAATGATTAAGCACATTTCTGTTGTGTGAAACGCATCTACCTTGACCACTGCTAGTGTTCTCTGGTGTCATTTTGTAAATTTTGATATTCCAAAAAAGTTTACTTGGAGCCCACATGAGGTGCAGCGTGACGATTTATCACGGAAGCGAGCCGGGCCAGCACTCAGGTGTGTGTTCTAGTGGGTGTATCAGTTACACCTGGAGCGGGGAGTTCTTTTCACTTGGACCTCCTCCTTGAATGTCTTGAATTTTGTGAATAGAATGCAAAACACTTATTGAATTGATGAACTGCAGAGCATTATTAGCTTTTGTTTAAGGTTAGTTTAGGGTTTGGGTCAAGAAAATATTTAATTTGTGATCAAAGAATGACAATATTTTAATACCACCTTATTCTAACAGCCCCCCCCCCCTCTACCTTTCCCCGTGCAATTTGTACAGTATAGTTCAAATCAGCAGGTGTCCCAGCCCAGCATATGTGGCCAAAACCAGGGCACATGGTGCTCAGGACCTGTTTTGAGTTAGTGGGGCCCATTGGTTCTGAAAATGTATGGCCTTTTCCCCATAGGTCGCAATAGAGAAGTCCTCAACTTGCAATCCTGCATGGAGACAACTTTGGCTTAGGGCTTTGGAATAGAATCAAAATGACGTCTGTGCAGGAATAGGTCCGAGATTCCATTTCTAGGTCATCCACTCTTCTAAGGTGTGAAGAATAGGGTATAAATAGCATTTGGGCTTAGACTTCTCTATACCATGGTATACATAGCATAAAGAGATCCAGATGCCAAAAAATCCTGTCCAAAATGAACCTGCCAGTCTCAATCTGTTCATTTGTTTGGTTACAGTAGAATTTCCCAGAATTTTCATTCCTGCTCTTGTAGATGACTTTCTTAGAGGTCTGCATTTACTTTTTTAAGGATAAATTACAAGCATACCTAGCAAAGTCTAAAGGTACGCCATGGATGCACTGGGGTTTATTTATCAAAGGCAAATAAACTGTGCACTCTGCAAGGGTGTTTGCTCCAGGGCTTAGTAAATGAGGTGACACTTCATTTTGAAAAGATTACCCAATCACATGCAGGGAAAATAAAAATACAGCATTTTTGCTTGCATATAATTGGACGATGGAAGTCAGGAGAGCTCACTTGCTAAGCTCCAGGGCAAGTGCCAGTGCAGAGTGAACAGCACTGGCACTTGCCTTTGGTACCCCACTGTTTCTTTTTACAACACCATAACTGACAATGTTATTGTAATAAATGTAGATTATACACACTCAGTACACACTTTTCAGCAAAACGTCAGCAAACACACTAGAATTACAACCTATACACCCATTGCAAGAATTTCTGGAATAAAAGGCTTATGATTATAAATGCAATCCGCTGTCTGGTATGTCTGACACAAAATAACTGGTATAAGTTAGCAAAGGTATAGTATGTATAAAACACTGAGCTGAGCAGATTACAGACTGTAAAACACATTTCACAAATGGAGTGATGTGCAGTAAGCAATGCATAGCATTGGGTAAAGAGTGAAGTGGTGTGGACTCTATAGTCTATGTGTATGGTAAGCACAGCAGAGTACAGTAAAGAATAGACAGCACAGTGTACAGAGTGAAGCAGTGAGGAATACAAAATGCACAGCACAGTGTACAGAGTGCAGTATAATAAATGGTGTGGGGCACAGACTGGACCTGTATGAATTACATAATGTACTGCACAGTGTACAGAGTGGTACAGTCTAAAGTATATAATACACAACATAAAGTGGAAAGGTGTGCAGCAATTGCAGTAAACAACTGAATTCCACAATGCACAGAGAGGAGTGGTGCACACTTTAGTTTACACCAGAGTGTACATAGTGGAGCAGTGTAGAGCATATAAAGTACAGCACAGTGTAAAAAGTGGTGCAGTGCTGTGTGTAGTGCAAAAAGCACAGTGAACAAACTGAAGAGGTGTACATAAGGAATAAACAGCACATTGTACAGAGTGGTATGCAATGGAGTATAGAACATATAGCACAGTGTATAGAGTGGATTGCAGTATAGAATGTACCGCAACTTGTGTAGCATGGAGTGGTGTGAATAATGTAAAGTACTGGGCTCTCAGGCACGAGATTGGGCTTAAAGCGGTGTTCCAGCCTCAAAAAAGTTTTTTTTAAATGTCAGCAGCTACAAGTACTGTAGCTGCTGACTTTTAATAAGGATAGTGACCTGTATAGGAAGCCCACGATGTTGCCCCCCCCCCCCCGGTTGATTCGTCCACCGGCTCGGGTGCAGGCATCGCCATTACAACTAAGGGAAACTGGCAGTGGAGCCTTAAGTCTTCACAGCTGGTTTCTTACTGTGCATGCGCAAGTCGCACAACGCTTTCTGAATGGCCACCTCATCTTTTTGGGACAAACACAGGTCCCAGAAGGCAGCACGGGAGAAGGAGGAGGGCTCGCCGCAGAAGAGGAAATTACGTACTTCGCTGCGGCCCGGCTGGGACTGTAGTACACCTTTGTACTTCTTAAAAGGTAGGAAAAATAAATAAATAGTAATATATATATCTAAAAACGAGGGGTGGTCTTTAGTTTGGGACCACCTTTTAAAGTTGGATGGAACTCCGCTTTAAGTAAAAAGAGGGGCTGAGGGGGAGTTGCACTAAAAAGGTTTTGTTTTTGTTTTGTTTTTTTACCTTAATTCATAAAAGACATTAATATATAAAATAATTAATACATGAAAAAACACTAATACAAGGGGATACAGCTTAGTGGTAAGGGGTGGGTATTTGTGCATGTCTGCAAATTTGTAAGTGCTGTAAATTTAAGGGGTTTATAGTGGGGATACCATGTATGTGCGTTTCTGCAACTGTCCTACGTAAGTCCTGTAAAAATTGTCTATTGACTTTACAGAACAGACAGTGCATGTGGCCACCCTCTGTGCAACAAGCATTTAATAGAAAGCAAAGCAGACTGCAAACCAAGAGCTCTCTGTGCTTCTCCACAGGACAAATTGTATGGTACAGAAGAATATAGAAAGCTTTCATAGGATGAATTTCAAGCAGAGCAGTATCTTCCTTCTTTCCAATAATATCCTTGAGGGAATCTGGCCACCTCTGGTCTGATAGCATCACATTGTATCTATCAATTTTGATAAATATGACAGAAAACAGAATCTTGTCTTAGTGCCTGTCCACGGCAGAGTGCGGTGTGGCAAACCCACATTCTGTGTGCATGTCCTGCACCATGTTCCAAACACACTGGGTGTGAGATCTGCTGTGGGTGTCAATATATTCCTAAAGACATCCCAAACACAGATGGCAAATGCAGTGCGTTTGCCGGCACTGGATCCCATTGTGCCGTAAGCAATCCTGTTGCACGTTTTGCTTGTTTTTAAATTGTATGCACTACTTTTGGTGCAATCCATTGTGATTTCAGCCCATTCAATGGAAAGGGCTGAAAATCACACAGAAATCGCAAAGAAACAGCTTGTTCCTGTGCGATTGCGGTGTGAACCGACACTTAAATTGTTTCTAAAGCCTACAATTTTTGTACCTTAATGCATGCAAGGTAAAAAATGCTTAGGCATCAGCATCCCCTTCACCCCCCCCCCTTTTACTTGAGCCCACATTCAAACCAAGCGCCGTGCACGTCACAGCTCTTCTCTCCCCTCACTTCCAGGTCTCGCTGGCTTTGCTGGGGTATCGTAAGTTATTGGCTCCAAGTGCTGTCAATCAAAGCCAATGAGGAGGGAGCAGGGGGCGGGGCTGAGTCCTGCTGTGTGTGTCAATAGATACAGCAGTGCGACTCGTGAGCAAACAAGCATGAGTACAAACCATGGGAAGCACGGCACGAGACAGAGAGGAGGGGCCAGGAGTGCCAGTGTTTTTATTTTGTTTTTTTTTTTACCTTTACAAGTGCTTTAATGTAATTGTAGGATTTGATACTATTAATGCCGTACCAAATCTCTGCACATAAAAAAATTTGTAATATTTCTACTTAATGCCAAGTTTGTAACTCTTATAATTTTTTCTAAAAGAGACATATAGGGGGTTATTTACGAAAGGCAAATACACTTTGCACTACAAGTGCACTTGGAAGTGCAGTCGCTGTAAATCTGAGGGGGACATGCAAGGAAAATAAAAAACAGCATTTTAGCTTGCACATGATTGGATGATAAAATCAGCGGAGCTTCCCCTCATTTCAGAGCTTCCCCTCAGATCTACAGGGAGTAGATGCAAAGTGGATTTGCCTTTCGTAAATAACCCCCATACTGTCTTACTTACTGGTTGAATAGTCAAGATACCCTTGGTAAGAAAAGTGAGAGGTGTTCCCAAAGAAGGAGATTTGGTTTCCCTAAACTTGAATTTAAAATCCCTATCTATCTATCTATCTATCTATCTATCTATCTATCTATCTATCTATCTATCTATCTATCTATCTATCTATCGTATCCTATCTATCTATCTATCTATCTATCTATCTATCTATCTATCTATCTATCTATCTATCTATCTATCTATCTATCGTATCCTATCTATCTATCTATCTATCTATCTATCTATCTATCTATCTATCTATCTATCTATCGTATCCTATCTATCTATCTATCTATCTATCTATCTATCTATCTATCTATCTATCTATCTATCTATCTATCTATCGTATCCTATCTATCTATCTATCTATCTATCTATCTATCTATCTATCTATCTATCTATCTATCTATCTATCTATCTATCTATCTATCTATCGTATCCTATCTATCTATCTATCTATCTATCTATCTGTCTATCTATCTATCTATCTATCTATCTATCTATCTATCTATCTATCTGTCTATCTATCTATCTATCTATCTATCTATCTATCTATCTATCTATCTATCTATCTATCTATCTATCTATCTATCTATCTATCTATCTATCTATCTATCTATCTATCTGTCTATCTATCTATCTATCTGACATAATCAAAATAATAAGACAATACATATTGCATAGCTCCCAACTGTCCCTGATTTTGAGGGACTGTCCCTAATTTGGAGCAATGTCCCTCTGTCCCTCATTCCTCCTCATTTGTCCCTCATTTTGGTCTGATTTATATAGATGTATATAAAATACACTTTTTATCTTTCAAAAAGTGTTTCCCAGTGCTAAACCTTTCATCCAAATTATAAAATGCTGCATTTGTTAATTTTAAAAGCCAATATAAAGAAATAGTAGTGGTAAAAAAAAGACCCTTGTGGATTTAATTAACCTTTTTGTTTTTAGTTAATTCTCCTTTAAGGGGGTTGTGGCAGGGGGATTGTCCTATGCCTACATACATTTGCTAGTAGGTGTCCCTCATTCCCATCTCAAAATGTTGGGAGGTATGCATATTGTAGATAGCTAGAAATAACAACAGATATAATACAGATGTTACGTATTGTTAGACATGTGTTTCACAGGTTGTGTTGCTAGTCAGACTTACCAACTTCAGACATCTCTGGGACAGTGGCAGTGTAAAAGTCCTTAGTAAATTTGGGTTCATTATCATTAATGTCGTGGATCTTGATGAGAAACTCAGATTCAGGTTCAACAGGTCTTCCTGTTTTTTTGTTCACAGCTTGCGCACGTAATATATATGATGACTTCTCTTCCCTGTCCAGACGTTTTGTTGCTTGGATGTCGCCAGTGTTTTCATTGATTATAAATACATCCCCAGCTCCATCTCCAGACAAAATGTATTTCAATGTTCCATCCCCACTGTCCTGGTCTGAGTGTAACTGAAAAAAAAAAACATAAAATAAATAGTATTGGTGGTTGTGATTGCACATTTATTTTGTAGAATTGTGCTACTACATTCTATCATAAAGCAGTGATCCATTATCATGATCAGAGAATTGGCTTGTTTTTAAACTAAAAAGCAGAGTATAGTAAACTTTGCTGAGCAGATATTTGCCATGGATCACCAATTTGCTGTTTGCTCTGCTATTGGATACAATGTATTTAAAAGAGACCCCTTATTGTTGACATGTGTATCATACAGCAACAATATGCTCCATCCTAAATTTTAGACCTGTTGCCCAAATTTAATCAGATAGTGAGGGAATGGGGGATTTTGAGATGGAATTTCCTGTGCCCTATGATATAATAAACCCAATAAGGGCTTATTAACCACTTCAGCCCCAGAAGGATTTACCCACTTCCTGACCAGGCTATACTTTGCGATACGGCAATGCGTCGCTTTAACTGACAATTGCGCGGTCGTGCGACCTTGTACCCATACAAAATTGATGTCATATTTTTCCCACAAATAGAGAATTCTTTTGGTGGTATTTGATCACCTCTGTGTTTTTTATTGTTTGTGCTATAAACAAAAAAAGAGCGACAATATTTTTTACTTTTTGCTATAGTAAATATCCCCCATTTAAAAAAAAAAATTTTCTTCATCAGTTTAGGCCAATATATATTATTCTACATATTTTTGGTAAAATAGGCATATATTGATTGGTTTGCGAAAAAGTTATAGCATCTACAAACGATGGGAAAGATTTATGGCATTTTTATGGCATTTTTATTATTATTTTTTTTTTACTAGAAATGGCGGTGATCTGCGATTTTTAGCGGTACTGCAACATTGCAACGGACAGATCAGACACTTTTGCATATTTTTTGGGACCATTGACAATTATACAGTGATTAGTGCTATAATAATGCACTGAGTACTGTGTAAATGTCACTGGCAAGGAAGGGGTTAACACTAGGGGGGATCAAGGGGTTGTTTGTGTGTTCCCTCAGTGTGTTCAGTGTGTTCAGTGTGCGGGGATGGCAGTGACTAGGAGAGGAGACATATCGCTTTTCCTACTTAGTAGGAACAAACAATATGGCTCCTCTCCTCTGAAAGAACAGGGATTTGTGTGTTTACACTGGTGGACGAAAAATGGTAGGATTTACCCGTACGGGGTTTCGCCCAGGAGAGCCATTCTGCAGCTGTATATCTGCCTGAGCCGGTCGGGAACCGGTTAAGGGAACACCTAATAATAAATTCTAAAACCTCCTTATTGGCTATATTAAATCATAGAAAGCTGAGCCTGGAGGTCGAATTCTTAGCTAGTTCCTATGCTGAGTAGATTTGGAATATCAACTGAAACAAATCTCAAAGTTCCCCATCAGAGAAACTGATTTGCTATCATTTACTCATCACTACTCTTAACTCCTTAGAACTCAAGAAACAAAACAAAACAAACAAAATGTAATGTACACAGAGATACTGGCAGTATGCAGATTTATTAAAGTGAATATGGCAAAAAAGGGAAAAGCCTGTTTTAGAAGGCCACTGATATACTGTCATACCCAGGCCTTTTTATCTCAGAGAATAGGTGCAGGTACTTCCCCCTTCTGAGTCACCACTTGTCTCTGCCCCCTACCCACCTCTGAGCACCGTCCCTTGGTTCCACCCCTACCTACCTCCCGGTACTGCCCCTTTTAAAGACTATAAAACCAAAACTACAAAACTACAAACTACTACTTTGTGGTGTTAAAGTGTTACTAAAAAGGCTGTTTGATCCTGTCTTCTCTGACCCTCCCCTTCTACGACAGTTCCCAATCCATCTCCTGATAGTACAGAGCCTTGGGGGCACTCTGCACATGCTCAGTTTGGTGTGAATTGCTAGATAATTTTTATTTTGGGAGGGTGCATGTGATTGGCACAGGGCCAATCAGCACTGTCCAGACAGAAGGTCAAGGGTCATGCAGTCTCCTGCATGCTTTAGCCCCCTTTCACACTACCACGACTTCAAAGTCGTGCAATTTTGCCATGATTTTACTACATTTTCAGGGAGACTTGAGGTCTATGAACCTGAACTTGCATCAAGGTTGGAGTTGGTGCAGGGACTACTTTGATGTCAGCACGACTTGAAGTCGTACTAATATGAATGGTTGTCATAGGACAAGTGTGAAAAGTGCCTTAACCAGTGCTCAGACACAAAAGTCACAAGACTGCTACATACTGTTGATGAGAAAAGGTATTTAGCAGTTTATATTTACGACAATAATTGCATTTCCATGTTCTGTGTACAGTGAGAGATCAGATATAGTGAATGCAGGGTCCTGGGTTTACTAACTCTTTAAGTAATTTGTATGGCATTTATAAATGATAACAAGAAAAGCAGTAAAATAGATCCGCTGCAGTCAGCAACAGACCCCCAACAACAATAGATCCCCCAGCTACAATAGACCCCCACAACAAAATACCCCATCCAGCAACATGGACCCCCACTGGCAACAATATAGCTCACAGAAGCCAGCATCAATAAACCCCCCAGCAGCCAGTAACAATAGACCCCTCCATAACAAAAGATCCTTTCTAACAACAATTGATTCCCCAGTAAAAATAAATCCCCACCAGTAACACAACACCTAGAACGCTCTACAATATATCCCCCAGCAACCAGCAACAATAGACCCTCCAGCACCCCTTTCCATTACATACAAATTAGTGCTGCAGGTGCTGGAACTCCCCATACTAGTTCTGTTGAAGTGACATGAGTATTAGTCTCAGCCTAGCATGCAGCCTGTAAGAGAATAGCTTCTCATGTGCTGGGCTTTGTAACAGATTCACTTTGAATACTGTAAATGTACCTTAGAGGTCACAACAATCAAACATCTGACCAGAAAATCCAAAACATGACAATATGGCTGGCTAATATAATACTTGTAATACATTCTTTCAGATAATTCTACTACTTTAGGTCCAAATAAATTGACAAAAAATGTTTATAAATGTTAACATGGTACAAAATATAATTATTTGAAAGATACTGTAGGCATACAGTCCTGAGATTTACGCAGCTCTGCACAGTGTTGCCATGCAGGGCAGGGGCCGCAGTATACAGAGGAGCCGTGATCTGGGCACTGCAGCTTCAACATATATTTGCAAATGTGTGCTACGAAAACCTTCTGTTTTTAACATGAAATGTTAGACAGGGTCAACTTTGTTTGTTTTAGGCTAGCTGGTAAATGTGCTGGGGAATTTTTGTTTGTTTGTGATGTGCATTGTCCTTCCATGTGCATCTTACAGCCAAAGCAAGTTAAAAATTAGGGTGGGTGCCATCTTTTTGTACAGCTTGTTTGCTTTGGGGGGGGGATCCGATCTTCCCTTGGTGTGGTTTCACTTTTCCTTACAGGTCTCCTCCTCTTCCCCATCCTATGGCTGGACAGTAAACCTCCCTGGCGGTATTCCAAAGTCTGGCTCGGGGTGGAATTTCAGAACCAAAAGCGGTAACCCTGAGCCAGACTCGGGATCGCATCCCAGGATCCAGGAAGAGTTTACTTACCTTGTCCCCTGGATCCTGTGATGTCTCCCCGCAGTGTAAGCGGCTCGTCCTCCGCTCAATTCATCACGGAGCCGGGCTCCGTTCCCTGCGAGCGTTGCAACGCACGGGGACGGAGTACGGCGCCAAATTCAAAAAGTAAAACACACACAATACATATACAGTACACTGTAATCTTACAGATTACATTACTGTATGAAATTATTTCACCTCCCTTTTGTCCCTAGTGGTTTCTCCAGTGCCCTGCATGCACTTTTATATTATATATATACCGTTCTTTCTGCCTGGAAACTGGAGATTGTCCATAGCAACCAAAAGCGGTTTTAGACCAGCTAGAAAACAGCTATAAACAGCAATCACAGAATTGAGCGCTAGTGATTTGTGGGGAGATCCGTCATCAAACACTGAAAAGTAATGACAGTGACAATTCTGCAACTGAGCAAATTTCAGTGTTTTTGATTTGATTACATTATTGAATAATTTTTATTATTATTATATTATTATTTGGTATAATTATTTATAGTTATTTATTATATTATAATTTATGATTTTGTGTTTTAAACTTTATCATACCGGAGATGTCTACTAGACTTTGGTTTAGACAGATTTAAGTGAGTTTTTCCTAAGAATTACAGGCCTACAATATAAAACGCCAAATTTTCATGCAAAATAATGGTACAGCATTCAGCACCAAAAATCTGAAATAATCATACCGCCAGGGAGGTTAAAGGAGAAACAGCACAACGGTGAGTTTATTTGTCTTTCACACTGCCCTCCTGTTGTCAGCATGTTCTTTGCCCTGATGCCTGATTAGTAGACAAATAACTCCCACACTACTCTCAATAACCCCTTCTCTATCTAAAACAAATAGCAGCTGTAATTTTTTTTTTCAATCTTAACAAGATTTTGACAAACCTTAATAAAAAATATTGAACAAGAAAAAATAAATAAATATATTAACAAGACAAAATGGTGTAGATTTGCTAAAACCAAGGCGCTCAGAATCTGGTGCAGCTGTGCTTGGTAGCCAACCAGCTTCTAAGTTTTGTTGGTGCAATTAAGCTTTTACTATAAAACATGTAAGCTGATTGGTTTCCTTTCAGAGCTACACCAAATATTGCACACTCCAGTTTTAGTAAACAACCCCCTATATTTCACAGCAGCACCAGGTATTAAAAGCAATAAATACATTATTACTGGTACTGTATATATAAAGGATCTAATATAAATATATAAAAATCAAAATATAAAAAAAATGCATTTAATGTATACATGATTATATAGCTGTTAAATTGTCTTTTTTAAATCTTCTTTAGCCCTTATGGTTTTTCATAAAAAATACTTATTTAGTAAGGTGGTGCTCTGATAATAAGTATATACTGTAACATTAATGCAAAGCGACCAATCAGAATCAAGTTATTTGTCAGGAATGGGAAATCTGAAATCTGATGATCCTTATTTAATCGGCTTACTAATTTACTTAGGTATACTCAATATACCAGTTATGCTCTGTACATATGATCGGAATTTCCGTCAGAAAAATCTTGGATGGTTTTTCCGATGGAATTCCGCTCAAGCTTGCCTTTCATACACACGGTCACACAAAAGTTCTCTGAACTTTCAACCGTCATGAACGCGGTGACGAACACTACGACGAGCCGAGAAAATTAAGTTCAATGCTTCCGAGCATGCGTCGAATTGTTTTTGAGCATGCGTAGGAATTTTGCGCATCGGAATTGCTACAGACGATAGGAACTTTTTCTGTCGGAAAAATAGAGAACCTGCTCTCAATCTTTTGCTGGCAGAAATTCCGCCAGCAAAAGTCCAATGGAGCATACACACAGTTGGAATTTACAACCAAAAGCTCACATCGGACTATTGTTGGCAGAATTTCCGATTGTGTGTACGGGGCATTAGACCAATTTTGCTATAGTTTGATAAGAGTTAAACAACAATCTTAGTACTTTATTTCTCTTTTATTTGTCCTGTACATTGCCTAGTACAGCTGATGCTATCTATTTTATGAATAACAAAGTAGCAAAGGTCACAGACTGTCACAAAATCCATGTAGAGTATGTCTCTTTATGCCACCCTATTCAATCTGTGTGTGTGTGTGTGTGCATAATTGATTATTTTCAGATCCCACACAGCTACTGGACATATAAAAGTTGTTTAGACACAATGTCTGTCTTTTTCTGCAACAATGGCAGAAACAATTATTTCACAAAGTCTAAAACAAAAAGAGAATCAATATATGGACAGTAGGGATGGGATTTCAGCTAATTTATGTCTATTCCTCCGATTCACATCAGCACTTTCCAATCTTACACCGAATCCCAGATATAAAAGTGCAAAAATGTCTATATCATATTATACTCCTAGAATATGGATGAACTATAGAGCCCATTAATAATATTTTTAATTAAACTCTGACTGGTAATGTTCTTCATTTTAATTGAAAAATAAATATACATGCAATAAAAATGAATATGTGGTTATTTGTCATCTCTAATTTAGCTAGGTCAGTAACTTCCAGGATTTAAAATAATAGAGACATTTTTTGGGCTTCAAATGTAGGCAAACATTTGACAATTTTATTAAATTCCATTAAATCACAATGGCGAATACAAATATAGCATTCACTAATCAGAACCCAATAATAAAAAATTAACAGGCTGCTAAGGTCTACTGCACTTTGTACATCATTGAAGAGATATACTAAGTTCTGGAAATTGAACATAATCACTAAATTGCTGCATTTAAATCCAAATTGGCCACAAAAGGGCAATAATAGGGACTTGTTTCCATACTGCGTCCAAAGTTAGGCCTACAGGAAAAAAAGCAATTCCAGAACGTAAAGTATAACAGTCAATAATTGCGTATTTAACTATCTGGCAGAACTATCAAACTAAGTTAGACTAAAGAGAAATAATACCACAATTAACAAAGTTTACCATGACATTTCCAAATTCATTGGTGGCACTTCATTTCATGGAATGTGGCAACTTCTCCTGCTCTCATTATGCCAACAATTACACTAAGTGCTCAGATTTGCAGCAAATAAATTATCCTAAGAGGTGATTTTTTATTCAGAATGACATGCCTTTTTTCTTAATAATAATAATAATAATAATAATAATAGCACCACATTTGCAGAAAAAAAACATACACTTATTTTTTTTTTCTTTGCAAATTAGCCTGAAATGCATTGCAACTCCAATCAGGTGAACAGAGGTGCAATGCACAGGCTCCTGCAGCCTCTTCCTTCAGCTCCTTGTCTGTATCGAGGTATGGGCTTTCAGTTGGAGAGCTTGAGTGTCAATGAACTATGAGTGCAAGGATCACGGCACTTGTGTTCCATTGATATCTACAAGTCCGTATGGTAGATAGGACTTGTACTTTATTCATTTACAGACCTCCATGAATGAATGAATGATGTGGCTGTGTGGCCCTGCACAATTGTGCATAATTGAAACCTGACAGCTTTTGTCAAGCATAAGAACCCCCACACAGCATTGAGAGGGGATGGGGGTAGGTTTGGAGTGTGGGGGGCAGATTATCACCATGATACATGCTACATGCTAAATATGAATGTAACATGTTTTAAAAAGGTGAAGTTAGTCTTTAATGCTTTATTACTTCTCAGTGGTGCCTATCTTCTGCAGCCTTTGGCTTAGCTCACATAGGTGGCAAAAGGGCAATAAAAAGACTGATCACTCATCTGTTTGACCACACACTGACAAAATAATACATATTATTTCTAATCAGGCTAATCATGTCCTTTTACATGGTGGCAGGCGTGATGCTTTATTTAGTGGTGCAGCAAATTTAACATGGAATGTCATGTTTGCCAGGCAGTGTAATTTGCCAAAGGTGCCCTTGAAGTCACTGCAAAATCCCCCTTGAGATTGGGAAATAACAAGCATTTAGGTGGCAGCAGTATCAATCCACCACAGATTGCTTCTGGGGGGGAGTAAATTTACCTCTCGTGTAAATAAGTCCCTTTTGCAGCTACTTAGTTGTTACATGTATGCAGTGATAGTTGCATGGCATTTCTCTGGGTGGGTTTACTAATGGTGACAACAGGGGACCATGCCTGTATAATTTGTAATTTTCATGGTAAATGCTTATGGGTGACAAGCCACAGGACATTTGGGAGACAAGAACAAAGCAGTGTCACCTATAACAGAAAGCAGGTATTGCTCTGAGCTTCTTCTTACATGTTTATCAAGACCAGTTTTGTTAAAAAATCTTTTTGTTAATAAAGCACAACAGCTAAAGCTCAAAACCCCATGTAATTAAATGTGCTTGCATCCCTTTCCCCCAGCTCTGCAGTGCTGCATCTGGTCATTTATTCAGATAGATTTAGTCACAAGCCTACAAATTAGTTTTCCATGTGCATATGCTGTTTTAAAAGTGCATTTTTAGTATAAAAGTTTTGTACAAATAATAACAAATAATTTAAAAGATTTCTTCAAAAAGATTAAACAGCATGCTTTCAAGTGCATTCAGGTTGTATTTCAGATGTTCCTTAGTTCCTTTTAATCTGCTTCTGATCTCCTTATAACTTGCTTTTAACTGTCTTCTGATCTTGCTATTTAAATCTGCATTTTCTTTGACTTGTCTGAGTATAAAACAAATCTACAACTAAATGCCTGCTTAGCTAAACCCAAATAAAATACTTTAAACCTGTAACTTCTTTTGGAAGCAGGGGCACAGAAGCCAGCAAATCCATAATTTCCTATAAATCTTACACCCCTAGCATATTGATTTTCTCACCAACCTCCATCATTATCCATATAATCATACCGTAGCTCTTGTGAACTTCTGTGAGTCAGATCTATTCATTTCATGAGAAACCATATAGAAAGAAGGAGGTTAGCTACTGAGCAGCCACCATCATTTTTCTACTCCAAAGCCAAATTATGTCCCTGGAGTACTTATTTCTGCCATTTATTTTGTAACCTTTAACTCTATGAAATTGTTTTTCCAGTGCCTCTATGTTGTGATGCAAAAGGGGCTTCTCTAGCCTAGTGACACCCAACTACTAGCCAGTCTTTCTATAGTTTAAATTATTACTGTTAAGAGCCCTATAATATGGTGGAAATGCGGGCAATGTGCATTAAATTGCAAATTTAAAAGCACAGTTTTTCATTTTTGCTTTTTAGACACAGCATATCGGAAGGTGTTGTCAGAAACCACGAATCAGACTGAAACACTGTTGTTTAATAATAATAAAAAAGGTAAACAGAATTAACGTAGTCAAAACATAGCCAGAGTTAAGGAACCGGAACGGATAGTCAGACAAGCCAAAAAGTCAGGGAGCCAGAGATGAGCATAGTAGAACAGCAAGAAGGATCTGGAGCCAGAAGGAATGTCAGCCAAGCAAGTCTTTAACAGGAACACAGGAGAGCGTCTCTAGAGATGTGACCAAGGCGAAGGCAGAGATCATCTGGACTGCACGGCTTAAGTAGGCAGGACTGACGAGCAGGATATCATCAACAGGTGAGTCACTGTGGAGAGATAGGAGCTGGCAATTAGCCAACAGCTGAGCGACCAGCTTTAAGAAGAAAGGGCTGAGCACAGCCCTGACAGGTGTTCAGAGCTGAATTGACTGGATGTATAAATTCAACTCAATTTGTCAAATGTTACAGTCCTGGTCCAATGGTTTATTAAGGCAAAGACAAATATAGGAAATGAGCATCTACCGTATATACTCGAGTATAAGTCGAATTTTTCAGCACATTTTTTTGTGCTGAAAGTGCCCCTCTCGACTTATACTTGAGTCAAGCACTTTTCTGCAGCAAAAAATTTCATTTTCCGAACCGATTTTGGGGCCCCATATCCCAGGGCCACTTGGTGCTAGGAACCCCACATTTGGTGTGCAAACCCAGTGGAACTGGTACCACAACATATCCAAAGATGAAGTTCCTAGCACTAAGTGGCCCCGAGATACGGGGCCCCAAAATCGGTTCGGAAAATGTCATTCTCTGCTGAAGAAAAGTGCTTGACATTTTCTGAACCGAATTTGGGGCCCCATATCTCAGGGCCACTTGGTGCTAGGAACCCCAAATTTGGTGTGCAAACCCAGTGGGTTTGCACACCAAATTTGGGGTTCCTAGCACTAAGTGGCCCCGAGATACGGGGCCCCAAAATCGGTTCGGAAAATGTCATTCTCTGCTGAAGAAAAGTGCTTGACATTTTCTGAACCGAATTTGGGGCCCCATATCTCAGGGCCACTTGGTGCTAGGAACCCCAAATTTGGTGTGCAAACCCAGTGGGTTTGCACACCAAATTTGGGGTTCCTAGCACTAAGTGGCCCCGAGATACGGGGCCCCAAATTCGTTCAACTGTGTCCATCTGCAGCAATGTCATTTCAGGACCCTTTGGGTTCAGAGACCCCAAATTTTGGCTGCAGCTAGGGGGCATCTAGGAACCCTTAACTACCGAGTTTGAAGTTCAGGGGACCTATGGCTGCAAATGGGCACAGTGAGGCATGCAAATGGGCACAGTGATGCTGCAAATGGGCATTGTTGACCCTCTTTTCCACTTACAGTAGCTGTGCATTTCTCACCCTCGTCTTATACTCGGGTCGATGCGTTTTTCCCATTTTTTTGTAGTATATTAGGGCCTCGACTTATACTCGGAACGACTTATACTCGAGTATATACGGTATTTATTTTTCAGTCTACAGTATATGTTTTTGCAAAGTGTTTAGAGCCACTAGATATAGGCTAGTGCTGTGATTGAAGAGAACCCATGTGCTAGAGAATAATCTTTATGTCTGAACAGATATTATACATAACTATATATGTATTTATTTTCCTTTACTTTAAAAGGCAGAAGCATGTGTCATCTCAAAAACAGAAGAAATACATATATGGAAGCAGTTTTGCATGGTAAAGGGTTTCTATTTATGTCTATACAGTCTTGAAATTTGCAAACCACTGCCATACAGCATAGCACTGTCTGACAGTTCTGCTGAAGTTCACTAACACTTATGGGGCTTGTCCCTCGCCACCGTGTGACTGGACAGCAAAAGATGAAGCAGCACATGATGAGATTTTCTCTCTGTCGTTTTGCAACACACAATTGGCTTTTTGTACTGCTTCTTCTTAAGAGGCAGATACTAACTCTTATTCAGGTAGTTGCACTACGTGCACGTAAAAAAAGTGATGTAAGGATTTTTTAATACAGAGCTGCAATCATTTGTGTCATATGTATCTGGCTGGTATTCAGCTTTCATGTGAATATCTTCAAATGTTCAGAGGCTTTTTTGTTTGTGATTACCTTTCGTGGGATGCCCCACTTTGGTCCCCAGTGCGACCAGAGATGGTCCCCAGTTTTCCAGCACCATGTGTTCATACTTTGAAGTTCGAACCAACATGTAAGTAGGAGGATGGGTATTCTCCTTCCTCCTGACTCATTTTTGATCCTTTCCTTTTGTTTATGTTCCCCAGTGATGGGGTTCAACAGAGATCACATTAGCTTCCATTTTTTCTACAGATACGTCATATGCATCTGCTCCTGATGAGGTGGAACAATCCCTGAAACGCTTTGAGCTATTCATGAAGAATACATGTCTCCAACATATGATGTGGTTTACTTTTTGTCTATTCCTGCTTTCTAATGATTTTTTACATAATTGGTTTATGTTTTTTGTTATCCTATACCACTCAGTTCCATACTGATACCTCTCTATATCAATGTCCTACAATGGGCCATTGATGTGTTCACCAACTTACCATTTATATATGCACACCTATATATTGGATGTGTTATGTCATTTGTACTTGTTTCAATAAATATGTTTTTTGACCAAACAATCATTTCCTTTCATGTACCTCATTTAAAGACCCAAAGCTCCCCCCTTTTTGCAGATGTAATTTAGGGTTGCTGCCATTGATCATAACAATATCATCATCATTCATCTCAGTCAGTGAAAGACAAATTACTGGCTAAATCCTAGTTTTTATTAGTATGTTATAGATAAGCATAATTTTCACCTTAATCCTCATCTTTGTTGTTTGATTACACATGCTAACTTTCAGTGTTCACTGTGAACCATCAGTGATTCTTCTCATTAAGAAACACAGTGATCTTGCTATTCCTAATGATACACATATGCTCAGATCTTAGCTAAGAGTGACTATGGAGGAAAATTGATGGCTTGAGAGACTGAAGTTTATAACCTTAATTGTTTGCATGGGCAAAAACAGGTGAATTTTCTTGTGCAACTTTACTACTAAAATCGTCCGAGATCTGCCACAATGAATCACTAGAGATCACTACACATAGTTACATGTAGTAGCAATTGATTGCAGTTTTGGAGCATTGTGCAGTCATTAGCAATTAGCCATGCCTACTTGTATACTTTATTGTTCCCTATAGAGCTATAATAGGTACAATCAACAAAACTTTGACTTAAAAAAAAGTGGCTAGGCTATGGATATTCAAATATTTTTTTATTCAGAAGCAATAAATGAGCTCTAAAATGGACCCTCACTGACTTTTTAGTTGCACGCACCGTGGAAAAATGAATCCTCTCATTTACAACAAAATCACCCATTTTTATTTCAGCTTCTCAGATCAATGTACTACAACCTCTCAGTAGTGACTTGACAGCCTGCCACCCTTCTAATCTAGAAAGCAAATGCAGAACATGTGTACAAAAGTGACAGCATGGGCTTTGGGAATTAATTGCTTCACAGTGTCTGCAGCTACAGATATCAGAGAGGACATATATTAACTGCTTGTTAAGAATATGTGAATATTTAAATGTCCACAGTCTGGCCATAGTTATACTCTAAGGCCTCACTCACAAGGGTGTGCCTATCTGTATACCCATGCAAAGGGGCATCTTTGCCTGCACAGGTGTTCCATGCATCCACTTTCATGTCTACTGGGAGTGTGTCGTGTGATGTCATGATGAAAGGGAGCCGAATGGAGCGTGCAAGTCTGTGGGATGGGAGCAAGGCAAGCCAGGAGCGGGACTGTCAGTGCTGTTTGGACTGGAGTGGACTCAAGGGAGCAACTGTCAAGGTGTGAAAGTGTCACTGTAACTCAGGAGGGGACGTGTCGTGTCAATGAGGTGTCATCATCTGTGCTGCTGCACACTGCTGTCAGTGTCACTGTGAGAGTCAATTCCATGTGTGTGTGCCTGCCCATTCTAATATCTCGCCCTTCTGAGTTCTTTTCCTGAGCTACTTACTAAATTGAAAATAAAATAAGAAATATGTTTTTTGTCTGAATATCTACCTTGAATCACATTGCTAATTGCATATTGTACTTGTTTGTAGCCTAAATACTGAAATTTGCACATGTAGCGGTGTAGTTTCCACTAGTAACAAACATCTACCATATCACCCTGCTGCTAGACTCCATACATCACTTGCAGAGACAATGAAAAGTCATTTTCTGTGTTCTGTTTATTGGGGGGTACAACTTGGTTGGGAGAAAGGTGTATATGGGATGCCCATAAAATAACTAATTTCACCATCATATTTTTGTAGATTTACAGATTAGCACATATGTTGAGCCTGAAGAAAAAATGTGCATGATTGGACAGTTATGAAATTTCTCCTGCATCACCATGCAGACTATTGCTCCTCCTCTGTTTAACTACCGCACACTATTGCTTCCAGAAGTTCCTTACCCAAGACCGTGTAAGGATGATGACCATGTAAAGGTGATGTTTCCAGAAATCCTCTCTTTCTACACAAACTTATTCTGTAATTGTCAATATAAAGTATGTCACATCTTCTTCTGTAAGCAAGAAGAACCCACTCTGAATAGCTCCTCAAGCTGGGACTGGCTGCTCGCTGCTACTAGGCCAGAGGCCTGCAGTACCTCTCCCCGGAAGCCCAGTAGTTTAAAAGCAAAAGTTGAGCAGTGGACTACTGTTTCCAGCTAGCCCAGATTGCAAATCCTGTGCCCTCAGGCCACATTGATTTGACACAATTCCCCACAGTCTCTCCTCTGATCCAGGACTCCTCATCATTGACTGTGTAATGATAAGGACTTCACTACTGACCGTGTAGAAGTGAAGTTCCCTCACAGACTTCCTGGCACATCCAGCCCTCCACTGTGGTATACTCACGGACCTTTCTCTGCCCCGAGTCCTTGATGGAGAACTTGACAGGACCATACATTCTGACAGCTTCACCTGCCCCTCTGCTCCAGGACTTCCTCATCATTGACCGTGTAATGATAAGGACACTGCCAATGACTGTGTAATGGCAAAGTTCCCTCACAGTTCTCCCCGGGCCTCCTCCTGCGATCTTCGCACCCCCCCCTGATGGGGGGAGTCTCCACTTCACCCGGCCGACAATTCCTCCCAGTGGCATGTTACCTCAGCTTATATAAGAGGCCCGCCCCCTGCCAATACCAGTTGGGGATTGGTCAGGGCTCCCACATGAGCTGCCTGCCACTCCAGTTCTGGGGCCTGCCCCTCTTCCAGAACATTCTCCCTGGAAGCAGGGGAGGCGCCTCAGAACTAGAGCACAGGGGGTCACAGCCTCTGCTACACTAATCACTCCCAGCCCCCAGATTAAAACAGACAGGCCTAGCTTGCAGCATAGGCCTGCCTTAATTTGCATGTGCTGACCTTCTATTCAACAAAAATCCTAATACAAGCACCTACCTATTAGGAGAGGGTGCTACATACAAATAAAATAAGAAACATGTTTTTTGCCTGAATATCTACCTTAAATCACATTGCTAATTGCATATTGTACTTGTTTGTAGCCCAAATACTGAAATTTGCACATATAACTGTAATTTTATAAACTTTGGAAAATGCCAATAAAAACGTGGCTGTGCCAGTAAATTTTGTGTGTCGTCTCAGTAAACTTCAATCTAGTAGGTTGGCAACACTGCTTCACAGTATTGCTTATATGGTATTGCTGATGCCTACTGCATTTCTCCCTACCATTTCCATGAATTTTACATAAAAAAAAATCTATTTTAACAATCATCAGCCTTCCCTCTGCAGCTACAGAGGTCAGGGTGGGCTTCTTTAAAAGTATGTTTAGCAATTGTTAAAAAAAAAATATATATATATATATATTTGAATACCTCTATCTTGGTCCAAAGTTCAAAATGAAATTAAACAACAACCCAGTGCCGTAAAGAATCCATCAAATGGTCTAGCCTTCAATCAAGAGTTCTCTTCTATGCAAAAAACATGTGCGTGTAAATGATCCTTATTTTACTGTTTTTGTTGATCAACAAATTAAGACTAGGTCATTTTTCCCAACAATCTAATTTCAAAGTAAGAAGCTAAAGCCATCCATGCATATACATCCTGTTGTTGGGTCACTGTGAAAAAAAAATGTATTCCTGTGGTGATGCAGCACTTGAGCCTCTCTTCTGTAATCAGACAATGCTCACTTTTGAATAAAAAGAAAAATCAGCAAGTTCTTTCATAGTTTGTTGTTGACTTTTTTTTTTTTTTTTGCGTTCATACGAATGCAGGCAGTCTAATATATGCATTTTTATTTTAACTGCCTGCAAGTGAAGCTCTGAAAGGGAACATATCAGGCTAAGAATATGGGAGCTAGGATTGTTGATTTGCTTTTCTAGTGCAGATTCCATGGAGAAGTTACAAGTAGGCATTCTGATCCTGGCTGTACTACTTAGTGAACCACTGACTTGGAACAAACACATGCCTATCAGGTGTCGGGACATCCAATTTGACTAAGCTTGTTCCAGGTCAATGAATTACCAAGTAGTACACCAAGGATTAAGATAGTAGCCCTGGAGCATGCTCATTCGCAAATAGCAGCACCTATATTTCTGTCCTAGAAATTATGACCTTCAAACTGAAACATATATATTCCAGAATCGTTTTCTCTAATCTTTTTCTAGAGTATTTTTTCATTGATTACACAAAAGTATTTTTAGTTTTTCATATTCAGACAGTCAATTACCCACATAAGTAGTTTATTAAGATAAAAATAATTTTAGAGCTGTTTGTACTCCCACTAATCTCTACAGAATCAGATAATTAACACACAAGTAAAAACAAGTGTGCACACTGAAATTCTAGGCAAATATTATTTAATTTCGTGTTCTTTTAAATGATATGTATTACAAAAAAATACTAATATACTGTACCTGCTTGAAATCTCTCTTTATATTATCTTTCCCAAAACCCTTGGAAAGCAGATTAACCCTTTCGCTGCCAGGTCCATGCGTCGTTGGACCTGACAGCAGGGGGTTTCACACACAATCCAGTGGCTGAAGCCACCAGAATTGTGTGTGAAACTAACAGGCAGACCCCTGCCTGTCAGAGGAAATCATTTGGGTGCCCAATTGCTCACACCCCCCGGTACCGGCGTCCCCTCTGGGCCACTGCGCACCACCATGCTTTATGGGCTCTGCTTGCCCATCTGCGGGCCCGGGAACGAGATGGCAGGTACCGGTGGCTGGAGGCTTGTTGTAAAAAAATAAAATTACACCCAAGCACATACAATCCCTTCCCCAAAAAAATCTGAGGCCCCACATATACGCACATATGAATGTAAAGGCATGCGTCGGAGGCACCTACGCATGAAAACGTTGATGGCGATACACCTGTTACACATTGCCATGCACACCAGAGTGAGAGCCATAATTCCAACACAAGACCTCCTCTGTAACACTAAACTGATGACCTATAGGGGACTTTTGAAGCATCACCTATAGAAAATATAGGGTTCTAAGGTTTGATATGTTGAGTATCTATTTACTCAGTGCAACCTCATATTTTATATTTTACCAAAAATGTGGGTAGTTTATTGCATTTTTTTGCCCTAAAATGAGTGACACTAGTGTATTTTTTATTGAAATTTTGCATTTCCTAGACTCTTGCATTAATAACGTGTGACATAAAAAATTGGAACTACCACTATTTTATTCTCTAGTGTTTCTGCTTTCAGAAAATGTATATTTGTGGGGGTTTTGTGTAATCTTCAGGCCTAAAATGAATTTTTAAACATGTGTGCAAAAAAAAAACGCAACTGCGGCTCTGGCAGCAAAAGGGTTAAGGGCTCATATACTCAAGTATGATTTGTTTACATAGGAGTTTGTTTTGTTCCCCAAAAAAGTCAATCAGCCTGATTTTTAAAGCAAATTAACAAGACCAGGGACAAATTACTAGGGTAAGCTTGCATGCATTGCTCTTGTGATCCTTGATCTAGCTGATGCTGTAAGGTGAGGTATTTAAAGAACCAGGGTCAGGATGGGGGGGGGGGGTCTTAGGGAGATTTGTGTACTGTGGGACTAAAGAAGGGGGGAACTCTGTAATGGGGGGGGAGGAGGAAAAGGGAGCTCTGTACTTGGAATGGGGGCTAGGGCGTTGGGGCACTCTTTACTGGGAGGGTGGAAGAGGAGGGAGCTCTGTACTGGGGGATGGGAAGAGGGAGAAGGTCTATTCTGGGGGTACTAGGGGGTGGGGGAGAGCTCTGTAATGGGGAGGTGAAAGGAGGCAGGATCTCCGTCCGTACTGGGTGGGGGTTAGGGAGTGAGGTAACTCTGTACTGGGAGGGAGGAGCTCTGTACTGGAGGGAAAGATACGTTGGCCTATTTTGGCAGCGATATGAGAGATATGTGTGTGTGTGTGTGGGGGGGGGGGGGGGGCGAGCTGCGGGACAAATAATATGGAGTGGAAGTCCACAATTGTATGGTGTATGACTCAGAGGGATGAACTTGGGCGCAATTGGCAGTATCTGTCAATTCTGTGCTCTCTGGTGAGTGGGGGAGGGGTTCTGCTAATTGTGCAACTCGTCTCAACTGTATGAGCAGTACATATAAGACAATGAGATCCTAATACAAAAGGTCGTAAGCTTTTACCATTTGTTGTTCTCACATGGTCTATGATGGTTTTATGACTTTATGAAGTTTGAATAAGGGACTCAAGAAAGTGCAGCGGATTATGGATATAATGTTTTCCTTTCACTTGCATTGACAGATGAGCTACGCTAGCACCCTTGGATAAAGCTGGTAGCAGGAGGTATTTTCATAACTTACCTGGAGCGACTTAGCATTGTGGGGGAAAGATGACAGTGAGCTTTGTAGTGAAGAAGGGGGGGGTGGCGTTGAGGAAAGAGTTCTGTACTGGGGGACAATTTTCAGTTACACCACTGTTACAGGGACATTTTTTATTTTCAGTGATGCCACCAATGCAGGGACATTTTTTCCTTCCAGTGACACCATCGATTCTGGGACATTTATTTTCTTCCAGTGACACCACTAACTTAGGCATTTTTTCTCAGTGGCACCACTGACTTCAGGACATTTTTTCATTCTTGTCACATCACCAATGTGGGGAAATTTTTTCTATTGACTTGTATACGATGGTATTAGATATTGAGTGAGACCATTGTGAATCACAAGTAGTTTTGCTGGAAACACCATGGCGTATTGCAGGATGAAGTTTATCAGCTTCTGTTTGATGAAAAAAAATGTGTCTGCTATTTACAAATGGAGGTAGAGAAATCAGGACAAAGTGAGATCTGAGCATTTTCTACACAGAGCTGTCCCTTTAGTCTGGCTTGTCTGAGAATGGCATTCCTGTTCTTATACTTTAATTCAGCAGCCACGTTATCATAAGGTGAGGAGGGTTACCTACTGTGTGCCCTTTCTATGGTGAAGCTTGTGGACAGGAAAGATCTACAAAATTCTAACAGTCAGACACTATTTCTAGAAATCCTCAGGGTTGGGCCTTTCAATTTTTTAGCCATACTGACCATGTGGCTATTATTATGTCTTAGCCTATTTTTAAGGTCATCACTTTTATCTACTGGCTTGATTTGGGATTCTAATTTCAGGTACATGGCTAATAGAGCTGCACATGCCCACTCTCCTTTCTCACATTTTCTGGAGGTCCTGGTGCAGTATATTGAGATCGACATTGATCTCTCCCACCTTGCCTGTAAGGAAAGTGTGATTAGTCTTAATTATGCACGGTACTTTGTCAAGGATTGGTTCTTTAACACTATCTTGGGACAGCAGGCAAGATGGCATTGGCAAGAGAGGTGGTGGGCATTTAAACTGCCTTTTCCTGATGCTTTGGCAGAGGGAGAGAGACAACATCACTAAGTTCATCATGGAGTTCAAGAGTTGAAGGTGGAAGGTCCTGGTCAGCAAGCAAGCGCCTACCATTTTGCAACCATCGCATGGCCTTTGTCATCTTTGCAGACAGCTGTCATTTCCTGCTCCCCATCCTCTGGAATAAATGTAGAAAGGGTCTGCAGGTGATTGTGCAGCAACCTGGGCCAGTTAGCCGATGCAACAAAGATTCATTTGGGACGGATTAGGCAGGATAGTGTTGGATGCGGAAAAACAGTGTGGAGCTGCACTCTGTAATGCCAGCCCCCTCCCTCCATGGTGAATTGCTTGATAAGATCATCCATAATGGTTAACTGTGGTGCTGCACTCAGTTTTATCTGATTCTTTATATTTGTCACCCATGAACAAAAACAAAACTAGAATTCAAAATCCCCCAGGAAAGCATTATTCCCCACAACAGCTATATCTAGACACATTTATATATCTGTGTTTAGGTCAGGTGGATAAAATATAAGTGGAAAATCAATATCAAGCTTTTGGGTCTGCCTTTCCAAGAAAAATAATATTAAATAAAAGCGCACTGTGGAAATACTTGTAAAACACTGCAGATTTTCATGCCTCGGGCTGGATCAAAATAAAGCGAACTGTCTGCGAAGCACATTTTAAGAAGCTCTCATCTCTGTTGGGTATAAAAGACCTGAGATTATGGGTGCCAAAGGTTTCCCTAGCACTGTTACCATGCCTGACAACCCAGCTCTGAATGATGATATGTAAGGTCAGTGTAATAGTTACTGAAATAGCATAAGGAAAGTAAAAAGTTTAACACTTAACTTATCAGGAAAGGTTTCTGTGAAACAGCTTTACTCAAGCTACTGTGTAAACCATTTAATCTTACATGACAGTTTCTCTTTATTTATTACCTTGATGATTTTTTTTCTATTATGTGGTTCCGTGACGACCAAATGTTAGAACAGAGGCATCCTGCTGGCCAGTTTACATTGGAAGGCCTGCCAGCTCTAGGATTTCCTCTGTGTGTCAGTACCAGATGACATCACTGTTCTTGGAGTCTTTGATTTCAATAAGGTCTAACTGATAATAATCAGATCTTGTCACTAGGATGTAATTTGACTTGCAGAAGAACCCACAGGTTTGAATGACGTTAGCTTTGTGGAGGCTGTAATCGCTGTATGTGGGTAACATTATGCACAACCATTACTTTTATATGCTACGTTAATCCTTTGAACTATAATGCATATAAATATTAATGCTTTTCATGCAGTCCAGATATCCACTGAAAGATGTAAAACAAAGAGATGTATTGATTTGTATACATTTCAACTGAAGATTGATTTATCTTATAATGTGCAGAGATATTGATCTGCATGAGATGCAAAAAAAAGAGCCAAAAAAAACCCATTGTTCAGCATATAACATGTATGTATCGGCTTCCTCTAAAACCCATATTTGACATGAAGACAAATGTCTATAACATACCTGCATAATTACCTTTGGAGCCATTAATGCAAATGTAACAGTTTTGTAGACTAGGAAACAGCTTGTGAGAGCATGGGACTAGCCATTGCTGATGTCAGTGTACTGTTTTATTGCAGTCTTGCCGTTAACAACATAGACATAGGAATACTCTATATAAATATATTTTATTGCTTTACTTACTGTAGTTGTTCTGTGTTGTTTTTTGCTCATTTTTTTTACCAGTCCAGGTACTTTGTCTAGAGAAACATTAGGGGCTTTAGGCAGGCCAAGAAGATAAGCCCTTTACAAATATTATGCATTTACTTTTTGACTATAATCAATACAAGTCATTCGAATGTCAAAAAGAGTAAAAACAAATCTGACATAAATTGTACAGGATTTTAAAGTGCTACTTCGAAAATAAATGCACGCACGACAAATTATTTTTTCTTTCAAGTTAAGAGCATCTTCACATATACAAAATGAACCATCATTATATTTAATACACTAATGTTTTGTTTTTTTATTTGCTTTTTTTAATTTGAGCAGGTAGCTCAGGATGCTTGCGTATGTCTTTATTTTTTACAAAAATGGCTAAGTGTATAAAGGGGAACACAAACCCCAATGTCATGTATTTGAAGATAGTGACTTGAAGACAATATCGAGAGCTGCAATAAGCTTCCTCTCCTTCATATTTCACAGTTAAAAATATAGTATTTCTAAACTGTCGGCATGGCTCACTATAACATATGGAGATCTATGACCTTTGAATTGCAGGATTGTCAAGATGCTTTGTTTTCCCAGGCCGGTGTTATAGATATTTAGTAAATTACTAGTAAATGCTGTGACATGCTCTATTTAGATGTACAAGACATGGCAAGTGTGCATGCCAAAGAACATATATATATATATATATATATATATATATATATATATATATATATATATATATATAAAATAGTAAATAATACACTATATATATATATATATAAAATAGTAAATAATACGCTGTGTTTTAAAATATTACATAATAAATGCGTGCTGAAGATTAAAACAAACACATGTAGTGTTAATGAGACGTAAGTGACATATGTGACATAGATGTGATATGACAAAAATAAAAAAAAACAATATGTCAATTAAAACATTAATATTATAGTACTCATGTGCATCCAAGTGCTTTATAACACAGATATAAGTGTCCAGTGGTATATAAGGAACAACACTAGTCCCACTTTAAATAGCAAAAAGTGCTATTGTGCAAAAAACAAGTTTTTTTTATAAAACAATGCTGTGAAAGTCCTGTTGAAAAAAGTGCATATGCGTGGAATCCAGTAGTAGCACTGCTGACATGCTTATAAGTCCATGCGTCTAAAAATAATTGACAGGTGTTGCAGATCATGCATTGGTGCTATTGTTCCAGTGACCCCCTAGGTATTAAATGCTCACCTTGGAGTGTGTTTCTTAGCGAATACGCTCAGTCAATACATGCTTGTGAACCACCCCTGGGTTCTACAACGGTAACAGGATCCTGGGCTTCCCACACATTATCTCGGGAATAATGGGGAATAAAAAGCCTTAATAGAGTGATATCGCTTTAAACGTTTTATCAAACAAATGTAGCAACTCACGGTGGAGCTGCTAATTTAAAGCGGGCTGTTACCGTTACCTTGTTACCTGTAATTTCACCAACATCGGATCTAGGGGTCTCCGTTGAGCTTACTGTGAGGCAATGTAGGCACCAGTCACTTAAGTACTTTTTTCAATGCTTTAATGGGGATAACTGGAAGAAGTAGCAGGAAAGAGGTAGAAGAAGAGTTGCAGGGGTGTTCAAATACCTTTTCTTGGCGTGGCGTCAAGGAATTTAAATCTTTAGGATGAATGTATCCTCAGCTTAGGATTGTATCCTCAGCTTAGGATTAAATCTTTGCCTGCCCGGATAGGCTTCTCTCACTGACCTAGGAACGCAGCACGAACAAAAAGTCTCTGCCACAGACTTTGGTGGGCAAACTCATACAATCCTCTGCCACAGGATGTAGTAGTTTTCGATGAACAGCAAACACAGTACCAGAACCTTTAAGCCGACCCGGCAGTACTTGTGTGGTAGGGTAATTTAGGATGCGTCCTCCAATTGAGTCACCAGGCCCCTCTCCAGACCAGCGCTCCGCATAGTCCCTTCCAAGATGGGTCCTCCCCTGGATTCTTCTCAATTGTCCAGCTTCTTCCCGCAGGACAGACAGCACAGGACCATCCCAGCAGTAGCAGGCCCCAGACAGACTTCTGGGCCTACCCGCCCGGTTGCAGCAGCGTAACCCTTCAGGCCGGAGGGCTCCGAGATAGCGCTCACTGACACATACCTCTAGGCCAGCAGGGCCACGAGGCAAAAAGCTTCCCGAAACATGGCATCTGCCCCATAAATACCCTCCCCCAGAATGCAACTTGGAGGACCACCTCCACCGAGTTATCTCCGGGACAGAAGAGCACTCATACACTTCAGCTTGTTGCTTTCCAACATTGACCCATGATGACAACGACACCCACAGGCGCAATGTGGAACTACACGCAACACAGCCAAGCTGGAACAGAGGCTAAACTAACCTTAGATTAAACCTGAACAATGTATAGCACAGATGATACATTAAATTTGCCTATGAGCGGTAGATTAGAAATCTACCAGCGCTACATACTCCCCCCCACTATAATAGACATTGTCCTCAACGTCTGCCAAAAAATATAACTCCCAAGCCTGAGAGTAGGTATTTGAACATAGAACTTGGATGGAAAAGAGGAAAAGACAGCATAGAAATATTACAGTTTCAACATTTATACAATAACATATTCACATAAGACATGTCACAAACCCTCACTATCTATTTAGCTGAAAGGCCTAACAGCTTGATAGGAGATCCGAAGTTAGACACACAAAAATACACAGTATCGTCACGAGACAAATTAGGAGCAAAGCCTTATTCCAGCAGAAGAATGACACTCTCTTACCATAGATTTTCTTTCCCTTTTTTTTTTATGAACTAACACAAAACCCGACTTGAAAAGTCCATCCCTATCTCTGGGCAAACTGTATCTTTCCAATAAAGAAAATCCAATCAGCAAAAATCTTTAAATCTGAAGACGCTGGGATGAATATAATTTCTTGACCAGGGAGATCTCTAAACACTGACACTATCTAACTATATACCCCAAAGTTATTTTGCATAATCACCAATAAAACCGGGGATCTGGCAATGTCAGTTTCCTTCTCAGTTTATCTACCGTAGTGATAGAATACACAATGTCATCTTTTCCGGGTCTGCAAATGACAACCTCGTCAGCATAGATGTGCCGGCCATAGTTCCAGTGTAGCAAACATCCATTAAAACCTTCATTAATGGCAACAGAATACCCAGCCTTCCGGAAAGGTTAATAGTCCCAAACAGCTTCACGTTACCATCGTTCCCGGTTGGTCTCAATTTTCTGCATAATCTCCTGAGTAACCTAGGTAAATTCCAGACCATATTCTGTGGCAACTCTTTGGTGAGCACTCTCTGTAAGCGAGCAAGTTTAGGCAAAGTTCTATTTTTCCTCAAGCCAGTAGGCACACAAGAGTTCAGTGATTTACTCACCATAGATCCGATGGGTGTCGGTTCAAACTATCAACTTTAAGCAATGTCTCTTTGGTAGTACTGTGCGGCTCCACACAAGGTGATGTCTTCCCAGAATCTAGAGCTATCCATTCTGAGAAATTCAGGGCAGAGGCAACATCCTCACTCTGGGCCCACAACAGTTCCTGTGACATTGTCTCAAACAAATCATCATCACCGGAGAGATCTGACATAGAATCTATCTCCGAGTCTCTCAACTCTTCTGCAGGCTAATATTTACAAAGAGTCCCAGATATGTTCCCCTTTGATCTCTCACCCATTCCTGACGTGGACTTCTCCGGATCCATGTATTTCTCCGGCTCCGGTTCGGGTACTCTCTGGGGTAGGCCTCGACCACGGCCGCGGGAAGCCTTCACATATCCCACCTTCCTCTGGACAGGTGCAACGGGGATAGGTGTGGTAGAAGTAGAAATAAAGGTGATGTCCGCTGATGAAGCGGTAACAGCGACATCTCCCTCGGAAACACTCTCGGTAGCAGACGAGATCACAGCCTGTTGGTCTCCGCTGTGGCAATACCTGTCGCCCAATCCACACGATAAGCACGGGGCGACATGGTAGGTTGCTCCACACTGAACAAATATTCTCCGCATTGCAAACATCGGACAAATGGACGGAGATGTATGGCCAGTCCTTCACACTTGTGGCAAAGCATGTCCAGCCCTTCAATATCTCTGACTGTATACAGTACGAACCTCCCCTGCGGCTTCAAACGAATGCCAGTATCTGTAAGCAGGGTTCTGGTCAGCATAGCATCCGCAGCGGTACTCATAGGGAACATCTTGGGCCCCACAATTGGCGGTACCAATGGAAAAGAAGACATGGCTGCACTCCGATCCTCTCAGCACGGTCACGAGGCCTCTCTTCTCCCTTGGCGCCAACACACACAAGTGCGTCCCTTGCGGTAACAAGTAGATTAGGCTCCTCCCACTTGTTCCTCTGATCACGTAGCTCCCGGGCTTTTACTCACCCACAGCCTACACAGTCAGAAATAAAGTCCTGCAATTTAACCCCTTCTCTTCCTGGAAAAAGTGACAAAGTCCAGAAACCTCTTTTAACATAAACTCCCGGTGAAATACTTCTCAGGGTTGCGGGAGGTTGATGGCTAACAATCCCGGATGACGCCCCCACATGTAGCACTAACTCACGGTGGAGCTGCTAATTTAAAGCGGGCTGTTACTGTCACCTTGTTACCTGTAATTTCATCAACATCGGATCTAGGGGTCTCCATTGAGCTTACTGTGAGGCAATGTAGGCACCAGTCACTTAAGTACTTTTTTCAATGCTTTAATGGGGATAACTAAAGGATGAGCAGGAAAGAGGTAGGAGAGTTGCAGGGTTGTTCAAATACCTTTTCTTGGCGTAGCGTCAAGGAATTTAAATCTTTAGGATCCCCCAATACAGTAAAACTGCACATTTTAGAGTGGCCTTTTATTGTGGCCAGTCTAATGCACACCTGTGCAATAATCATGCTGTCTAATCAGCATCTTGATATGCCACACCTGTGAGGTGGATGGATTATCTCGGTAAAGGAGAAGTGCTCACAGATTTAGGCCGGGTTCACACTGGTACGACAAACATTCCAACATTGTCGCATGACGTGTGAAAATCAATGAGAGCCGTCTTAACTGGTCCGACACAAGTTGGTCCGACTTCGAAAATGCTCCCTGAACTAATTTGGTCCAACTTTGATCCTACCATTTAATATCACTGAAGTTGGATCAAAGTCGGATCGCGGTCTTAACCGATGCGACTTTGGCATGAGACTTGTGCTCTGATGATCTTCAAGAGGAGCTCCACACCAAATTTAAAAAAAAGCGGCATGGGTTCCCCCTCCAAGAGCATACCAGGCCTTTTGGTCTGGCATGGATTTTAAGGGGAACTCCCATGCCAAAAAAATGGCGTGGGGTCCCCCCCAAAATTAATACCAGACCCTTATCTGAGCACACAGCCCGGCAGGTCAGGAAAAGAGGGGGGGACGAGTGAGCGCCCCCCTCCTGAACCGTACCAGGCCGCATGCCCTCAACATATGTAATGTGTTTTATTTTTGACACTTTCTTTAGGTGAATGGGTAGGGGTGCAATGTACCCCATACTCTGTCACATAGGGTGGGGGGGCGGAATCTGGCTGCCCTCTTGTTAACGGGGGCTTCCAGATTCCGATAAGCCCCTTGCCTGCAGACCCCAACAACCAACGGCCAGGGTTGTCGAGAAAAGGGCCCTTGTCCTCATCAACATGGGTACAAGGTGCCCCCCTGCCCCAAAGCACCCCTCCATGTTGAGGGCATTAGGTCTGGTATGGTTCAGGAGGGGGAGTGCTCGCTCGTCCCCACCCCCTTTCCTGACCTGCCAGTCTGTGTGCTCGGATAAGGGTCTGGTGTGGATTTGGGGGGGGGTGTTAGCAAGGTGGCAGTGGGGTGCCAGGTGTGATGAAGTTGATGATGAGGATGACAGAGGGTAGGGTGTTAGCAAGGTGGCAGTGAGGTTCCAGGTGTGATGATGAGGATGGCAGGAGGTAGGGTGTTAGCAAGGTGGCAGTGAGATTCATGGTGTGATGAGGATGACAGGGGGTAGGGTGTTAGCAAGGTGGCAGTGGAGTGCCAGGTGTGCTGATGATGAGGATGACAGGGGATAGGGTATTAGCAAGGTGGCAGTGGGCTGCCAGGTGTGGTGAAGATGGGGATGAGGATGACAGGAGGTAGGGTGTTAGCAAGGTGACAGTGAGATGCAAGGTGTGATGAGGATGAGGACAGGGGGTAGGGTGTTAGCAAGGTGGCAGTGGGGTGCCAGGTGGGATGGACATCATAGCTGATTGCTGCATGTGTAATATAGAACACTGCAGTAGCATGTACAAGAGTGTTATCTCATGTATGCCTCTTGAAAGCCACTATAGCCTGTGTCCTCATGCTTTTATGGGAGACAGAGCATCCATCAATCAAGATTTGACATCCCGCCCACTGTGTTCTTTTTTAGGTACTGAGCATGCAGAGGATTAACCCCTTAGTTTCCACTGTGAGAGCAACAAGCATGCTTTACTGCATATACCGACTGATTTTACTGTTGTGGATTTAGTAACACTTTAAGCTTTGAAAATGAAAGATAGAAGCTGAAAAGTTATCTGTCTGCTCCAATCTTAGTATATTCCCCTCTATGTCTCTTCTTACCTGCCTGCTACCAACCAGCTTTGGACTGTAGACTGAACTGTGCAATTGTAAATCACACCCAGGGCCAGCACAAAATTCAAGACACAGGCAGCAGTGGAAGATTGCCAGACTGTGTGAAAGCCGTGGTCTCTATGCATTGGTATGATACTCCCCTGCTGAGTCACCATTACAAAGCTGCAATCAGGAGAGACTCCATGTGCAACAATAAATACCTCTAATGCCCCGTACACACGGTCGGATTTTCCAATGGAAAATGTCCGATCAGAGCGTGTTGTCGGAAATTCCGACCGTGTGTGGGCTCCATCGGACATTTTCCATCGGATTTTCCGACACACAAAGTTGGAGAGCAGGAGATAAAATTTTCCGACAACAAAATCCGTTGTTGGAAATTCCGATCGTGTGTACACAAATCCGACGGACAAAGTGCCACGCATGCTCAGAATAAATAAAGAGATGAAAGCTATTGGCCACTGCCCCGTTTATAGTCCCGACGTACGTGTTTTACGTCACCACGTTCAGAACGATCGGATTTTCCGACAACTTTGTGTGACCGTGTGTATGCAAGACAAGTTTGAGCCAACATCCGTCGGAAAAAATCCTAGGATTTTGTTGTCGGAATGTCCGATCAATGTCCGACCGTGTGTACGGGGCATTACTCTGTGAGATGCCTGTTATCGCCTCTTGTAGTGGTGAAATCATTTAAAAAATTACAAGCAATGCTTAGAATCAGCAGATTTGCTTGTTTCTATCATTCTATGGCCGACCTACTAATACAGTCCTCAACAGTGTGAAATGTTGGTTTTGGTATTTTTCTAAGAAGAATACAAGTGTTGCTGTATATTTACTAAGACTATGCGTTAGGGTCTCTGTCAATGGGCTTTAATTTGCATCCAGCAGGTTCCCATAGAAGGGTATGGGAATATAAAATGCAGGCTAAATGCAGGTCAGAAGGAGGTTGAATGCACCAGTCAATAAAATCTGAATGATTTAGCCTGCAATGTTCCTGTGTAATTGTTATCTCCTTGCTGCAGTATTCGCTTAGTCCTCTGATTCCTTTCACATGTGTTGTTTGGCTTCTGTGCTCACCTATGAGACTCACCAGCTATTCTGTGGGTTTATATTTCCTTCCCTTGTATGACTTCCTGGCCCACCTCCCAGTTTGCATCCCTATATAACACATGCTCCGTGCAGCCCATGTTGCCTGAGCAACTTCCCAGTTCCCACACATACTACGTGTATTCTGTGTCTGATTTCCCAAATAGTGACCCCAGCGTCAGCTACTGTCTGTACTTGTCTGCCACCCACTCTGACCTCTGCTTGTTTCCTAGATCTCCTTCTGTCTTCTGGCATTGTACTCTGCACACGCAAGTGATCTCTGCATCCTCAGTTGGGCGTACCTTGAGGGCGCTAGCTGGTTCCAGCTTGTTGCAAGTCCATCCCCACCATCAGGGGCCCTGGTGAAGAAGCAGGCTGGGGCTTAGACTCCATGCCTTTGGGAACCCTGAGTTGGCAATCTTCAAGGGCTCACTATCACAGACACCTGACACTGAATGATCGCAGAAGCATCTCAAATTGATGTCCTAGTGATGCCATCGACACAAACTCAAAGCCCATTGACACAGGTGGTTATGACTAAGGCCTTATAGGCTGAAACATGTCAACTGACTTAATCAGCGTTTGTTCACTGTGGCTATTCAATAAAATGAAGACATTTTAAGAGCAACATCCGGAGTGCGGATCATTTTTTCTACATTACTCTACTCAGCCAGCAACTGTGGATCGAGCAACTGGCAGCTCTGCTATCTATGTGGTTTATGGGTAGTAGCACTGACTTTTCTGTTTATACCATCGACACAGACCCTTAGTTGATTTTATAGTAGATAGGTCACAATGGGGTTCATTTACTAAAACTGAAGAGTGCTAAATCTGGTACAGCTGTGCATGGTAGCCTACCAGCATCTATTTAACTTCAGCTTGTTCAATTAAGCTTTGACAAAAAAAACCTAAAAGCTGATTGATTTCTGCGCAGAGTTGCACCAGGTTTTGTACTCTCCGGTTTTCGTAAATGAACCCCAATGTGTTTCTAGCTTGTCATTTCCTTGTTACTCAAGTTCTCAGTTCATCATTTAGCTCTCAGATCTAATGCATTACTCTCATTTGAAGTCTGTCAGAGCTATATGCACACACTTTGCTGTTTCAAGAGCCACTTCTTTCTTATTAACTGCCACAGTACATAATTGGATGAGTAGTTGTCTCTAACTCAATAAATATATTTTGTATAGTTCTTTAATTAAATATTACACATTTTATTCAAATTATAATGTATGCTTCTCTGTAAAGCTAATTTGTTTCCTATCGTTTTTTCCTAATCGTCATTTGTCACAAACACACTAAAATATTTATTATAAACATCTTTAGTTATAATGTTTCGAAAAATATCAGCATTCCTTAATTTAGTTTACACCTAAAATCTGTTAAGTAATGCAAACAAAACAGGTCGGCAGAAAATACTTTTTTCACTAATGTTTAGGTTTTGTATATTATAAAAGCAAACTTGTTTCTCTTATTAAAAAAAATGGAACCAATGCATAAGTATGTCTATGACCTTTTTATGTTCTGATGCATGGGGTGAGATGGGTCAAATGATGTGATGGCACAGTACCTAAGGGTGTTATTACTTACAGTAGAATGACACACAGTTACACTGTGGAGCATAGTATAGACCATCCATTATCAATCAGGGTTTCATAGAACCCCAGGTTTGCTTTAGAGGTTTGCTAGGGGTTCCTTAAGCTCTGGCTACTTCCCATTTGATGGTGCCTCCATAGTTTGAAGGCCAATGTCACTTAGTAGAACCAGCAACATGATCTTTTTTAGCTTTCTGTAAGGTTGGCATTCTGACCACCACTGTAAGGGAGGCATTCTTCCCTATGGCCACAAATGTAAGGAGCATTTTTCCGTGACCCCAATTAATTGGTTTAAGCAGAGTGTTCCTGAGACCTAAAATTATTTTAAGGGTTCCTTTGGAGTAAAAAGGTTGAAAAAGGCTGGTAGAGACTGAAGATTATTATCAGAGGCTATACTATGCCTATACATGAACCGTAGCTGCATTCCAAACCTACACACAAACTAGCAAGTGTACTAAACTGGATGCAGCTCTTTCCTGTCTACATAGGTGTATCATGTGTATGTATTTGTTTGAATGTATGCAGTCCAACTAGTGTTTCCAAGCTACCTAGTGCAAGTTTCAGTATTTAGGCTACAAAAACAAGTACAATATGCAATTAGCAATGTGATGGTAGATATTAAGGCAAACAACATATTTATTTTATTTTCGTTATAGTAAGTAAGTAGCTCAGGGACAAGACTCAGGAGGGCAAGAAATTAGACAAGACAGGCACACACACATGAAATTGACTCTCACAGTGACACTGATAGCAGTGTGCAGCAGCACAGATGACTTTACCGACATGATACGTCCCCTCCTGAGTTACAGTGACAGTCTCTCGCCACCCCAGGAGGTGCCCTCAGTCCACCCCAGTCCTTACAGCACTGACAGTCCCGCTCCCAGCTTGCCTTGAACACAGTCCCACAGACCTGCACACAAGGCCCCAGCTGCTCTGTTCAGCTCCCTTGCACCATGACATCCCACGACCCCCCCCCCTTCCGGCGCCACCTGAACACGCTTGGATGGTTTCGGCCGGCTCCAGATGGTTTCGGCTGGTCGAGCCTGCTATTCCCATTGCGTCATTTTATCAAGTGAGTGTTATGTGAGTGTAAATCTTTCATTATTTAATAAATTTTGTGTTATGTGAATTCACGCTATGTGCATTTTTTATTTCTTTTTGGCCTTATACGTTTGAATCCATGAGACGTTTTATATATCTTGGAGCCTCCTTTCTTGTCGACCGGTGGTCCTTGTGAGAAGATTTTTTTACCCAATTCTACCAACGCCTATATTCATCTGGGCCTTATTATCTTTGGTGAAGAATCACCGACAAGTCTGTTTGATTCATAGGGCGTATGTCCTACTGAATCCACTTTGTCCGGGAAGCCTCAGTGTTATTGATGGCGGTGCTCCATCCCACCCCTTTTTCATGCACGTTTAGCGGTGGCTTGATAACTACCATTTGGGGCATCAAGATACATATGTTTTGGACATTTCCATTTTCATCAAACACTTTTTTCTCACTCAGTGAACTCTTTCTTTGCTCATTCATTTTTTCTATGATTGCTTTTGAGTTTATAATAAGTATTTTATGTGTATGGTATATATTGGTTTAATCACCTGACATCACTGCATTTATATGTATGGTATACATTGGTTTAATCACCTGATATCACTGCATTTTATATGCATGTTATACATCGGTTTAATCACCTGTTATCATTATTTCAATATTGCACATGTATACTGTTTGATATCTTCACAATTATTCTAATTTTTATATATTTTAGATGTGTATTAGGTCATCTATGCACTTTAGACTACCCATTTAAATTTTAAATTGTCACTAGCACTGCACCATCACATTCCCACACAAGTCAAGCATCACAGTCATATTTTTTACTGGTAACCTTTTTCGGTCACTTACATTTACTGGCAGGAGAAAAGTGCCTATTTTTTTACTGGCTGCCAGTAAAAATACTGATGGTTGCCAACACTCAAATCCAGCAATGACTGCTTGGCATTTTGCAGTGTGGGTTTCCTAATGGTGACAACAGTGGACCATGCCAGCATACGTAGTGACCACTTGCAATGATATGCAATGACCATTTGTAATCTTCACTGGAAGCCCATGTGATAAAGTGATAATGCAGTAGAAGAATTGGGATACAGGAGCCTCCTGTGGCAAGGGCTAAAATATTGAATATAACTTTTGAAAATACAATAACATGTTACATTTTATATGGGACTTTAGTGACTGGATTTACATAAACTGCAATATAAGCAGGAAAAAAAATAGAATACAAAGTATATGTATGTGTGTGAGAGTTGAAGTGGTGTCGAGGGTCAGTAATATTAGCAGAGTATTGAAATCATGGGCTGGAAGCTTCTTGTATACCGCAGAACACCTTTACTTTCATGGATGATATCTTTATCATTGCTTTACATCATGTCTTTATCATGGAGAACAGAAACAGAAGGTACATCCTGTGATTACATTACCACAGCGAATACACACTAAAATACTGCAATGCCACCTGCTGAATAGATAGGTATAATGCATATAGTATTGTCAGTTTATTATCAACTATGCTGTTGTACTTCCAACAAGTAAAAGAGAGAGGATGGCAACATAAAAATCTATACACCGCATTTATGTTTCAAAAGTAACAAGGTAATGGTTACATTGGATAAATATACCTGTAAATTAGAAAACCCTTTATTAAACAAATAACTTGTTAGATGTGCTGACATCCATACCCACAGTGGGTTTCCCTGCTATTTTTAACATCACCGGTAAGGACAGCTAAATCTGTCAGGTACCCTAGTTAATACGCCTACCCACACTTGGCATGTTCGCTAAGTAACTCTGGCATTCAACAGTGAACTGACTCATCGCTGAATCCCAATCTTTTCAATTACAAGTCTTCTGCATAACCTCTTTATTGTTCTGCCTTGATGTTCTCTTTTGCATTCCGATTAAGCTGCCAATTTTTCATTTATACAGTGTCAAGCAATTAAAGATTGTGTACATACTTTATTTGGTTCTAGATCCTCAACATATTCTGAGAAGTCATTGACAGAGAGAGTGGAGGGCATTAAATCCAAGAGTCTGCAGTTGCCAGATAGGCAGATACACTGATCTCTTTTACAGTGGGGGTCCGTTTCTAAGCTAACAAGCTGCAAAATGCACATTTATTAAAGTAGTTAGTACGGCGATGTCTGTATCTTGTGCACTGCCTAGTGCTAATTCTGCTGAGCAAAGAACATAGCAAAGAACATTTTGCAGGCTGTTATTACAAATTACACACACAAAAAGAAATTGGAATCACATATAATATGTCCAGATAAGACTTCATGTATATTAAGATGTGTAATTACTTTATATACAGAATGCCAGGGGTGTAGGAATCTTCCAATGAGGTATATTTCTGTATTTTGGTCACTATATCTACAATACATTACATTATATGTAAACGACCACTGATTTTCTAACTGTTCCTAGTAAATCTGTGCTCATTAAATTGTTTCACAGTGCACCACACTGTAGGATATTTCTTCAGAATGTCTGTGTATATAACATCATTACTAAATAGTGGCAATTATTCACTTTTCAGGCTTACTAAGGAGACTCAAATGAAAACCGGCTTTTGAACAACAGCGAAGACACCTGTTTGAGACTTGAAACAATTTCAGCCGCAAAAAATACTACATTTATATTAACAAATAATACTGCTAAATGTCAGCATACAGCCCTCCAGCTCTTTTGTGTCAAGGAATCAGCCTCTTACTTAGAAAAAGACATTTAAAGTCCAAGACTTTAAATAGTTTATACGCTTTCATTATGACTAGAGTGCTAGGGACAGTGGATCATACTTTACATTGAATGCAAAGATAGTAAAAGTATGTCTCTGAACTTTCCAGGTCAGTTCTGAAACTAATGAAGGTTCTTTCAATGATAATAAAGGGCAGCGTACTACCTAAATCTACAGAGAGTATACGATAAAATAATATCATAATGAGAGCCTTTTTAGAGTCTGGAGAGAAGAAAACAAGTACAAGGTCTAAACTTAGAAAAAGAATAGAAACGCCACAAGCAAAGATTTGCTAGTTTGTCAGCTCTACCTTATAACACATTTTTTCCAAACATGAAGGAAAAAAAACGAAAGTTAAAAAAAATTCTAGCTGAAGTGGGAAAACAGGGCCTTGCCCACACTGCAGGGGTTAACTGTTCATGTCTAGCAGTTTTACTTACCTGATACTCCACACTCCTCCAGGCAGCTAGACCAGCCCTTGCAGCTTCTCCTCCCCTATGGTGGTCTTACATAATCAAGACCAATATAAGGCCTATAACCCTACACTAGATATAAGAACACTGGAGGACAGTCCACTGCAGGAGCATAGGGGTAGTGAAAGCTCAGGAAAGTAAAAGTGCTTGTCCTGCTCCATAAACCTAAGTGAACACTTAATCCCTGCAATTTGGGCATGGCTCCACTGCAAGGGAGGAGTTTTACTTTTCCTAGAGTTGGGCTTTAAATTTATAAAGTTCTGTTCCTACTTCAGTTTATTCAATTTGGGATTATGTATTCTAACTGAATAATAGTACACCAGCAATCTCATTACTGGAGTTCCTTATTTATTCTGGGTTGCTATTGATGTCATATACAAATCACTAATTGGTTCTCAATTTTTTTTAAATCTTTACATTTGAAATGGAAGTGAGAGAATTGGCATGGATTTGCTACATGTTCACTTAGCAAAGTAGATGCTCACTTAGCTTTGTGCATAAACTATAAACTGAAGCTGTATTCACTTCAAGCCTCAAATCATGTGCAACACAAAATTCTATTTTCATTGTTTCCAAAACACATGTATGGGTATTCCAAAAAAACACAACATTGTTAAATTCAATAAGCTGAGTGAACATTCTTTCCTTACTGGGGTAGTAAATCAACACCATTGCATACAGTAAATATTTCAATAACTCACCACAGGTCACATTTTATCAGATGTAATGATCTATGTGTGCATTACACCCCTGTGTTCAATATGCTGGTAGATTTTTGCTGATACTTAACTTTGCTTTCTGATACCTGCCCATGATAATGTCATTCTGGCTCTCCCAACTGACCTCAGTGAACTCCCACTGCAACACAGGTTGTTTTGTAGCAATGTAGCACATAAAACATAAATCCTGAAAAAATGTATACACTAAAAAGATTGAAAACATTCATACAGTATCTCCTTCTAATGCAAGCCTTAAAGTGGAACAACACTGTGATGTCTTTAAAGGCGGCAACTGTTGGCTCCTATGAGGCTCTGTCCCATGTGATATATCAGGGATCTAAATCTCCATAAACGCTGAGGAGTTCCATCTGCTCCTGAAGGATCCTCCTCTGTTTTGCCCCACACTCGGCTATAGAAAAATCCACATCTCCAACATTTCTACACTTACCCTGGCACTGTCATTTGGACTAAATTCGGTACGAGGAAACTCAATGATGTTATCCGTAATGGGGCCTTGCAGCCGTTTGAGGGGCTGAAGTCCATGTATCAACTACCAATCTCTGATCTGTTCTGTTTCCTACAATTTAGTCATGCAATATTGAGGGATTATTCTTTGCCTAAGGCACTTTGCGCTTTTTATAAACAGCTATTCACAGAAACTGGCAAACTTCTATCACCTTGCCATAATGCCTGGGTTGCCGATGTCCTTAGGTTTGATAATGATGATTGGGATGACATGTGGGAGGCGCCATTTATTAGATTGGTGTCAGCTAGGGATTACTTGATCCAATATAAATTCTTACACAGAGTTTAGTTGACCCCAGCTAGGCTGGCTAGAATGTACAGGAATCAACCTACCAACTGCTGGCACTGCTCCTTCCTTAATGCCAATTTTATCAACATATTCTGGGAGTGCCCAGCCATTCAACAGAACTGGTGGGAGATTACATAGTTACAACTTACATTCAACTGGTTACACCTATTGTTAGTGAAGCGGGTGTCTTGCTCTATAACCCGCAATCCCACCAAGCTGGCCGCAACGATGTACACAGGCTTTCCAGCTTGAGTTAGGGAGAGTTGCCTGCTAGCAGTTGTAAGGGGGATTTTTCACCCCCTTCTTCTTCCTGTTTTCACTGACTGAGTTAATGTAATGTGAGCTGACACACACAGAGCTCTGCATTCAATGGCCTCTCTTGTGCCCCTATTGGCTAGAAGAGAAAAAACAATTGAAGGCACAGTTACAACAGCCAATGGAAGAGATTGTACTGAACTGCATGGAGAACTGCAATGGATTCTGGGACATGCAGTTCCCACACAAAGTGGCCCCATAGACTTGTATACAGGGAGAAATACAAATCCCAATAGGCTTTACTGAAAGAAAAGTAAAAGACTCCATTTTGTGTCCTGAAGTAAAGTTCAGTCAGCGACGAGGGAGAAAAGAGACCAGACCTGAGGGAGAGGGGCTGTCTCCCAGATGATCTCCCTGCACGATTTAGGCCTCCACCATGAGTTGGGACATCCAGCCTGAGAGAGGGGGATCCCAGGTGAATAGTGAGGCACATCTCCACCAACGATGAACCATTCCAGTGTGAGGGGACCAGTCGGGTCGCCATGAAAGCCTGCCTGTTCCAGGACGTTCCCTTGAGCTCTGATCGCAGGATTTGGTGAGAGGGCATTTCTGCCAATCTGCAGGGAACAGAGACACAGCACTAGTGAAGGAGTTATTTGAATGCTGTATACAAACATCATTGCCGGTAGTCATCTTGCTGACACATGTAGTACTACAGGGATAAAGGATAAGGCTATCCATTTCTGGGACATTGTATACAGACACCATTGTCCTCTCACCTTGTTGAACTAAACCCTGTCTGTTTCACTTGATAATCTGAGCCAGTTATATTGTTTGCCCTGCTCCCCAGGAGTTAAAGTGCACCAATGAAAGTGGCTAGCTGAAAGTACCAAAGCTTATCTTTGCTTCAAAAAGGACTGGAGCTGTTAGGGCCATAGGGATCCACACACACATATTCAGGGCTCTGTATATGTATTGGGTGTGTGGGACAGTTTATCTATAAAGTTAAGCCATTACTTGCTGACTTGAATAGGTGTGTGAAGTTGGGCCTGTGGTGTCAGGGAACAGTGGAGAGAGGCCTGACACAAAGGGAGTCATTCCTCTGCTCTCCTCCTGCCTGGACTCATAGAGCCAGACTAGAGGTAACCAATCTAATTTGAAGTGTCATATTGTGCTTAATTTACCATTAAAGTGTGCCTGCCTCTGCTCTTGGGGACATTCTCAGGTTAGGAACCCCCTGAAAGCAACTTGAATATAGGATTGAGAGCTATATTGCTCTTAAATCTCAGTTATTGATCTCTAGTTGATTACTTGACTATATACTATTACTGTTTGTTATTTTTCCACAGAAATATTGCAGTAAAGGCAATTTCTGTGTTTTATCATAATATTTATGTTTCTCATTGGTCATTGCGCTTACACTATTGCCAGGTGTACCAGAGGGGGCTGAAGCTATTATTAGGGTTGAGAGGCAGAGTAATGGACTGAAGCAGCTCCTTCAAGGGTATCGCTACATTATTGTTCCCACTATTGAGACATGTCTCTTGAGTCTGGTGGACTCTTTAATCCCCACAAAAACTGTTCACACCCTACTTACTTTATTTTTTTTTTATGCCAGAAAACGTATTATTGCCTCTTGGAAGAAGGCTTCGGTGACAACTTTATCTGTCTGGAAAGCTCTGGTAAATAAAGCCTTGTCATTGTATAAAGCTACATATGCCAACGGGGGAGTACCTACCAAATTTGATTAGGTCTGGAGAGGCTGAGTTACTGCAGAATCCACAGTGTCTGATTGAATTCGCCTGGCCTGTAATACCCCTTAGATTTTGAGTCCTTATTTGACCACTGGCAATGTGTTTTCTGTCTCTTTATTGGAAGGGTCCATTCTATTACCCTTTATAGGTGTATAAATGATTCCACTTCATTATAACAAGTGTAACCCCCACTACAGACTTATATTGCATATTGTGAGATTTTGTATGATATCCTATGTATAGTAGGAATACACTGTAGTAGCTACAGGTGCTGTTCTTCTATAGTTTGATTGTTGCTTTTGATTTTGCATGGTTTGCTGTCTTGCATGACACGTATGTTCTTATCTTTTGTTGAAAAGAAGATAAAAAATAATTTAAAAAAGTGGAACTACAGTCAAAAATGTATGTATAGTGTTGAATAATGTGTACCAGGGTTAGGCCATTGTTCTAGTGTTTATTTTGAACTGTACAACCCAATTTATCCTTACTTCCTGTTGTGGTAACAAAACTGATCTCTGGTCAGCTTTTAAAAAAAATCTAATTTTAGTGCCCCCCCCCAACCCCCACACATCCTATGTTAAAACTCTAATGGTCTAGGGGAAATGTATAAGACAGAAGTACTTACCTTTCTCTCTCCCGCTGACTTTATCTCTCTATACAAGCAGTCCGACGATGTCACTCTTCTTCACTGGTCGTATGGCTACCTTCTCGCTAACATTATCTTGTACAATTGAGGACCAGCGGTCCAGGGCTAGAGTGGAAATGGAGAATATATTGGCTTCTGGGGAATAGGGAACAAGGTAAAGCCGGCTATACATTGATAGAAATCTGGCCAGTTCAGCAGAGACCGGCCAAATTTTGATCAATGCATAGGCAGGGTGGTTGTAATAAAGTTGACCATATAACGAAAAGAGGGTAATTTTAATGTGACTTGAGGGCAACATGGAGAAAACCCAAATCCTTTAACCCCTTGCTGCTGGTGCCTCCTAAAACTTTAAGGGGTTTCAGATGTCGGGAGGTGGGGTTTCTGATCATGTGGCCGCTGTGATTAGCTGTCACAGCAGTCACATGATCGGAAAGCTCCCGACTGGTAGTATGTATCAGGAGCTTTCCGGTACCCGCCGGCTACCATGCTGAGAGCGTGCAGGGTGCATGCTCTCAGCATGGTAAGTTGTTTTAACAGGGCCGCATAAATGCAGCCGTTCGGTGTTAAGGTCCACTAGGCATCTAGGGGTTAAATTACAAGCTTAAGGGATACTTTTAAGGTTAATGTAGCATGATTTTCACAGACAGCGTCAGCGACCCTGTATTCTGTCATCACATAATTTGAATCTGTAGTTCATTTTTTAATGTTACATTTAACATGGCCTAAATACAGCAGCCGTACCCCAATTTAATTAATTTCAACTTGAATGTTTTAGGTAGTTTTGGCTATTAAACACAATTTTTTATCAATTGGTAATAGGCCTGAGCTGATCGGTGGAAGTAGCAGCCAAAACAGTTCTAAAAGCTATAACAAAGTTTACTTTTAAACATAAAGCTAGAGCCATCAACTTCATACAAATTGACCATTGGCACAACTGTTCAGAGACCAAACTGTTCTTCTTCATGCTACCGTTTTGTGTGTGTCAGCAACAACTGTAGTTGCTTCATAACTTCTTGGAGTGAGTTCTTTGGTTTTCTTATTTTTATTTTCAAGTTCATCCTTTTTTTTTCTACTAGATTTAAAAAATGGGATGGGGTCTAGTGTTTTCGTTTTTTTTTTTTTTTTTGGGGGGGGTATATATTATTTTCTGTTACAGGGTCTATTTTTATATTTGGTGACACCTAATGTACACTTGTTGCTGACATAGACAAAATTGCCTTTTGCAATACATCCCTGTACCAAAGTGCACCAAAGCATCACTTACTGTATGTGTCCAACCTATTGCCATAGCTGCCTTTTATTTAGGCAATCCCCTTTATTAAAAAAATGTCAGGCAGACCTAAACTGAAGGGCAGAGGTTCTGCTCATAGTAGCAGTAGGTTGTGATCAGGCCACACAATGACATCACAATCGCAATGTATTAAACAGCTAAAGCACACACAGGGGTAGTGAAGTTCTCTACTTCCTCCTCTTAGATGCAGACAAGCCGGTTGTCTATGAGTACCCTCCAAGCAGGCTATAGGAAGCCATCAGCATTATTCGATGATAAAATCACTGACTTGCTGCAGGAGGATGGTCTTTTTTTTTTTTTTTTTCTCTTCACAAAAAAATTTTTATTGAAGGAAATTAAGGTGAGTTTACAGTGCAATACAGTTGGAATAACATTTTGGAGTAGGTTATATGACTAGACAATACAGTGCGAAGATAAATGTTATAACCAACCCATGATACATGGCATGGGTAACTGTTGTTCAGTAAACTTTAATCCATACAGATTGATTGGTGTTGCTTTAATATATAGCCGTAAGAAGTCGAATCTGTAATTGTTGCTTTTCAAAACCCACCCCCTTAGGCGGTTGGGACTGTACCTAATGGTAATTTCAATTCTAGAGGGGTCAGCCTCCATTTTATGTTATGGGTTGTGGTGGAAAAAGCTGGTGTATGGGGTCTAGTCATGTGTAGAACTAAGAAGAGAGGGATAGAAGAAAGAGGGGAAGAGGGGATTGAAAGGAAAATAAGGTAAGATAGAGGAGGAGAAGGGTAGAAGGTAAGATAAAAAGGGGAGGGGTGAGGACCGCTCTCTGATCCACCCCCCGACCCCCAATTGGAAGGTCTCCCCGTATATTGTTCAGGATACTATGTCAAGGGAAGGAAAATAAGACTTATAGCTCTCAGTAGATTTGAAATAAACCCAGCATGCCCAGGTAATTGTAAAGTGTTTTAAGCGTTCTTGGGAGCTATGGATCAGTTCCTCCATCTCCTCAATCTTAGAGATCCTGATTAGCCACTCTCTAATGGAAGGAGTATCTGTGGATCGCCAGTGTACAGGAATGCAGAGCCTAGCTGCATTGACCATATGCATGGCAAGCGATTTGTGATAGTGTTTCTTAGGTAGATTCGAATGGTGTAAGAGGTATTGAGCTGGGCCATAGTCTAGGGTGAGTGTAGTGATTTGTGTTATTAGGGCATGCACTTCTCTCTAAAACTGTTGGATTGGAGTACACTCCCACCAGATATGGAGCATTGAGCCTACCGCCCTCTTGCATCTCTAGCAAGTATTAGGTATTTTGGGGGAGAATTTGTGTAAGCGGGCAGGGGTTCTATACCATTTGGTTGCGGTTTTGTAGCCATTTCCTTGGATTGCTACATTCATTGAGCCTTTATGAATGCACTCATTAATGTCCTCCCAATTGTCATCCAATAGGGTCATTTTAAGATCTCCTTCCCAGGACAAACGCGAGGCGTCTCTCCCAGGGGGAGAGAGGTAATCTTGGAGTAGAGTGTATATATATGATATTAGATGTCTTTGAGGAGTTATTCGTGTGTGTAAGGATTCAAAGGCTGTAAGCTGTCTGTTCCATGTTAACGAGAGATCTCCTGATGCAAAAAAGTGACTCAACTGCCTGTAGGTCCAGAAGGGAAACGTTTTATTACATGATGAGGACACCAAGTCTTCAAAGGAACCCAGTGTCCCCTGTGGAAGAATTGGTGTGCCAATACCTCCCCATGAGGCCACTCCCTTCGGAGGAACATTTCAGATTCTCCGGGGGGGAAATCAGGGTTCCCCCGCAGAGGAGTCAGTGGGCCTGGGTATGATGTTAGTTTGAAGGGTCCCATAGACTTCTTGAAAGCCATTAATGAGGGATAGATAAAGGGGTGCATCTTCAGGTTCTGGGGTCATAGCGAGGGATTCATCCAGGGGACTGAGTGTATTGAGGTGTCTGTGAACGAGTGTTCCAGAATAACCCAAGCCTTCTCAAATCTGTGATCCCTCCAATCCACCACTCTATTCAAATGACAGGCTAGGTAGCACTTATGTATATCAGGTAATCCAATCCCGCCTTTACTCTTGGTATGCGTGAGGCGTGAGTAGTTTATGCGTGGGGTGCTATTTTTCCATATGAAAGCTGTGCGTGCTTTTTTTATATAATGTGAAGAAGGACAGGGGGAAGTAGATGGGAATCGTCTGCATTAAGTAGAGTAGGCGGGGTAGGATGATCATTTTAATTAGGGCTGAGCGCCCAAACCAGGAAACGTTAAGGCTGGCCCAATCTTTCAGGTTTGATTGAATCTTGGATAATGCGGGTAAAAAGTTGTGATGATAAAGGTCAGACAGTTTCCTGGTTATATGCATACCTAGATGTGGGATAGAGTCCTTTTTCCATATGAATGGAAAGGATTCTTGGCAATGTAATACTTCTGATTGGGGAAGTGAGATATTCAGGGCATGCCATTTGGAAAAATTAATTTTGAAATTTGAGAGATCTCCATACTGTTTCATATCTTTCAGTAAGTTTGTCAAGGAAACTCGAGGTGTTTGGAGTGATAGTAAAATGTCGTCAGCGAACGCCGCCATTTTGAATTGGCTATGTGTCAGAGTTCGCCCTTAGCTTATTTAAGAGGGGTTCTATTGTCAGGACAAAAATGAGGGGTGACAGGGGACATCCCTGACGTGTCCCATTGCTGATGTTAAAGTCGTTCGACAGGTGGCCATTTACTTTCACCCTCGCCGAGGGGTTAGAGTATAAAGCAGCTATGTATGAGCACATGCGGGGTTAATGGCCAATACCTTTCAGTACTTCCCGCATGTAATCCCAGGCCACTCTGTCAAACGCCTTTTCCGCATCCAGGGAATGGAGAAATCCCTGAGTTTTAGAGGAGGTGAGCCAATGATGTAGGTTTAAGGTACGAGTGGTATTATTTCTCGCCTCCCTTCCTGGTATGAAACCTACTTGGTCGGAGGTTATGAGGCTAGGTATGAGAGGTAATAATCTATTGGCTAGTATTTTGGCGTATAATTTAATGTCCATGTTTAACAGTGAAATGGGCCTGTAGTTGGAGACTACAAGGGTATTGAACGCTGTCAGTATTTTGGGTGATAAAACATCTAAAAAAGATTTAGAGTACTGGAGTGGTAGGCCATCGGGTCTAGGGCTTTTCTCTACTTTCATTTGGTTAACAGCCACATTCAGCTCCTCTGCAGTAAGTGGGCTATCTAAGTCCTCAGCTTGTTGGGCGGTGATCGGTTTGGGTCAAAATTGGGTTATAAAGTCCTGAATTTGAGCAGTGCGTGAGTTTGAGGGATTAAGATCGAGTTGATCTTGCGGTAGGTTGTAAAGATCGGAATAGAACATTTCGAATTGTTTAGCTGTATCCTCATTTCTGGAGAAGAGTCTGCCTTGTTTGTCTCGTAAGTGATGGATCGTGGACGAAGCCTTGGCAGCCTGAATCGTGTGCGCCAAGAGTCTTCCACTTTTATTGCCTGAGTACATAGCGTCTTCTTGTTTGTTTTCCTAATTCATCTAGTAATGAGGATAGTGTAAGAACTAGTTCTTGGAGAGTGGCCTGAGTGGAAGATTGTTTATGAGAAGCTTCTAATCTTCTAATGGTGTTAATCAGTGCTTTAATCTTTTCCTGGTGTGCTTTCTTGGCTTTAGTTGCTAGGGAGATAAGTTCCCCCCGTATAACACATTTGTGGGCCTCCCAGACCATGACAGGGGAAACATCTGGAGTAGAGTTTTCCGCAAAGTATAATTGGATTTGGGATCGAACCTTCTGTAATGTGGCTGGGTCTTTCAGTAGAGAGGGATTCAGTCACCATGATTTAGTCTTGTACGTCAATTCGGGGAGAGTAAGGGTAACTGTAATGGGGTGATGGTCGGATAGGAACATTGGTTCTATTGAGGCGTGTGTGAGGAGGGGTAGGTCTGTTTGCGTAAGGAAGAAATAATCTATTCTAGAATATTTTAGGTGTGGCGGTGAGTAAAAGTTATAGTCTCTGTCATTTGGGAACATGGTAAGCCAGGTGTCGTGGAGAGAAGGGCCCTGCAATTGTAGTTTAATCTGGCAAAGCGCCCGGTATGGTAACGCAGTTGTGTCTGTGGAGGTGTCTACTGTAGGGTTCAATGGGGTATTGAAGTCTCTGCCGAGCAAAACTATGCCTTCCTGAAATGTGGCCAATAAGTCGCACACCTTCCTAAAGAAGGAGACCTGGTGTGCATTGGGGCAGTATACATTTACCAATGTGATCGGTGTGGATGCATAGGTGCCTTTGAGAAAAAGGTATCTACCTTCCGGGTCTATTAAAGTGTAAGACGGTTGGAAATCAGCGTGTTTAGATATTAAGATGGATGCTCCTTTAGTCTTGGAGTCAGGGTTTGTGGAGTGTATTACCAATAAATGTATGTGATTGGTCAGCTTGGGTATTGCATCTGATCGGAAATGTGTTTCCTGAAGAAGGAGGAAGTGAGCCTTGTGTTTAGAGAGGGCTGATAGCACCTGTGATCTTTTTTCTGGGAGATTCAGACCTTTTACATTAAGCGACACACATTTAAGAGTTAATTGTTGTTTAAGTGCCTTCTCTGCCTGCATGGCGTGTTGTGAGAGACAGTAATGTAGTAGAGTCTAGAAGTCGTAGGTTTGATTTGATAGCTTCAGGAGTGTTCAATTTTATCTTATTTATTTTGTGTCGGGCGGATAGTTAGGAGCGAGAGCGGTCCCAAGAAAAGACCAGAAGAAGAAAAGAAGGGGGAGGTTTAAGAAAGAGGGGAATAGAAGGGAGAGGTGAGAAAAGTATAGAAGAAAGCGAGTGGTAAGGAATGAAGTTGTCTGGGGGTTTGTGATGAAACAATAAGGAGGGTTGCTTTGAAATGGTGCACTAGAATCGTGTACCAAGAATGTACCAGAGGTGAAAATAGATATTCTATTCCACCAGTTAGGGGAAGATCCGGAGTGTCAGCTAGTGCCCAATGGGACTGCTGTGTAAGGATGTAGGTATGAAAGGGAGCCAAATGACACCGCACTGAGGAGGACTAAAGGGGTATACAGGTAAACAGTGGGATATAAAGGTAAGCTCCAGTTGTCCTGGAAAATACTGTGATTCAAACAATGGTCTTGTTTCATAAGCATTAGTTAAACATTTGCCGGATTAACTGGCAAATTAACATAGTGGGAATGAAAAGGTATAACAGGTAATAACTAGTAAAGCAACTATAAAAAAAAAAAAAAAAATAGCCTTGTGGCATTGTGTCAACCCTTTAGTGAGCGCATGCCCTTGTGAGAATTCTATTGGAAGGGCAATTGAGCTCACTGAGAGACTGTAGGTTAAAGCTCAAACCCCCCAGGACAGGGGTCAAGGCCAGCAGGCTACAGCCCGATCCCAAAACTCAGAACTCAAAACACTCAGGCTTCAGGGAGCCTTGTTGAGGTATAACAGGTGCCTGTCATGGTTAACAACTCACCTGATCCCCCACAGGGCATACCTCTATTATGTTCTGGAGTGCTGATTTCCCTACAAATGATGTGTATCAAAGGTATGTCATTAAATTTGCGAACCATGGGTACCTAGAAGTGGTTTGTATGGGAAAGGATATTATAGGTGTTTACCCAGAGATCAGATCGCAAGGTATAGGGGGGACAAAGATAGGGGGCAGGGGAGAGGGGGTGGAGGTGGAACCAATATTATTTCAGCAATCTGTGTGGACATCATACTCGCGTACCCGAAAAAGTCAGAGCAGGGTGGGGGAGATCTGATGGTCAATATTGGGCGGTAAGCTACAGTCTCACGGAGTCCAGGTCTACTAGTGCATAAGTTGTTTTAATCGAGGAGAGGCTGCATCAAACCTTACTTCATTCTAAATGAAACTTACGAGCATTTATTACAATACTGACCCACGCCGGGAAGACTGCCGTATCAATTTAGGCAGCTGACAGAGTGTTGCCCAACTGATAAACAAAAAATAGTTTGATCTGATCAGTGTTATATGGCTAGTGGTGGAAATATCAGTGTGTTAGTTAGGCTTCAATTAATGTGTACATAATGCAAAAGGTGTAAATATAGGCTTGTTCGGTGAGCGGTGAGCAACAGACAAAAAAAAAAAAAGAGGGAGGGGTGATGGTTATCTGAAACTTTAGCGTAAAGTTAAGCACCCATTACAGCTGTGAGCGGGGTGATGTACCCCAACAGGCTCCTCTAGTTGCATGTGCAAACAGAACTCTCACAGAGCTTGAAAAGCGCAACAAAGGAACAAGGAGAGTCAGTGTCCCAGGTATTGGTATGGTGATGGTTACCTGGAACTTTAGCGTGGACTTAGGCATCCATTACAGCTGCGAGCGGGAAGATGTGCCCCAACAGGCTCCTCCAATTGCATGTGCAAACAGGTCTCTCACAGATCTCAAAAAAGTTTGGTGGGTTTGGCCCTTTCAAGGAAAATAAACAGGCAGAGAAAGACACAATGCGCAAGACAAATGAGAGGCAAAAAGAAAAAAAATCCCTTCTCTTTCCCCTGAGGAAAAGGGCGTCAGAAAACAGTACTTACGTACAAACAACCCGATGTAACATGGGGCAAAAGAGATTATACATTCTGTTGGTCTCGTCGGGGGGTTGCAGATCTCGGCATGAGAGACGATCAGCTGGGGACGTTGGGTCCAATCTGCGACGTCTGGAACATTGCCTTTGAGATTTCGGTGTTAGATTGTGTGATACCGACTTCCATGGCTCCAACGGGAAGTAGAAAGAGTACCACTCAGGAAGATCCACTTGTGGGATGTCAAGCTGGTCGCAGAAGGCAGGAAAGGCTTCCGGTGTTTGGAGTAGAGCAGTGCGACCTCTTGTGGAGGCAGAAAGACAGAATGGAAACTTCCATCTGTATTGGATATTTTGTGTATGCAGAGCTTCCAGCAGGGGGTGCAGTGTACGTCTATTTTGTAAAGTTATTTGAGAAAGGTCCTGAAATAATTTAATGTCTGTGCCATTAAATAGAATGTGTCCTCTTTCTCTTGATTTACGAAGGATTTCTTCATTAAGGGGGAAGTTTACAATGCAGCAAACAACATCCCTTGGGGGTTCAGGTTCACGGGGAGGGGGTCTCAGCGCTCGATGCAGTCTTTCCATCTCAATGGGAGAATCAGCCGGGGACCCCCCTCACCCTAATATTATGTCTGCGGCCCCTATTGTCGAGATCTTCCACCAAGCATTGCTCCTTTCATATGTCGATGATGAGAAAGATAGTTCCATCACCAGTCAGCAGCAAAAGGTTTGTATTTCTCCTCTCTTTGCACTGCAACTTTTCCTTCCACAACATTTTCTTGTTGTTTCCACTACAAAATCCACAGCCTCTACTGACTTGAAGAGAGGACTCACAAGGAGTTTCAGAGGCTTAGGATTCGCCACCTCAAAAGGGGTTCTTGAAGCTATGATACACAATTCTCCTACACCCACCATTCCATCTCCAGCACCAGTAAAAATAATGTTGTCAAACCATCCCCATGCCCAGTGCCTTAATGCCAGCTTAGAAAAACTACAGGCTTTGCAACTGCTCCCATTCCAACTCATAGTATCAACCTCCATCCCTGCATGACTGCAAGCACTGATCAGTGTATTCTGATGGGGGGGGGGTCCCCAGCTGTCAGAATACAATAGTGTGCAGGGATCTGTGAGGGTTCTTTTTTTTCGTTCGACCCGCTGGAATAAACAAGATGACAGAGAATGCATTAAGGAGCAAAAACTTTTGACATTAGAACCACTTTACAGTTGTATAATAACAGAAAATATTATTCCAGTGTTAAGATTCGATCAACTTTCTGTGTTGAAGAAGTGATAGCTAAAATAGAAATGACCCCACCAAATAAAAGGGACAGATGGATATCAATTATAATTGTGTGGCTTAACTTATTTTCAAGGGTTGGCCTTTCAGGACTGCTCAATATCAAATACAGGCATGACTCATGTTTTCCCTAAAGAATTTAGGTCACTGAGCCAACACAGAAGCACTCAAGTTATTACTTAAAGAATAAATGATAGTTTTGTCTTTGTCTTCTGTCTTTAGGCAAGACAAATAATAATGGTAATGCAAGATAAGGAAACATTTCTTGTATAAATAAAGCTGAATAGTAATGCAAGGAGATAGATAGATAGATAGATAGATAGATAGATAGATAGATAGATAGATAGATAGATAGATAGATAGATAGATAGATAGATAGATAGATAGATAGATAGATAGATAGATAGATAGATAGATAGATAGATAGATAGATAGATAGATAGATAGATAGATAGATAGATAGATAAGGTATATGTCCTGTGCTGCCAATTAATATTAAACTGGCAAAGACTGCATAAGAAATATTTTGTGCACGCAGTAATAATATAACCACCTTGAACCTACAGCTTGTACATCAAACTCCCACGTGCTTCTGCTCCATAAATATGCAAGATAACGACCTTGATGCACAGTGCATCAAACAGCTTGATTTCTTAGTGTGCAGGCTCTTTAAACTGTAATATGTACAAGTAAAAAGTTGGCCAAACACATTACAAAGTAGACAGACATAAAAGGACCATCCAAATGCAAAACGATCTTCTACCTGGCCCATTCTCAAACAGGAAATAAGTGTGTATCTTCATGTGAAAGTCAGTCACCACCTGCTCATCTCCTATCTGAAGGAAGTCCTCAGCCATAAAAACACACAAAAATCCCCCCAAACAAACAATAGACAACTGCCTCTGCTCCATCCAAGTTCTTCTAAAGGCATCTGCTAAGACATGGCATACTAAAGCTGGCCATAGATGGATTAAATTTTGTTCATTTGAGCAGAGACTGGGCAAATTTTGATTCATCTATAGGCGTTCCTAGTAGGGAGAAGTCAATCTAATAATTGTCTCCTCTCAAACAGGATTGTTGGTAAATTTTAATTCAATCAGCACCTTCAGCCAATGGGCTGCATCATTAATTAGTGTATATTGAGAGTGGAGGAGTACCCACTGTCAGTATACAATAGTGTAGCGGGCAGAATTCTTCCATCCACCAAGATTGTGTGCATGGGGGAATCCTTTGCTTCAAATATGTTCCAAAAATAGCCATCTTAAGACAATCTTTCATCATACTGCAACATTTATTATTATTAATCTTGTGTCGCAGGTCACAAAAAAAAGAGTTGGAAAGGGTTTTCTGAGGGTGTGTCTCCTTTTGTTGATCAATTGACCAGACAATGGTGCTTTAGGTCCAATTTACTGTACTTGTTCATTAGTGTTCTAGTCATCTTGTTCAGTGAACACCAATGACAAATCACAATTAAAAACCAATATACAGATAGATAAAATAAATAAGGACACATGCAGATTTTGGTCTATAAAAAAAACTATTTTAAACATCTTCTTTGGGAATGTGCTTTTTAAAGAATAAAGTTTCTTCTTAATAAATTCATATTCTATGCAATTGTATATGCATTATCTCTCGTATTGTTCCAGCAATGAACTTTGTATGTTGAGCAAAACAGGCTTAATGTATCAGTGATTTGGCAAACTATAACAGTGGGGGTGATTTACGAAAGCCTTGCTCCATCAGAGAGGCGCACGGCAAGGCGCAACGCGCATTTCCATATTTACGAAATGGTGCGCCGGTAACAGAGCACGAATCCCCCATTTACTATAGCGATCTCAGCGCACGGGAGAATGCAATCTGTGCGCCACTATGGACATTGCGCAAGGCATCTCCAAATCAAAATGGACAGAAGATGGAGGTGCCAATATTTTGGAGTGATGTGAGGAAGTTTAGTAACTACCCAAGTAACAAATATGCCCAAAATTGAATGAGAAAGTAACTTTTTCAGAGAAAGCCTGCTGTGCCTGTAAGTACGTTTAGAACTGTGTGAGATAAATGTAAGCAGTGCGCATGCACAAGTGGCTGTTGCACTCATTCACTGCGCGGTCAAAATCTTAGTAAATGTTAAGCAACATACATGCAATTGCATGGGTTGTTCACCTTTATGTATTTTTTTAAGGAGATTTGCACACAGGTCATGTTAGCATGTAACGTTGCCAACATGTGACATGCGCCTTGTTAAAATTATGTAAAAAGACAATCGCTCCTCTAGCTCCCCCTAAAAGGGCATTTAACCTTCCCCCTCTAATGCATTTGATTTCCATGGGCTAGCTTTTGCTTTTAAAGGGGAACTCCACACTCCATTCTCCAGTGCTCTTGTCTCCCCCCCCTCTAATCCCTTGGATTTCCATGAGCTAACTTTTGCTTTTAAAGGGGAACTCCACACTCCACTCCATTCTCAAAAGGCTGTGAGCTGTCTTCCCCAATCCAAACCACATCCTTTTTCAGAGCATACAACAGGGCCAGCTAGGAAAGGGGCGAGAAGAGCGAACGGCCAACCCCCTCCTTAACCATACAAGGCCACATGCACTCAACATAGCTGGCTGTCTTTGGGGCATGTTGTGCTCAGCTTAATACCAACCACAAAGCACCTTGTACCCACTAGTTTAAAGAGGCTTTCCACATTCCGTAAAGCCCCCTTTCTGCAGCCCTTCACAACCCCAGCCTAGGGTTGTGTGGAAGAGTCCCTTGTCCCCTTGAATATGGGAACAAGGTAGTTAACTTTTGGAGTGCCCAAGCCCCTCCTGCCCCCAAGCATCCACCCCCTTTCATGGGCTGGCTTGTTGTGTGTTTAGCTAGGGGTTTGTTAGTGTGTGGGAGGGGCACAACATTTTTTAAGTTTAAGGTGGTATTTTTCAAGTGGGGGTTCTCATTTTAAGCCGTAACAGACCTAAATGGCCTTGTATGTATTGGGGGGGGGGGGGGGCAGGCTATTTTTTGTTTTGGGTTAAAATCCTGCAGATTTGTAAGTTTTCTCTAAAGCTGTACATCTTTGAAGCAGCATTTTGGATACATGCTACACCACTTTACAGGCAGAGTAAGCCCCCCCTCCCCCCCCAGTTACTAGCTTTTAAGCAATTTTGCATTTTTAAAGGCACTTTTCCTTGTTTCGTTTTTGGGGTTTTCCAAATTGGTGACATTGATATATGTCCCTCAGGGTGGGACCTGGGCCCCCATACCCATTTTAACTAGAATATAAGCCAGCCAAATGGGGGCAAGCAAAATTAACAAGTCAGTTCCTATAGACTGCAATGGTATTTGTTGTATAACTTTTTCCCATGGTAGGCTCTTTGTTTGCCCCCCTGGACCGGGGGGTGTTTGTCCCATCTGTAATTTTGTAGCATGCTGGATGATGTGCTTAATTTTGGACAGGGGGGTGGCTTATTTTGTGCTAACTGCACTTGGGTTGTTCTGGGCATGCTCAGGGACTTTGTTTCTTTTTTGTGCTTTTTGTGAGTGAACAGAACTTGGATTTTTCTGGGCATGCTCAGAGAGTGTGTTTTAAGGACATCCTTAACAGGTGTACCCACTTTGAAGTTATGTCTCTACATTGGGTGAACGTGCATTTTGTGTGTTTCATGGACTGTGCATGTGTTTTCAATTTCCTCATTAGCACACAAATCTATGTTATATAAAGCTTGCAGATAGCATTCCTTACCTTGCCCTGAAAAGAGGCAAGAGAGTACGTTTGGGTGTCCTTATAGAGTTTGTAACACATGTATTTTCTCTCTTTGTATTTTGTTTGTTATGTCATCTTGTTCAGTGATTTTAAGCACCTGTGCAAGAACCTTCAAATAAGGCCTTTTGGTGTTAGTTGAAGACAGGGTTAAGAACCACTAATTTAGAGCACTTAGCTAAAATCTAGCTCAAGACAATCCTATTCTAATTGTAGGCATTTGAGGGAAACCAAGTGAGTGTTGGAACCCCTGCTTGTCTTTTTTAAGTTGGGCTTTGTGTCCCTTTTCTAAAAATTGGCTTCACTTCCTATCACATAGCCAAACAGGAAGTGAGGGTAAAACCCTACCAATGCCTTTCCTTGGAGAGAAACAGGTCAATCTAACTAGTGTCCCCATTAGGCAAATTGCACTTTAGAACTTTGTTGTGTACACCCCAAATGATTAGGTATTTTGGGGTTTATTAAAGGCAAATCCACTCTACAATACAAGTGTACTCACTGCAAATCTGAGGGAAAGCACTGGTCATCCAATCATGTAGAAGCAAAGATGCAGTTTTTTTTATTTTCCTTGCATGTCCCCCTCAGATCTCCAGCAACTGCACTTCCAAGTGCACTTGTAGTGCAAAGTGGATTTGACCCCAAAGTCCAAGATACCTAATAATTTGGGGTGTACACAGCAAAATGCTAGAGTGCAATTTACCTAATGGGGAAACTATTTAGATTGACCTGTGTGTCCCCAAGGAAAGACATTGCTAGGGTTTTACCCTCACTTCCTGTTTGGCTATGTGACAGGAAGTGCTTAAATTTGAAGGAGAAACTGGCAAAATGTGGGAGGTGTCAAGACATCCCCAAAAACTGACAAGACTATAAACATTTGTTAGTCCAGTCCTGGAAATCTGCATCTGCTTTACTATAAATTTCCATAAAAATTGGGTTCCTGCAGCTAGATGCGCCAAATGCATCTAGATGCGCCAAATGCATCTAGATGCGCGACCGCTGTGTATGTGAGATGCGCAACTGCTGTGTGCATGGAGGTATGTACCTGTGGTGCATATCTAGTACCCGGAAGCGGTGGCCAGCACATAGGAATGACATCACGCCCCTACAGGAAGTTTCTTGTACTGCTGCTAATTTCTTCCCACCACCATGCCCCGCTCACTGTTCTCTGAGGAAGAGATGACCCTTATTTGCAAATTAAGACAATTTTTGATTTATTTTTACATGGGGTGGTGTTTGTGTGGGTCATGTGTGTATGTCTAAATGATTTGGCCTCAAAAAACGCAGAGATTCACTTCCAGGCCAATGTACTGTATATTGCTTCCTACTTCAGTGTGTGTGCGTGTCTGTCTATCTATCTATCTATCTATCTATCTATCTATCTATCTATCTATCTATCTATCTATCTATCTATCTATCTATCTATCTATCTATCTATCTATCTAGGTATATATATATCTATAGATGTAGGTTCTTGTGTCCACCAGCAGAGAGAAGTTGGGTAGATGCCATACTCCCAATTCTGGAGGCATAATAATGGTCTAGCACAGGGGTCTTCAAACTACGGCCCTCCAGTTGTTCAGGAACTACAATTCCCATCATGCCTAGTCATGTCTGTGAATGTCAGAGTCTTGCTATGCCTCATGGGATGTGTAGTTCTGCAACAGCTGGAGAGCTGTAGTTTGAAGATTTCTGATCACTCTAGCATGTCTTGAAAAAAGGTGGTTTCTCATGTGCCTTGTATAATGCCCAAGAAATATCGTTAGGAAAATACAAGTGGGTCATTGCACATCTACATTCCAAATTTGGCACCTAAGATGATTTTGCACTATGCAATTTGATTGGCCAATCTCTGTACAACTTGATATTTAGGCAAAATAAATCATAGAAAGATGCACTTGATAATTAGTTCAAATTATAGTAAATCAAACAGGCTCTTGCACTAAATCTAATTTATTTAAGATCTAAATGATTGCAGTGTATGGTCACCTTAAACCACTTAAATACCGCTCATAGTCAAATGATGGCCTTGACTTTGTGCGGGATATCTAAATGATGCCTGCAGCTACAGGCATCATTCAGATATCATTCTTTCCAGCCGGCGATTCTGTGCACAATAAGAATGATCATAGCAGCAGTTTCGCCCCTTGATCGTTCTTATAGGCGACGGTAAGGGACATCCCCCCCTCCCACCGCCATCCAGTGTTTCTCCGGGCTCTCCCGTGCCAAATATGTTCTAAATTTTTTGTTCCTCAATGTATACTATAAAAGAGAATTTAAATCATTCGTTTTAAATAGGCACATTCAGTCTTTTACACGCTGTTATTAATCAGTTCATTACCTGCATGCAAACTATAAGACTCATATATGATCATTTATATTATCAAGGTTATTCTTCAGTTGTATATAAATAACTGAAAAGGAAAATCCATCCAAAAATCATATTTCAATTTTTTTGTATTTGCTGGAAGAGAAAACCACCTGGGAGTTTCTTTAAAACATTGGGTACTGGCATTCTCCTTGCAGAATAGCAAGTTCTAATGGCGCATTTAGTGCCGGTTCACACAGGTCCGACTTATCAGGCGACCTAGCCGCCTGACAAGTCGCCTCCCATTCTGTACAATGGAACCGTTCTAATAGGAGCGACGCAAGTCGCTCCGACTTAAAAAAAGGTTCCTGTACTACTTTGGGGGCGACTTGAGGCAACCTGCATAGACTTCTATACAGAAGTCGTTTTGCAAGTCGCTGTGGAAGTGGTGTGCAGGTCGCCTCGGTGAGGCGATCTGCAAGTCTTGCCGCCCCTGTGTGAACCGGGGCTTAGTCTAGGTGATGTGTAGCGTACAATAATACTTGAATATATTCCTTGCTCCAAAAGGCTTTCTGTCCACTGTACGCTTGGGCTAATGAAGCCAATCCTGTTCTCCATTTGTCTGGCCAATGTCTCACCACATCACAAATGGTCTTTTTTCTAAAAGGAAAAATTTGCGCTAGGTGTAAAGTGAAAAATGTAAATCAATGAAAAATGATATTGTGCTCAGGTGTGCAAAAATATTGATAATAATAAACCTATGCGGAAATATCCTGCGGCTATGCGCTATAACCCTGATAGGGGGCACCACTAAGAATATATATAAAGAGCGCAGCGCTGGATTTAAGTATACAGTGAAAAATATTCAAGCAGTAAAATTATTTGTTCAAGTAAAAACTGTGCATATTAATCTTCAAAAAAATGTCCATAAAAGTACAAAAATATAAGTGATTAAACGTCCGTGAGGCACATGAAACACCAATCTGGATATCTGACTTCCACCGCTGTGAGACCCGTCACCAGAAAGATTGAAGGCTTACCGGACCGCCTTTTTTAAAAAGGCATGAATCAATCACCACCATGGATGCTGTCCCTCTCCTGGCTGGATCCTGCTGTGAAGCACTAGATGGTTGATCCCAAATCAGTCAGCCGTGAAGGAGCGCCAATCTCAGTAGCATAAGTATCCAAAGAAAAAGGGGAGAAATGCTCCAATGGTGTAGTAAATTATTGGTTCCTTTTATTAAAAAGCCTTGAAGGCGTTTAACAATACAGCAGTCCTTGCAAGGAGTGATAAAAACAATTCCGATAGAAAATGAAAGTCCGCGCATGCATCACAAATGGTCTTGCATTGTACATGAGGACACCTATCCACATATAAAGGACAGAGTGCAACAGTTGCAGTGAGAACTTCAGAGGTCAACTGAATTATTTTACTAATGACTGTAGTTCAGCTTTACTTTTTTTACATACAGTATATAAAGAGATCTGCAAGAGATGCTGAACACACAAAAGGTAGGTGGGAACACCCAAAACTACCAGCTTAACAGAGCAGGAGTCTGGAATTATTGCTGAGAGATATTGCCTTTAAAAGTATGCTGAGCCATAAAGGGAGCCAGAGATTTATTCAGCTCACCAGGCGCCTTCTTTTACTAAATTATCACTATTCAAATGCATTGATCCTTCCATTTCCACACAATGGTTTTATTCCTGTTTTAAAGCTTTTTTCGCCAATGGTACACATCAGATGATGATTATGTGTCTATAAAGCTTCTCTAAACCTGGGGAGCCATATGAAATGATATTGAAATAAATGGCTAAGAGCATACTGCAAAAAACAGACATAATACATACAGTGCACACCAGAAATAACTTACAAGCAGTTCCTTTTACTACCATCTTGTATACATATTTAAATTGTTCTTGAATTAAACACAAATTATTTAGGTCAAGGAAATACTATACTATAGGTCTGCCCTGCATAAACCTATATCTTGAAAACTAATGATCGCACTCTTGCTCAAAAAGGTACAGCTGATTGCCCTGAAGGGGGTACAGTAGAAAAAAATGTGATATAAAAATAATCTGATATTTCCACTTACAGATTATTTATAGCAGAGTCAAGGGAGCTAGCCAAAAGACTGAAGTATTATCAATCACATGTTCCCTTAGGCAGGGATTCCATCATTACCGGCATTGTTAGTGCTCACTAAAGAAAGCAGGTCTTGTACAGCTGGTGTTAAAAGAACCATAAGACAATAGGGGTCTTAAAGAATTCCACATTGTTCTTTAGTATACACTGATAGGGGTTTATTTCCTAAAACTGGAGAGTACAAAATCTGGTGCAGCTGGGCAAGGTAGCCAATCAGCGTCTAATTTCAGATTGTTCAGTTAAGGTTTGAGAATAAAACCTGGAAGCTTATTGGTTTCTATGTAGAGCCGCACCGGATTTTGCACTCTCCAGTTTTAGTAAATCAGCCCCATACTTTCTCGTTCACAAGGTTAATTTTTCTGTTTGAAAAATAAATAAAAACCCTATGCACCAAAAGGCCACTTAACTAAAACTTTACCTTTATTGTATATCATAAAAAGTTTGTAAATGACCATATCAGGTAGGCTCCCACAGCTGTCAATCAAATCCAGTGACACGGGAGTCGGGGGAGTCCTGCTGTCTGTGTCAATCAATGTAGCAGCAGGACTCAGGAGTGGCCCCATGAAAAGTTTCTCTGTGGGGGCACTTGATGCAGAGAGGAGCCAGGAGCGCCACTGGGGGACCCCAGAAGAGGAGGTACCCTCTTGCACAGAGGAGGTAAGTATGACATGTTTGTTATTTAAAAATAATAAAAAACTAACCTTTACAACCCCTTTAAAGTGATTGTAAATGATCACCTTGGTAAACAACTCATTCAGTTTAAAATAGAAATGAAAGGCAAAACATTTGTGTAACATTATGAATACCCTTTTCCCTTTTTTTATTTATAAGTGATCACATTCCCTCTGCACTTGGCTACATAAGAGCTGGGGGAGGAGAAGCAACAGTACACAAATCTTCCCAGTGAAAGGCTGTGCAGGGGTTGGAGGGTCAGGACAAGTCTGATCATTGGAGAACGGCACACTGATTTCCTAGCATAGCTAGAGAACTGACCACGGTGTGTTCTCCTAGTGTGGTCAGTTTTTACAGTTTTTAATAGGAAAGCAAAGGGGCTGACAGGATCACCAGGAATTTCACGCAAAGAAAGCAATACAAAGAGAACAGGATATTTTCTCATACAAGTACATGGTACAGCAGGCGCATATCAGGAATATGAAATGCTGGGGTAACAAACACTTTAAAGCAGCCTTTATACATAGTTAATGTAAACTAGCAACACAATGAATCAAAATTGATAAGTATTGTAACCTTAAGTGAACACGTAAATCTTGATGTTTGCTCCATCTTCTCTTACTTCACAATACCTTTTTAAAGTGGAACTAAATTCTCTCAATCAACATTAACTAGTTTTAATCTTTATTGCTAGAATTAGTAAATAGAAAGATATATTATATTTATTTGTTTTACCTTTTTGTTTTTACATGTTTTCAGTTGCTTCCTGATTTCTGGCCTAGGCCAAAATATCATACATCCCATGTCCTCATGGGCTATTTTTTTTTTCATCTGGAGGAGGGGAGGAGAGGGGAGGAGAGGCTTTCTCAGCTAAGCACACCCTTCTGCCTGCATGCCTGAGCTAAGGGCAGATGGGTTGCAGGAAGTAAATGCGTTGAGACATGGATGGAAGGGTGAGTTTTGAGTTTGTCTTGAATATTAAAAATGAATTAAATAGCGTTTTCGGGGTGTGGGGTGTGGTTCACAGATACCGTTATGTTTTGTTTTATGAAGACCTTTAACGTTCTAGTTTTTATTTATTTTTAGATCATCAAAGCACTCAACCCCCCCCCCCCCCTCGAACTGTATTATTAAATTTACATGGCTACAATTGTCTGTAGCAAATGGCTTGATTATGCAGTGAGGTGTTTTAAACATACTAGATCCAACCTATGCCTAAGAGTGAGATCACTCGTACTGTATTACATGTAATGCATTCAACTTTATTACTGTACCGTAGACTGCAAGGCACATATTTTTTACTTGGAATACAAACATGGGTTTTCCAATATCATTTATCCTGTACATCTATACTGTGAATAGGATCTGCTTTAGATTCTCTATAAATTCCATGAATTTGGATGTCCTCAACTGAATCCAAATTTCAGTGTTGCTTTCAGCAGTTCGGAATTACAAAAGGACCCTCTTACTGTATGACATTTAATACATTAAACTTTATCAATGTAGTTATTTCTGGCTATAGAATGCTAGGCACCCCTTTCTCACTTGGAATACAAACATATACTTTGAAATCCTGTCTATCTTGTACACCTACACTGTGAATGAGATCTGCATTAATTTCAGTATGAATTTCATGAATTTGGATGCCCTGAACTGAATCCAAATTTTAGTGTTGCTTCCAGCAGTTCAGAATTATTAAAAGGCTTCTGGGAAAAGGTAACCAAAGGCTGCTTGACATATTGTTCTTGTCCCTTCTATTTGCTTCTTCTGTTGCATGAACACCCTTAGCTTAGCCTTTTTTGAATTCTTATTGATTTCAATAGGACTTCCCATTCAATAAACTTTGGAGGTCCACAAACTCTGGACAACAAATGAACCACAAATAATAATAATAATAATAATAATAATAATAATAATAATAATAATAATAATAAAAATAATTGTTATAATAATAATAATAAAATGGATATGTTTTAAGATGCTGATAATTATAAGTAATAACACCTGTGATATGGGGGATGCCTAACTCTTGTGGTAGATGAGTCTGTAAATAGAGTTCACGTTAGACGGGAAGTATAGTTAAAGTGTTACTAAACCCAGGAGCCTGCATTCCCTATATCTGGTGTCCCACAGTACACAGAACATAGAAATGCAATAGTTTTAGTAAATATAAACTGATAAATACCTTTTCTCATCAGCAGTATATAGCAATTAGAGCAGTCTTGTGACTTCTATCAGTGTGTGCTGATAGCTTGTAGGAGGAGTTTTCATTTCTCCCACAATTGTCCTATCAGGATCCAGGACCCATGACCCTCTGTCTGGACAGTGCCGATTGGCCCTGTGCTGATCTCATGCACTCTCCCAAGAAAAGAATAAAACTCTCTAGCAATACACGCCAAACTGAGCAGTCTCTATAGACTATGTAAATATCAGGTTATTTTTTGGAGTCTGTGGAAGAAGGAGATGATCAGAAGGGGATCAAACAGCCTTTTTACACAATGCAGAGGATTAACCCATTAGGTTCTATACAAAGGGGTAAAACGAGCATGCTTTACTGCATAAACAGACTGATTTTACTGTTGTGGGTTTAGTAACACTTTAATCATTCACCTGGGGTGGCATCTTTATTGTTAACATAGTGTTTCATATTTCAATTAGCCCCCTGTCCACAGACCACCTTAACAACCACCACACATTTGTGGGGAAGAGACCCTTGTGCTTTCAACATTGGAATAAGCTTCTTTGTCAATGCAGGGGTTTGGAAGCTGGCAGTGGGTTATAGGGAGGTGAGGATGACAGGGGGTAGGGTGTTAGCAAGGCGGCAGTGGGGTGCTAGGTGCGATGAGGATAACACGAGGTAGGGTGATAGCAAGCTGTCAATGGTGTGCCAGGTGTGATGAAGATGAGGATGACAGGGGGTAGTGTATTAGGATGATTGCAGTGGGGTGCCAGGTGTGATGAGGACGACAGGGGGAAGGTTGTTAGCAAGGTTGCAGTGGAGTGCCAGGTGTGATAAGGATGAGGATCACAGGGAGTGGGGTATTAGCAGAGTTGCAGTGGGGTGCCAGGTGGGATGAAGATGAGGATGACAGGGGGTAGGTTGTTAGCAAGGTTACAGTGGGGTGCCGGGTGTGATAAACATGAAGATGAGGATGCCAGGGGGTAGGGTGTTAGCAAGGTTGCAGTGGGGTACTGGGTGTGATAAACATGAAGATGAGGATGCCAGGAGGTAGGGTGTTAGCAAGGTTGCAGTGGGGTACAAGGTGTGATGAAGATGAGGATGAGGATTACAGGGGGTAGTGTGTTAGGAAGGTTGCAGTGGGGTGCCAGGTGTGATGAGGATGACAGGGGGTAGGTTGTTAGCAAGGTTGCAGTGGGGTGCCAGGTTTGATAAGGATTAGGATGACAGGGGGTATGGTGGTAGGTTGCAGTGGGTTGCCAGGTGTGATGAAGATAAGGATGACAGGGGGTGGGCTGTTTACAAGGTATCAGTGAGGTGGCAGGTGTGATGAACATGAGGATGACAGTGGGTGGGGTGTTAGCAAGGTTGCAGTGGGGTGCCCGGTGTGATGAAGATGAGGATGATGATGACAGGTGGCGGGATGTTAACGAGGTATCAGTGAGGTGTCAAGTGTGATGAACATGAGGATGAGGATGACAGTGGTTGAGGTGTTTGCAAGGTTGCAGTGGGGTGCCAGGTGTGATGAATAGGAGGGTGAGGATGACATAGGGTGGGATGTGAGCAAGGTATAAGTGAGGTGCCAGGTGTGATGGAAGATAAGGATGACAGGGGATGGGGGTGTGAGAAAGGTTGCAGTGGGGTTCCAGATGTGATGAACATGAGGATGAGGATGACAGAGGGTGGGGCGTTAGCAAGGTATCAGTGGGGTGCCAGGTTTGATGAGGATGACAGAGGTGATCAAATACCACCATAACAAATCTCTATTTGTGGGAAAAAAGGACATACATTTTATTTGGGCACAGCGTCATATGACCGCGTAATTGTCAGTTAAAGTAACACAGTGCCGTATTTCAAAAAATGGCCTGGTCATGAATGGGGGTAAATCCTCCAGGGGTCAAGTGGTTAAGGTCATCACAGAGGACAAGGGGGCGCTCTGTTAGTCTGGATGAAAGAAGATTTAATCTCCATATACAAATAGGCTTCTTCACAGTAAGAGCTGTGAAAATGTAGAATAGACTCCCTTAAGAGTTGGTTCTGTCCAGCACAGTAGATTGCTTTAAAAAGACCTGGATTCTTTCCTAAATGTACATAATATAATTAGATACTAATACGTATAGGTAAAGTTGATCCAGAGAATATCCAATTGCCTCTTGGGAGATCAGGAAGGATGTTTTTCCCCTGTTGGAGCAAATTGGATCATTATATGCTGGGGTTCTTCTCCAGCAAATACAAATAATGAAATAAAATGCAAGCCATCTGGCTCTTAATGCTCACTCAGCCTATGATTGCAGCAACTCACTGCATTGGCCCCACTCCTGGCCTCTAAATAGGGTTCTTCCAGCACCCTGGGCTCTCCCACTTATCAAGTACAGAACTCCCTCTGGCCCCCTTTGTGGACTTGCTAATCACCTCAGCTTTCCCATTCTCTCTGGACATGTGTAGTCGCCCTGACTTCCCCAGTTCAATGGGCAAGAAGTCCCCACAGCATAGGCTATTGTATCCTGAGCAGGTCACTCCTCCTGGCTGGAGTACACCGCTATTTTCACACAGAGGCTCTCTCTCCTGATTTAGTTTATAATGATTGTGTGCACCTGGACACGCACACAACTTGTAGAACTTCAGGAAAACCTGGACACAGAACTGAAGGTTCCTTTCCACTAAAGACTCGTTGGAATCTTCAAACTCCAGGCCCCGATCTAGGACTGCCAATCCCAGAGAAAACTTAGAACACAGATTTCTCTGCTCATAAAACACACACTGGAGCTTCTGGATTTTTCCACCTATTACCTAAATTCACATAGTGGCAGGGCTAGCACTGCCACACACCATACAGTGTTGATCCAGGGAATATCTAGTTGCCTTAGAGAATCCTAATGGAGTTTTTTTTATTCCCTATTAGAGCAAACTGAAACAAACATTATAAGGGTTTTTTTTGCATTCCTCAGGATAAACCATCGATCTAGGGTTGTGTATGCAAGTTTTCGATCCACTTATTCTTTTGTTTGGACCCGAGAGACTTAATTTTTTTTTTTACACTAGATTTGTAACTAACCAAATAGGTATGTAACTTTTCAGAAGCTTGGTCATCTCTAAAAACAGTTAAATGCTATTGAACCATTGCGATAACTATTAACTCTTGACTATGCATTTTTGAAGAATCATATACGTTTAGTCTGGGTGATTATCATTATCAACATGCTATACCTGCAAGAGATTCACAGCATGGAAAGAGCACATGAGGAGCGTGTTGATACAAAGATGCATGTTGACGAACAGTGCTAAAATTTAACACACATGCCACAAGACAATGTTGCACTGCAAATACCGTATTTATTGGCGTATAACACACACTTTTTCCCCTGAAAATAGGGGGCAAATCACGGGTGCATGTTATACGCCAACAGCGTACCTCGGAGGGGAAGGAGGCCGATGAAAGTCGCTGTAATTCACAAGCTGTCATCTCCTGTTTACTCAGGTCTCACTCAGCTCCCATGACACACACACAGTCCTGCCTCCGCCACTGGCATTGGACTAGTGTTCTGTCTGTCACAGGAGCTGGTCCAATGCAGATGGCAGAGGCCACACTGTGTGTGTGTGTGTGTGTGTGTGTGTTTGAGCTGACTGAGAGCCGAGTAAACAGGAGATGACGGCTCAGTGATTTCCTGCACTGTCCAGGCTGCATCGATGGTGAGGCTGCAGATGAGCATTGAGGTTAAAAAGGGCCATTGATCAGGCTGCATTGATGAGATGTGCTGCAGATGGGCATTGATCAGGCTGCATTGATGAGATGTGCTGCAGATGGGCATTGATCAGGCTGCATTGATGAGATGTGCTGCAGATGGGCATTGATCAGGCTGCATTGATGAGATGTGCTGCAGATGGGCATTGATCAGGCTGCATTGATGAGATGTGCTGCAGATGGGCATTGATCAGGCTGCATTGATGAGATGTGCTGCAGATGGGCATTGATCAGGCTGCATTGATGAGATGTGCTGCAGATGGGCATTGATCAGGCTGCATTGATGAAATGTGCTGCAGATGGATGGGCATTGATTAAGCTGCATTGATGAGATGTGCTGCAGATGGATGGGCATTGATCAGGCTGCATTAAGGCTGCAGATGGGCATTGTTCAAGCTGCACTGATGGGAGATGAGGAGGCTGCAGATGGGCACAAAAGGTTGTATCGATGGGCACTAACCCTTATTTTAAGTCAAAGTTGTTTATTTATAAAATACTTTTTTTCCTGAAACTTAGGGTGCGTGTTTTATGCCGATAAATACTGGTATATTAAGCACTAGCTGCTGTTAAAACCAAACTAACCATAATTTTGCTTAGTTAAGGAAAAGAAAAAAACACCATCGAGCAAGACAGCCTATCCTAGGTGTATTATGAAAAAAAGAAAACTAAAGTGAAAGCCAAACAGGGACAGATACTGGTGTTAAAATCTGTTTGGGGCCTTGAACTGTCTTCCAAGGGCACACAGATGAGCAATAGAACAATGCATGCACAGTGCTCAGTGTTAGAGAGCGGGAAAACTGCTTTCGATATCTGTCATCTAATTTAAATTATGATGACTTCAGCAGCAGTTAACAGAATATCTTCGCTGGGGGAGCACTCAGGAGCAAGGATAGAAAGCAATCCAATCTGGTTGAAAAAATAAAGATATCCGTGATAGGATGTTAAATAAAACATCATGCCTTCTCAGCAGGTAGCAGGCTCTTTACTACTCCCTGGGGTATAAGTTGGTAGGTAAACTTGCATCCTTTGCTTGCTGACAGATGACCCCTTGATATTTTAAGTGCTTGAAGCTGATAGACCTCTGTATGACTTGCTTTGTACTAGATACATCATCCACTTTCTATCATCATACCGAATTCTATAAATCACTACAGGCTATGCCGCAGGGAGCCATCAGGAGAAAAATTTATGTTTATAAGTTTCCACTAACCCAGGATAATCTCAGGAGTGGCAAAACAGATGAAAACTGAGTTATTTCCTAGAATCCTACAGAGGGAAGAAATGTTGCCTTTATTTACAAAAGGACCCTCTTACTGTATGACATGTAATACATTAAACTTTATTAATGTAGTTATTTCTGACTATAGAATGCTAGACACACATTTTTTTCACTTGATATACAAACACGGGTTTTCAAATCCAGTCTATCCTATATATCTACACCGTGAATGAGACCTGCTTATGGGGCTGTGAAGAAAAACAGTGCTACCATAGAAAATGGAGAAAGCAGGAAGTTAAATGTCACACAAAAATAAACACGTATAACTATTTTAAAAACAACCATTTTATGTCAAGGTTGCTATAGTAACCGTCTGATTTTGTTGTACAGGGTGCGGAAAAAAAATGACACACACTTAGTGATGATTTGTCAAGAGTTTCTTCCAAAAACACACTGTTATTATTGATTATGCAAAAAATGTAGTTACGTTATGAGCTCCTTTATCCCTGCCACCCGTGACTTCCCTCTGCTTTAATTGGCAAAAGCATTAGAAGCTCAATGAGCTGTGAGCATAAAATTAACATTAGGACAAACATTACATAAGCTCTGCTGTTGCAGCCGCTGATATGGATAATTTCAAGGCAATCACAAGAGTGAGATGCCCTCATATAAAATAATTTTTCAGCAGAACTGCTAGATCCTGTTATGTATCTATTCAAAGTGTTTTAAACTGATAATAAGATCCTGGTGGTAGATAACACAGAAGGGCATACAGTATATATAAAGCAGTGAATATAATTTTCATTATTTAATCACTGATGGTGAATCAATCACGCGTTTAAAATGCATTCCAGAAGATCCACCTGCAGGAAATATTTGGTGAATGTCAAATTCAATGCTTAATAAATAGACCCCACTCATGAGGTCTTCACACAGTCCTGCTTGCTTTCCTCTAGCCATAACCACAGTTTACTGCTGTAGTATTTCTGCAACTGATTTCTCTATCTGTTGTAGAAGTGGTGGCACTGTATCAGGTAAAGAGGAATTGTAGTTATCCCTGTACTGGCTGCACCCAACCCTCAGGCGCTGCCATCATAATGTGAGGGCAGATGTACCCAATGACTCTACCAGGCCCCCAAAATACCAGGCAGAGTCCTTCGGCGCATTTGCTCAAGCAAAGGAGATTTCCTGTGCTTTTGCAAAGATTTTCATAATAGCCCACCTGTGTGCATGCACGGGTAACCCAGGCATTAGCAGATGTTCAGGGAAACCTGCAAATGCACAGATGTGCTTCAGGGCTCACTCAGGAGAGAAATGCGGAAATACTGTCATAAAAAAAACAAATATATTTATATCCAATTGTGAGAGAAGAAGGGGGAGAAGGCAGGGCAATATGACATGTAAACTAGGACGCAGATCCGCTTTAAGGAATGGTAACAATTGTATAATAATTGTAGCAGATTTACTTTTAAGACGTTTTTGGGCTTCAAATCAGACTAAAGAATATATATATATATATATACATATATATATATATATATATATATATATATATATATATATATATATATACAGTGGGGACAGAAAGTATTCAGACCCCCTTAAATTTTTCACTCTGTTATATTGCAGCCATTTGCTAAAATCATTTAAGTTCAAACACAGAATTGTTGACATTTTTGCAGATTTATTAAAAAAGAAAAACTGAAATATCACATGGTCCTAAGTATTCAGACCCTTTGCTGTGACACTCATATATTTAACTCAGGTGCTGTCCATTTCTTCTGATCATCCTTGAGATGGTTCTACACCTACATTTGAGTCCAGCTGTGTTTGATTATACTGATTGGACTTGATTAGGAAAGCCACACACCTGTCTATATAAGACCTTACAGCTCACAGTGCATGTCAGAGCAAATGAGAATCATCAGGTCAAAGGAACTACCTGAAGAGCTCAGAGACAGAATTGTGGCAAGGCACAGATCTGGTCAAGGTTACGAAAAATTCTGCTTCTTAAGAGCACAGTGGCCTCCATAATCCTTAAATGGAAGACGTTTAGGATGACCAGAACCCTTCCTAGGGCTGGCCATCTGGCCAAACTGAGCTATCGGGGGAGATGAGCCTTGGTGAGAGAGGTAAAGAAGAACCCAAAGATCACTGTGGCTGAGCTCCAGAGATGCAGTCGGGAAATGGGAGAAAGTTGTAGAAAGTCAACCATCACTGCAGCCCTCCACCAGTCGGGGCTTTATGGCAGAGTGACCCGACGGAAGCCTCTCCTCAGTGCAAGACACATGAAAGTCCGCATGGAGTTTTCTAAAAAAACACCTGAAGGACTCCAAGATGGTGAGAAATAAGATTCTCTGGTCTGATGAGACCAAGATAGAACTTTTTGGCCTTCATTCTAAGCGGTATGTGTGGAGAAAACCAGGCACTGCTCATCACCTGCCCAATACAGTCCCAACAGTGAAGCATGGTGGTTGCAGCATCATGCTATGGGGGTGTTTTTCAGCTGCAGGCACAGGACGATTGGTTGCAATTGAGGGAAAGATGAATGTGGCCAAGTACAGGGATATCCTGGACGAAAACCTTCTCCAGAGTGCTCAGGACCTCAGACTGGGCCGAAGGTTTACCTTCCAACAAGACAATGACTCTAAGCACACAGCTAAAATAACGAAGGAGTGGCTTCACAACAACTCCGTGACTGTTCTTGAATGGCCCAGCCAGAGCTCTGACTTAAACCCAATTGAGCATCTCTGGAGAGACCTAAAATTGGCTGTCCACCAACGTTTACCATCCAACCTGACAGAACATCAGAGGATCTGCAAGGAGGAAAGGCAGAGGATCCCCAAATCCAGGTGTGAAAAACTTGTTGCATCTTTCCCAAAAAGACTCATGGCTGTATTAGATAAAAAGGGTGCTTCTACTAAATACTGAGCAAAGGGTCTGAATACTTAGGACCATGTGATATTTCATTTTTTCTTTTTTAATAAATCTGCAAAAATGTCAACAATTCTGTGTTTTTCTGTCAATATGGGGTGCTGTGTGTACATTAATGAGGAAAAAAAATGAACTTAAATGATTTTAGCAAATGGCTGCAATATAACAAAGAGTGAAAAATTTAAAGGGGTCTGAATTTTTTCCGTCCCCACTGTATATATATATATATATATATATATATATATACACAAACACACACACACATATGTATATATCTATATATATATATCTATCTATATATATATATATATATATATATATATAGATATAGATATATATATAAATATATATAAAGAGAGAGAGAGAGAGAGAGAGAGAGAGTAAACTGGGGGTGTTTAGCTCAGTGGTAGATGCGTTTTTTCACAGTGAATCCATGGCAATCGCCACTTTGGTTTAAAGGCATTAAAAGGAAACCGAAAGAAGCTTCTTACAACAGCAGGCTTCCCACACAGGGGTTCTTCTTCAGCAAAGACAATTGATGAAAAGTACAGAGCCACCTGGCTCTTAGGCTCACTCAGCCTGAATTTCAGTACCTGGTTGCATGGGTCCACTCCCGGCCTTCAAATATGGTCCTCCAGGGGTCTCCCAGGCTCATGTAGGCATCCCGACATTCCCAGTCCTTCATCAAGAAGTATTCCTCACCAGGGATGCAGTCTCTGACAGACAACCAGGTCTCGTCTCCAATGGCAGCAACTGCCGCAGCTATGTTCAGATCTGTCTTATAATAACCTTGCCCACCTGTGAACTCACACAGGCTGCAAGAATCAAGCAAAGCCTGGGCACTGGATTGAAGGTTCCGTCCCGCTTAATACTCTTTAAAACCTTCCAGTTCTCGGCCTGAACCAGAACTATTTATCCAAAGAAAACACAGAACACAGCTTTCTCCATTCGCAATAAACCTGCCAGAGCTTCTCAAACTGCATCTTTGAGAATCCGGTATCATTTTCATGCCCATTTACATAGTGGCAGGGTCTTGGACTATCACTATATACAGTATCTTACAAAAATGAGTACACCCCTCACATTTTTGTAAATATTTTATTATATCTTTTTATGTGACAAATGCGAAATAGTAGTGAGTGTACAGCTTTGTATAACAGTGTAAATTTGCTGCCCCCTCAAAATAACTCAACACACAGCCATTAATGTCTAAACCACTTGCAACAAAAGTCAGCACACCCCTAAGTGAAAATGTCCAAATTGGGCCCAATTAGCCATTTTCCCTCCCCGATGTCATGTGACTCTTTAGTGTTACAAGGTCTCAGGGGTGAATGGGGAGCAGGTGTGTTAAATTTTGTGTTATCTCTCTCACTCTCGCATACTGGTCACTGGAAGTTCAACATGGCACCTCATGACAAAGAACTCTCTGAGGATCTTAAAAAAAGAATTGTTGCTCTACATAAAGATGGCCTAGGCTATAAGAAGATTGCCAAGACCCTGAAAATGAGCTGCAGCACAGTGGCCAAGACCATACAGCGGTTTAACAGGACAAGACAGCAGGATAACTAGATGTTGGATAGCAGGTTTTAAAATTTTCCATGGACAAATGTCTGTTGTTGGATTTTCTGAGCGTGTGTACACAAGTCCGTCGGACAAAAGTCCAAAGTACAAACATGCATGCTCAGAAGCAAGGACGAGCCAGAAGTGGTTGGTCTTGTAAACTAGCGTTCGTAATTGAGAATTAACATTTGTGACGTGGCAAATTGTGAAATCTCGAAATGCAGCGCACAATTCTCTTCTTCTTTAATGGGATAATAATGAAGGTTCTTTGCTGGTGATACTGATGGAGTTATTGCAAACAAATTTTCAAAGGCTTTTTTTTTTCTAGTGATAAAAAGAATAATATTATTATGTTTTGTTTTTTTTATTTGGGCAAGTTACCACAACACCATTATCCCGTAGTTTTTAAGGTCAAAGATACAACTATGTTGTTGTCCCTTGTCAATTTTTCATTGTATTTTTTTAAATGTAACTGCCTATTCCCAAACTGTCATTTTAAGTAAAACACAAGCCAAGCCAAGTACTAGAAATGTTTTTTTATTGTGCATTAAAAAAAGAAAACAAATAAAATTAGATATGCTAGAGAAATATACCAAATCAAATCATTATTCAACCAAAAAAATAATGTCAAAGCAATAACTCCAAGGCCAATAATAAATAACACGTTATCTCCTCCGATTCTGCAACATATCTGGTTGACGAACGGCCGCTCAGAAGCGAACTGAAAAGCACAAAATGGAAAGCCTGAAATGAAAGCGCAAAATGAAAAGCGTGAATCAACACTCACCAAACTTCTACTAACACGAAATTAGCAGAAGGAGCCAAAAGGGTTGGCCGACAATTCCTTGCCGTTTGTATGCAAGACTCCAGACTGAGCTGTCTCTCAGGAGACACCTATTTGTCTATGGACCTCCCCCACCAGCTACATAAAAGGTTACCTAGGAAGGTAACAGAAGGGAAAGTGGATCTTGGTTCAGCATAGACAGTAGTTAGACAGTTTCAGAAGAGGCGAGGACTATGACATGGCAGGAGGGAGGCGAAACTGTGGTTGTGCTAGAACACTAACTATTCTTTAATTGCTCATTTTTGCTAGCAAGTTCATAGACAAATGACAAGTGAATGGAGGGAAGTCCCGGACAGCTGAGTCAATCGAGCAACATTGCTGGATCTAGATGAACCTCAGGTAAGTGTTATGGGGCCTGGGGGTGGCTGCTGCACACAGAAGGCTTTTTATCTTGATGCATAGAATGCATTAAGATAAAAACCTTCTGCCTTTACAATCACTTTAAATTACCTGATGATTCTATGCTTTACCTCATTGCTGAGAGCTTTTCAATGTGCAGGGCCTACCAATTAGAATCCTCAGGACTGCCGGACTGGCTGCATGAACACTGACAGCTCAACATTCCTGAAGGTAATTACAGCACAAACGGGAGTACAGTGTTAATTCACGTTTTCATTTTTTCCCAAGAGGTGAACTAACACTAAGGATTGCACCACAGGTCTAACCCCAAGCATATAAATGTCAAAAGCCAAGGGCTAACTTTGACTAAACCCGTTAATTTATCACTTTTTTGTAGACGCTGCAATAATGTATAAATTCTATGTAGATCCAGTCCAGCTCAGCATAGAACCCAGACTTCAGCAAAAAAAGACCACAATACGTATAAATATTTTTAACTCACTACTTAGGGAACTGACTGGCTGATGTAATCTACAAACTAAAAGACTTCTGGAGAGCGCATTGATGTGTCCCAAGATCTAAAGACATTTCATATAATTAAATACAATAAAAAACTGGAAAAAAAGTTTTCCGATGGGGAATGCAAAAAAGGAACATTTCATGCTCAGCTTGCCTGTCATTATGGGGTATTTTTACAAATGCATTTCATCCAGTACATCTCAGCAAGTAAAAAACCTACATGGATAAGGACATCATAGGCTTCCCTGCTCTTCATTCCTAGGAGACTAGAGTGGTAAAAAGGCATTTTCTAAAGAACATGTATTGGTTCTGGTGGCTATATCTAAAACAGCGTACAAGTCTAAGAACAGCTACATCACTGAGACTAGGTAGTGATCGAATCGAGCCCCAGGCAATAGCAGGTGAGATGTCCTTAGGCTACAACCAGAAAACAGACTACTGAAGGAGAGCCCTAAAGCAATGAAGTTAGACAAGTAAATTAAAGTTGAGCATTGTTAATATCACAGAAGAAGATTAAAAGTTGTCATATGTGGCTTTTGATTGACAGCTAATATTTATGTCCAGTAACTGTGTGATGTTCTAAATAAACCATTCAATTAAGAAAGAGCTTGCAGCTGAACACTACAGCCCATGAATCAGCTAAAAGGAAGAGAAAAAAAGGTTGTACCTGTCAGAGAAAGACATAATTATTTAACAACTTAGATAATGTTCTAACCCTCAATTGTTGACCCTTGGGTTTCAAGCTGAATTAATGCTAGGGAGGGAGCGGTACTATTTCAGTCACCAGAGATAGCTTGTTTGTTATGACTCTCATTACCATTGACTAGGACACACAGGTACTTAAATATAGAAATCATGTTTTTGATGTAGAAAGTACACTGTAAATGCTGCTATGGTTCCACATGGCTGTCTTAAAAAAAAAAAAACAGCAATAGGAAAAATACACATGATAACAGTTAAAAATCAAAGCCATATTTCACTTCACCCTCCTCTTCTTCCATTTGGCAATGTGGGTGTGCTGACCTAGCCAAGCAAGCATATCAACAATCATGTTTGATATTAGACTGTCCTCATCTGTGGTCATAAAGGGATGAACATGGTCAGCAACAATACTCAGGTAGGCTGTGGCATTTAAATGATGCTCAGTTGGTACTAAGGGGCCCAAAGTGTGCCAAGAAAATAACCCCCACACCATTACACCACCACCAGCCTGAACCGTTGATACAAGGCAGGATGGATCCATGCTTTCACGTTGTTTACGCCAAATTCTGACCCTACCATCTGAATGTTGCAGCTGAAATCAAGTCTTATCAGGCTAGGCAACATTTTTCCAATCTTCTATTGTCAAATTTTGGTGAGCCTGTGTGAACTGTAGCCTCAGTTTCCTGTTTTTAGCTGACAGGAATGGCACCTGGTGTAGTCTAGGGTTGCCAGATCATCCCTTTAATCCAGGACACATATTAATTACACAGGTTCTGAGGCTGTTTTAATGCAGATAAGGCACCAAGTGAGTTTAATTACCACCTTAATCAGCCACAGAACCTTTGTAATTAATGTGTGTCCTGGATTAAAGGGATGATGTGACAACCTAGACTGTAGACTTCTGCTCCTGAAACCCATCTGCTTCAAGGTTTGATGTGCTGTGCATCCAGAGATGGTATTCTGCATACCTTGGTTATAACAAGTGGTTATTTGAGTTACTGTTGTCTTTCTATCATCTCAAACCAGTCTGCCCATTCTCCTCTGACCTCTGACATAAACAAGGCATTTTTGTCCACACAACTGCCGCTCACTGGATGTTTTCTCTTTTTCAGACTATTCTCTGTGAACCCTAGATATGGTTGTGCGTGAAAATCCCAGTAGAGCAGCAGTTTTTGAAATACTAAGGCCCCTTTCACACTGGGGCGGTAGGGGGCGTCGGCGGTAAAACAGCGCTATTTTTAGCGCTGTTTTACCGTGGTATTCGGCCGCTAGCAGTGCGGTTTTAACCCCCCCCCCGCTGGCGGCCGAAAAAAGGTTAAAACCCCTCGTACAGCGCGGCTATAGCGGCATTGATTTCAATGGGCAGGAGCGGTGAAGGAGCGGTGAATACACCGCTCCTTCACTGCTCCAAAGATGCGGCTCGCAGGACTTTTTTTACCGTCCTGCCAGCGCACCGCTTCAGTGTGAAAGCCCTCGGGCTTTCACACTGAACAAACAGCGGAGGCTGTTTAGGGGCGGTTTGCAGGCGCTATTTTTAGCGCAATATCGCCGGCAAACCGCCCCAGTGTGAAAGAGGCCTTAGACCAGTTCGTCTGGCACCAACAACAATGACACGCCTAAAGTCACTGAAATACCCTTTCTTTCCCATTCTGATGCTCGGTGTGAACTTCAGCAAGTCATCTTCACCACATCTAGATGCCTAAATGCACTGAGTTGCTGCCATGTGAATGGATGATCAGCAAGCAACTGAACGGGTGTATCTAATAAAGTGGCCGATGAGTGTGTATGTATGTATATGTGTATATATGTATGTATATGTGTATATATATATATATATATATACATATATATATATATATATATATACACACACACATACATATTCTATATACTACTTGGAAAAAAAGATCTGAACCCCTTGGATTTAATTGGCTTTCTGCAGCAATCTGCAAAATCAACTTTCAGCTGCTGGACAGCTACTTCTGAAACAAGATATGTGTAAAGAAAAAAAAAAGAAAAAAAAGTATAACTATGAGAGCCTGGAAACCAAAGTATCTATCATCTACTATCTATTTTATGTAGCACCCTGCTCCACCACCTCAAAAGCTTGATTTGAGATTTAAAGGACAACTGTGGAAGATTCCTGAGAAGCCACTGTGGTTTGTAGGGCTCCCTAAAATGATTAAATACGTTTTACTGCATAACTCAAAAAGAGGATGGAAAAGCTAAGAAGGTACTGAAGAGGATGAAATCAGCGAGTTTTGAAGTAGAAATCAGAAGGATAACTAAAAACTGACTGATTACAATTTTATAAAGGATATACTCAATATATATATACATATATATATAAAATGTAAGCAGTCAGTTTTTAGTTATCCTTCTGATTATCCTTCTATATATATATATACCACTTGGGAAAAAAAGTATCTGAACATCTTGGATTTAACTGATTTTCTGCAGTAATCTGTAAAGTCTACTTTCAGATGCTGGACAGCTACTTTTGAAACAGGATACGTATGTGCAAAAAAAAGTATACATAGGGGGAGCCTGTAAACCAAAGTATCTATCTATCTATCTATCTATCTATCTATCTATCTATCTATCTATCTATCTATCTATCTATCTATCTATCTATCTATCTATCTATCTATCTATCTATCTATCTATCTATCTATCTATCTATCTATCTATCTATCTATCTATCTATCTATCTATCCCCATAGCAAGTATTACACTATAATAAAGCAACATCTCTTATTTAAAAAAAAAGTGATACATCATGCTTGCAGTTTTTACCAAGTGACAGTTTATTTTTACCTTGTTGCTTAGTTCAGGTATAACACTGTACGTTCCCAGCCCCATCGGATGGTGTGATGTGATCAGCATTTAAACTGCCTACTAATGGCATCCTCCTTTCCTTGAAAAAAAGATTTTCCTACATCATTCAGCCTCCTTTACCTCTAGAAGGACACGTTCCTACTTAATGTTGCTGACACATTAGTAATATATATGGGATTTCATTTCAGTTGACTCATTGGCACATTCACTTCCAATGCTATGCAACCGAATTACTAAGCAGAATAGTATACAGAGGTTGCAATTTCTATTAGATAACAATACAATATGTCTTGTAGAGAAATGCCAGGCTTAGAGTATTATTACAGGATCTTTCCAAACCTAATTGTACATGGTTACACCTAGTCATTGACCTGAAATAGTGTTCAGAAGAAAACTCAGCAAAGCAGAGCAAAGTAATAGGAGTGAAGATTGCTGACAAAATGTGTTTACTATTAGAATATAAATAAGTACACTTTGCATCAATGAACTTCATCACAACGGATAAGAGATTTCCGAGGGACAGAATAGTTGTGGCCTCCAGAAATACATAGTCACGCAGATGGCCTCCAGAAATACATAGACAACTACAGGATGTTAACAAACCACAACCCGACTCTAACTATCTGCTGGTTTGGGGGGAAAAAAAGCTTCTCTTATAGAGGAAACTGTAACTTTGATCCATTACATTGCAGGGTGGCTTGAAGTACAACTATAGGCAAATGTGTTTGTTTTTTTCATTTTGGATATAGTAAGAGATGGTTATAACCCCTGTCAGTTTTTTTTTTCACCATCTGTGTCCCATTGCAGAGATTTCACTCCACTTTCTGTCTCATAAGCAAACAGGAAGTGAGAGGAAATCCCTGCAAATTAAGGGAATTCCTGGGTCACCAGAACTAGTGTCCCCATTAGAAGATTTCCCCTGTATTACTTTTCTGGGGACAACCCAAAACTGGAATTTCTTTTTACTTTCAATGATAATGGTAAGCAGGACAAATAGAGAGAGTGAATCTTCTTAGTGGGAGCACAGATAGCAAATCAGCGTCTAACTTCAGCTTGTTCTATTAAAGCTTTGACAAAAAAAAAACGGAAGCTGATTGGTTTCTATGCAGGGCTGCACCACATTTTGCACTCCAATTTAAATAAATTAACCCCTATGGGACATGAAGAGAAGGAGACATCTCCCCAGTGGGACAGAGACGACAAAAAACAAAAAAATAACAATTGTTATAACCTTCTTATTGTATCCAAATGGAAAAGTGTTGCCTTCTATTTTAAGTGTTGTCTATGATTTAAACCTCTCTGTTTCTCCTGGAAGCCATTGTCACTGAGACAGAAAGGGAAAATCCCGCATTTTAGAGCAAAAGTCGAGGGGAAGTCCTCTAATAGGGAGAAATGTTCTGATGACAGTTGTATCAGGTGGGAGCTTCCTTCACTTTTAAGGAGATTTCCTCTCATTTCCTGTTGGATCTCAAAGACAGGAAGTCCAGAGTAATATCCATAGCAGGACACATACATTTAAAATTGAACCTGATATGGGGTTTTAACACATCCCTACTTCTATGCAGAACTGAAAAAAATAAAAGATTTGGCTATCATTCTTCACAAGAGAACCTCTTGGTAATTTCAAGGTTAACATGACATATTATCAATTAGAGTAAATAATGGCATTTTGCTTTGAGCAGGCAAATGAAATAATTCATTAATTCTTTCTATATGGCAATCAATGATACAACATGATTGTTTCTTATGCTGTTTTTTAACGACAACATTTCCCTTGTAGGCTAAAAGCTAAACAATTAGTTGTAAAAGGCATAAGATGCGGTATCTGGAAGGTACAATATGTAAGAGTACAAGCCCATAAATATCCTAAAATTAGGGCTATGGCAACAGTGTGTGCCTGGGGTCATCGCCGCCAAGCATTAAAGTGGTTGTAAAGGCAGAAGGTTTTTTATTTTAATGCATTCTATGCATTAAGATAAAAAACCTTCCGTGTGCAGCAGCCCCCCTCACCCCCTTAATACTTACCTGAGCCCCATCTCTATCCAGCAATGTTGCACGAATGCCTGGGCTGTCTGGGACTCTCCCTCCTCATTGGCTGAGACACAGCTGCGGCACCATTGGCTCCCGCTGCTGTTAATCAAAGTCAGTTAGCCAATCAGGAAAGAGAGGCCGCAGCTCAGTGTTTGAATGGACACACAGAGCTGCACCTCGGCTCGGGTTCCCCATAGCAAGCTGTTTGCTGTGGGGCCACTCAACAGGAGGAAGGGGCCAGGAGCAGCGGCGAGGAACCCGAGAAGAAGAGGAGCCAAGCTGCTCTGTGCAAAACCACTCCACAGAGCAGGTAAGTATAACATGTTTGTTATTTTTAAGGAAAAAAAACAAGACTTTAAGCACTGGAATAGGCAACCAGGGACTCCTTGGTTGGCTCAGAAAATGTATTTAGCCAAAAAGAAATTTTTATTACATCATGTAACTTATTAAATGAATGTATATTCTGTTGTTCTGTGTCTGAGGCTCGGTTCACACAATTGCGATGCAACTTTGATGGGATTTACAGTGCGATTATGTGGTGCAACTTTCATATGACTTTGATGCAACTTTGCATATTCTCTGGTCACACTGTATATTGCACCAAAGTAGTGCAGGAACCTTTTCCAAAATTGCACCATTCTAAGTCACATTGATTAGAATGAGGACCACTGAAAACAAAGAGATTACCCTTGTTATAAGGTTTTGTATGACTTACGTCACATCGGAAGTTGCACTAGTGTGAACCAGACTTGAGTTGCTGTCTATTTAACACACTGCTAGGAAGTTAACCTTATATACATTGCATCTGGTAGCAGTATTCTAGTGTGCTCCCCAGGTTACCACAGTGTTACTCAACAGAACGAATTCTGCTATGGCCTTTATAAATTTAAAGAGGTAGGTGGCCCTGCCAAGAGACTTAAGTAATATATAATATAATATATTGATCAAAGCAACCTTGAAAAAGTGCTAAAGTGCACGTGCAAGTGCAAATTGTTACCAAAACTGCAAATGATCCTATTGTGCCAAAAACGTCATCAATAAAAATAAAAAATAATTTAGGCGGAATTTAGAACACCTACCTCTTTAAATTGATATTGCACTCTACTTCACTTAGTTTCCAGGTAAGGCAAAAGCCACATTTACACCTAAGCACAGAATTATATATACAGTACATATATAGACTGCTATGCTTTGTCTTGGATATCCAGCCTCACATAAGTCATACTGTTTTTGCATTACATGTAATAACACTGAATTTACAAATGTAAATTTAGAATAGATAAAAGGTTTAAAGCATACGTGCATGTTTATTATGAAAACTGGCTAAAATAAACCATGAAAAGGTTTTAAAAGAGTTCTGTCATCACAACATACACCCAATTTCTAAAGACTACAAATCCCATGGTACCTTGCTGCCTGCAAGCAGGGATTCCTGTACATACTCTGACGCCTGAGACTCCTCCTCTAAGAACCTCTGTAGTTCATTCAGAAGGCAGTCTCTGTGAAATGTGTGACACAGCAGTGCCTTCTCATGGGGCATAGTGAATATATTTCACAGATTGCAAGGAAAAATGTATGTGGAAGAAAGTATGGGGGGGTATGTGGGGATCTTCTCAAAAAATCTTTAACAAAATTCAAGATCATCCAGATTTATAGGAATAGTCTAGATATAATAGATGTAATTGAAATACAACTTGGAAATGAATATCTGATTTTAGATTTTGACCAAATAAATCTATACATCTATACACACACACACACACACACATATATATATATATATATATATATATATATATATATATATATATATATATATATATATATATATATATATATATATATATATATCTTAGATAAGCCTGTATGTGACTGCTCTGTTTCTCTATCCTGTCACAGCTACTGCTTCTGTGACCATGTCTGTCTCCAGTCCCTGAGATGGGGCTAGACTTGGAGGGACCGGTGATAAGACACGTAAAGTGATTGCATGAATGCAGGCGGCCAGTTATGGACAGGGACACAGCATTATCTGAATTACTGCTTTCTACTTATGGATGCATTCAAAATCATTTGCATTTTACAGGCCATTTTCAGAACAAACATGAACTTATCCTTTAAGTATGAGAGCTTTGGAAACCTGTGATCCAGAAAGAAACGAAGATCAAACATGAAACAGTATAAATACACTGTATTAATGAGAAAATGATTGTGACAGTGCCACAAAGAGTCAGCTAGCAAGTGTTTTACAGTTGAGCTGAAAGTGGTGATACATAGCAGTACATAGTAGCAGAATGTTATTTAAGGGAAACATACACTGGAGGAACTATATGGGCTGACATAGCTGATCTCTCCTTTTGAAACTGCTGGTTACAGATGCAGATAAAAAATTCAGACTTTATATTTTGCATACCATTTAAGAGCGGCAGACTTGGAAGGTATTCTGAAGTAATCAGCAAGACAGCTAACATTTTCAGATGGTCAGAATCTCTTTAACCTCCCTGGCGGTATGATTATGTCAGATTTTTGATGTTGAAAGCGGTACATTGTTACGCATTGAAATTTGGCGTTTTATATTGTTTGTCCAAACAAGAGTCTAGTAGACATCCCGGGTATGATAAAGTTTGAAACACGAAATCATAAATTATAATATAATAAATAACTATAAATAATTATAACAAATAATAATATAATAATAATAAAAATTGTTCAATAATGTAATTAAATCAAAAACACTGAAATTATCTCAGTTGCTGGATTGTCGCTGTCGTCACTTTCAGTGTTTGATGACTAATATCCCCACAAATTACTATCGCTCAATTCTGCAAGTGATTCTAATTTATTATCGCTGTTTTCTAGCTGGTCTAAAACCACTTTTGACATAAAGGGGCATTTATGGGTTGCTATGGACAATCTCCAGTTTCCAGGCAGAAAGAACAGTATACATATAATACAAAACTGCATGTAGGGCCCCTGGACAAAGCATTAGGGACAAAAGGGATGTGAAATAATTTGATACAGTAATGTAATCTGTAAGATTACAGTGTACTGTATGTGCTATGTGTTTTGTACTTTTTGAATTTGGCGCCGGGCTCCATCCCCGTGCATCACGGTGCTCACAGGGAATGGAGCTCGGCACTGTGATAGATAGAGCGGAGGAGACAGCCCGCACACACAGTGGGGAGACATCACGGGATCCTAGGGACAAACTAAGTAAGCTGTACATGGATCCTGTGATGCAATCCCGAGTGTGGCTCGGGGTTACCGCTTTTGGTAATGAAAATTCACCCCGAACCACACTCGGGATTACCGCCAGGGAGGCTAAAGTAATATTAAAAGTAGAGTTTTTCTTTTATATTTTATACTTAACTGCTTTGTGGGGTGGTTTTGCACAGAGCAGCTCTAATCCTCATCTTCTCAGGTCCCCTACCGGTGCTCATGGCTCCTCCCTGCCTGCACCCGAGCAGGCTCACTTCCGAGCCACTGCTCTGTGTGTACATTCACTCAAGGACTGTGGTTTGGCCCTGCACACGTTCTCTCCCCATTATCTCACTGGCTGTGATTGACAGTAGCAGAAACCCCTGTGCTCTTGTGCACATCACCGGCTCGAGGTGGGACTCAGGTAAGTATTAGGAGCAGCTTGGGGGGGAAGGGGGCATCTGCTGCACACAGAATATTTTTTACCTTCATGCATATAATGCGTGAAGATAAAAAACCTTTAGCCTTTACAACCTCTTTGAAGAGTGCCCTCACCTCCCTGAATGGCAACCAAGTTCCTTACTGTGTTGGCCTGCCTAGTGCTACACAGCCTTTAAAGAAAAAGTTACCCTTGTGTCCATCTCCTACAATTCACTGCTTGACCCATCTCCTCTTATGGGGGTGCATGCTAATCGTGTTTCCCAGCCATCCAGAGGAGTGCAGCCCAAGTCACAGGAATGGTGCACAAGAACAGGAGGAGCTCAGTATGGCTTTTCCCTGCAAAGGTGCTGGGCAGGGTGACTCAATAAAGAACTCAGGAAAATATCTAAAGGTAAGTATTTTGGAGGTGGCTGTCTCTCAGAGGGATAGGACATTTAAAGCACAAGTCCACAAAAAAGTGTTGATTCTCTACAAGGAGTTACAACTTTTCAAAAATGTGGTCCCTAAATAACAACTCTCCATGTAGCACTGGTGCTATAGAAGAAAACTAGTCCTGGAACACATCCATGTAAGCATCATGAATTTTATATAAGCACTATTACATCACATAGACAACTTGCAGATGCAAGCAACAACACAACAAGCAATTTACTGACAAACAAAATTTATTCATGACTATCAATTATCAATCTGAGGTCCATTTGTAGAAAACAAATACAAATGTAATCTGCTATATTGTACTCTGCTATATTGAATTACTAAAGACAAATAGACTGTTCAGTTTTCAACAGACTTTTTGCCAGGCCTTTGCAAATGAGGTTAAGTTCTGGTGATGTCCATCATCCAATCATGTGCAAGCCAAAATGCTGTTTTTTTATTTACCTTGCATGTGATTGGGTGTTCTTTGCAAAGTGAAATTTTACCACATTCAGTAAGTTCTGGAAAAACGTCCCCTGCAAAGTGTAAAGTCTATTTGTTTTATTAAATAAACCCCTATGATATTATACATTTTACAGATAAAATGTATTTGACACACTTGGAGGAAGTCATGATGATGAAATGCGTGAGGGTGTGGCTACACGTAAACCGGAAGTGACGTCAGTAGGCCGGCCGGATAGGACGCCGACCGCTGGAATTGCTGCAGGCGGATGTGGTGAGATGCTGGGATCACCAGCTGTGCTATCTAAGCGAGATTCTGATAACTGCATTAGGAATGATGAGCTTTTTATAATTTTACTTTGGTGAGTGTTTTTAATCAGGAGTGTTTAATTGAATAAAGTATCTGATTGGGATTACGCTATGTGGTTTATTTTGTTTGAGCTTTAGTGGAATATAATTGTTTGAGCTTTAGTGGAACCGAAAGTGAGTATCCCAAGCTGGAAGGATTACCTATAGAGGAAAAGGCTATGCCGAGTAGGGATGAGCCGAACCACCCCCCCCCCCCCCGTTCGGTTTGCAGCAGAACATGCGAACAGGCAAAAAATTTGTTTGAACGCGCAAACACCGTTAAAGTCTATGGGACACGAACATGAAAAATCAACAGTGCTAATTTTAAAGGCTTATATGCATGGTATTGTCATAAAAAGTGTTTGGGGACCTGGATCCTGCCCCAGGGGACATGTATCAATGCAAAAAAAAGTTTTAAAAACAGCAGTTTTTTCGGGAGCAGTGATTTTAATAATGCTAGTAGTGAAACAATAAAAGTGTAATATTCCTTTAAATTTCGTACCTGGGGGGTGTCTATAGTATGCCTGTAAAGTGGTACATGTTTCCTGTGTTTAGAACAGTCCGAGAGCAAAATGATTTTTGAAGGAAAGGAAATGAAGGAAAAAAAGTAATTTAAAAGTACTCGCGGCTATAATGAATTGTCGGTCCCGGCAATAGACATAAAAGTTCATTGATAAAACCGGCATGGGATACCCCCACAGGGGTACTCTGAACCAAAATTTTAAAAAAAATGAGTGGGGGTCACCCCAAATTCCATACCAGGCCCTTCAGGTCTGGTATGGATATTAAGGGGAACCCCGTGCCAAAATAAAAAAAATGGCATGGGGGTCCCCCTCAAAATCCATACCAGACCCTTATCCGAGCATGCAACCTGGCAGGCCACAGGAAAAGAGGGGGGGACGAGAGAGCGCCCCCCCTCCTGAACCATACCAGGCCACATGGCCTCAACATTGGGAGGGTGCTTTGGGGTAGCCCCCCAAAGCACCTTATCCCCATGTTGATGGGGAGAAGCCTCATCCCCACAACCCTTGCCCGGTGTTTGTAGGGGTCTGTGGGCGGGGGGCTTATCGGAATCTGGAAGCCCCTTTTAACAAGGGGACCCCCAGATCCCGGCCCCCCCCTGTGTGAAATGGTAACTAGGTACAAATTTACCCCTACCATTTCACAAAAAATATGTGAAGATGGTAAAAAAAAGGACAATACATGCCTTGGGACAAGTCCTTTATTAAAAAAATAAAAAAATAGAACTGTTCCACGAACACTTCTTCTCTCGCTCCGATGAACCGAAAAAGAAAAAAAAAAAGCTGCACGCCGCCTACGATCTGCCTCCATGGGAGGCACCCGCCGTAATGACCGGCCTCTCAGGTGACAGCTCTTTTATAACTGAGGGTGGGGCCACATGATGACGTTGCCGGGTGGCCCCACCCCCCTCTGCCGCTACAAGGAAGCCATAGGGATGTCCCTTTGCGTCAGAGGGGGGCAGGGTGAGTTTGGTGTTTTGTGGGGAGTGATGTCACCAATTGCACCAAGGTGAAAACTTAGAAGTGGATGCTGGGATTCCTACCTATAGGCACAGATTTTGGTGCATAAAGGACACTTACCTGCTGGTTGCTTAGCGTTGACTGCGTTAGCCGCTAACCAACGTTTGTGATTGTTACTAATTTTTGATCCTCTAAGTGCGGAGTAATTGCAAATTTTACAGATAACTTTAATTTGATTCTTCATTCCAAAACTTCTTTTTAACCACATTTACAACTGCAATATGCTTTTCATAAAACACCCACCACATACAGTGGGTCTACGTAAACAGGAATTATACACCCCAGCCAATACTCTCACATATCACAGGCAGGTTGGTTGAGCATTATTAGCACTTACACTGTTGTCTATTTTGCATTGTTCTGTTTTGGTTGCTATGCTACCTTGTCCTTAAAGAAGATGTGAAAAATTCATGGGGGTATTTAGGGACTAAAAACCTGAAGCCAGTGAGTCACCAAAGCAATGAATCAAACACAGATTGTTCAGAGCAGCTGATGATTACACTTTCTTGGTAGAGCAATCCTATTAAATGGTTTAGCTGATAAAGAGGCAGACTAGTTTCCAGTAACTGTAAAAGGGACATTCCAGGTTGTTTAATCATCAGCGTTAAACAGAACAAAATTGAAACTGTTAAGAGTCTAATTTTCTAGAAAAGAGTTTCAAATGAAACACTATATATTTGATACAGTTACAGTGGATTTCCAAACCAACATATATTAGCCCTCTCCACTTTGCTGTGTAAAATGCACAAAGACAATCTATCTATCTATCTATCTATCTATCTATCTATCTATCTATCTATCTATCTATCTATCTATCTATCTATCTATCTATCTATCTATCTATCTATCTATCTATCTATACAAAATACATTACAAAAATATAGTTTCTTTAGATTTGTTTACATAAAACTTATTGCCGCTAACAATATGCAGTATATAAATACTGCTAGTTATCTGAAATTACATATTATGTTAATTAATGCTTTAGGATAAACAAGCTGATGAAAGAGCAAGATCACAAGACAGCTCCGATATTGTGCAGCGTACTTAAAAAAATAAAAGAGCATTGGTATCAGAATGCTGTAATATTTTTTTGCTGATGACTGTGAAACTATTTATGTAAGCATTTGTTCAAAAAGTCAAAGTAATATGGTTGTCTTCAGGGAGCATTTGATGGATTGCAGAATAGATTCATTAACAGAGTAAATTCATACAGGATAATATGTTTTTGGGTGCAAAACTAATGTTATATACTTATTTCAATTTAAAACAGTGTATTTATGATTGCCAGTAAATAAAACAAACTAAAAGCTGGTGTCACATTAGCTCTGCCCAACACAAAAGAAAATCATAAAAGTCATAATGAGCGCGGGTAATTTACCAAAAGTCCCCAGACCACTTAAATGCTACAGTACATCTACGTATGGAACATCTCTTTCTTTTGCAGCTAGAGAACTCTTATTTCTGACTTCTACTGTACCATGTACAGTATAGTACAGTATATAATCCAGGGTTTGGCAAAGGGTCAGTCATGTATTGCCATCACCTTGACAGCCAAATCTATTACAGAGTAGGCATCTAAGACAGAGTTGGTTTTAGCAGGATGAAAGTGTAATCTAAACTCAACAACAAAAAACAAAAAAAAACAATTCCTGTTCCAAGGTGACAACGTTCACTTAATGTACTGATTCTATGTAGGAGCATCATTATCACTGAACAGGTAGCAAAAATGTCTCTCCCTCTTTTCATCTGCATAACATGGTTGTGTTTCAGGTAATATTGCAGAATGCACAGGAAAAACCTGCATTTCTGGCAGGATCAATTGGTATTTTTGCAATCATCACTTTTAATGGTATACCTAAAGTGTTAGTAAAGCTCTGAAATGAAAAATGAACAGAGCATATCCCTCTACAGTGTGTACTAGTCCCAGTCCGAAGCACCAAGTGTGATTTCTGTCTCCTCCCTCCTCCCTATTTTATCTGCCTTAATCACTTCTGACAGGTTATCCCTAAACCAAAGAATTGTGGGAGACAGCCCCACCTCCCTCCAGCACACAGAAGGTGATTGACAGTCTCAGCTGTACAAGTTTCCTTTGAGACTGTGTAGAGCAGGGTGTGTCCATTCTGTCCACTCAGGTCTCAGATTACACTCATCTCCCTGCTCTTTGCTGTGCAGTGTGTGACCTCAGCACCCCACCCCTGCTTTATAGAGCTAAGAAATGGTTTTTAATCTGTGTGTTTTAGAATGTTGGGGTGAAGAGATGGCTGCAGATAATCCACAACTTATGTAGGAGGATTTTTTTCATCTTTGTGTACCACCTGAGAGTTGTCACTTCAGTAGGTATATGTAAGGGCTTACAACCATTTTAACAACCAAAAAGGAGAAAAAAAGAGAAAGTAATTGCTAGGGTTCACAAAAACTTTATGTGTATTGATGTGGACAAAGTTTCTGCATTGTAAGCCGGCTATACTGATGAATACATTTTCTCTGAAAGTTAAAATGACCCTGTCATTACTGATCTTTTCATCTGAAAACACTAAATGTATGTTTGTTATGCCTGGCTTTAATACATTGCACCGACCAGGAGCAAGTATTTAGAAAGTAACTTCTGACTTTACCAGATTTTCTTGAACTACCAAAAAGTTGGCAATACAGAGGGAGAGAGCAAACCAGCAAATTATTGACATTTTCTGAAGGACGGCAAGTTGTTCTGTCCCACACAACAGGTTAAGAATGGAAAGCCTGGCCACATGCTGATGACTAGAGAGAGGAAGGAAGGGATCCCCAATGCTGCACATCCATGCAAGTGGTGAAGTGGTAGGAGAGAAAACCTCAGCCTGGGCTCCCACCAGGCCACGACCCCAACGCATTTCATGGGGATCATTATGATGACATTTTTCAAAATCTTCTGTCATTACTTGGTTGATACTATTTTTCTCCACAAAAGTTAATCCTGGAAACCGAGCACTCAGATCTCTCAGATGTGGCGACTAATCTTGCTATTCCTATGTATGACCTTGATTCGTTTGATTCTTTTCACTGTGGACATTGTAAGGCATATGCATATATACCAACTATCAAGCACTTCAGAAACCCCAAAAATGGTAAACAGATAGACATGCAGTCATTTTACAACTGTCATTCGAGTGGGCAGTTTATGCAGCACAATGCCCATGTCCTCTCCTGTATGTTGGAAAGACAATCCTACAATTTAGATAAAGAGTGCTGGAGCACATTATTGATGTCACCCTGAGGAAAGACAGACCAATAGTGAGAAATGTCTGGTCAAAACATCAGGGTAAACCTAAATGTTCAAAATGTTGGGTCATACAGGAAGTTAAAATGGGTCTATTTGGCATCATTGAGTGTGACATAGTGTCTGAAGGCCCCTATATAGCAGAAATATAATTTGGAACATATAGGTTTGCATATGTTTCAGGAAATCTTGTTAATGGCAAATATGGTTTACGGTATGGTTTTTCCCCTATTGTAGATTGATAGGTGAATGTAATATATAGCCACTTGAAAGTGTCAAACCCGCTCAGGGATTGTATTGAACTAAGTTTATTCATTGGGACATTGTTTGGAGTTGTTTTGACGCTTGGACCGTTATTTACAACATGATGCACGTCACGTCATAATGCACAACGTATACTTACATTCCGCAAAATGATGTCATAATGCACATATGACATCTCACATGGACATAGAATGATGTAGCCATGTCCCTACCCCATATTATAAATAGATGTGTATTGCAAACACCTGCCATTTGCCATGTGCATTTCCTATACACACTTTTTGCACTGTACCTCCCTGATGAAGCCTTGGTTTAAAGCAAGACATGTTGGGTTTAGGGATTTTTGTGTTTTTTAACCACTTCAGCCCGGGAAGGTTTTGCCCTCTTCCTGACCAGAGCACTTTTTGCGATACGGAACTGCGACGCTTTAGGATAGATTGATAGAAGTATACATTCTCTACCAGGCTGGAAAGGCACTGTGATATTTTTTATTTTGATGGACAGCTGAGCCTTTGAGTAACCACAGTAACCTTTTAGTATCAATCCATGCCTATGGGTTGTGATATGTGGCCAGGATATTGACCCTACCTTATATACATTTCCACTCAAACAGAACGACTGACCAATGGCAGCTAAAGACATACTTGCTGTCTCGTAGTTATCTCTCTGTATTGAAGGTCCTTGTAAATTTGTTCCACCATTTTGGATTCATGCACTATTTCTGCATTGCCCTATAAGTTTATACACCTGGCATTTTTGATGACTTCCTTTCATTTTCTTAATTATGAGTTTTAAACAGTCATGAAAAACAGTTTTAGGTCATGGTGGGTTTGGTGCGTAGGTTTAGCATACTCTTGCTGGTGTTTTTCTACTATTCCTATGTATCATTGTGAAAACTGCATGGGCAGCTCTTTGTGTGCTGCTGCCATTAAATGAAGAAGCATTACTAAAGCTTTTTAATTCCATTCACATTCGGTCCTAATCTGATATCAGTAAAGTGTATTACACCAGCGAGCTACAATGATTCAATATCTTATCACTTACAACTGTAATTATTTGATTCCTTTCTATAAATAGTTCCTGCAGGGAACTGGGTACAAACTAGACTACACTGCACTTATTAATAGTTATTGTTTACACTCTACCGTATGTTTCTGATGTCATGTCTATACACTGACTTTTCTGCTCGTTCTACTGTCGGCAAGCACTTTACAATGAATCATCATATGTAATTCAGTTAGGCAAAGAGGTAACCTTATTTATTCTCCCAAAATACATTATCCAATCTGAATTTCATGTGCCATTAACTAATCTATACCTTGATCCATCAAATCCTCCCTGAAGACAACAAGCTTATTGCTATGATTTATTTTTATTTTTTCAAATGCCTACATAAATAATTCCATTGTCTTCAACAAAAAAGAAAATAGAGTTTCTATACCAATCTCACATTTAGCATTTGTATTTGTTCCACTATGTTCAGTATTGGAGCCGTCTAGCAAATTCTGCACTCTCACCGGGTTGCTTATCCTAAATAATTGATTAGTATATTATATTGTAATACTGGATAGCTACAAACACTTACATATCATTTCAGCAGTAACAATATTATTGATGTTTATGCATTTTTATTTTGCTATTTGGCACACCGGAAACGAGAAGACACATGCCACACTGAAATGCAACTGAAATGCAAAGTGGATTATCCAATATACTGTGTGCTATATGTCCTTGTTCCCTAAATTTAGCATTTACAAACAGCAATGGTGATAGCCAATGACCTTTTGAGGAACATATAGATACAAGAACAACACTGTGTATATAAAAAACAAAAATTTATAATAACATTCGATAAAAGCCAAAACACAGAATAAACTATACGATTTAGGGTTCAAGTACCGTATTTATCGGCGTATAACACGCGCCAACGTATAACACGCGCCGGCGTATAACACACACCCCAAGTTTAGGATGGAATTTTAAGGAAAAAAACTTTTAGGAGTAAAGTTTAAGGAAGAAAAACTTACATTAAAATGCCCATCAATGCAGCAGTTATCAGTGTCCATCCACAGCCTTGTCAGTGCAGCTTTGCCCCAGTGCAGCCATGTCAGTGCAGCTTTGCCCCAGTGCAGCCTTGTCAGTGAAGCCATGTCAGTGCAGCTTTGCCCCAGTGCAGCCTTGTCAGTGCAGCCATGTCAGTGAAGCTTTGCCTCAGTGCAGCTTTGCCCCAGTGCGGCTTTGCCCCAGTGCAGCCTTGCCCAGTGCAGCCTTGCCCCAGTGCAGCCTTGCCCCAGTGCAGCCTTGTGTGATTGCCGCGATCGCCGCCGACATAAACAGCCGTGTGTAAATTCAAATATGGCGCCGAGACTGCAGGGACTCGTCAGAGCCGAGATACACATACCCGAGTATCCTCGGCTTTTCTTGGCGCCGCTCACAGTCACGCCCAGTCCCGCCCTATGATGGACATAACACAGGTCCAATGGCGGGACTGGGCGTGACTGAGAGTGGCGCCGAGAAAAGCCGAAGATACTCGGGTATGTGTATCTCGGCTCCGACGAGTCCCTGCAGTCTCTGCGCCATATTTGAATTTACACACGGCTGTGTATGTCGGCGGCGATCGCGGCAATAGCCGCGATCGCTCCGATCAGAAAAAAATTGGCGGGGATCAGCCTATAACATGCGTGTTATATGCCGATAAATACGGTAATTGTTTAGATCCAATACAATCTACATGTAGACTCAACGTGTTTTGATAGATCTTCTTCAGTAGTACATGTCAATGATCAGCATGATGAAACCCATAATTCTCATTATATTAAAACCATAGATTAATTTTTAAATGAACAGTGTTGTTCTTGTATCTATGTACAATTTCAATGATGTACAATTTCAACATGAAACCAAATAAATAAACAAGCTATGCAAAGACACATGTCGAGAAATGTATACTTACCCCAACATGAAAACACAGATTCCTTTAAATTATTTAGGAAATCTATACAGTATATGCAGGTAACATATTCCACAACAGCTTCTGAAGCTGCTCAATGCCAAAAAACATATGTGGACACACAGGGGTTGATTTACTAAAGTTAAATGGGCTGTTCATTTTGCAAAGTTTCACTTTGCAAGGGAATATGGCCCAGAGCTTAGTGAATGTGGTAAAAAGAATACTCAATCAATGAGAATAAAAAATGTTTGTTTGCACATTGTTGGATGATGAAAATCAGCAGAGTTCTCTCATTCACTAAGCACTGAGAAAAACTCCTTTGCAAAATTAAACTTTGCTTGCAAAGTGAACAGCCTTTGCCTTTAGTAAATCAATGCCACGACATTAGGAATTTTTAGTAACTTATTTGAACGTTGAGTATAGCCTCACATAACATTCAATTAATAACAGTAAAGGAGTACCATCATCCAGATTGACATATGTGGTTGGGGAGGGTGACCTCGCTAACCTTTCCTTATTCTAAACCACATATATACCTTTTATCGGTTTCTCATCACTATCATTTTCCACCCATTAGTACCTTTATTTTCTTTGATAACTAATTAATAAATATTTACAATTCACACCTGATATATTTATATATTTTTTGCACTCCCCCTTGTCCGCCTGGGGGGGGGGGGGGGGGGATTCTGCTAGTGCCTGGTCCATTTGGGTGAGCAGATCTTTCCGTACTTATGTTACCTTTGCCATGTCTTGCAATTGTTCCTTTTCTTGTATATTTTTTCTTTTAATATATTGTTTTCCCATAGACCTCTCATCTTCCTGAAGAAGCGGTTATACCGCGAAACCTGTAGAGGAATATTTATACCCCACCCTAACAGAAACTGTACCGGGGAAACCTGCTATTAGTTAGTTCTGTGTGGTGTATACTATACTATATTTTATAATGTTTTTAAGATACTGTTTGTACATTGTTACAGGATAAAATTTTGTATTTTATTAATCATTTTTGTGGTTACCGTATATCATTACCGAGAAAGTCCATTTAATTCCCGCTGGGTGTCTATGTGTATGGGTTAGCTTTGGCAACTACCCCCACATCTTCACCCTCCCCAATCACATATTTTTAGTAACTTAAACATTCCAAAAAAAAGTTTATATTCAGGCATTGTATATGTTTTGGTCACCATTCTTCTTCAGGTATAAAAATCAGACTTGAAAAATAAATTCACATAAACAAACTGACAAATTTATCAGATTAACCCTTTGCAGGCATTACCAGGAAACTACACACTACTGTACATTTTAAATACACTGTAATATCTTATAACACTAGAGGAACAAATGTATGGCTACTGCAAAGAGTTAAAATGATAGTGGTTATTAATGATATGTTACATGCCACCCCTTCCAAAATGTACTGTCCAAAAAGTTTATAATTCATGCTTGAAAGAAAAAGAGCACTAATTAGCGAAAATCACAGAAAATATCTTAGGCTTAAATTCTCATTTATTCTACTTGGTACACCACAAACTCAGCCCCCTGATCCAGCCTTCTCCTTCTGTAATCTATATCAACTCATTACAGTTTGTAATAGTGCTCAGTCTAGCCCTATACATGCTAAATGCAACACCCCCTGACCTGCTTCATTAAAATGTCCTGGTATCAAAGTGGATGTTCTGGGCAAATATACTAATAGTAAATGTGTGCTCCTGCATTCTAGTACAAACAAGAGCATTTAAACCATTAACTATTTATACTCTTTCATTTGTCAAATAATCCTGAATAGAAACATTTGATTTGTCTCTTGTTACTATCCCACAACAACGACCATATCATAGCTTGCATAAAGAAAATTAGAACTATGGACTTTATAATCCATTTCTGTTTTCTATACTAAGTTCTTAAAATAGTCCTGTCAGCCAATTTAACCAGATGGCATTTGAAAAGTGGTAGCATAAGATGCCTGTTTTTACCTTTAATATTTCGAAAAGAATTTGATTGTGTGTCTACCCAATTTTTTTAAAATGATCCCTAAATTCTAGGTGGGTTGAATAAGCATAGATATTCTCTAACAACCTTACAATCAGTTTAACTGCTGCAACTTTATGATCTACATTAGTGGGAGAGATTCTTGATGTGCTGAGGAATTGTTCCTTTTTGATGTCGCATCCTTGGAAACTGTCTGCAATAGATTATTACCTTTTGTTGGTTTGCTGTACAAATTAGTACAGATCTTCCCATTATTCTTAGTCACAGTGACATCCAAGTAGTCAGTAGAAGCTCTTAATTTAATGGTTGGCTGAATGCCAATCACTGCATCTACCATCTCTCTGAACAATTCATTAGGGCCTTTCCAATTTATTACAAGATAAAGTGGGTGATATAAAAAAAATTGTGGCCAGTTCCAAGTTCTATTAAAAAAACTATAACCATCTATTCTGAGATCCCTCATTTTTGTGTCCAAACAAGATGAACCATATAGAACAAGAAGGCAGATACGTGGAGTAAACTCTATATGCTGAGATTTCTAGGCAAACCATGAAGCGGCACACTTTTATACCTGTTGCGCAAATAGTGAAGTGTAGTGAAAGTGAAAGTGAAGTGAAATTTAGGGAGAGGATATGATGCATGCCAACAATATTATACACAATTCTTTTTGGCATGAATTGACTTGCTAAAGCTAAATTACAGGTATATGGTAATACTTGAATTCAACTTAGTATTAGTCTTTTGAATATCTTGTACAGCAGACTTCATACGGAAGTAGGGAGAAAAAGCACAAGCAGCCAATCAAATGTGCTTCACTGCAAGGAGGAGAGTGCAGGTGACAGAAAGATAAGCCTATCAGTGTGTTGCTTCTCCCATCACTGTATAATTTGTTACATTCCATGCTTAGGTATGGGGTAGGGCTGCTGCCTTCCTTGAGGGGGCCCCATCTGGAGCACCCTTATAGAAAATAATATTACGGATGCAGGGTCGGTGGACGTCATGGACATAGGACATTGCCTGAGGCGGGGGTTAGGCGACTCCTTAGGCAACGTCCTATGACGAAACGTGAAAGGTGGAGCTTGATACGCACTCACGTCACTTCCAGTTGCAAATTTCCTGCCCGTGGAATGCATGCTGTTGCAGAGCTCATGGTTTGCAACCAGGCTATGCCAGCTTTTAGCTTGACTGTGTCAAGTTTTGTTTTTGTTCTTAAATACTTTAAAATAGTTTTAAATAAATGAACCATTCGGATTTACACTATGAGTGCCCATCTCTTTCGTCCATGAGGATATCCTGCAGTAAGCCGCAGAGGTGATTACTGTAAACTCTACCATTCGAAGTGGAAAATCCCCGGAGGGGCTGAGGTGCCCAGACACCCCAGTGTTTACTGAGCCAAGGAGGAGGTGATCGTTCCAGGATCTGCCAGACATTCACTATATGCACTTTACCCCTGTAGGGGTGTAGGGTTCTGGTGAGTAGGAAACTGAGGGGGAGCACGGAAGTCACTTGATCCACTGCAGGCCTGTGGCCAATTCTAGGCACAAGTCATCTTGGCAAAACACAAAAGTCACTTGAAATCTTGTCACTCATCTGCAACATTTATGAACGAACTTTATTATTTTAATTTCAAATATTTTGCATTTTTTGCTTCTTCACTGGATATTCATCATCTGTTTACTATATATCTTTTGTTTTTTATTAGTTTATTTTTATGATTGTCCTACTTTCAAATATATATTTTTTCAACAAATAAGTAACCCCTCACGTGGGTTATAAGGTTACCACATATGACTAGAAATGAAACATTTCTGATGAAATCAGATAGCATGTGTTGATCAGATCATCACTATAATCTTGCACATGTATTTGTATATTTGTTTTAAAATTAGAAATTAATCACAGGGGAATACCATTAAATAACAAAGGAGCACTAATTAACACATTTTCAAAAATCCCGGAGAACACCTGTATAACACTTACCTGTGATAGACTTCTCACTTTCCAATTGGGAAGAGTGACCTAATTGGAGGATCTCTCTTCAGGTGACAGAAGTGAATATCACCCTATTGTTGCACATTCACCCGGGAAGAGTGACTCACTGTGGAGGATCACTCTTCGGGTGATGGACAGCGCCACTGATCCGGCATCCGTAATATTCTTCTCCTATCTCTGTCCATTTATGGGCTGGGGGGGCAAGACCCGGACATATTATTCAACTACAGCAGAGGAAATTCAGGTCTCCTGTCCTGTGAGACTAAGTGATTTTGTGTGTCAGAGCTGTGTAAATCTCAGAACTGGGTGGACAGAAATATAAATCATTTGGCAGGCTAAGCATTTCCCCATAACAACATCTCTACCCCCCCCCCCCCCAGTGGCTAGATATTTGGATAAGGATGGCTACAGGGTGCTGCAGTTGATGTGGATTGTAATAGATTTAGTATACCCTGGTAAGAAGAGTTGGAGATTGTCAAGGGTTGTTATTAGAGAAAAAGGCTTGCTTGATTAGCCTAAGCAGTTGGGAATGGTAAAGTTCTGCCCAATTTTAAACTTTATGTATTGCCTGTAGTAACTGATTGTGACAGATAACTAAGCCACAAACATCACATTGCATTTTAGTCCAGCCAGGAAAAACTCTGACTGAATCACATCTTGCACAAACTGGGATAGACTATACAAGTGTAACAATTTGTGCTGCTCACAATATAACACATTATTTAAAAAAATATTACAGTAAGTAATGGCTTTTGTGTCTAGGATCAATCAAGGAATTGTTTATACAGGGCACTGATTGGACATGGGTAGATTGACATCATCCTACCCCATGTTTTCCATTTAGAGAAAGCCTTGTATTAACTGAAAAAAATACAAGGCATTCTCTGAATGGTGGTAGTGCAAAGCACGAGACCTGTTGTGTTCAGTATGCAGAGGGGAAGCCACTTGAGTCAGAAGATCCTGGCTATTACTTTATATAGCATGGGGCACTATGGTGGTCTTAAGAATCCCCAGTGACCTCACAAATATAAAATATGGATAAATAAATTGGGGTTCATTTACTAAAACTGGGACGTGCAAAATCTGATGCAGATTTGCATCAGCTTCCAGTTTTTATGGCAAATCTTGATTGAACAAGCTGAAGTTAGAAGCTGATTGGCTACCATGCACAGCTGCACCAAATTCTGAGAGCTCGAGTTTTGGTAAATTAACCTCATTGTGTCAAGCTGGACCAATGTATGTTGGAAATAAAGATAACTACTGGAGTTCCGCTTTAAAGAAAACTAATGCAACTGCCACATCTAAGGATATAATATATAACACATTTGTTCTTAGATGTAATTACACTTTAAAGAAACCCTTTCCAAAGAAAAAAATTAAGCTGCAGTTGCTGACATTATTGAAAATGCTAACTGCTTAGCTGTCAAGCTTTGATAAACTAACCCAGGAAAAGGCATGCAGCTAAGAACTTTAGATGTTCTTTGACTTTCCCCATACAGTATGGTTACTTATTCTAGTTCAGTGACTCAGGAAGTATTGACGGGAAGGAGTCAGCATAAGAGCCATGCAACTAGCATTTTTAAAAGGAGATCAGCAATGGTAGACAATGGTAGACAACATATTTTTCTGAATAAGGTTACATTCATACCAGTGATTTAGGCCTGTGTGAATTTTAGCAGCGGGAATCCTCTGATTCCTGCTGTGGCTCTGAACAGGTAGGTGTGGCTACTGTCCTTGTTCACTATAATGGCAGGTCACTGGTGGTCGCAGATATTCACGGCTCTCTACAAAGCCAGCGATTACCTGTGGTGATCACCGCAGGTAATCGCTGGCTGTGCAGACAGCCCGGAATACCTACTAGAGCCGGTGTGAATGTAGCTTTATTCTTCTGCTATATGAAACATTGAAGGTAGGTTTTTCAGCATGGATCACATACAACACTGTGTGGAGCAATCAGGCAATGTTTGCACAGAAACACTTTTTCACCCTCCACTTAAAAAGTAGTACCTACTAGAGCCGGTGTGAATGTAGCTTTATTTTTCTGCTATATGAAACATTGAAGGTAGGTTTTTCAACATAGATCACATACAATAACACTGTGTGGAGCAATCAGGCAATGTTTGCACATAAACACTTTTTCAAATCAGCCAGAGTGGCGGGTTGCAAGCTTCAGTGACATCATAATGTCAACATTTACTAAGTTTACTGTGCTACCTTCAGCAAACAAAGAGAGCAGTGAACCATACCAGACTCAAACTAAATTAGCATCCAAGAAGTGTGCTCTATTTTGTAAATTGTGAAAAACTATTTGTCACCTAGCATTTTCAGCTCTAAGACACTGTTTGGCCTGCCATAACAGTGATAAGGCAATTTATTCTCCTGTGATTTGCACTCAATCAATTTTTATCCTGCATTTGCTAAAAGGTGATTTCTTTGCACTGTATAAGGTCTTAAGCTAATGTTATATTTATGCCGTGTCATCTGACACACAGATCTTACATCCATTAAATACTCACATCTGCTTAATTCTTCTTTGGGAAAAAGTTAATTTAGGATGATATGAAAGCGTATGTGAAGTCAATAAATAGAAAACACACTGTGATATTTAAAGGCATTGCTATTTGTTTAACAGTAGTCTAAAAAAAAAGGTCTTTTATTTAGTCTTGACATGACCACACAGCCTCTCCACCAATCTCATTTGTTCCAGCATACTTTAGGTCCCATCTGTCTCACTATTTCTATTTGATGGCAAAACTCCTGCTAGGAGCTGCTGCCTTTACTCAAGCCACACTGGGCTGAGTAGGGTGTATGAACCAGCTGACTATAGTCCCATCCTATTGCTTCGATTGGACTTAGGGAAACAAAACTGACCACACCAGCACAGATCTGTTTCCATGCTTAGTGTAGTTAGAACATTGTGTGGTGGAGGAAAGATGTAGAAAGGTGCACATGGTTGACATCTCTCCTCATTTTGTAGAAAACTTTGGGCAAGCAGACTTCTGAGTACCACCAAAAGTGAAAAATGTTTTACCACATGGCATGCAGTGCCTGACCTATACTGGGGCCTTGGAGCCTTTGGGGAGCCACACTTTTGACTCATTTTTGGTTTCAGGTTTAATCATTCAGCAACCTGGTGTTGAGTTGGCAGAGCTCCTCCCTAATTGCATGGCATCCTGCAATCTTTGGTTGCATTAAAAACCCAAAGAACCTCTGTCTGGGAACGTTTTCAAAACATGCAATGAGCTCATTCAAGCTGTGCATAGCGAGTTGGACAAATTAACTAAGGAGGATTTTATGTCCTGCTTTTACCATTGGATTAAGCTCCTGAAAAGTGCATCATTCTTTATGATCACTACGTTAAAAAGTTGTGCATAAATGAGCTTTTCCCAGAAAATGTTTTAATCTTGAAGGGTTCAGGACTTTCAGAATACCCACAGAGCTCCAATGATTCAACCTGTCTGGCATTGCATTGACTCTCTTTCCTGTCTGCCAGAGCAGTACTTTACTGGTTTTAATCAAACCTCCATCAACAATTTGACAAGCTGCATCATTTGATAATATATTTCTATACTTATTGTAGTATACTCCACACGTATGCAGGCATGTGCTGCTTGCGTAAATGGACCTAATGAAAGAATCAGCTTTGGACGAGAGTAGAGATAATTCTGGTACTGTTAAAGCAGAGTTCCACCCAAAAGTGGAACTTACACTTAATCGTCTCCTCCCTCCCTCTGGTGCTACATTTGGCACCTTTCAGAGGGGAGGGGGGAGGAAAACCTGTTTGAAAACCTGTTTTTGACAGGTCCCCTTCCCCATTTCCGGAGACGGTGCAGTGGCGAAGCTCAGCACCCCTCCCCCTTCCTCCGCCACCGGGCCAATTAGAAAGAGCAGAACGCTTTGCGCACGCATAGTAGGGAATGAAAGGCTTCACTGCTGGGTTCCCTTACCAGCAATGGTGGTGGCTGCAACCGACAGTCGATCCAATGATCGGCTGTGGTGCTGACATTGCGGGCTCCCTGGACAGGTAAGTGTCCATATATTAAAAGTCAGCAGCTGCAGTATTTGTTGCTGCTGACATTTACTTTTTGTGGGGTGGGCAGACCTCTGCTTTAACCCCCCTAGTGGTATTCCCGAGTCTGGCTCGGGGTGGATTTTCAATACCAAAAGCGGTATCCCCAAGCCAGACTCGGGATCGCATCGCAGGATCCTTGTAGAGTTTACTTGCCTTGTCCCCTGGATCCTGCAATGTCTCTCCGCTGTGATCTGCGAGGCGCCATGTCTCTCTCGATTCACAGTGCCGAGCTCCGTTCCCTGCGAGCATTGTGATGCACGGGGATGGAGTTTCAGCGCCAAATTCAAAAAGTAAAACGCACAGTATAGATACAGTATACTGTAATCTTACAGATTATAGTACTGTATAAAATAATTACACATCCCCTTTGTCCCTAGTGGTCCATCCAGTGCCCTGCATGCAGTTTTATATTATAAAAACTGTTCTTTCTGCCTGGAAACTGGAGATTGTCCATAGCAACCAAAACCGTCCCTTTACATCAAAAGTGGTTTTAGACCAGCTAGAAAACAGCGATAATAAATTAGAATCACTCGCAGAATTGAGCGATAGTGACTTGTGGGGAGATCCGTCATCAAACATTGAAAAGTAATGACAGTGACAATTCTGCAACTGAGCAAATTTCAGTGTTTTTGATTTGATTACATTATTGAATAATTTTTATTATTATTATATTATTATTTGGTATAATTATTTATAGTTATTTATTATATTATAATTTATGATTTAGTTTTTCAAACTTTATTATACCCAAGATGTCTACGAGACTCTGGTTTGGACAGATTTAAGTGAATTATTCCTAAGAATTACAAGCCTACAATATAAAACGCCAAATTTCCATGCAAAATAATTGTACTGCTTTCAGCACCTAAAATCTGAAATAATCATACCGCCAGGTATGTTTCCATATTTCTGAGGCCCTAGCCTATGAAATCTTCACAATATATATGTGTAGCGAAGGGAAGAAATATTATTTTTTTGTATGTAGACAGGAGGATAATTTGGTGGGATTTTATGAGTGCCAGGCAAATAGAATTACTCATACACCAAGTAAAAGAATTATCACATGTTATTAAACATAGAACAAGTTTAAAAGTTGTATTGGCTATACATAAATTACGCATACATCAGTACACATCAAATTAGATGATAAAAAAGTCACACAGCAATAGTATCCTAACATGTTTCGCCCGCTAGGGCTTCCTCAGGGGATTTTTGTTGAGAGACAGAGGTAGATGTGTCACTGCGATTAATGTTGAGCCGAACCTAGGAAAACAGACCCTGCACTACACAAAGAGGAGTTGGCCGAGAAGAGCCCAGGGATAGGGCTAAACCACCCAGCTGGGTCTAAGAAAAGGCCAGGGCTGCCAAGCAAAGATGTTATCTTGTAGGAGAAGATGTGTCAGCATGGCAGCCCGTGCAGTGTCACTTTTTTTTTTAAAGTGTGTAAAGCAGTCAGCTTGTCTGCTTAATTAATCTATGAGTTCCTGTACCCCGCAAAGGGTGGGAGATGAGGTTGATTTCCGCACGAAGCGCAGACAACATGGTGTCCTGTAGCTGGAGAAGCCAGATGTGCCGACACCGGGTGTTGTATTCTAGACTTAGCTGAATTCAAAGTGCAATTTTATTTCCCTATGGGCAGAAAGTGTCAGACTTTTCAGAGCTGACTCCCATGGTGGACACAAAGAGGAGCTGATGCCTGCATACCTCACTAGAAGGAAGCTAGAAGGTGCTTAGAACTGCTGAGTCTGGTGGATCGATATGAACTGCATGCTACTTTCTGCACCCTGGGACTGCTGGGACATATAGTTCAGTATTGTCTGTCCTGCTCTCCAGACACTGTAACCCCCCTTTTTTACACTTTGTAGATCATTTTCTGCAGGAATCACTTGCTGCCAGAACCTGTGAGGCCCCAGGATTGTTGAGTGTCCATGTCACTCCTTGGATTGCCCTGCTTTCTCCTTCTGCTATGCCCACAGCCCTTCGCAGATTGCCCCGTCTGCTCTCTCTTACATATAGTTGTATAGTATAGGTGAGGTTGAAAAAAGACACAAGTCCATGAAGTCCAACCTATGTGTGTGATTATATGTCAGTATTACATTGTCTATCCCTGTATGTTGCGGTCGTTCAGGTGCTTATCTAATAGTTTTTTGAAACTATCGATGCTCACTGGAGTCCACCTCAGAGTTTCATGTCTGTCCTCCCTGCTGTGTTCCCAGAGTTGCCCTCAGATTGCCCTGCCTGCCCTGTCTACTACTTAGAACATTCAAAACTCCTCTAAGTGTCAGTCTTTGAACCCTTATGCCCTTATCTCCCCTGCTGTTACCATTCTGAGGACGCTTTCCCCTGGCTGTGCCTTTTGTTGCTCTGTGAACTGTTTCCCTTTTGCCGTGCCATATTCCCACTCCATGAACAGTTACCTCTTGCTACTGCCCAGGGGGTTTATTGCCCCTTTCTGCGCCATATAGATACCCGAGTACAATTTATCTGTGCTGTGCCCATTAATATCCCAGGAACTGTGTATCCGTGTAGTGCCAATTGATACTTTGAGGACTGTTTATTCATGCTATGCTCATTGCTACTTCAGGAACTGTTTATCCATGTTCTGATACCCCCTAAACTGTTAATCCATGCTCTATGCATTTCTACCCCCTGAACTGTTTATCTGTGCTGTGCCCATTGCTACCCAATGAACTGTTTATCCGTGTTGTGCCTACTACGGGAACTGTTAAACATAGGGATTGATTTACTGAAACTGGAGAGTGCAAAATCTGGTGCAGATCTGCATAGAAACCAATAAGCTTCCAGCTTCTTTGTCAAAGCTTAATTGAACAAGCCAAAGTTAGAAGCAGATTGGCCACCATGCACAGATTTTGTACCAGTTTTAGTAAATCAACCCCTATGAGGTTGATTTACTAAAGGCAAATATACTGTGCTCTAGAAGTGCACTGCAAGTGCAGTTGCTCTAGATCTGAGGGAAAACTCTGAAATGAGGGGAAGCTCTGCTGATTTCTATCATCCAATTATGTGCAAGCAAACATGCAGTTTTTTATTTTCCTTGCATGTTCCCCTCTATTTATTCTTATATAGATCTACAGCAACGGCACTTGCAGTGCACAGACTATTTGCCTTAAGTAAATCAGCCCCTATATTTTGTGCTCTTTGTTACTCTGTGAACTGCTTATTCGTGGTGTGTGTCCCAGCACCACCCCTCCTGTACACACAAGTCTCCCAATAAATACCTGCCAGTCGGGTTTCCTGTGATTTGCCTTTGTGAGCTATCTCTATGCTCTCCTAGTTTGTCATGATATGCTTTTACAAATGTTGCAGGGGACCTGTGACGATTCCTAACAATGTCACAAATGTTAGCTATTACTGTGGCACTCAGTTAGTATGAGAAAAAGCTGTCTTCCGTTATGGGGCATGTGGGGCAATTCATATTCACATAGTAACATCATCGAGAATAACCCATATATAAGTAAGACCTAAGGTCACTTTAAGAGATGTAAATTATCTTTCTGCTACCAAGCAACGTGCATATACTGTAAGTGGATAGTTTTATGCAGAAAAACATGTATTAAAAGGTCAAAGACAAAATTAGAAAAAAACAAACCACAAAGTTCTTTTCGTCATAAATTTTTATGAGGGTAGGTAACATAGGGTAATGTATAATTTTGACATTCAATGAAAAGTCCAGATTTTATGGGAAAAAGTTACTTTAATCACAGTTATGAGCCAAAGTTCAGTTTACAGCCTCCTAATGTAAATTATTACTTAACATGATTTTTTTAAAATGCTATAGGCATGCAATTTCGTATTTTGTGGCCTTCATCTTTTTTTTTTTCCACAATCAAACTCAGCACCACTGAAGCTAACAGACCTCCACTAAATATTTATGATAGTAAAATAAGCAGTCTCAATACAACTGTAAATTTATTATTCATTGGTTATAAAATAAAACTTAATGGGAACTGATAAATTTTCTTTATGGATCTTTTTAGTTGTTAAAGAGCAATGCACATACATTTCTCATCAAGAGAGAACAAGCATTTACTGTGTCACAAGGGGACATTCAACATATGCTTTGGATGAACCTGAGCAGATGCTGCTAAATCCCCAAATAACAGTCAACCCTATCATTCATTTCAAGAAATCACAAATTAACAATGTTTCAAAGCATACTTAAAGGTTCAAGTACGTACAGGAATAACATTCCAATGCAATCATTTGTTTTATTTAAGCAGTGCAAATGCTTTTCTATTAAAGTGTGTAAATATAGCCACATATACATGCTTATGATCATTCCATCAGGACCAAGCCAACCCTCAGACTCCTAAAATAATAGTCTTCTCATCTGCCATAAACATCCACAAAATAGTTCATGTTGTGAAAGTGTTCCCTAGATCAATAAATGCCATACTAATTACCTTTGTTTAACCAGATAGATCAAGAGAATTCAAAGAAACCTGTCCAGCCTAGCAGTTTTCTTTTTGTAAAATGCAGTTATCTGGTCATAGCAACACACCATTGTGCCATTGTCACTCCTTTCTTGCAACAATTTCACTCTGTGTCTGGGTTTCTTAAAATTAACTATTTCATTCCGTAGCCTCCCTGGCAGTATGATTATGTCAGATTTTTGCGTCTCAAAGTGGTACAATTATTTTGCATAGAAATTTGGTGTTTTATATTGTAGGCCTGTAATTCTTAGCAATAACACACTTAAATCTGTCCACCAAGAGTCTAGTAAATATCCCGGTTATGATGAAGCTTGAAATACAAAATCATAAATTATAATATCATAAATAAATATAAATAATTATAAAAAATAATAATATAATAATAATAAAATTAATTTCCCCACAAATCACTATCACTCAATTCTGCAAGTGTTCTAATTTACTATCGCTGTTTTCAAGCTGGTCTAAAACCAATTTTGAAGTAAAGGGACACTTTTTGGTTGCTATGGACTATCTCAAGTTTCCAGGCAGAAAGAACAGTATATATCATATAAAAGTGCATGCAGGGCATTGGACAAAGCACTGGGGACAAAAGGGATGTGAAATCATTTCATACAGTAATGTAATCTGTAAGATTACAGTATACTGTATGTATTATGATTTTTCACTTTTCTGAATTTGCCACCAGGCTCCGCCCCCATGCCTTGTAGCGCTCCACGGACACAGTGGGGAGACATCGCAGGATCCTGGGGACAAGGTAAGTATACCGCAACAGGATCCTGCGATGCAATCCCAAGTGTGGCTCGGGGTTACCGCTAATGGTGCTGAAATTTAACCCCGAGCCACACTCGGGGAGGTTAAGCATTTATCTATAATGTTACAATCATAATTTCAACCAACTGATTTTTATAAGCGTTCCTTTCCCCCAAATTTGCAGTACAAGCATACTAATCATTGCTGTGACAGACATGCAAATTCCAAAGCTTTGTCCATCTTTAATCACCCCTCTTGCTATTGGCATATATGTACTGCCCTGAAGAAAGCAGTGACTGTTAAGAAAGGGCAGACATGTTTTTCATATACCGACTGTCATTGACAGCCTGCTTTAAATTTTTCTATATGGTGTGGAAGGCAATGTGGGCCACCCAACAGCATCATTTGTGCACTCTGATTTTTGGCAGCAGTTTCTATAAATTACTGGAAAAGAAAAAACTGTTTGAAGGTTGGCTTTATTCAAATAGCTTATTATAAAATGTGAAGGATTCTGTGACTGTATGAATAGGACATGAAAGATCCAAAATTTGAAGCACTAGCTATTGTTTGCAGTTGCAAAGAGTTGCAATTTTGCTCACTACTTATGAAATGATCACTTCACAATGTTTGCACATGTAGAGCCCTTGGTTGACATATGGGGAGGGGGGAATAAATGGGCTCCACTTTCCCATGTTATTCTGCTGAAAGGGCATGATGTTTACAAATTAACCACTTCAGCCCTGGAAGAATTTACCCCTTTCCGGACCAGAGCACTTTTTGCGATTCGGCACTGCGTCGCTTTAACTGACAATTGCGCGTTCATGCGTCGTTGTACCCAAACAAAATTGACGTCCATCTTTTCCCACAAATAGAGCTTTCCTTTGGTGGTATGTGATCGCCTCTGCGGTTTTTATTTTTTGCACTATAAACAAAAAAAAAGAGCTTTTACTTTTTGCTATAATAAATATCCCCAAAAATATATAAAAAAAAACAATTTTTTTCCTCAGTTTAGGCTGATATGTATTCTTCTACATATTTTTGGTAAAAAAAAAACGCAATAAGTGTATATTGATTGGTTTGCGCAAAAGTTATAGCGTCTACAAAATAGGGGATAGATTTATAGCATTTTTATTATTCTTTTTTTTTTTCTTACTAGTAATGGTGGCGATCTGCTATTTTTATTGTGACTGCGACATTATGGTGGACACATCGGACAATTGTGACACATTTTTGGAACCACTGGCATTAATACAGCGATCAGTGCGATTAAAATTGCATCGATTACTGTAAAAATGTCACTGGCAGTGAAGGGGTTAACACTAGGGGGCGGTGAAGGGGTTAACTGTGTTCCCTGGGAGGTGATTCTAACTGAAGGGGGAGGGACTAACTACAGGAAGTGACAGATCATGGTTCCCAGCTAATAGGAACACACGATCTGTCACTCCTGTCAGAACAGAATAGGCAAGTGCGTGTTTACACACACTCGTCCCTGTTCTGTGTCTCCAGCTCACGATCGCTCATGGCCGGCGGTGATCGCAACCGTCGACCACAAGCAGCGGCACCCCCCCTGTGCATCGGGCGCACGCGCGCCAGCCTTCTATGCGGACCCCACGAGCCAACATACAGTTACATGGTTTCGCGCAGGGGAGCCAACCTGCCGCAGTAAAACTGCGGCGGCTGGTCCAAAAGCGGTTAATATAGGTTGTTCCTTAGGGGCAGATTCACTAAAGGCGAATAGTTTGTGCACTTTCCCAGTGCACTGGCAAAGTGCACAGCCTATTTACCTTTAGTAAATCACTCTGTAGTGCCTACATGGAGGCTCACTAGTGAGCACATAGGTTGTTACTTAAAGGGGTTATAAACTCAGAATGTTTTCTAATCTTAAAGCATTATATGTTCTAGGATAAAAAGCCTTCAGTGTGCAGCAGCCCCCCCAGCCCCCCTAACACTGACCTGAGCCCCATTTCTATCCAGCGTTGTCCACGAATACCTCAGCCATCTGGGACTTTCCCTCCTGTTTGGCTGAAACACAGCAGCGGCGGCATTGTCAGTCAAACTCAGGTACCCAATCAGGAGAGAGAGGGGTGGGGCCAAATCGCAGCTCCATGTCTGAAAGGACACATGGAGCGGCAGCTTGGCTCAGGTGTCACCATAGCAAGCTGCTTGGTAGGGACCAAGAGCTTCAGCCCGGGACATGAGAAGAGGAGGATCTGTGCTGCTCTGTGCAAAACCATTACACAGAGCAGGTAATTATAACATGTTTGTTATTTTAATTAAACAAAAACATGAGACTTTACAATCATCTTAAAAACATACCTACACCCCCAAACAAAATTGTATCATATTATTAAATCATCATGGTAGTTATTTTATATAATCAAAGGGGTGAACAGCGCTGATCAGCAGACATAAATAGGACCCTCAGAGGCAAAGCAACCTGAAGAAGGGGCGTGTTCCCGAAACACGTGTCTCCAGTCGGTGGTGTGTGACTCTCTTTGCTCTCTTGGCATCGGCAGTTCCTAATTGGCCCCAGCAGCAGGGTTTGCCCATACTCTTCGGATTCCCTTGGCTGACTTCCGCCAGGCTGTGAGATCACTTCCAGGCTTCATACACAGTGCGAGCGGCCGCTGTATACTGGCCCCAACAGTTCCTGTGCCTGCAGTTTAGTTTCCCCTTCATCTGAGCCCTGGCCTTACGGTCCCGGATGGGACCCCCACCAGCAGTGCTCCTGTGTTCTTTGTCCAATGGCTTTGTGCTGGGTTTCCCTAAGCCCCTGTGTCATCCATGTGGCATGACCATCAATTGACTGCTGTATTCCTTGGTGCACATTTTATTACTTTTTTAACAATAATAAAAAGACTTTGCCTCTGAGGGTCCTATTTATGTCTGCTGATCAGTGCTCTTCACCCCTTTGATTATATCTTCTGTCCTCATTTGTCTATGAGTTTTGGACAGCAGCGGCCACAGCTACATTTCATTTTTCTTTTTGACTTCTCACTTGGCCTCTGGTCTGTGCGCCTGGATTTTTGTTTTTCTTCATAGTTATTTTAACCTGTCACTCTCACTTTTATAAAAAAATAAAAACGTGAAATCAAAAAGAAATTCACATCCTGCATGTTCTTATTACATGTATTAAAGCATAACTGATGGCAAAACAATTTTTTCGTTTTTGAAGAAAGGGATTAGAACACCTGTGAGGATTTTCTTGGCTAAGTGCCCCCGTTCAGGAGATTCATACTCTCTATTTGCCTTACGTTCTTCTTTAATCACAAACAATTATGGGAATACAACATTTTTCTTATTAGTTGTCCCTTAACCACCACTGTATTATATATTTTAGTGGGGTATTTTTCATTACTTACGATTTTTTAGTACTCATCTATCAAATAGGTGCAACAGACAAATCAACCTACTATATAAATCATTTACCTTTTTTAATTTTATATATCTTTCCAAGCCTCTTTCTTTCTGAACTGTGGGGAGGGGTATAGCTCTACTGGCTCTGTTATAAGTGGTAATCAGTGATGTCCTACTTTCTTTCTAGCTAATGGTATCTCAAGTACTGATTGGCAGAGCAGCGACCTCCATAAGAGGCCAAATCACAGATGGGTTATTTCTAATACTTGTCAACTCCACCAAAAAGATAATTTGTTATATAAATCTAAAATTTAATTTCTATTTCCTTTTCATTTCACTTATTAAATTACTGAATGTTAAAATCTTATTTGTTAGGAAAAGTGGAAAAAAAATCAATATCTTTCTAGCAAATGTGCAGATGGTGAGAAAGTAAACAGCCCAGCTTTCTTCATGACACCTAGCTTAATACACAGATGCGTTAGAGCATTAGAAAGTACATCACATGCTTTGGATTGACACTGATCAAAGTAACACTTTTTTTTTCTCTCAACACTCATCAAAAACATAAAGTCATTAAGGATAAAAAGAACACTTTACATACAGCTAAACTCCAAGACAAAGATTTTGAGATATAAAACTTTCTGCATTGCACTGACTTTCAATAGTACTCTTCTCTGGACTAGATTACACGTAGGTGTGCTAACAGTTTAACATAGATAACTTTCACAGTGCAAAAAAGAGAACAGACGGCAGCTTCAGCTGTCCATCTATCCATCTATCTGCCCACGTACAGACACCATCACTCTGTATTATATGAGATCATTTCCATTATTCTGGCTTCAGGCTTAAAATTATGTTTCTGGTAAAGTAGATTTTATGTACAGAAGGTACTCTATCGTTACACTTAGTAGACTCATATAACATACTGTACCCAACAGTAACTCTTCCTCCACAGTTTTAAACTTTTAAATCAGTTGCATCTCTATTTATTAATTCCAATAATACTGTATTTTGTTATTCTGTTCATACTGTTCAAAAGCAGAAAGTACAACAAAAAAAATGCATAACTAGAATCCGATGTGCTCTGGGAAAGTATTCATCCTACATCTGCCATACACAACTGTCAGAGGACGTTTACAAGATAAATTTCTGGTGCTTAGCTGTGCGAATCTATAAGCGCTCCAGACTTCTCTTGGTGGAGTGAATTTATATGCCTTATTAGATTCACATCTGTGTTTCAGCCCCTAAGGCTTCCCCATTCTTGGTTCTGGAGACAGCGTTGGGGTAGTAGGAAGGACTGGGGTAGTACCCTATACATAGGCGTGCGCACAGGGTGTGCCAGGTGTGCCTGGGTACATTCTAATCACCCCGCGTGGTGCATATTTCCAATGTTTAGTCCCCTGATATTTCACCAAATAAAAAAAAATCCATTTATTTTCTCCTAAAAAATTGTAAAACAATTATTAAAATAATATTGTAACTGCCCTACTGACACCACCAATATCTACCCTTATGACACCATTCACTGCTCTACTGACACCTTAGGTATATAGTTACACATGCACACCCTAATGCAATAGGCTGCGCACACCTATGGCCCTATACAAAGGACACACGACTGATCCTTGCTGGGTAGTAAAAAATATAGCTAGGCAGAGGCTAGACACACTTCCCCAGTGGGATGTGTGGAACAGGAAAGGAGTAGATAAACCTTGTGAACTAAGGCTAGGAGAAGGAAACACTGAAGTGTTCTTAAGATAGACAATGTACAAAAAAAAGCTGTAAAAAAAAAAAAATAGAGAATGTTCAGAGCCAAATTAAGAACTATTATTGAACCTTGATGATCCACCTGAGAACAAAGAGCTGTGGATCCACAGGGTCTGTGGGAGAAACACTAGGATAGGGTCGTTCTCCTTGCTTTTTCTTTCTTTTCCCTGTCTTTTCCTCCTCCCTCTCCACCCCACCAGGTCCCCTCCTTTTCCTAAAATATATATATATATATATATATATATATATATATATATATATATATATATATATATATATACACCTTATCTGTCTACCCTTTCCTTTTATTTTTTATTGTTTTTCCCACATCATCCTTCCTCGAGAGTTCGGACAAGACAACCTATTATTACCCTTTCTTTTGCCTTTGATGTCCTGCATGTAGCTTACAACAGCCAAAATCAAATGCCATCACTATTTTCAAGGAATGGGTATTTTTTGAGGACAAACTCTTGTATCTCCTGCATGTGATGTTTGCATTACACCTCTCATTCGTCTTGCCTTGGTCTGCCAAAATTCTTTACTTATTTGATCCTAGTCTTGATGGTAAGCTCCTAAGATATGATGCTACATGGTTATGCTCAAACTTTTTTTTTCATTCTCCTGTTTGTCAATTCTGGTTTATGTCAGGTCACAAGACCAAACATATTTATATACATTTCTCTCGTTTTTAAGTCACTGTCTTGGGCGTGAGGCCTGAAATTTCTGTATTACAATCCTTATTTGTTTTGTACTATTTTAAGGCAAAAATTCTTCAATAAAAATGTATGAAACTAAAAAAAAAAAAAAAAAGAAACATTAAAGTGGATGTAAACCCAATGTCATCCTTTCTAAACTACTGCCATACTGCCATGGGGGTTATCTATAAGGATATACATGCCTCCTGCATGTATATTTACCTGTCTGTTATGAGACCCGAAAAACTGGATATTCTGTGGGTGGGTCTGTTGTCTGGAGCTCAGTGGGTGGAGTCGTGATGTCAGTAAACTCCCCGCCCACCTCTGCACTCCCCTTGTCAATATGCATTTTCTCCTGTTTATTTCTAACACTGAACTTCTGCTGAACTTCTGCTGATCTCTAACATCCATGAAGTAACCACATGACTTCAGCATGCAAAATTATGCTGAGGTGTGGAACAGCCAATCCTTGCAGAGCTGCTGAAGAAAGGAGTGGGGGAGGGGATTAAAAAATAATGCCTGTGTCTTAGGCTGTCACTCACAGCAATGGGGAGTATTTGACAAAGTTTTTCTCAGTTTGTCAAGATTTTTCTCACTGAACAATAAAAGAGGATTGCTCAGAGATGGATTAACTCTGTGTGGCAAGACTGGGCTCAAATGATAGGAAATATTATACTCTATAGCATGATATCAAAAAAAAAAATGGGTTTACATCCACTTTAATGAAACTAAAGAAAGGTAAGGGGATGGGAGAGTATAAGCGGAGGACAGAGCATATAATTGGCTGAAGAAACAAGAAGGAAACCAGTTTTGGGTTTGATTGCTATTTGTATTCTGTAGTTTTCAAAATGCAGTGTTCATATGGCCACCCCTTCTCTGCCATATAGTTACACATAGTCCTGGTTACCAAATCTCTCATATTAAGATCCTTTTGTACTAGCCCTACCTAAATGTATCTAACTAAAGCAGTCAGCACTTTGTTTAAAACATGTGCAAAACCTCAACAAGTTTGCTGCCCTCTCGGGCCTCATAATAAATCCTAAGAAATGTTTGGTATTAAATATATCTCTCACTGACATGGAACTGGATTCAGCAAAAATAGCACTTCCTTTTACCTGGGCTGAGAAATCAAAAAACTCGCTTTTTACCCTGCATGGGTCTCTCCCTCATCATTTAAAATATGGACCTCCTTGGAAGTTCTAAGGTTACATAAATTTGTTACTTCTAAGTCCTTTATCCCATTCCCAACTCTCTGTGAGACTTGCGGTATACCGCAATCAGAATTGTTACGATATCTTCAAATTAAAAACTTCTACACACCGAATACTAATACTGGCACTCTTCTGACCCAATTTTCAGACTTTGAATCGGTGTGTAAGGAAAAACCCCCATACTAGAGGACTAATCTCTTCCCTATACTCCCAACTTTTAGTCAATCCAGACTTAGATATCCAGACTAACCATCTTACAACCAGAAATGGGAGGCTGACCTTGGTCATCCCCCTGACACAGCAGATTGGTCTAAGATCTGGTCGGTAACTAAATCATGCCCCCTAATGTTCTAGCAATGGAAGCCAATTACAAAGTGTTGACCCGCTGGTATCTTGTTCTTTCCAGATTAGCTAAGTATGCACCTACCTATTCTGCCTTTTTTTTCCAAGGTTGTTCGGAAATTGGGAACACACCTGCACATATGATGGACCTGCCCCATAGCCCAGGCCTTTTGGAGGGAAATTTTTGAATTGTTTGGCTTGAAACTTCATCTTGACCTAACCACTGCATTACTCAACTTGAAACCGGTGTGCTTAACGCACACTCAATTTAAACTTTTCATCCAGCTTCTTACAGCTGCAAAGCAAATGGTAGCAAAGGCATGGAAATCCCCTTTCCTGGTAGTAGTTGAGACAAAACACAGGATGCATAATTCCATGATTCATGCTAAAATAGCTGCCATAGAACGTGATCAGACCCCCAAATTCGAAAAATTATGGCACCCATGGATAAAATGCCACCTACTATCAACCTTTGATGAAAGTGTTTTCCTACCATGGTAGCTGATCGATGAATAACCATATTATATCTCGTAGTGGTTTTTTAACCGACCGAGTGGACACTCTACTCCTCTATCCTCTACCCTCTTTCTCTTTTTTCTATTTTTCACCCCCCTTATCTTTTCATGATTTTGAAGCTTTTGATCTTGCAGAATATAACTCTCTTCCCCAGCCTAACTGCAAAAACTTCAACTGATCATGTTAGTTATACTAGTTTCTGTTATGTTCTCATATAGTTTTTGTACCAACACTCTTGGTTATGTTTGGTTATATCTTAAATGCTTTGAATGTCTATATACCTACATAACAACGAGCTTCATTCCTTTTGTCATATTATGTTTTATTATCATATCTGTTATCACTTTTTGTGAACTAAATAAAATCATTTGACAAGGAAACATGTGCAAAACCAGAATTAATAGAGCACTACACTATCTACTTATTTTAGATAATAGTCCTAATTCGGGACACCCTGGTATTATAACATTAGGGCACAAATCTACAATTGCATTGCTAGTGTTAAAGCAAAACTTCAGACCCAATGATTTTTACATCCTGCATACAGTGGAATATGTTTATTCTTCTGTTAGTTTTTATTGCTTATTGCATTCAAACTGATAGTATTTTAAGCCATAAACCATGTCTCAATGACCCCAAGAGCATATTGCTATAAGATGAGATTCTTGTGCTGTCTTCTTGGAATGCATTCACCATTTATTACAACACTGTCCACAGCTCCAATGACAAAATATTCCACCATGTAGGTAGGCTAGGCAGCTTTAAAAGAGCCTTCAAGATTTAGGCAAACAGTGACTAACTAGGATCACCCTGTTAAAGAAGGTTAAATGTTGCTTTGTGAAATAAATTAGAATTTGGATTTTGTTACAGAAGTAGGTAGAAAAAGATATTCAATTTAACTCAATAAAAAGCCAACAAATAAAAGAGGCAAACCTACATTTAAACAGTTGTGGGTATACTTACTTTTTCTGCTACTAACTTTGTCAGACACAACACCAACCCTTGAACTAAGTCTTAAAATATGACCCCAATGCACTTAAAACACTGATGGATGAGCCAGAGGCAGCAACTTATTATCGCTTTTCCTGCTGTCATGAATATTTCCTTCCTCCTATAATATGCCCCACAGGCAGCATCTAGCCAACTATTGAGGTAGGTCAAATTGCAAAGAATTATCGTTGTAGCTACTCAGTCATATTCAGGTTTGGGTATGCATTAGTTACCTATTGAAATGTCCCCTGCTGCTTTAAATACATGCCTTTAAAAGCCTACTACCAGTATGGATCTGGGATGCTGAAAAGGTAATAAAGTCCCATTGCGTAGAAATATGAAGTGAAGAACTAGAGCTATTTCACAAAAACAGTGCAATAAAATAAAATACTTTACACAGAGATTAAAAATCATACAGCACATCAACCTTCAAATCTGTAGAAGGAAATTTTATGGTTCAATTATTTTTTTATGCAGGTTGTAATTCTTATTTGCAACAATGCTGAACAAGAAAAATACGATGTTTTCTGTAATTATTTAAAGAATTTCCTACAGTTTACATTGTTTGCATGCACACATTGGGATTTTTTAATAAACTGGATTCAATTGTGCAGGATAATTCCTATTTTTTTCTCTGCACACGGCTAAATGTTTAAAGGTACACACTAAAAAATACATTTAAAAAAGTACACTATGTTCATTTTTATAAAGGGAATGTACAGTGTAATGGTTTTGTACATATGTTCATTCTTTACTATAGTCAGTACTAAAATATATATGTAAATATTTAAATATATTTCCTTTTCTTCGATAAATATGAAATGTTGCCTATAAATGATTTGTATTTTCAAATGCAGCCATTAAAGCAGTATCAAACCCAAAAGCAAACATTTATTATATTGCAGCTTACCAGTTCTTAACTGTGATGGCTGCATTCATTTTCCATCTAGGATTTTTTGTTCTATTTTCATCTGGTGATCCAGCAAGCAAGTCTGTTGTTTTTTCACAGCACAAACTCTCCAGCAGAATGTATCAGTTTACATGGATGAGACAAACCACCTAACACTGGTGTGGGTGATTAAAATGATCGGCTTTTATTATTCATGTAAAATCTTTATCCTATAAGGAAAAAAAATGTTTGATATAACTGATTATAAAGTATGAGCTGGAGTTTGGCTTCAATGTGTTAGTGGTTCCCAAACTGCTTATAGATTTAGCACTTCCACTCCCCCCCCCCCCCCCCCGACTGACAATGCTGCTGTCGCGTGTCCTCATTCCCCCAGGATTGTGTCTAACTTATGCAAGAGGTGTGTTACTGGAAAGATCACCAGGTGAAAGCAGATTGGAAAAAGCCACCACATCTAATGATTGGTAAGCTTCAATCTAATACATTTTTGGTTTTTACTTTATAACTTCTTAAAAGGGAGCTCTTGGCTGTTTTTAAATGTGTTTTTACCTCCAATATAAAAAAAATGTTCTCTACAAAGCTTGATATTTTAATTTTCCAACCTGGAAATTAGGGACAAACAAATGAATGAGTCAGATCAATGACTCCTCCCCCTTCTTAGGTTGCAATTAGAGACAGGGTGTCTGAAAGGAAACAGCTTCTGTTCTGCTCCCTTTATGGAAATGAAAATTTCCTCATCTATGACTTCTAACAGAAAATGGAGGATAATTTTCAGATGAAATACGTTGGGATTGGATTGTTCTACTCGCTTTATATTCTATAGACATATACAGTGTGGGGCATTATTAATTCTGTCACACAGCAAGGTAATGCTAAATGGGGCAGTTGGACAGACTGTGCTGCAGATGTACTGCAAGATTACAGCTGCGTTCATCAATTCCTTCCTCTGCTGCACTGCAACAGAATAAAACCTACCACTGACCACTAAATTGTGAGTCTCTTAAAATCTGTCTGATCTACGGGGATCAATCTAACACGGACCTGTGTAAATCTGTTGCAGTTGGCTGTATGGGGTTTCAGACACATAGTGTTGCAAATACACAGCAAAACTGATGCATAGACTTAATAGACTAAATGAGAGACAACCTAATTTTCCTCTAATTATGTTGCTAAGTTTTTTACTGATAAATGTCTCCCAATGAATACAGAAAAGGGTAGTACATGACTATGTGGTCATCATACAATCACTGGGGGTTATTTACGAAAGGCAAATCCACTGTGCACTACAAGTGCAAACTACAAGTGCAAAGTGCACTTGAAGTTGCACTAAAAGTGCATTTGGAAGTGCAGTCGCTGTAAATCTGAAGGGTAGATCTGAAATGAGGGGAAACTCTGCTGATTTTATTAACCAATCATGTGCAAGCTAAAATGCTGTTTTTTATTTTCCTTGCATGTCGTCCTCAGATCTACAGCAACTGCACTTCCATGTGCACTTTCAGTGCAATTTCAAGTGCACTTTGCACTTGTGGTTTGCATTTGTAGTGCAAAGTGGATTTGCCTTTCGTAAATAACCCCCAATGTGTTTTGCTGTTTGCAGTAGGTTTAGAGGTCGGCATATTTTTGACTAATTCACCTTTATAACAGATTGCAAAGATTGACTTCAATGAATAATTCAGTTTTATTGGGAATCTGCTTAGCAGAACAAAATCTGCCTATTACGCACAACCTAAAACAGAACACAATTTCCCTTTTTAATAATATGCTCATCTTACAAAAGCTTCATTTCCACATAGTGCTATACAACACCTGCAGCTGAAATACTGGCAAACTGTCAGAGAAGGAAGAAAAGAAATGATTAGCCGCAGACATTTGTATAATTGGTTAGAGGGAAATTCTTGATTTTTGAGCCATGTATCAGGGATGGCAAAACATATTTCCTTACACAAGTCACTCACTCAGTTATTGGTGGCAAATTCTGTCCCTTTTACAGAGCTCAATTACTAGGAGAGACTATAGTAATCTCTGTGCATACCTCATCCCTTCTGTCTGCTCCCAACCTGGAGCAAGTATGACATACACCTACAAGCATTAAGGAAACTGTGGGATGGATTTACTAAAGGCAAATAGACTGTACTCTGCAAGTGCAATTGCTCCAAGAGCTTAGTAAATGACCAGAAGCTCTGCTGACTTCCATCATCCAATCAGGTCCAGGCTTCACCCCAGTACCATTTACTAGAGCTGGCGATTGGCTTTCTAGTGATAACAACCAATGCAGCTCAGCAGCCTCTTGGCCGTTATCACAAGGCGTGAAAGGGGACGTCCCCCCCCCTCCGGCCGACTTTCGACGCTCCGCCTGGGACTCCCGTCCCACCGGAGTCCTTAACCGGTTCCCGACCGACTCCTGTACTTTTACGTCGGCAGAATGGCACGGCTGCACAAAGTAACGTACCCGTACGTTACTTTGAATTTGCCGCCGCGGACGCCTGCCGCGGTCTCCGTGAGTCGGGTCGCAGGTCCCGCGGACTCGATCGCCGCGGGCATACCCGCGATCGCCTCACGGAGAGGACGAATGGGGAGATACCGTTGTAAACAGCATCTCCTTGTTCTGCCTAGTGACAAGTGTCACTCGATCTCTGCTCCCTGTCATCGGAGCAGAGATCAGTGATGTCACAAACAAGCCCATCCCCCTGACAGTTAGAAATCACTCCCCTAGGACACACTTAACCCCCTCCCCGCCCCCTAGTGGTTAACCCCTTCACTGCCAGTGTCATTTATACAGGAATCAATGCATTTTTATAGCACTGATTGCTGTATAAATGACAATGGTCCCAAAAATGTGTAAAAAATGTTCGACATGTCCGCCATAACGTCGCAGTCACAATAAAAATCGCTGATCGCCGCCATTACTAGTAAAAAAAAAAATTATTAATAAAAATGCCATAAACTATCCCCTATTTTGTAAACGCTATAACTTTTGCGCAAACAAATCAATAAACGCTTATTGCGATTTTTTTTACCGAAAATAAGTAGAAGAATATGTATCGGCCTAAACTGAGGAAAAAAAAATTTTTTATATATTTTTTGGGGATAATTATTATAGCAAAATGTAAAAACTAATGCGTTTTCTTTCAAAATTGGCGCTCTTATTTTGTTTATGGCGCAAAAAATAAAAATCGCTGAGATGATCAAATACCACCAAAAGAAAGCTCTATTTGTGGGAAAAAAAGGACATCAATTTTGTTTCGGAGCCATGTCGCACGACCACGCAATTGTCAATTAAAGCGACGCAGTGCCGAATCGCAAAAAACGCTCTGGTCAGGAAGGGGGTAAATTCTTCCGGGGCTGAAGTGGTTAACAAAGACGGAATCATCTTCACTCGGGTCTCCGATGTAAAAAGCCAGAAGCGAACTCACAATGTCACGTCTGGTTTACTAGGCTGCCAATGGCGCCGATTTTCAAAAAAAAGTTAGTATTCAAAAACGATGATTTTGGTGGTTTGAATACTTTTAAGTACAAAGGAAGGATTTGGGGTCTTTTAGAGTACCTGTCACTGCTTTACTGTCACAAGGGATGTTTACAATTTTTTTTTTTTTTTTTTAACCTCCCTGGCGGTATGATTATTTCTGATTTTAGGTGCTGAAAGCGGTACAATTATTTTGCACAGAAAGTTGACGTTTTATATTGTAGGCCTGTAATTCTTAGGAATAGTTCACTTAAATCTGTCTAAACAAGAGTCTAGTAGACATCCCGGGTATGATAAAGTTTGAAAAACGAAATAAAAAATTATAATATAATAAATAACTATAAATAATTATAACAAATAATAATATAATAATAATAAAAATTATATAATAATATAATCAAATCAAAAACACTGAAATTTGCTCAGTTGCAGAATTTTAGCTTTTGTTACTTTTAGTGTTTGATGGCGGATCTCCCCACAAATCACTATCGCTCAATTCTGCGAGTGATTCTAATTTATTATCGCTTTTTTCTAGCTGCTCTAAAACCACTTTTGATGTAAAGAGACAGTTTTGGTTGCTATGGACAATCTCCAGTTTCCTGGCAGAAAGAACAGTTTTATATATATAAAACTGCATGCAGGACACTGGGCAGACCACTAGGGACAAAGGGGGATGTGTAGTTATTTGATACAGTACTGTAATCTGTAAGATTACAGTATGCTGTATCTATACTGTGTGTTTCACTATTTGAATTTACCGCCAAACTCCGTCCCCGTGCGTCACAACGCTCGCAGGGAACAGAGCTCGGCACTGTGAATCGAGCGAGACACAGTGGCTCGCCGATCACAGCGGGGAGACATCGCAGGATCCAGGGGACAAGGTAAGTATGCTCTTCCTGGATCCTGCGATGCAAGCCCGAGTCTGGCTCGGGGATACCGCTTTTGGTATGTAAAATCCAACCCGAGCCAGACTCGGGAATACCGCCAGGGGGGTTAAGGGACATTGTACAAAAAAAAGGATAGAAAAAAAAAATGTTAAAGCACCCCCGTCCCCACAAGCTCGCACACCAAAGAAAACGCATATGTAAGTCATGCCTGAAAATGTAAATGGTATTCAAATCACACGTGTGATTTATCGCCGCGATCGTCAGAGTGACAGCAATAATTCTAGTAAAAGACCTCCTCTATAACTGTAAACTGGTAACCATTAACATTTTAACCACTTCCGGACTGCTGCACGCCACTATACGTCCTCACTTAGAAGAGGAATATCTTTGTTATGGCAGCAGCTAGCTGCTATAACCCCAGTATCCTCTTCTTCAGCGAGCGGTCCGGTTTCTGATAATAGTGGTCTCTCCGGCAGATTCGCTGCGAGATCACATTATCAGCCGCGGAAGAGGGCCCCCCTCCCACCACTCTCCGCTACCCTCCATCGCTTACCGGAGACGGTAGCAGCGGAGGCGATTGGATCCTTCTCCTTCCTGGGTATGGAGACGAGTGATGGGAAGATGGCCCCCACCTGTCTCCATACCATTGCAGGGCAGAACATCACTTCTGCCCATAGCTCTTAAAGGGCCATTTTTTTTTTTAATGACAATTTTTTTTTATTATTGCATTTTAGTGTAAATATGAGATGTGAGGTCTTTTTTGAGCCCAGATCTCATATTTAAGAGGACCTGTCATGCTTTTTTTTATATTACAAGGGATGTTTACATTCCTTGTAATAGGAATAAAAGTGACACCATTTTTTTTTAAAGAACAGTGTAAAAATAAAAAATAAAAGGTAAAAGAAAAAAGAAAAAAAAAATTTAAATGAGCCCCGTCCTGCCGAGCTGGTGTGCAGAATACATGAGTAGCGCCCGCATAAGAAAAAGGTGTTCAAACCACACATGTGAGGTATCGCCGCGATTTGTAGAGCAAGAACAATAATTCTAGCCCTAGACCCCCTCTGTAACTCAAAACATGCAACCTGTAGAATTTTTTAAACGTCGCTTATGGAGATTTTTAAGGGTAAAATTTTGTCGCCATTCCACGAGCGGACGCAATTTTGAAGCGTGACTTGTTGGGTATCAGTATACTCGGCGTAACATTATCCTTCACAATATAAAAAAAATGGGGCTAACTTTACTGTTGTCTTATTGTTTAATTTAAAAAAGTGTATTTTTTCCAAAAAAAGTGCGCGTGTATGACTGCTGCGCAAATACGGTGTGACAGAAAGTATTGCAATGACCGCCATTTTATTCTCTAGGGTGTTAGAAAATGTATAATGTTTGGGGGGGGGGGGTCTAAGTGTTTTGTAGCAAAAAATGTTTTGTAGCAAAAAAACCTGTTTTTAAATTGTAAAAAACAAATCTCAGAAAGAGGCTCGGTCCTTAAGTGGTTAAGTACCGTACTTTGTCGCCATTCCATTAGTGTGCACAGTTTTAAATAGTAGTATGTTAGGTATCTTTTTTTTCTCAGCATAACATTATCTTTCACAATATACAAAAAAATTGGGCTAACTTTACTGTTTTTTTTTTTTTTTAATTCAGTGAAGTGTATTTTTTCCAAAAAAATTGCGTGACATAAAATATTGCAATGACCACCAAAGTCTTTGCTAAAAAATGTATATATAACGTTTGGGGTAATTTTCTAGCAAGAAAATACTGATTTTAACTTGCAAGCAAGAAGTGTCAGAAATAGGCTTGGTCCTTAAGTGGTTAAAGTACACTTGACTCTCTCATTGTCCCCATACAATATCTGCTTTACTCAGAAAAATAAGAGTGCATTTTCCTGAGTGTATTTGCATAGAAATAAAGCATTGTTGAAGCACCTATCGCTTCCTATTCAGGAGTTACAATGTATATTCTGTCCTTTCCTGTGGGTACGTTTTCGCTGTCAGATGTAACTACACTTATGGATGTTATATCCTCATATTCTCTAGCGACTGAAGATCACTATGAAGTCATTCAAATTCAAGCCTGTTCGCAGTGATAACAGTTTTGTGTTTTCACAGCCACCTACAAAGATAAGCAATTTACATTGGTTCACTTTCCAGATCTGAGTGTATTGATATTCGTAAAAGTGCCCTTTTTTTTTTATTACTTTCAGTGTACTTTCCCCTATGAGGCTCATCATGTAGCTGCTTGAGGAATGTTTGCTATACACAGAATTTTTTTTTTGTTAGATTGTCAGGCCTCCCTATTTGTAAAGGGGTTTTTGGACTGAGCAAGTTTTTTTTTTACTGTGGTCGGTGACACCCATTATAGAGATTTCCTCTTATTGGGACAAAAGTAAAGGGAAATCTCTTCAGCCTAATCTATTTTAAAGTTAAACTGGGTAGGGTTAGAACCTTTTTATTGTTCTGTTGAAAAGGTCCAGATATGACATTATTCCAGTAAAGGTTAAGGGGGGGGGGGGGCAAAAGGTAAAACCAATATCATTGTACATAATTGTTCAATATCAGTCCAACCCCCCCCCCCCCCCCGGACTATAATTAAAAACAAATCCTCAATAGCCAAAAGCAATGGATGTACTGTATAAAATGAATAACCTGGGTAACACTGAATAAATAGCTTCAGACAAATGTGGAAATTAGAAAATAATTAGGGGGTACTATATTGATATTGTATTGATATGGTGATATCCTTATACTTTTTTTCCAGTCCTGGTGGAGGGAGCATCTTTGGACCCCTGAAATGTGGTGGCTACTATTTTGATAGTCATTTGACACTTAGGGCTAGTTTACACTTGCCTCAAAACAAGGCTTCCGGCAGGCTTTGTTAAAACTCTCTGAATGCCAGCCAAAGCCCCTGTCACAAAATAAAATGGTTAGCCTACAGTCCTGTTTACACCTTTGCTTTGCTTCAGCCACGCTTCAAAAATTAAACCTATGTCGCTTTAGTAGTGCTTCAAAGCCTATTCAAAGCCTCCATAGAACTCTATGACAAGGTTGTCTTCAGGGAGCATTTGATGGATTGCAGAATAGATTAATTAACAAAGTAAATTCATACAGGATAATATGTTTTTTGGGGTGCAAAACTAATGTTATATACTTATTTCAATTCAAAATAGTGTATTTATGCTTGCCAGTAAATAAAACAAACTAAAAGCTGGTGTCACGTTAGCTCTGCCCAACACACAAGAAAATCATAAAAGTCATAATGAGCAGGTAATTTACCAAAAGTCCCCAGACCATTTAAATGCTACAGTACATCTACGTATGGAACATCTCTTTCTTTTGCAGCTAGAGAACTCTCCATAGAACTCTATGACAAAGCTTACTTGAAGCTCGCTTGAAGCACCTGTGGTTTTTGAGAGGCTTTAATTCAGTTTTAGTTTTGCTTTGTTTTGGGGAAATTGCAGTTATGAGATATCCACACACATACACACACATGGCATCTGTCAAGCTTCAACAATGCTTCAAAAGAGCATCACAGAAACATCACCGACGCTTCACCGAAGCATCACCAAAGCTTCAACGAAGTACCACTAAAGCTTCATCGAAGCACCACCGAAGCATCAAAAACACATCATAAAAGCATGCGGAAGTGGTAGGCGCTTTGATGTGTGTTGAAGCCAAAGCAAGTGTGAATGAGTTACTGAAATAAAATGGTATCTAAATCTTTCAGCAGTGGTGTGGCACTTTAATTCACATTTTTAATACATTACACTACAATCCAAAGAAAATTGTGGTAATCCTCTGGGGTGTAGAATCTGCCTGCCCAAGAACCACATCATTACTTTAAGAAAGGCTACAAATACCAATAATATACTTTCAAGGGACCAGTGTTTTTTTTTCCATTTCCCTAAGGTTAGTTTTAATGTGTCTTCTTGTTCTGATGACATCTCTCCTCATTTGTTGTCCTGAAGTCACAGGTTGTCACAGGGGCAGGCTAGTAATAAACACTATTTCTCCCTGGCCTTACACATACCTCTGTCAGCCTCCCAGCAGCCTGTAAGACCTGCAGTGTTCACTGCGCCGGCTCACACTCTTCTTTCTGGCCTGCACAACTAGGATGATGAAAAAGAACAAAGAGGAAGGATTGGCCCCGGACCCTCAACATAGCGCCACTGCAGCTATGCCTCAGTCAGCTCCACATGGAGCTAAAAAAGTTAAAGACAAGGACACAGTGAGTACAAAGGGGAAACATATCAAGCCACAGGGCAAAGACTCTTCCAGGGATATGTTATACTATGCCCACAAGCTCCCTACTTCTTAATGTCATTCCTCCAGCTCTGACATGGACACACACACAACAAAAGGGGGACAGGAGCATATAACTGCAGCCATGCTTACAGACCAGGATGACTTGTCACAGGATTTCTCAAGATTCAGGCTCTATAGATCAGAAGCAACCCACTCTCAGTGAAATAATGCAGGTGGTCAACAAGTGCACTGCGTCTGTAAACACCTTTGAGGAATTGTAAGAACGGTTCAATATCCCACAGTCCATGCACTTTTATTACCTCCAACTTAAAAACGCAGTGGTGGTGCAGGGCGCCCCCATGGTATGGAGTCAATCCTCAACTTCCATTTTCAATATGATTTCTAGCACTTCCACCACTAAGGGCTTCATCTCCAGATGTTACCCAATGTTGCTGAGTTTTCTTTATTATTTATGGGTAAAAGTAATTTTGATTACCGTAATTTTAGTCCAATAGCTATAAAATATTACATATTAATACTTCATATTTCCATTTAATGGAACAGTTGGAATTTTTTGCTCCTTTTTACATCGCTAAGACACTCTTTGGTTCCTCTATTGAAAAACACCTGTTGCATACAAAAGCTGGACAGCTCAAAATAAAATGTGTACATAATTGAATGATTCAGAGAAGTAAACCATTCCCTTCACTATCAAAAGGAAAACAGCTCCTGCTGTCTTCTCTATTACAAAAAAACATATTGCTCTGTGAATCTTGTATAATATACTGTATGTATCCTGCATTAAATGCTTATTTGTAAAACATACATTTTTATATATAGAGTAGCAATGCAGATATGAAACATTAGTGTACATATAAAATGTGTCTATGCTGCTATGTCTATTCTCATCCTTTAACAGCAAACACGGGCATTACAATTTTCAGCCTGATACATTATTTTAGCTGTTGAGCAAAAGATATTGAAGATTTAAAATGAAGAAAGAGGTAATTAAACACAGAGCTAAAAAAAAAAAAAAAATAGTAATATTGTTGCCGATTGTTTACATACTGTAAACAAATGGAATAAACTGAGAATTTTACATTTGCTTACAGCTCTTAAGAATGTAATTATGAAACAATCAATACCTTGCCGACGTATTGGTAATCCGATCCTGTATATTCTTCAAGAAGGAAAAACTGATTCCACATCCAGCTTCTTTTAGACCGACTCTTTTCCATGTCATTGCCTTGGCCAGTTTCCTGCTCCTCTAGCAGTGGCTCTGTGGTGGTGGTTGTGGTGGTGGTGGTGGTGGCAATAGTCCTATCTGGCAGTGGAGTTGTACAGCTTTTTCGAAGCTGACTCACCCAAAACACAAGCAGTAAAAAGCATCTGAAAGTCCTCATTTTTCAGAAACAGAGATGTGAGCAAAAAGCACACACGACTGAAGTTTCTCTTTTAATTCCCAAACTGGGTTATTTCTTCCACTATATGCAGCATCAATCTTCTTGCTGTCCCATTTCTAGGTCTCTGGCTCTCAACGGATATCTGCAAGAAAATTCAACAGAAATTATAATTTGACATTACGGTGCTTAAAGCTGTACAGTTAAACAAACAGTAAAGCTATCTAAAATGTGCCTTCCCACTTGAAGATCCTTTGGGAACACACCGAATGAAAAAAAGCATTTAACACTTCGTACTAGGAAAAACTGCTACTTACACATATAAAAACTGAAAATGTCTGGCCTATGCCAAGAGGAAAAATCAGTGTTAACAAGGCAGCCATACCATCTATCTATCTATCTATCTATCTATCTATCTATCTATCTATCTATCTATCTATCTATCTATCTATCTATCTAGCACCCTCCTCCACCCCCTAAAAAGCTTGACTTGAGATTCAGAAGACACCTATGGAAGACTCCTGAAAAGCCATTGTGGTTCGTAGGGCTCCCTAAAATGATGAAATACGTTTTACTGCATAACTCAAAAAGAGGATGGATAAGCTAACAAGGTACTTAAGAGGATGAAATCAGTGGGTTTTGAAGGAGCTTTGAGAAGGATAACTAATGACTAACTGACTATATTTTTTAAGGATATATACTATATACAGTCTATTTATCTATCTATCTATCTATCTATCTATCTATCTATCTATCTATCTATCTATCTATCTATCTATCTATCTATCTATCTATCTTGGAATTAACTGGTTATCTGCAGTAATTTTCCATAAAATTTAATCTGAACCTCATCTAAGTCACAACAATAGACAAACACAATGTGCTTAAGCTGATAACACACAAACAATTCTAATTTCTCGTGTCTTTATTGAACACACTCATTAAACATTTACAGTGTTGGTAAGTGAACACTCAGTGTTAACAGCTGGTCGAACCTTCTTTGATCAATGACATTAAACAAACACTTACGGTAGCTTTGGATCCGACCTGCACAACATTCAAGAGGAATTTTTGACCATTCTTCTTTACAAATTTGCTTCAGCTCAGACACAGACACATTTAAAGGATATGTGTTGTGACCAGCTCTCTTGAAGCCATTCCACAGCATCTCTATGGGATTAAGGTCTGGGCTGTAGCCAGTGTGTAGTGGATTTACATCAATACTTATGGTCATTATCTTGCTGCATCACCCAACTTCTACGCTTCAGCTGGCGCACACCCACCCTGACATTATTCTGTAGGATATTTTGGTAAACTTAGGAATTCATTTTCCCCTTGATAATTACAAGTGGTCCAGGCCCTGAGGCAGTGAAGCAAGCCCAAATCTTAATGTTTGCTCCATTATACTTTACCATTGGAATAATGTTTTGATGTTTGTAAGTGGTGCCCTTTTTGTGCCATTGTTCCTTCTGAGCAATTCAATGCTTGCTTCATTAGTCCAAAAAACATTTTCCCAGTAGCATTGCAGTTTACCAATGTGCTCTTTGGCAAACTTCAGGCATGCAGTAATGTCTTTTTTAGAGAGCAGTGGCTTCCTCTGTGGTGTTCTGTCATGGACACACTGCCTGTTCAAAGATTTACATACAGTAGACTCTTGAACAGGGATGTTTGCCAGTTCCAGTGACGTCTTTAAGACTTTAGCTGTTAGGTGTGAGTTTGTCCTTACCTCATTGAGGATCTTAAAATGCTTGAGTGTCTTTTTTCAATTAAAATAACTCTAAATCACACCTCCAACCCAAACATATTAATTGGGCTCCAGATATGCAAACTACTGACTCCAATTAGCTTTTGTTTAAGTAATTAGTCTATGGGTTCACTACTTTTTTCCCCCAGCACAAAGTTTAATGGGTGTGTTCAATAAAGATACGAGAAATTACAATTGTGTGTTATCAGCTTAAGTACATTGTGCTTGTCCATAGTTGTGACTTAGATCAGATAAGATCACATTTTATAGAAAATGATTGCAGTTAATTCTTTGACAACAAAAAAGAAAAAATATGTAAATGTGTTCTGAGATAGGGAGTTTTATATATTTGTATATGGGTATACTCATTTTATCTATATATGCATTTTTCATAGGTTAATAGAACTCATTCGGAGAATGAGAATGATGATATTGGCCGCTAATTGCTAGATCTTGTGTCTATGGTGTATAAAAAACACGTATCTGCATAGGTGGTGAATAAACTATGAATTAATCAATTAACCATATTGTTCCCACATGTGATGTATACCACTAATTTGTATTTAAAGGATTCATTGCAGTGAACCTGTTAGATATGCTCTGACGGATCTTATGAAGGCGCAAGCATACTAGCCCGAAACGTAATCCATCCATGTCTGCATTCAAAGGCATTTAAATGTCATGATTATGTCTGAAAAAATTGTACCTGCTTTGTAATTTTTCCATCTGACTACATGAAATAAAGCAACTGAAAGTTTTTAAGTGCAGCAACCCTCTGGACTCTTCTTCTATATACAAGGTCCGTGGGAAGACCTGATTGCTGGCACTGAATCGTAAGCTGGGTGCTGCTCTCCTCTACAATTCGATTATATATATATATATATATATATATATATATACAAGCAGCAGTGTTTTTATTGTTAACATTTTGATAAAGCTCAGTCCATCTTCCTTAATGACAACAGAAACTTTGCTGTTTTTGATCATCTTCCTCCGTAAGTCCCATGAGTGCCTCTAAACCAATTTAAGATTTGTATGGATTTATTTGTGAGTGAGAACATGGGCAACCTACTTCACACATAAAGTGCCAGGGTTACCATTGGAACTATATATATATATATAGTTATGTATGTCACAAAAGTGTATATCACAAAACAGTATGTCACAAAAGTGAGTACACCCCTTACATTTTTGTAAATATTTTATTAGATCTTTTCATGTGACAACACTGAAGAAATTACACTTTGCTACAATGTAAAGTAGTGAGTGTACAGCTTGTATAACAGTGTAAATTTGCTGTCCTATCAAAAAAACTCAACACACAGCCATTAATGTCTAAACCGCTGGCAACAAAATTGAGTATACCCCTAAGTGAAAATGTCCAAATTGGGCCCAAAGTGTCAATATTTTGTGTGACCACCATTATTTTCCAGCACTGTCTTAACCCTCTTTGGCATGGTGTTCACCAGAGCTTCACAGGTTGCCAATGGAGTCCATTTCCATGCCTCCATGACGACATCACAGAGCTGGTGTTATAGACCTTGCGCACCTCCACCTTCCATTTGAGGATGCCCCACAGATGCTCAAAAGGGTTTAGGTCTGGAGACATGCTTGACCAATCCCTCACCTTTACCCTCAACTTCTTTAGCAAGGAGTGGTTGTCTTGGAGGTGTGTTTGGGGTCGTTATCATGTTGGAATACTGCCCTGTGGCCCAGTCTCCGAAGGGAGGGGATCATGCTCTGCTTCAGTATGTCACAGTACATGTTGGCATTCATAGTTCCTTCAATGAACTGTAGTTCCCCAGTTCCGGCAGAATTCATGCAGTCCCAGACCATGCCACTCCCACCAACATGCTTGACTGTAGGCAAGACACACTTGTCTTTGTATTGCTCACCTGTTTGCCTCCACACACGCTTGGCACCATCTGAACCAAATAAGTTTATCTTGGTTCCATCAGACCACAGAACATGCTTCTAGTAATCCATGTCCTTAGTCTGCTTGTCTTCAGCAAACGGTTTGCGGCTTTCTTGTGCATCATCTTTAGAAAAGGCTTCCTTGTGGGACGACAGCCATGCAGACCAATTTGATGCAGTGTGCAGCGTATGGTTTGAGCACTGACAGGCTGACTCCTCACCCCTTCAACCTCTGCAACAATGCTGGCAACATTCATATGTCTATTTCCCAAAGACAACCTCTGGATATGACGCTGAGCATGTGTACTCAACTTCTTTGGTCAACCATGGCGAGGCCTGTTCTGAGTGGAACCCATCCAGTTAAACCACTGTATGGTCTTAGCCACCGTGCTGCAGCTCAGTTTCAGGGTCTCGGCAATCTTCTTATAGCTTAGGCCATCCTTATGTAGAGCAAAAATTATTTTTTTTAGATCCTCACAGAGTTCTTTGCCATGAGGTGCCATGTTGAACTTCCAGTGACCAGCATGAGAGAGTGAGAGCGATAACACCAAATTTAACACACCTGCTCCCCATTCACACCTGAGACCTTGTAAGACTAACCAGTCACAAGACACCGGGGAGGGAAAATTGATAATTTGGATATTTTCACTTAGGGGTGTACTCACTTCTGTTGCCAGCGGTTTAGACATTAACGGCTGTGTGTTGAGTTAATTTGAGGGGACAGCAAATTTACAATTTGTCATACAAGCTGTACACTCACTACTTTACATTGTAGCAAAGTGTCATTTCTTCAGTGCTGTCACATGAAAAGGAATAATAAACTATTTACAAAGTTGTGAGGGGTGTACTCACTTTTGTGAGATACTGTATATATATATATATATATATATATATATATATATATACAGTATCTCACAAAATATATATATTACGTTAAGGATCACATAGTAGAAGGTTCACACTCACTACAATAAGTTGGAGCATCACATGCAGTTCAGTAAGTAGGAGAGTCACACTCAGTACAATAAATAGGAAGGTAACATTCCATACATTAAGTAGGAGTGTCACACTACGTACAATAAGTAGGATTGTCACAAGGAAGGCCACAAACAGGTCAATAAGTAGGAGGGCCACACACAGGTCAATAAGTAGGAAGGCCACACACAGGTCAATAAGTAGGAGGGCCACACACAGGGCAATAAGTAGGAGGGCCACACACAGGTCAATAAGTAGGAGGGCCACACACAGGTCAATAACTAGGAGGGCCACACACAGGGCAATAAGTAGGAAGGCCACACACAGGTCAATAAGTAGGAGGGCCACACACAGGTCAATAACTAGGAGGGCCACACACAGGGCAATAAGTAGGAAGGCCACACACAGGTCAATAAGTAGGAGGGCCACACATAGGTCAATACGTAGGAGGGCCACACACAGGGCAATAAGTAGGTAGGCCACACACAGGGCAATATGTAGGAGGGTCACACACAGTAGAATAAGTAGAAGGTTCATATTCAGTACTCTAAAGTTTATATAAAAAAATAAAAGCCCCCCCCCCCCCTCCAAGGTAATGGCATAATTTGCTAGTATGCATCACATACAGCACATTTTGAGAGACTTACCTTAAAATGAAGCCCTCCAGCAGTGTGCTGTCGCTGCTGACAGGGCTTCCGTCTTTACCTGGCCCTTCTGCTGGGGCTCGCAGCCTCCAGCAATATTTGAATGGCCGAGCCGCAGTGACATCATTGGAGCCATACCCACAACACAGCGCTCTTAAAGGACAGCATGCCACCCCTTCAAAGCACAGTGTACATGCGCCAGTGATGTCACTGACTGCAGAAGTAGTGAATATCTCCTAAATAGTGCACGTTTAGGAGATATTCCTGGTACCTACAGGTAAACTTTATTATAAACTTACCTTTAGGTACACATGAGCAGGAGGTATTTACTACCGCTTTAACAAAATATTGATTGGTGGAACACATCTGGCCAAGCTACTGTACAGCACATACCACATAATGATTCTGGGGTGTGAGAACACTGTCTGTTAATCCTCATATCGCTAGTGCTGTGAAGCACTCGGGCTATATAAGGGGATTGATTTAAGTGTTTGTGTTTTCTGAATAAAAGAGTTATGCTATGTGGAGGTGATTTGTCTTCCTTTCTTTGAGCTGTACCACTGACCCATGTTGAAAGGTTTATTGCCTGTATTACAATCAAAGATAGCTGAGAAGGATCTGAGCTACACTGCCTAATTAAGTGCTATATCCTTTCTTTAATAGGTGAGAGTTTTCTTCTGCTGGTTTGGACACCTTAGTTTAAGAAAACACATTTTTTATTATGGAGAATCACACGGATTTCTGAGGACTTTTAACTGTTTGGAAATGAATGGGAAGAAAAGGGACAGAATAAATAGTCTTGTTAACCCTTTGGACTTTGTTAACTTATTGTTTTACACTATTTTAATTAGTGTGTTTTTAACAATTTTGGTTAATGGTCAAAGTTCACCTTTGTAAAAAAAAATATATAAATGCACATCTTGATCACGGGTGCCATGCAGGACTCCTGCAGACTTATCAATGTATCTGTTTGCTCATACCTTGTACAGGCAGGCGCTTACACACTGACAGGAAGAGACAATTTACTACCTAGAAGGCTCAACAGCGCCCTGGTAGTTAATTGAGAACTACAAGACCACAGCCGCATAGGATGGTAGTTATAGTTATCCCATTCACAGAACTCTGTGAATGAATGATGTGACCGGACGGGCAGAAAGTTTTTTTTTAAAGTAGTGACAACGAGTTCGGGGAGAAGATCTCTAGCTTGCTGTCACTAGAGGCAGTGTCTGATTAAATGTAATCAATTTTGCCAGAGCTTACTTGCATTGCCAACATAACTCTTGTAACTAGTAAATAGCCCACCTTCCAGAATACGGGGAAAATAGGCATGCCCCCTCTTCCCCCTCCCTCCGTGCTGTGAAAATAAGCAGTTCCTAAGCAACCCCTTTGCTAAGGCTAAGCCACTTGGCAGCTATGATAACATGCCAATATTTGTGTAGAAACATCTGTAGGGTAATGTGGCCTTGTTACGTGAGTTATTCTGACAAGGCAAGTTCCCATCTAGCCCACTTATCATGGGTCAAGGTTGTATTGGTGCAAAACAACCTTGATCCTGATCAAATCAGTGAACGACTAAAGGAATCTTGTTGTAGTGTAATTAGTATTAGGTTAAGATAACTGATTAAATGTAAGTTGCCAGCACTTACCTGCATTGCCAGTATAACTATTGTGACAGCAGAGTTAGAGCCTAACCAAATAGTACACCTTTTAGAATATGGGGGGAATAGGCATGTCCCCTCTCACTCCCCCCAACAGTGTGACAATATTCAGTTCCTAAACAACCCTTTTCCTAAGGCTGAACCACATGGAAGCTATGCCCAAACCCAAACCAATAATGACTTTGAGAGATCCAGTAGTTATGTAGAAACACCTATAGGGTATGGCGGACTTGATACATAAGTTATGCAGACAAGGCAAGTACAATCTAGCTGCATATGACAAAGTTACCTGTATTTATACAGGTATTAGGACTCACTTTACACTCCAGATTCAGCAAGCAGCCATCCTGATTGTGGGCAAATGAAGCCTCTGGGAGTCTCTTCCAGAATTAAGTGCAGCTGGGAATGACTCATGGTCCACTATGTATATAGCAGGTTTATATAGCAGGTTGTCGAGTACCAATTCAAGCAAAAGACTGAGTTCCCCAGTCAAAAATGGCGCCTACCTCCACCTAGGATTGGATGAGTTCCAGTTTTGCTAGCATCGAGGGGATGCCCATTGACTCCTGGGATTGATGACACTGCTATCCCAGGAACCAACGGGAAAAGGGAAATGACATACCTCGCTGTGGAGAGGATAGAAGCGAAGCATTTACCCTTTAAAAAAGCTACAATAACAAAAATATTTAACTATCCATACATGAATGGGGAATGCGATTGGCAACAATTGAAGCCATGGATGCAGATTAGGGTGGAACTCCGCTTTGCCTGTTTTGCTTGTAAAACATTGTAATTCTGTTCAGCCACTGCTGTGACTCATATATGTCTGCCACATTGTATTTTATTGCATTGCAGTTTTATGTTGGAATATGACAGCAATTCATAACTTAAGCCATGCAAATAAAATGATTAACACTCACACAGACCTGATACCAAAGGATGGGATTATGTAATTAGAATAGGGTGGTTCCACAACTTTCACACTTCCTATCCTGTTTTCAGAAAATTAACATCTGCTTTGACACATCCCATTATGACTAGATAAAGGTGACTGTGCTACCTGTGTGGATGTAAATGCTGAGGTATGTTTATGACACTGATTAGAATTGCAGACTTGGCTTGAATAAGCTAAAAAAATTCTTAACTTTACAGAACAAGTCAAGTTGAATGTGACTAAATCCTCCTTATTCCACAGTGTATGAATACAGTAAAATAAATGCACATTTCTTTTGCTGTCATTCATAGTGTTCTTTTAATTTGAATGTCTCATTGGTAATGCCATCACTCATTTGTTCATTAAGGGATCATAAAGCAACTATGAGCATACCAGTCTTCATGGAAAGGGTGGGAGCAGTGGGGTATTTGCCGCCTGTGGCAATACCAAAAAGATAGGTACTCCAAAAGACATGCTGTTACGTTAATTGGCTTCTGTCTAAATTGACTGTAGTATTTGAATGTGAGTTAGGAACCTTAGATTGTAAGCTCCTTGAGGGAAGGGACCGATGTGAATGTACAATGTATATGTAAAGCGCTGCGTAAATTGTCGGTGCTATATAAGTACCCTAATAATGATAATAATATTAATAGGTTGGGCTGATAAATAGAAGACGGGCATATGAAAGAAAGGTCCATCTCCTCCATTCATTGAGTGTTTTTCATTCATTGAAGCTATAGTACATATTCTATGAATAGAGAAGGAGGGTGGAAAGAGTGTGCATAACTAACTTTTAAGGAGTATCTATGGCAGGTCCAATGTTAATCCCCCTCAGCACTAGAAGATTACAGCTGCAAGGGTATGGGGGGCAGAAGACTTCAGATTTCAATCTGGACAGTCAACACCAGCACAAGAGAAACTTCCCATTAAAGTGATTGTAAAGGCTGACGTTTTTCACCATAATGCATCCTCTGCATTAAGGTAAAAACCTTCCATTGTTAGCTCCCCCCAGACCCTCAAATACTTACCTGATTCCAATCTAGATCCAGCGCTGTGCCCGAGAGCAGCGGCGAGACTCTCTCTCTCCCTCCTCACTGGACTCAGTAACAACAGTAAGAGCCATTGACACCTGCTGCTTTCAATTAAATCCGGTGACAAATGAGCATGGGGTAGGGCTGAACCACACTGTTTGCATCAATGGACACACAGAGCGTGGCTCAGGATCGAGCCTGCATGCGTGTCACCATAGGAAGCGGCTTCCTATGGTGTCACATGGAGAAGAGGAGGAACCCAGAGTGCAGTTGGGGGACCCCAGAAGAGGAGGATCGAGGCTGCTTTGTGCAAAACATATGCAAAGAACAGGTAAGTATGACATGTTTGTTATTAACAAAAATAATTTGTCAATAAGAATGTGTATTTACTGTCCCTTGTTCTGAATTCCCCCCCCCCCCCCAAAAAAAAATTGTCCCTGTTCTCCTTCTACCCCAAGTTGCAGACCTCCCCTGCCTGTTTGTAGATGATTCCTTATATAACCAGCTGCTAAGGTGACACTTGCATATGCACGCTCCTAGATGGTGCTTTTTACATTTATAGACACAACACTTGGTAGACCATGCCCCTGCTCCCTCCTAGGAATCTGACAATAATAAGAGCCTATCCACTGTCTTTAGTACCCACCTCTACAACCTGGAAGATCGGGGAAGTGGAGCAAATTGAGGAGGACCTAGAGCAGAAACAAGGTCAATGTTTTGGGACAGGGGGCCATAGAAAGGTACTGGAAAAAAATATAGTATAATTATCTTTTTGCTTCTATGACAACACTGGGGGTATTCTCTACATTGTGCTCACACATGACATTTCATACTCGTGTAATTGGCTTACTGCTTTTGACATCTTTTTATTTTTTTAATCTAAACACTGAGACTAATCAGGTGACTAAAATATGGAGATACTCCCTCTTAAAAGTCAGGACGTAGGAAGTGATTGCAATCCATGGGTCATGGATGACAAACATTCCATTGTACTATTCCCAACACACACATTCCTGTTGAAGTGGCTGAATGTATAAGTGGATGCTGAAGCGACTACCGGCTGGAACCATGAACAATCAGAGCGAGAAATGTCACCAGCACACTATGGGTCTCCAAATTTGGGTTCAAACCTTTATTCAGCGATGACATTGTTACAGTAAACAGCAGCTTTTTGGAGCCATGTAGGACTCCTTCATCAGACATGTGACCATATGGTAGTCACACACCTGATGAAGGGGTCCTGCATGGCTCCGAAACGTTCTCTGTTGCTGTGATGTGATCGCTGAATAAAGCTTTGAACCCAATTTTGGAGACCCATGGTGTGCTAGTCACTTTTCTCGCTGTGGATGACAAACATGTTCATTGCAAAACGATGTATAGAGGAAAAGTGTGACTGAGCTTATTAAAGGAAAACAAGCAGTCATCTTGGGATATCTGAATAACCAAAATAAAAAAATTGTAAATGAACTTTACACTGTTAATTAAAGAAGAAAGTAGCCCTTCATAGCTTATAATTTCCCTTTGTGTTATGTAATTATTAATCGTGGATTCGTTTGAACAAGCTGTTATTAATTCTCCTTAGCAATGTGCTTTAGGTCTTGAATATTTGCTCACCTTTCTTAACAAGCAAGTATATAAAAAGGAACATCACTATGATACACATCTGGTCCTCTTGATCATTAAAAATAACAGCATAACAAGCGTCAATCAATGGACCGACAACAACATATAACTGCAAAGCAGAACAGCTGTTGATCTTTGTGAACTATAATTGGCACAGACAACACTGCAGATTTCCTTACCTGTCTGCGTAAACATTGTAGCATCTTATCATGTTAGATCTAACTTCAGAACCTGAATACCAGGAACATGCAGCAAGTTTAGTTAATGAGGCAAAAAGTACTGTCCAAAGTGCAGTAACCCATAGCAACTAATAAAACATAATGTTAAAGCCAACCTGTCGCAAGATGCGCTGCTGAAGAACTGCTGAAACTGATTTATGTGGACACTGACAGACAAGACAGAAGCATGCTGCTCTAACTACGGGAGGTCCAAGGGCTCTTTTTTTTTGGTGTGGGGGAGGGGGGCATACTGGAATAGTTTATTACTGATTGTTTTTTAGGTGCTACTACACTTTGCTTATCATAGTCACTTTTCCCTGATCAAAGCACCATTGTAAAAAATAAAAATAAAAAAAATTAAATTTGATAACTGTATGTGCTTAATATTTGATATGGAATAGTAGCATTAACTGTATTCATACCTTATTTTATTTACCATATCTTTATTTATTTTTTCCTCCACAACTTTAAAGAAACTAAACTGCGCAGCAAAAGTAACAGTGACTTGTGGTTGGGTCAAACTATATCTCACAAAAGTGAGTACACCCCTCACATTCTTCTAAATATTTTATTATACCTTTCAATGTGACAGCACTGAAGAAGTGACAATGTAAAGTAGTGAGTGTACAGCTTGTATAACAGTGTAAATTTGCTGTCCCCTCAAAATAACTCAACACACAGCCATTAATGTCTAAACCGCTGGCAACAAAAGTGAGTACACCCCTAAATGAAAATGCCCAAGTTGGGCCCACAGTGTCATTATTTTGTTTGGCCACCATTATGTTGTGCAAGGCAGTGGTCATCATGGAGGTGTGTTTGGGGTCGTTATCCTGTTGAAATACTGCCCTGCAGGCCAGTCTGCAAAGGGAGGGGATCATGTTCTGCTTCAGTATGTCACAGTACATGTTGGCATTCATGGTTCCCTCAATGAACTGTAGCTCCCCAGTGCCGGCAGTACTCATGCAGCCCCAGATCATGACACTCCCACCACCATGCTTGACTGTAGGCAAGACACCTTTGTACTCCTCACCTGGTTGCCGCCACACACGCTTGACACCATCTGAACCAAATACGTTTATCTTGATCTCATCAGACCACAGGACATGATTCCAGTAATCCATGTCCTTAGTCTGCTTTTCTTCAGCAAACTGTTTACGGGCTTTCTTGTGCATCATCTTTAGAAGAGGCTTCCTTCTGGGATGACAGACATGCAACCCAATTTGATGCAGTGTGCCACATATGGTCTGAGCACTGACAGGCTGACCCGCCACCCCTTCAACCTCTGCAGCAATGCTGGCAGCACTTCTGCATCTATTTCCCAAAAACAACCTCTGGATATGACGCTGAGCATGTGCACTCAACTTCTTTGATCGACCATTGCGAGGCCTGTTCTCAGTGAAACCTGTTCTGGTTAACCGCTGTATGGTCTTGGCCACATGCTGCAGCTCAGTTTCAGTGTCTTATAGCACAGGCCATCGTTATGTAGAGCAACAATTCTTTTTTTCAGATCCTCAGAGAGTTTTTTGTCATGAGGTGCCATGTTGAACTTCCAGTGACCAGTATGAGAGAGTGAGAGCGATAACACCAAATTTAACACACCTGCTCCCCATTCACACCTGAGACCTTGTAACACTAACAAGTCACATGACACCGGGGAGGGAAAATGGCTAGTTAAGACATTAATGGCTGTGTGTTGAGTTATTTTGAGGGGACAGCACATTTACACTGTTATACAAGCTGTACACCCACTACTTTACATTGTAGCAAATTGTCATTTGTTCAGTGTTACATGAAAAGATATAATAAAATATTTACAAAAATGTGAGGGGTGTACTCACTTTTGTGAGATACTGTATATATATATATATATATATATATATATATATATATATATATATATATATATATATAGATAGATAGATAGATAGATAGATAGATAGATAGATAGATCTATCTATATCTACATATAGATAGATATATCTATCTATCTATCTATCTATCTATCTATCTATCTATCTATCTATCTATCTATCTATCTATCTATCTATCTATATATATAGATAGATATCTATATCTATACAGCTATATCTATCTATCTATCTATCTATCTATCTATCTATCTATCTATCTATCTATCTATCTATCTATCTATCTATCTATCTATCTACTGTATGTATATATATATATAGATATATCTATATATCTATATATAGATATATAGATATCTATATATCTATAGATATATATCTATAGATATATATAGATATATATCTATATATATACAGTGGGGACAGAAAGTATTCAGACCCCCTTAAATTTTTCATTCTTTGTTATATTGCAGCCATTTGATAAAATCATTTAAGTTATTTTTTTCCACATTAATGTACACACAGCACCCCATATTGTCAGAAAAACACAGACTTGTTAACATTTTTGCAGATTTATTTAAAAAGAAAAACTGAAATATCACATGGTCCTAAGTATTCAGATCCTTTGCTGTGAGACTCAGGGTCTGTCCATTTCTTCTGATCATCCTTGAGATGGTTCTACACCTTCATTTGAGTCCAACTGTGTTTGATTATACTGATTGGACTTGATTAGGAAAGCCACACACCTGTCTATATAAGACCTTACAGCTCACAGTGCATGTCAGAGCAAATGAGAATCATGAGGTCAAAGGAACTGCCTGAAGAGCTCAGAGACAGAATTGTGGCAAGGCACAGATCTGGCCAAGGTTACAAAAAAAATTCTGCTGCACTTAAGGTTCCGAAGAGCACAATGGCCTCCATAATCCTTAAACCCAGAACTCTTCCTAGAGCTAGCAGTCTGGCCAAACTGAGCAATCAGGGGAGAAGAGCCTTGGTGAGAGAGGTAAAGAAGAACCCAAAGATCACTGTGGCTGAGCTCCAGAGATGAAGTCGGGAGATGGGAGAAAGTTGTAGAAAGTCAACCATCACTGCAGCCCTCCACCAGTCGGGGCTTTATGGCAGAGTGGCCCGACGGAAGCCTCTCCTCAGTGCAAGACACGTAAAAGCCTGGATGGACTTTGCTAAAACACACCTGAAGGACTCCAAGATGGTGAGAAATAAGATTCTCTGGTCTGATGAGACCAAGATAGAACTTTTTGGCCTTAATTCTAAGCGGTATGGGTTGAGAAAACGAGGCACTGCTCATCACCTGTCCAATACAGTCCCAAAAGTGAAGCATGGTGGTGGCAGCATCATGCTGTGGGGGTGTTTTTCAGCTGCAGGGACAGGACGACTGATTGCAATCAAGGGAAAGATGAATGCGGCCAATTACAGGGATATCCTGGACAAAAACTTTCTCCAAAGTGCTCGGGACCTCAGACTGGGCCGAAGGTTTACCTTCCAACAAGACAATGACCCTAAGCACACAGCTAAAATAACAAAGGAGTGGCTTCACAACAACTCCGTGACTGTTCTTGAATGGCCCAGCCAGAGCCCTGACTTAAACCCAATTGAGCATCTCTGGGGAGACCTAAAAATGGCTGTCCACCAACATTTACCATCCAACCTGACAGAACTGGAGAGGATCTGCAAGGAGGAATGGCAGAGGATCCCCAAATCCAGGTGTGAAAAACTTGTTGCATCTTTCCCAAAAAGACTCATGGCTGCATTAGATCAAAAGGGTGCTTCTACCAAATACTGAGCAAAGGGTCTGATTACTTAGGACCATGTGATATTTCAGTTTTTCTTTTTTTAATAAATCTGCAAAAATGTCAACAATTCTGTGTATTTCTGTCAATATGGGGTGCTGTGTGTACATTAATGAGGAAAAAAAATGAACTTAAATGATTTTAGCAAATGGCTGCAATATAACAAAGAGTGAAACATTTAAGGGGGCCTGACTTTCTATCCTCACTATATATATATATATATATATATATATACATACACAGTATATTCCTTTTGTTCACATATAAACCATGTGAACAAAAGGTAACCTTGATCAGCATCCACGGTACTTGGTCATAATTCATATCACTGTCACGTTTGTTGCACATCTTGGTCTTTATGTCAATGAAAAATATAAATAGAGTTAAATAGAGTTATGTAGAGTTGGAAAAAAATGTATAAATAATATATATATATATATATATATATATATATATATATATATATATATATATATATATATATATATATATATCTGTGTTTATTTATTTTTTTACATGTATTAAACGCACACAGCTATCAGAATATTATTATTATACAGAATATAATCTTTTTTTACAATTATAAAGAGCCTTCAATCAGCCTTGTTTATTAGGAAATGTCATACTATATTATAGTAATTCAATTGTATATTGACAGTTGATAACACTTTCTGTAAATTTATGTGAAGGATTCCAGACCTTCGCAAGCTATTAATAAAACTCAGTTTCTAGTGATGTTGTCAATGACAGGCTGACAAGTTAAACCAAACGAAACTGAATCTATACAAAATATGTCATTACTACAAAAAAAAAAAAAAAAAGCTAGTCACTTGATGCCAGATGGAATGGATAGAATAAGGTCTCAGCAATGCACTCACACTAATAATTATGTTGTCTTTTTAAACCTGTCACTCGGCTGGTGGGTCATTCTAAATCTGTCAGAAATCGCAAGACCTGAAATGTGCAATTGTCTCTATGAGATCCTTTCTCTTCCCATCCATTCCTACTGCTTTCTCACTCTTGCTTCTCTCTCTGCCCTATTATAACCACCATGACATTAATACATGCTGCTCTATTCTCCTAGGTACAATTACAGGAGAAGGAAGACAGTACGATCGGCATGCACTAGAAAACCAAGCCACATGCTGCACCATATACCATTACAAACAGAGAAATTCTCCTCCTGTATACATTAGATGCAAGGATTAAAAAAAGAATCTATAACCCACATAGAAATTTATTTTAGCTCATTATGCTACTTACATTTATAAACACTTCACTCTTGTGTGGGCCCTGATAGGTTGCATTGTCTCAGCATTTAAACAACCTTGCAATTTACTGCTGGCAGAGGTAAAGAGTGTCAAGTGTCTGCCCAAGCGATCGGAAAATGAGACAGTACACAAAGGTTACTGTATCCACAGGAACAGCAGAATGTCCTATTAGAAGCTACCAGTTAATGACTATGACAGAAGCGACTGCAGTAGCGGTTGTATTTCCAGCACAGAAACATGTAGTTAAGCAGTTCCCAAGAAAACATCTGCTTTTTATTTCATTAGATGTGACTAATCAGCTACTGCTTTCTGCCAACTGCAGCAAGCTTTATAATTAGTTACTTACATTATTGTTACTGCTGTTTAATGTCCACTTGTAAAGTACCCTAAACATCGGAGCTCACTAAAAACGGTTAGCGTTATAATAAACTGCCGCCTAAATAAGCCAACAACAAAACACCTTCGTAAACCAGTTCTCCTAGACAGTTAGTTAAGAAAATTAGATTTTTTTTTTTCATTCCACACTGGCTGCAGAGCACTTGACACTTTTACTAGATTGCAGCCATGGCAGAAAATAACACAAATGACCTTATTTATTAAGAGCCATGTGCAAAGTGCTTGTTATGGGCTTCTCCATTTTTACATTGTTGTTGCTCTTTGTGCTAGCTTGTTAAAGTGAACATGTCAAACATTTTAAACTTAAAAGTAAAAGTCCTTCCAAAGAGCAGGCATCACAAGGAGCCTACTGTTACCTTTGTTAGTTTGAAAAGCCTATTCTTTGGGCTGGTTTGATCCTGGATTCACAGGTACATGAACACAGGTTTGACTTAGTGGTATATGTTATATTATATTAAAAGAAAATTGCGCTAATAATATAACTTCACATTTTTTTCAATAAAAAGAGGAAATAAAATTCGCACTTTAATAGTGCAATGTGTGCTATGAGATTCGTTAAAACAGATAATCCAGCAATACTCCTAAATTTCCCCAACTCAACCAGAGGTCAAAGATCTTCCCAGCATGATATCAAACTCTTGATTCTCCCTATGCATTTCATCACACTGGACTTCGTCAGGGGCTTGGGTCAGGGAATATCCCACTATGCACATTTTATTCATCCTTCACTAGATATCAATGTTGCTGATTTTCTGCAGCCTCTTTGCAGTCAAATCTTCTCTATATGCACGCATTCTAGCAATAGTTGCATAGCATTTCTCAGAGCAGGTTGCCTGATGCTAAGATAGTGGACCTTGCCTGTGTAATGTATGCTAAAATAGCCAATTGCAATCTCCACTGGACCCCATGATAGCTCATAAGTGCAACTTGGAGACAGGAAAGGAACATTGTCACCCTATAAGTGAAAGTGCCTTAACGCTGATCTTCATGGTAGAATCACAAGGTATTATTTCAATTAAATCTATGTTTTTAAATTACACTTACATTTTAACGCTTTTATGAGGTTTTATTGATGTGGATTATGTGAACGTGCACTTTGGAAAGTAAACAGTTTCTCTTCCTTTAGTAACTTCAGGAACATCCCGTAGCAGAATTACTGCTACAGAGTGGCTCTCCTGCGTAGAATCACATATATATATATATATAGATAGATATATGTATATATATCTATCTATATATAGATATATTTATATATATATATATACATATATAGATAGATAGATAGATAGATAGATAGATAGATAGATAGATAGATATACGTGATTTTGCACTTCCACCTGCAGGGGGCTTGCACGCACCACGGGCAGGTTGCTTATGCTGTCATTAATCACAGCAGAAGCTGATCTGTGGGTGCCAGGCACTGGATGTCCACTGGCACTCATTGATCATCGGTAAAACACATAAAACACACAGAACAGAGATTTGCCTATGTAAACAAGACAGGTCCGTATTCTGACAGCGGGGAAGGGATGGCTTTTGTGTTCCTGCAAACCAGGGAATACAATCCATCACTTCTCCTAGTAAAAGCATCTAAAACAGTACACAAAAACCTTGGCTAGGCACACAGTTAACCCTTTGATCGCCCTAGATGTTTAACCCCTTTCCAGCCAGTATCATTAGTTCAGTGACAGTCCATATTTTTAGCATCAATCACTGTTTTAGTATCACTGGTTGCCACAAAGTGTCAAAAGTGTGAGTTAGTGTCCGATTGTCAGCCGCAGTATCGCAGTCCTGCTAAGTCCCTGATCGCCGCCATTACTAGTAGTAGTATACAATATACTGTATACCATAGTTTGTAGACGCTATAGCATTTGCGTAAACCAATTAATATACGCTTATTGGTATTTTTTTTTTTTACCAAAAACATGTAGCAGAATACATATTGGCCTAAATTTATGAAGAAACTAGATTTAAAAAAAAAAAAAAACATTGGATATGTTTTATAGCAGAAAGTAAAAAAAAAAAAATATATATATATATATATATATATATATATATATATATATTTTTTTTTTTAAGAATTGTCATTCTTTTTGTTTATAAAATGTGTTTATAAACAATGTTTTTTTGTTTAAAAAAAAAGCAGTGGTGTTCAAATACCACCAAAAGAAAGCTCTATTTGTGGGGAATAAATTTTATTTGGGTACAGTGTTGCGTGACTGTGCTATTGTCAGTTAAGGTAACGCAGTATCTTATTGCACAAAATGGCCTAGTCATGAAGGGGAGTAAATCTTCCAGTGGTGAAGTGGTTAGTAAATTTACCACAACTGGTTATTATGGCATACCAGTCAACTGTCCTTTTTAGAAGATAATCAATGGCAACACAAATTAGCATCAGTTCATTCATTGTTTGAATGTTGTGAAATAAAATGGTGAATTCTGTATAATAATAAATAATTACATTTTAGAGAAAACAAGGTTTGTGAACCCTTAGGAATTTTCTGGATTTCTACATGAATGTTTCCTCAAATGGGATTTGCATCAAAGTCATAGTAATAATTATAAAGTGTGTCTTAATTAACAAACAACACACATATTTCAATTTTGCTATTTATTGAACACATGGTTTAAAAAGTCAAGGTCATAGATTAAGAGTGTGTGGATCTAGGATAATGGGAATTAAAAAGATGGGTATTTCCAGTGAGGGATATCTCAAGTCCCATAAGCTCAGGTTCAGGTGTGCACTTAGCAATCTCTGTCATAAATAAGCTTCGAATTTTGCTTATCTGCTCTTCACAGTAGAATTCTGCTGAAGTGCAATATGTACTACTAAAAAGATATAAAAAACCCATAAGACTGTTAAGGGTTACAAAAAGTCTTTACTGACAGCTACTTAAGAAAAAAAGCTCAAAACACTTTTAGAAGCCAATCGTGTTAAAAAGCTAAAAAAATTTCTGCGCATATACACTTTTTCTGTTGCCCAATTGCACATCCGGAACAGAGCAGTGTTGACAGATTCTGACTCCATGTTATGGTACTCCCACTTTAAACAGATGGGACTGAAAGAAACATTTTTCTTTGCATTTGATCACTTGGCAACAGCAGCATTAACAAAAAAGTAATTTCATACCCAGGCCCATGATACACGCCAAAAATCGAAGCTATCTATCTGGACAAAGTCTTCAAATATGAAACACTATGGCAGCCTTTGGTGGCCCACTTCCCACCTCCAAACTTTGATGAACTCCTGTAAATCCCTTGACAACCTAGGCTTACCACAACCTACATCTACCCACCTGCAGACCATCAGCTTGTTTTGCCCCGGTAACTCCCCCATCCCCCTTCCACTAAACTCTATTATTATTCCGCCTTCTTCACTATTTACTTTTTTATCTCATACACTTGGTGACTGTGTTCTCCTGAACATCCCCCCAGCATACTGTATCTCACTCGCTTACTTATATTGTATCATAAACCATTAATGTTGTTACTGTTGCGCAGAACTTTGGGTCATCTACAGTACTATGTTCTCTTTACATATACAGTTTATCGAGGTAGCAAGTACTCATTTACTAAAACTACATTTTTTTCAATGATGCTTTTGTTTGTCTCTATTATGGGATGCATCTTTTTCTTCAATACCTATGTCATTCAGTCATTGTTCATACTGTTTTGACTTACAAGATTCATCAATAAAACTCTTGAACAATAAAAAAAGTGATATCATAGTGTTCTGCACTACTGTGATATAGTTTCACAAGCGACAGAATAGTTTTAAATAAACCCAAAAGAACATTATTTAATAACACTGTTGTTCAAAGTTCAATAACCTATGGCAATCAATGAAAAAGCATCAGAATAAGGGAATAAAAGCAGGATTGGTTTCATTGGGTATCTGCATACTTTTGTTCTTTATAGTACCTCAATAAATATGCCCTAATTTTATTTTAATCATTTTTTTTTTTTTCATGACCACGTTCTCTAGTAAACTTATTCAGCATACAGAGGATACAGCACACTCTTAATTAAACATGCTTGTATAGTAAGGTGACAGAGAAAATCACCTTTCTACAGCTAATTACAGTGGTATGAGACATGCATGCTGAAAGAAATACTCCATTCATTTTCTTTCCACTGTAAAGTTATTAGGCAATAATTCTATAGAAGGCATTTCAGGAAGGCTGCACAATTATAAATTCAAGCACTTTATAGGTTAATAAATCTTGCTAATTTACTTGTCCTATTCATTTGCTAGTCCTGTTACCGCACTGCAAAATATACAATAGTAAAGGTAAGAAAAATCAATATTAATATCTGTCCAATGAAAATGAATAAATGTGAAACTGTTCATAAGTAGCCCATGCAGATTTTAAGCCCATATAATGTAGCTAATTTAAAACAATAAGTATTCAGGTTTCCCCATTTATTGGATTTTACTGTACTTTCAGGATTTTCCATTAGAAATCTTTTTTTTTTCAAATTTTTCAGCGGTTCTGCTGGGTATATTTTAATCATATCTATTGAAGCAGGCCAGCAGTGAGAAGATAGCACCTGAAGTGATAAAATTCTGGTGATGAGTGGTCTGATGCTGGCTATATGCAGCTCAAAATTTGGCTGATCCTTGTGAATCGGATCAAAACTAAACCATTGATGGCCTTGTCAACATCACCTGGCTCACCAAACTCTGACCAGCTTCTCTGGTTCTCTATTTTCGTTGCATAGGACTGGGCAGATATTCTGCTCTGCAAATTCTAAGTGACTAGAACAGTCTGTCATGCAGAAACCTGACGAATAGAACGTCTACCCTATTTATGGAAGCATGTTTTTTTAAAACTGCAGAAAGAGGCCTAGTCTGGCCATAGATGGTGTGAATTTCAGCTGATTCCTTCTATATTGGCTGAAATTCAAACTATGGGTGGCCCTGCAAGCACCACCCAGCTTGACAAATATTGATTTAAAAATCAGCTAAGCAGGGTGGAAAACTGTGGGAGCTGCTAAATACATTTGCCAGCAAAGGAGGTTCCTCCTTCCACGCTGTTAGCATGGAAGGGGGAAATCAATTGATTTTCTATTGATCAGCCCTCAGGTTGAATGAGATAAAAGAGAGCTGTTTATGGCTAGATTTACACTTTTGTATTACAGTATCAATTTAACATTTTCTGGCACAGCCTTTATCAACCAGAATTTCTGTGGAACCCTAGGGTTGCAAGGGGTTCCTTTAGCAGTGAGCAATTCCTGTCTCTCATAAAAGTGACCAATGACACCAATGATCTTTTTATCTATCTGTAAGTGATGGGGTTATTCCCAGTGACCGCAAATGTAAGAAGCATTCTTCCCAGTGACCATCATGCAAATGTACTATGCGCTGTAGATATAGTAATTATTAGTAGGGGTGTTCTGAGCCTGTAAAGTAATTTCAAGGGCTCCTCTGCGTTAAAAAGTTTGAGAAAGGCTGCTCTGGCAGATAGAAGCTGTTTAATAGTCGATGCACATAGCAATTTTTTTTTACATGGTAAATGTTGCTTGAAAATCCATGTTTAACCATCTCCATGCTATGTACTGACACTCATCTTTATGCAATAATTATGGCAAATGCTGCTTGAAAATCTATGTTTAACCATCTCCATTATATGTTCTGTCACTATAAGAATATATGGTAAATGATCAAAGATCCTTTTTAAATTTGTCTATATTTTTGGTGATTGATTCTCACCTCTTTGTGCCTTTTGTGATCAAAGAATCAATTACCTTTTATAGCTTTGGCCTTTGTCCGTGGCTAGTCTGTTTTCTAACAATTTCCCTTTCCATTCAAATGTCTCTTATTAGTTCCTAATTGATTAATTGACAAATATTTCTCTGCCCCATTTCCCTATAAATTTCCCTATAAATTTAAATTGGCTTATGGAGAAAGTCACAGACTGGGTAGTCACAGATACAGACTCGTTTGCAGAATACTTTAAATCAAAGTAAAACACAGCAGTTTAACCAAAGTAGTTAGAAAAAAAAAAGAAACTATGCTCCACTCTGGAGAGACTGCAAGCAAACCAACATTTTTGTAAATTTCTTATGAAGTCTAATTCCTACTCTCTCTATCCTCTAACATGCTCCCTCTACCCTTCACACACTAGTGTTTTCTGTCCTCAAATTATACCAAACAAACCTATTTTGTCACTCTTATTATTACTCTGTCACCCAGTCCTCATCAGCTCTCTTTTACCTTTTACTCTCTACTTTGCCCCACCACCTCCACCCAAAACAAGATGATGCAATTCATGAGGAAATCTCCACTGTACAGATATCTTCCCTAAATAACATATCCTGTTTAACAGCACATTCAATATTTCCTTCTTTTGACCTGTCTCCTGAACCCTGTTCCCTCACAACTGTTACGGTCATCCTCTTACTCTATCCTATGCTCTCTCACTCACATCTTCAATCTCTCCCTCTCTACTGGCACCTTCCCCTCATGCATGCATGCACAAATCAAAAAGCCCTCACTGAACCCCACCAGTTTGAACAACTTAAGATCCATCTCCTTGCTTCCATTTACTTCTAAACTTTTAAAACACTTAGTTTACAACTGTCTGAGTTCTTACCTCACTGACAACAGCTTTCTTGACCCTTGTAGTCTGTCTTTTGCTTGCAGCACTACACAGAAACTACCCTATTAAAACTCACTAATGATTTACTTACTACTAAAACCGAATGCCACTACTCCATATTCTTACTACTATGACCTTTCTGCCACTTTTGATACTGTTGATCACTGACCCCTCACTCAATAAACACCATTCCCTTGACCTCCAAGACTCTGCCCTTTGCTGGGTCTCCTTCTATCTATCAGTGTTCCTCTTTCCGTAGGGGCCCCAAGACTCTGTCCATAGACCCCTTCTCTTCTTTACACCTCCTCTCTTGGTCACTTAATAACCTCCCATGGCTTCCAATACAATCTCTATGCTTATGACACCCAAATCGACTCTAACTCTCTACTCTTCAACTCACTCCTTCAATCTCCTTTCGCATTACTAACTGACTAAATGAAATATCGGCATGGATATCACACCATTTGGTCAAACAAAAATCCTTATAAAACCAAAAATAGTATCCCCCATGCTCATGCCCTTCTCCCTGACCTTTCCTTTAAGGTCAATACTATATCTATTGCCCCTCCCCTCACACCAGGGAGTTAGGTGTATTCCTAGACTTTGACCTGTCCTTAAAGCCCCAAAATCCAATAACTGTCAAAAGATTGTTGACTTCAACTCTGTAACATCTCTAAAATATGCCCCTTTTTAACCAATGAAACCATTAAACTACTCATTCACTCCCTTGTTATCTCTCGCCTTGAATATTGCAACTAACTTCTCATAGACCAACTTGTATACAGGCTATTCCCACTTCTGTCTGTCATGAATGCTGTTGCCAGATTCATCTACCTGCCACTCCTCTATGCCGATACCTCCACTGGCTTCCAATTGCCAAGACAATTAAATTCTAAATACTAACAATAACATACAAAGCCATTCATAACTCTTGCCCAAGCTATCTTTTCTTAAAAAATCACCCAAACCGTCTCCTCGCTCTTCCCAAAACCTCCTGCACCCTAGCTCCCTAGACAAATTTGCCTCTCATAAATAATGATCAGCACAAAAGGCTTAATAGTAAGTTTAGCTCCCAATTTCCATCCAATCTTCTTCCATATAATTAAATGATGTTCCCAAAAGTCTCCATCAAGCAGTTATCATGAAAAATATGCTCCAATAGTGTAGTACTGTAAAGCAATTTAAAATTGATTTAAACCCCATTAAAATTACTCACAAACATATATTCAAAAGTAACATATCATATCAATTAAAATGGCCACCAGTATCCTTGCCACCCGTCAATGAGCTGGCTTGCCGGTGTCTTACCCACTCCCGCCTATCGTCACATTTGCTTTGTCACATCCGGGTTGGCGTCCTGACATCACTTCCGGTCTACGTGTGGTAATGCTCAAAAAGCCTTTTGTGTCAATCATTATTTATAAGAGGCAAAATTGTCTGGTGAGACTCTGGAAATGGTGATCACAAGCATGTGGGATTGAAGCATTTCTGTGAATCATTTGTGGACACTATTGGTGGAACAAAGTTTACATGCTATTAGAAGTGTGGTGGACTTATTGCACTGGGATTGTGCTGGGACTATTTGCTGTATTTACATTTATGTATTTTATGTTTCTTTGTATGCCCTAACACTATAGAAGTGAGTGTTCTTTATACTTGTTATGCATGTTGTGTTTGATATGTTGTATATCACCAAGGTGTAGAGTTTACACCTATAGTAGAGTTCCACCTATAGTCTGATCAATTTTTTTCAGACACAATTGATGAATACATAGGGTGTTGCTTACTAAAACTGAAGAGTGAAAAATCTGGTGCAACTCTGCATAGAAACCAATCAGCTTCCAAGTTTTGTTGCCAGAGCTTAGTTCAACAGACTGAAGTTAGAAGCTGATTGCACTATCTTTAGTAAATCTAAACCATAGTGTCAGCCTTACATTTCTTTCTCTTACACATAGAAGAAACCTAACAGTCTCTTGTAGCATACCAATAGTCTAATTAAATCCTCTCTATCTTTTTGTCTTAGCTTTTTTACTACAAAATAAACATCCCTCCTCCTCCCATAAAAATATGTATTTCAATATAATAAGTAGTAAGTACGTTTTGATTTTTGGTTAAAAAGACTTAACCCAAAACACAATAAATTAAACATAACAACATACAACTAAAATACTGTATGTCATCAATCAGACATAAACAAACTTACACCAGGTTCCTCACCTTCACGCCAAACCAAAATTAAACATACTTTTATGCAAGACATACCATCTACATTGATATTACACAATTACTCAAATTTGAAAGCAAGGCCAGAATTTGGGAGATATAGTAGTATTACTACGCATTGCTAGCCAATGCTTCATCAAATAAACAAGCTGGAGCTACATGATCCTAACATTTTGGTAAAATGGCTTTTTTTAATCATTAAACAATATCAGTCTCAGAATAATCCTTTTCGTTTATGCAGTGAACAAAGCCGCTGACTGGAGGAAAGATCTTGTTTTGCTTGTCCCCCATGTTCCCTTTAATGTGGACCAGTTTTCATCTTCAGCCAGTTTTTCATCTTAGTTTTACATGTTCATTTTTTCTTTATAATTACTTTCCTCTGATAGTGATTATACAATAGATAAAAAAAAGAACCTGTGCTGCTAAAGCTTTTGAATCAATTAATAATGATTCAGTTATCAATTATTTATAAACTTCCAGCAAATTAACTCCAACTGTGACTCATTTCACATGGGATATATTGTTCTAATCCCATGTTTCCAAATGTATACATTTTTTGCTTGTATTAAATTTGGTTACTGCAAGTAAATTAATGTTTTAAATATGCTCAGGGTTGGCTTGATAAAGTACATTTAGGAACAACTCGTGAAATTAACCTTGTGGATTGATAGTAGATACCATGCAAAACCTGAAAATAGTAGATACAAACAACTCCCCAGTAACCCTTGTAGAGTTTTCCAGGTTTCCACATGATGCCACATCTCATAATGCAATGCTGGTGCCCAAATTAAGTGATGTATTTGGGCCATACCTTTGCTCCTCTGTAAAACATGGAAAATTGTAACAGACTGCTTAGGTATCTTGAACTATTTTCATGTTTCAGTTGCTGCTTGACTTTTTGTTGATAATATTTACCATAATTTCCCAGTAACTAGGAAAGTATAGTATGGTAAGTATAGACTTCATAAGTAACCTGTTATCAAACAAATCTGCATCAAAGTGCAACTCCAGCCAATGTTTTTTTTGTTTTTAAATTTTGGATATAGGGGGAAGGGTTGTGGTCAATTTGTATTGCTGTCTCATCCCCAAGACACAATAGGAAGTCGGAGGAATAACATCAAAACTAAGGCAGCCCATAGATGAATCATTTTTTTTCATTGAGTGAAAAAACAAAAAAAAATAGATTTTCCCTATGCACACACTTGATGTGGACGAGGGAATCCTCCAGCTGTGTCATTGTATTCTGACAATGGGGAGACTTCTCTGCCATCATTATAGCTAGAGGTGCTGACAAGGCATGGAAAATCTGACGGGGAGGTTGTACAAAAGTCCATCAGTAGATCAACTTCTGTACAACCTGTCTTGGTGGAAAAACAAGGTTCAGTGCTACAGATTTTCTGGCAGAAATATTTCAAAAATTCTATTGCATACTTAAATATAATAACAATAAATAGCTGTGTGCTGCCCAACTGAGAGACACCTTTGAGACATGCTTCTCTTGGGAGCAGCCAACATAGAGGAATTCCACAAACAATGTTAGATCTACAATTACATTTGCCAACACACACAGGATGTCAGTTGTTGCTTAGAAAAACATTTGACTAAGAAAAGTTCTCAAGTTTGCAAAATTGACATTGGTGGGAATGGTGAAATACCTGAAACCTCTCCTTGGATTTTGAGCTCTGATCAAATTATTATTTAAATAAGTATTTTGTAACAGGACAAGAAGAGTTTATTAATGATCTCCAGACAAAAAATAATATACACTTCTTAAAATTAGAAGTGGATTTGTATGTGCCAACTTTTAATTAGGAAGAAAGAGTAAAATGGTTAAAAAACATTTAAACTTCCCTGGATTGTTTGTACCTATAGGTAAGCCTACAAGAAGGCTTATCTATACAGTGGATATAAAAAGTCTACACACCCCTATTGAAATGTCAGGTTTCTGTGATGTAAAATAATGAGACAAAGATAAATAATTTCACAACTTTTTTCACCTTTAATGTGACCTATGATCTGTACAACTCAATTGAAAAGCAAACTGAAATCTTTTAGGGGGGAGGGGCGGATAAAAATAAAAAAACTAAAATAATGTGGTTGCATAAGTATTCTCACCCTCTTATAACTGGGATGTAGCTGTGTTCAGAATTAAGTAATCACATTCAAACTCATGTTAAATAGGAGTCAGTACACACCTGTCATCATTTAATGTGCCTCTGGTTAACTCCAAATAAAGTTCAGCTGTTCTAGTAAGTCTTTCCTAATATTTTATTAGTCACATCCTACAGCAAAAGCCAGAGAGTAGGCAGTAAGAATCTGTAGGCATTTCAGGCGGTCATACACAGCCAGTGCTCGGTTGGCTGAAATTCAATAGGAATTCCACCTGCCCATAAACCGCCTGATTTGTGACATGCCCACCAGATGGAACTCAACTTTGGGAATGCTACAGCAGCTATACATGCAGCAGGGGGCCGTCAACAAGTACCTGTACCAGTACAGCACAACGACAGGCTCAGGCCACTTCGGATTTTTTTCCCCACGTCAATGGCTGATCATTAAGGATGCATGAACTGTATTTTCACCATTTGAGGAGGCCACAAGGATGGTGAGCAGTGACAGTGCATGCATCAGTGACACAGTCCCTGTTGTGTTCCTGCTGGAGCAGAATCTGCGTGGCATTATGGACAGGGCCCACTTCATCCAGACACCATCTTTCCTATTTCACAGAACACACGGTAGGAGAGAGGAGAGGAGGATGAGGATTCTGGCATTTTCATAGGCTTCGAAGAAGAAGAAGACATGCGTCAATCTGTAAGCGATGGCTTTCTAACCCCAGGACCCTTGGGAGTAGTACATGGCTGGGAGGAGAAGTTCCAGATGCTGTCATCCTGAGTGACCCCGAGGAGTCTGCTTCTCAAGCCTTGGTAAATTTGAGGCACATGGGCAACCTCATGCTTCAAAGCCTGTGAAAGGACCCAAGAGCACGTGGCATAAAGGAGAAGGATGATTACTGGTTGTCCACCCTCCTTGACTACCGTTATAAGGGGAAGGTCTCAGAACTCATCCCATCGCCACAGAGAATGCAGAAGAAAAAATTTCTTGAGGACACGTTAAAGAGGATTTTATTAGATGTTTTTCCTGACTCCAGTAGGTTACAGTGTGGTGGAAAACATCTTTTTTTGTCTTGTGTTGTTCAAGAGAGGAGCGTTGGAGAAGGCTTCCGCCTATGTGAGCCATTTCTAATTTTTTTTTAGTCCTCGCCGCCCAGGGCTGTCAGCTTCCACATCCCATCGACAGCATCTGCATCACATGGTGGACAATTACCACAGGGCCAAAACAGAGATGGAGAGCTTTCCAGCTGACGATCCATTGACTTACTGAGTCATGAGAATAGACCACTGGCCAGAACTTGCCCAGTATGCTATGGAGTTGTTGGGCTGCCCTGCATCCAGTGTGCTTTCAGAACGGGCATTCAATGCTGCAGGAGGTTTAGTTACTGATCATAGAACACATCTGTCCACAGACTGTCTTTTTGGGATGTGGAATCTCTGCAGGACTTTGAGGCTGCCTAGCTATGAGGGTGTTCAATCATTTCTTCTGGAAGAATTTTTTTGGTATAGGTTTCATGGGCACAAGTAACACCCAAAGACCAATTTTTCTACACCTGTTTGACAGGTGCATATCATTGCAGTTTTTTTACAGCAAGGCCAATTCTTGCTTTCATCAAGAGTACCTCTATAAGGTAACGGTGGGAAGGCACCACCGACACCCAAAGACCAGTTGTTATGCACCCGTTACTACTATCCAAAGTCAAAGTGACACCACAATGTATCCAAAAAATCTCTAATCTTGTTCCCAGTGCACTACATTGTGGCCTTATCATACACACTGGCTCCCCAGCTATTGCTGAGCAAAATAAAGGCAGCTTGCACGGAAAATTTCATTTTTTTGGGGGACCCCCAGGCACTATATTGGAAGGAATTTTTAATTTTTATGCTTTCACTTTAAAAATAAAAAAATCACTGCTCATTTAAAAATGACGTTTTTCACAAACTTTTTTTTTATTGATACATGTCCCCCAGGGCAGGACCCGGACCCCTATAACCATTGTATGCTCAATTACTTGCATATAAGCCTTCAAAATGGGCACTTTTGTTTTTTGACATTCGGGTCCCATGCAGGGTTTGTTATTTGGGTCCAAACTTTCGCGGTGTTTGAAAGTTCTGGTACGAACCAAACAGGGGTCCGTTCGGCCCATCCTTAATAAAGGTTTCACTAAATTAACAAATGCTGATCACTGTAAGCACCTCTATCAGTGGTAATGGTTTGTCTAATCACTTTTATGCCGTGTACACACGATCGAACATTCCGACAACAAAATACTGAATTTATTTCAGATGGATGTCTTGCATACACACGGTCACACAAATGTTGTTGGAAATTCTGAGCGTCAAAAACGCGGAGACGTACAACACGTACAACAAGCCGAGAAAAATTAAGTTCAATAGCCAGTGCGGCTCTTCTGCTTGATTCCGAGCATGCGTGGAATTTTGTGTGGCGGAATTGTGTACACACAATCGGAATTTCCGACAACGTATTTTGTTATCGGAAATTCCGACAGCAAATGTCCGATGGAGCCTACACACGGTCGGAATTTGAGAAAACAAGCTCACATTTGTTGTCGGAAATTCCGACCGTGTGTACGAGGCATAAATGTCATTTTGCGGGATAGTTTAAGCTGTTAAAGGAAGTTGCAAAATACACAAACACGAATGAATGAATGAATGAATGATTTGTAAAGTGCTGAAAATGCGAACTGAATCGCCTCAAGGCGCTAAATGCGTTTGTGTTGAACAGCTTCTTAGAAGTAGAAGGTTTTGAGTTTTTTCCTGAAGGCCAGATGGTTTTCTTCCATGCGGATGTGAGCCGGAAGAGTATTCCATAGCCGAGGTCCCTGGACTCCGAATCTGCGTTCTTCCCTTGCTTTGTAGCGGTATTTGGGAACGAGGAGGAGGTTTTGGTTGGATGATCGCAGATTACGATTGGGTGTGTAGTGTTTTTGTAGTGTTTTTAAGAAAGAAAGTAGGGACTTTAAAGGTGCAAATCGACCCAGTTATATTATAAAATCATTATTTATTTTATATCAATAAAATTAATTTTGTAATAAAAATTCAAAATTGCAAAACTGATAAATTTAACAGACACATTTTACATGTTTCTATGTTCCATGTGCATGTTCATGTTAACATGTAACATGTAACATGTGTCTGTTAAATTTATCAGTCTTGCAATTTTGAATTTTTATTGCAAATGTAATTTTACTGATATAAAATAAATAATGATTTATAATATAACTGTGTCGATTTGGACCTTTAAAGGCCCTACTTTCTTAGTGCGTATGTATCTAAATATTAGGATGTGGTGCTAAAATAATTTAAATCCTTTCGTTCAGGACTCAATAGTGGTGAAGTTGCAAAATAACTGACTGAATCATTAGGTGAAAAAAGAAAAAAATCCTAAAAAAAAAGAAAATGAATGTATCCTTCACAGCTAAGGATTGGTAACATGCAATATATTACATTTTTGCTTTTGGTTTTAGATGATATTGCTTTAATAATACATAGTATATGGCAAATACACTGCACTCTCCACCTCAGAACCAACTGTTTGCGTCAAGTGTCAACTATTTTCCACAAGAATTATCTGCTATAATATTACAGTATAATAGGGGTTGGATTATTAAAGGCAAATAGACTGTTCGCTTTGCAAGTTGAAGTTGCACTTTGCAAAAGAATTATCCCCAGACCTTAGTGAATAAGGTAATACTCTTCTGACTTCTATCATCCAATCATGTGCAGGAAAAAAAATGATTTATTTTGCACATGATTTTGTATTCGTTGCAAAGTGAAACTTCACCACTAAACTCTTCCTTTGGAAAGCGCCCTTAATAAATCAATCCCACAGACACCACAATAACAAACTGACGCTGTGTTAAAAGTATCTAGTTGTACTGGGAGAGACATAAATGGTTGCAAAGTGGAGTGGAAGATCTGTGAATGCATGCACTGTTGGCTGCAAGGACTGATCAAATGCTGGTTTTCCAGCATGCTCAGTCCACAGAAACCGTTGGTTAGACCAGCTTTTGTTGAACAGACACCTGTAAACAAGGCTTGAAAGACTAAAAGTGTACTGGGCTTTAGGGTTTAGAATGTAAAAGTTTAAATATGCTCAAATTTGGATTACTATTAAAAGCACACAGCTACATCATGAACCAGGTTTCAACAGAAAGGGTTTTTCTGGGCATTGCTCATAGTGGTCTGTGCGTAAATATAGACATGTGCAATTTGTTTTGTTCCAAATTAATTTTTAACGAATTTCAACAAATTTGTTAATTCGGACACACCTGATTTAACGAAAACCCATTTAACAAATTTTTCAGAATATTCATTAATTCGAATATTCCAAAATGTATAAATTCGAAAATTTGAAAAGTTCGTAAATTCGTAAATTTGAATATTCACAAATATGAAAACCTGAAAATTCAAAAATCTGAAATAATAACTAACTATTAAATTATAGGTATTGGAATTTCCTTTCAAGTTTGGCTATTAGTGAATGTAACGAATACGAATTTATCCGAAGCTACGAATTATCCAAAATAAAGAATGCCCTATCTAAACGAATGGAACGTAACTAATTAATAAGAACAAATAGCAATAATAATAATAAAAACATTGTATTATTATTATTTATTATTAATTTGTTTAGATGCGGCATTCATTATTTCAGATAATTTGTAACTTTTGGAAAAATTAGTTTTCGTTACATTCACTAACAGCCAAATTTGAAAGGAAATTCCAATACCCATAATTTAATAGTTAGTTATCATAAGTTAGTTATTTAGTTAGTTATTATTTAGAATTTTCGGATTTTCGTTCTTTCGAATTTTTGTATTTTCTTTATTTTTGGATTTTTCGAATTTACGAATTTTCAAACTTTCGAGTTTACGAATTCCCGAATTTTTTAATTTACAGGTTTTCGAATTTACGAATTGGGGTCGTAATTAATGACCCAAAAAAGAAAAGAAAAAAAAACTAATGAAACAAAAACTAACACATTTTTCGGCAGTACACATGTCTAAGTAAATCTGCTACAACTAAATACTTTTTTAACAGCACACCTTTTTTTTTTTACTGTGGTGTTTATGATACTATAGTATCAAAGTGACTGAGTATTTAGAAAATAGTTGATAATTGGAGCAAAACAGTTGGACCTTAGGTGGAAAGCGCTGTGTGCTTTATGATATGTGTTTTATTTATTGTGAGCTTGGCTGCACTCTATACATCTGCTGCTGGTAACACAAACATATTAGTGTTGTTCCATACGCATTACTGGATTGTTTAATAATTACTCCATTTGCTTTAGCTCAAAAGAAATAATGTCCTGAATTTCCTTCGTACTAAGGTACCCAATTTTCTCCTTACAAACTATTGTTGTATCACTACTGGTTGCTATGCAAATAGCGTTCCACATTCCACCTTTGCAAATTCTGATTCTTACATGTTTGGTCAGCATCCAGACACTCTGTAAACACTCACTTAACCGAAAAGATTGTAAAGACAATGTAGAAAATGAACCACTGAGCTTTCTCTGCTCGAATAAACAAATAAAATGATGCGCAGCCTCTATTTTCTTTTGATATCACATATGGTGCGATTATACAAATCAACTTGTGAGAGGATATTTCTGTAAGAAACGCCTCATTGAGTAGAGGGGCAGTGAAAGGCTCTGAGCCTTCAGCCTGCACAGTGTCATGCTGATTTCTAATGTTTCTTTATTAGAAACTTATTTTTTGCTTTCAAAAGAACGATACAAGGTGAAGACTTATAACAGAACATCATTTTATGCATACATTTTGTCTGAGTGATGGAGTAATGAGAGAAAAATATAAACAGAATGGAAAATAAAAAACACCATGCCTATACATGGGCTGATCATCAGCTAGATTCAGTGTACATTAGTTTTACATCAAACAGGCGGGATGGAAAATCAATTTATAACACATTTATGTGGTAAAACTTTCCAAAGAGCTTTTTTAAAGTCAGTAGCTTTTCAACCTGGGTGCAAAATTTTCAACACAGAGGAAAAGAAGTGGAGTGAAATTCCATTTAGTGTGTACAAATGTTATAAATGCTCCTCCTGTTACCTATACATAGAAGATGACTATTTTCAGATACAAGCTAAACACTCTGGCAAATTTGGGACGGACTAAAAATGTCTAAAAAACACAACCTCGAAACTCCTTAAGAAATGCCTTAAGAAATGCGGGATCTTAGGATTCACAGGCTGTGCTTTTTTGTGTGAATAAATTTAAAAGGAAATCTATGGAAACCACATACTTTCATTTTATTACATCAATATTTTAATAACAATACAAACAATAGTTGTTTTGACAATCCTATATAAGTTTACTTGAAAAATCTAATTTAATGTTGTGAGTGCTGCCTGTCTGCTGCCCCTCTCCCAGTATGCTTTGCAGCTTCTCCTCTGCTGTTCACTTTTAATTTCTAAGGACTACATATCCCATGGTACCTTGCTGCAGTCAGGGAGCGCCGCTTAGGAGATGTTTGAGGATACCATTAATCCTAATGCACTGGAAAGTGTAGCACAGTTTCCCCCACACTGGGAACTGCACTGCACTTGAGGTCTTCATGTAGGCCACATTTTCAGAAAACGTGCGTTTAAATGAGTAGGCTGCTGTGACTGCACACAACATTGTTCTCAGAGCCGCGCAACTGTGAACCTAGCATTAGGCAGTTGTCAGCAGAACAGTTGTCCTCATTGCAAGATTTACCTTACCTCTTGTTCTGTTGAAAACTCCAAAACGTTGGATTTCCCCTTACTTTTTTGCTTGTCAACAATGGTTCCCCAGAAAAATAGAGCAAGATTTGGTTACAGACAGGGATACAATAAAAAAACTTGAAATAAGAGTCTAACCCTCCCCTACTCTAGTCATGACTAAAATTTTGACTTTACATACACTTTAATATTTTATTTGGGGTTGAAAAGAAAAATAATTTTATGCAGTCAGACATTTCAAGTTATAGAGAGGCAAGCAGTAATGTGTCTCAATGATATTTACAGACATAAAGTCAATCATGTATACATATCTACAGTATTAGGATGACTGCTTAATTTCAAATCTTTTCAGCTCAGATACCTCTGTAAATGATAATCAGACCTCTTTGATCTAAGCCAGCTCGTATTCCAGCTTTATTTGTCCTGTAAAATATTTATACTACTTCTGTCTCTTCTTTAACTTTGCTGCCTAGCCTATAAACTCAATAACATTCTGGAATTTAGACATCTCTACGGATTCTGATTATTGATTTATTTATTAGTGGAGCTCCTTGGAGAATTCCCATGGATCAGTCCATAAAGATAATTATTTGATTCTAGGCCATGGTGCTATTCATTGGGTTTCTCTGTTTTGTCCATGTGTATGTGAGTTTTCCATTGTTCACCTGAGAATAAAAACACATTCTAGTAATGAATCTTGACTAAACTGACCGTGATGTGTTGTTTAACTCTGGTAGGGGAATTGGCTTTGAAGCTCTGCTGGGACACAGACCAATATTTGATGATTGATTTTAACATTTTCGAACAAATACAGGCTTTTTATTTTACCTCCACTTTTTCCATTTTGTCTGTAAAGACAATGGATTTTTTTTACTTATGAACTTGAATTAGATTTTCCTTAAACATCTTTTTCTACATGGTCTTCAAATAAATTGACTACCCTTCTACTCCTTTTACTTTCTCTAGATTAGCACAGTTGTCATATATGCACTCTCAAAGGTTCCTAAAGGAATGGTATAACCCGTGATGCATCATATGAAAAATGGTAGGAAGATCTTAAAATAAACTGACTTTGAAACCTTTGCCAGGATAAATATGGAAACTGAAATGACTTTCAATTTTGGGTTGAATCAAGAGTTTATTTTTAACCTGGCAATTTCAATGCTGAGATCTCTTTGCTGTGAAGTGTTCATCCTGTCATCTGCACTGACACCATCATTACACTTGAGGAAAATTACCAGGGTAAATGACCATATTACTATAGATCCAGAGTGTAGGTTCCATGGCAACTTGGCCTTTTCGAAATAGAAATTGCAACATTTGTGGAATACTGTATTGCTATTGATGAGCATAGCTCCTTAGCTGAGTAGTATTGCTTTTGATTTAAGAGAACTGTTCTGATCCAGATAGGAGATGGTACCCCCTAAAAATATTAATGAAATGAATCAGAGGTTCCTAGATTGTTTCTTTTGTTATGCTAAATTTGTACCACTGGGAAATGACAACAAATGGCACAGTTATGATGACAGATTCTGGCAACGGGACTATGAAATTGAGTAAAAACATGGGTATGTTTCTTAATACTCAAACTTTACACTACCCTGTTTTGCCAGTTCTGGGTGTAAACATTATTATTATTACTATTATTATTATTATTATTATTATTATTATTATTATTATTATTATTAGGACTTATTTACTAGCAAAAGTTTACATAGCCCCTTACAAAAAAAAAAGAGGTGGTATGCTTACAACAATACAAGAGGGTTAGGAAGGGCCCTGCTAACACTTTTAAAAACAATCAGAGGCATAAGTCTTTATCATATTCTAACACCTTGCAATCATTTTACAGATAGCTATTCTGATGGCACAGCAGGTAGTTTTTTTCTGGAAAATATCATGCTGCTCAATAATTATCCTATGAAAATTGTTGGTTAATATTAAGCATATATTTGAACTAGCAAATGTGTGCCAATTCTGTACACATTCTGTGTACAGAAAAAAAGATCATGGCAATGAAAGCAACCTGATACTGGGTGAATAGGAGGAAAGTAAATAAAATTGGATTAGCAATGTGACTAAAATATAGACTTTTCAGGCACAAAATTGAATGATTATTGCGGTACAATGTACTATAACTAGTATGTGATTGACCCTGGTACTCAAGAAGAGTATGTCCATCATATAAGCTTCCCTTGCTCAGTACGAGAACAATCCAAGATCACTTAGCTCACCCAGTCACTTATTGGGACAAAGCGCAGGGTGGCATGAAACATCAACTGTTTATTGAAACACAGGCACAAAGAGATATACAGTGTGATGGGGGTCACTTTGGGCAGGGGGTCTGTGGAACCCAGGTTTCCTTAGAGAGGTCAGAAAACTAATTTTCAGCTCCCCAGACCCCTTATGTGTAAAAAGCCTGTGTCTATTTGGGGTACAGGGTGACCGAGAAGCTCAGTCTGGTCTGCCCTAACCAGACTCACAGTACCACCACACCAGATTCAGCATTTCGTTTTACCCCTGTATAACCCCTGTTATACCCCTGGGTCTTATATGTGTGGTTTGCGTTGAAAGTTGGAGAGGCTCCTTCACTTGGGACAGAAATATTTATCAACAATATCCCTCAAAAAATATATAGATAAATTAATTCCACCATTTCAGACTGCTGGGATATTGTAGGAGTTTGTCTCATAGACGGCTGTAGGCATTTTACCAGATAGTCTGAGGTAGGGTGAGGGTTTGTTATGTGTTTATTGTTAAGTAGGTCATTCCCATTGTTCTATTGTTTCTATCTGCCTGAGCATCTCTTGTAGATGAGAGTAATCTTGTGAACACTTTAACTTGCTATGGAACTATTGTGAGATGTTATGTTTTATGCTTATAATAATGTGTACTGTACAGTACTTTGTAAGGCTGTCCATGTGCCCAGTTACTGATTGAATTATTTGTTGAAAAGCATGAATATACCTGGTGCTCATGTTACTGAATGTACAGTTTACCACACCCTGTGTCATTATGCAAAGAAGGGGGAATTGTCCCCAGAGAGTATATCTCTTTGTGCCTCAATAAACAGTTGATGTGTCATGCCACCCTACACTGGTGTCTTGACAAGTGACTGGGTGAGCTAAGGGATCTTGAATTGTTCTGGTTACCGAGCAAGGAAAGCATATACAATGGACATACTCTTTTTGTGTACCGGGATCCGTCACATAGTATATAGAACATGATGGGGCCATAGAAAAGGATGGCACAGTCTAAAATGCATAGTGTACAGTGAGTTCTCTTAGTATATTATTAGAAAATAAACCCATTAATAAAAGCCAATGTTTACTGAGCACCCCAATGAGTGGGTCTCATAATATCAAGCTACATTTGACTAAGGCAGAAATATTTTTTGTAATCATTTCTATTTATCAATAACATCACCCATTACTATTAGCTATTGTTTACTGAGTACACCAAAGTGTAAGTCACTGAATATCAAGCACCATTTGACCAAGGCAAACATTTTTATCTAACCAGTCCTATTTGCCTTTAATTTGTCTGATGTCTGTTTATAAAGGATTTATTAATAACAAAAAACTCTAAACTGTTAAGACATCCTTACTATAAGACGTGCCCCATGAATCCATTAGACATATACCCTAGTGTACAAATATCAGTGTATGGCAGAGGCAGGGTGAATGATGTACAGCAATGAATGTTCAGTGGAGCGCCAAAGTTTATAATGTAAAACACCTTTATGTGTTGGAGGAGTGTAATATGTAATATACAACAGGGGAGCAGTGTGTAGAATACAATGTATGGTATATTGCATAAAACATATCATTTTGAAGTATAAAACATGCAGCATAGGTATGCAGTAAAGGAATATAAATTCGATATTGTAAAAAAAGAGAGCATCAAGGAATATATAGTAGGCTGTAAACAGTGTTGGGACAAGGTCATTCAGCACCCAGGGCAAAGATGCCAAACTACACCCCCTCTCCCTGTATATGTTGTGCAAACTTAGGGGATTCTACGGCAGCAGTCACTCACTTGTTAAAATCACTTCTGCTGTCACTACTCCTGTCAGCCTTGTAACAGAAGGAAGGTGCCCCCATACAGTAAACCATTGCACCCAGGGCAGCTTCCCCTTCCGCCCACCCCTTGTCCCAGCCCTGGCTGTATATATAGTGTATGCAGCCAAGCAATGATTAATATAAATTGTACAGCACAGTGTTAGAAATATAATGTAAAGCTCAGTGCCTAACGTCAAATGGCAAGAGATATAAAATGTACAGCAAAGTGGGTACAGCTGAAAAGGTAGTTTGGACTGTCTATTGTACAGCATTATACTATATAAAGCAGAACACTGTAGAGTATATAATGTATGGTATGTTGCATACAGCTGAGCAATTTGAAAAATATGCTGCATATTATATACATATAAGAAAAGAAGAACACAGCATCATGCACTGGTGTGTGCAACTGAGCAGTGTGTGGAATATGTAACATTGAACACATGATGTAAAGCCAAGCAGTGTGAAGTATATATTGTACTCTGCACTGTATAGCCTAATTTGTACATTAGACTATTTACCCTCCACTGTTAATACTATGTTGTTCATTATAGCCCTGACTAAAGCACTTTATAGGCTATGTTGTATGTTAAACTCCTGAACGTCGCGATATATATATGCTGTGTTGCAGGTTGTACTCCTGACCATTGCACTGCATTCCACTATATACACAATGATGTGCATTATACTCCTGATCCCTGCACTGTATGTACTATGTTATATACTGTATATGCTAGGTTGTATATTATAATAAACTGGGCAGAGTCCTAATTGGTTTTACTGCATGGAATTTTCGACACTTACAAAACCTTCAACCATCAGCAGCCAGAACAGGCGTCGCAGTACTCTGCAGAACAGTCAATGTCAAATTAGGTTTTCTAAATATTTTATGCCAAATGTGTTTACATATGGTAAATGGTAACTATCGCTGTATTCTCTGCAAGAGCGATTGGGTTGTCATACATTAAATAGACTGTATTAACTAATTATTGTAAATAGCTAAACAAATACAGGAGTATTTTTACTAATGAACAATACATTTTTGGATGTGGTTCGGTCCTTGTTATGATGAATCCTCCATTATATACAGTGTAATTCAGTGAAATTATATTCTACAAAAGCTTAACGGGGAGCATAAACTCACTCTCTTGTAAAAACATGCTCATTTTAAATTAATACTCCACCCCCAATTTAATTCTTCACCTATCATGGCTTGTTGGATGCCGAGCAAAAAAAACGTGCCCCATGATAATTTTTTTTAAATGTTAGAAACAATGCATGTGCAGGGAGATGTAAAAACAATAGGCTTTTGTCTTGCACATAAATAGATGTTTAAAGTGTACACAGTTTTTCTTTGATTACAAAGGAAATATTCTTTATATACTACTTCTTTATAAATCAAACCTATTAAATTACTTAAAACATGTAATATATCACACAGTTCCCATAGGGACAAGCATCTGAGGCTATGCTTACACCCATGCTGGTCAACACATAATATGTACTATGAATGCAATCCCTGATGTGCATATAAAAAATTCAAATATTATAGATTGAATTACTTTTTCAGAAAATGAAGACTTGGAGGCAGAGGATCCAAAATTAATTAGAATGTAACATTACACAGTAAAAATAAAAGAAATTGAAAAATCAGCCTCTCTGACAATTGTGTGTATATGTGGTTTGCTTTTAAAATTACACAATTTGTAAAATGATTAGAAATGTCATTTATTCTAGACAGTTGGAGTTTTCAAAATGAATAACAAGGAGGATTACTTGCTCCAAAAGTCTAATCCTGTACTGTTATAGCCTTGATCACACTAATCAACATTTCATTTCTTTTACAACACAGGAAATCAATTTAAAAATACTGCAATGTGGACTCAGTAAACTCTTATTAAAAATCCCACTGTTTTCAGTCCTCTACTATTTTCAGCTTTCTGAAAATGAGCGTTTTTAATGAGACTAATTGCAATCTTCCAGCCTTTCATATCGTAACAGACTTTTTAAAGTGAATGACAAAAGTACTAGCTGGGTGGTCTCATTTTGAAACTGCCAAGCATGATTTGCTACTTCACATTTGCTATCACCATCATTCCTTGCTGAGCAAAGGTCTATTTTCTGTGATGAATCACTTCTATAGTAAGGAAAATAGGGTCAGGCAGGATCGATGCTATTGGTAAAGAAGACCGAGAAACACAAAAAAGAAGAAAAATGATCTGAGGTCATTTCCTTTGGTCACTTAAGTTTAATCATGGTATTCAAAAGAAGATTGTGTTAAATGGTCTTGTCTTGTTAATGACTAAAACTTTAGTCAAGGCATAGGCAGAGGTGAAGATCTGATACCGCTGGAATAAATAAAATATGAAATTACACACAGTGAGCATAATTATTTATTCTTTTGTTAAGTCTTGGATAAGGTGGGAGAAACTCCAAGCACAGCGGGAGACACAGAAGATCGACAATACTTAAGTGTATGTGCAAGGACAGGATTTATAACATATTTGAGTTTAGCAACTGAGTAACGTTAAAGCGAAACTACTGACAAACAGCGAAACAATGCAAATGCAATACACATATGGGAGCTATTGCAAAGCATTTGTATTTCTGTCCATATAGTTCTGAGATTTACACTGCTCTGCCACACAGAACAGCCCTGTTGAGGAAAGTAGAAAAATAGCACTGGACCCATACCGTTATCTCATTGGTATCTTAAAGTATTGATATTGATAGAAATGATCTGGTTCTTGGGCAGACAGCTTGTGCACCTCAAAGGATCTCAATGATAACCTTAGCTTGTAGTGTAATGGAAGAAAAAATGTTAATTGAAATGCCACCCCACCGCTAAGAGATCCAGAAACAACTCTATTCCAATAAAAGTCAGGGGGACGATCCAAAAGGTATAAAAGCATTTTCAGGGGTCAAGAGCATCAGATTCATTAGAATAATCCTGAAGAAGGGGGTGCTCTTGAACCCCTGAAATGCATTGGTTACTTATCTGGATTGCCCCCCTTTTATTGAAATACATTTGTATCTAGGTCTCTTAGCAGTGGTGTGGTGCTTCAGTTAAAATTTTTGTTACACAATACAACCCCATCTGGAAAGGCAGGAGACTTAAGTTTTCACTAATGCATGTAAGGAACAATTACAGGTCTTGCCCTTCCCTTTGTTTGTAACTGGACAGTGAAAGCGGTAGGAGACCGATGGGCTTGTCATTTTCTCAATCTGATCTCCCCTCTCTTCCTATCATCATCTTCCCTGTTAGGACATGATCACTACAGAACAAATGAGTGGCTCTTTGTAGTGCCCCCCCGCCAGTAAGAGCTCTTCTGTACAGCAAAATGAGAAAGAGGCTGACATAAAGTAAAATCAAGTACTTACACTGTTGTTTATATTGTATTAATGAATACAGAGCTGCAATAATTTGTGTATATCTGCCCAAAGTGCGACTTTAAAGCTGAACTCTAAAGACACAATGGAATACTGCAATCATTAATACCTCATTAGATGTATTTTTCCAAAATACCAGCAGTGTAATTACCTGCATTTGACCTGGTATCAATTCCTTGCAGTCCCTGTACAGCAGGGCTGCATTGTGAAAAGAAGCAACGCAAGGAGCCAATCAGATGTGCTAACAAGAAACCTGTGGATAGAAAGCATAGTGACAGAGAGATAAATGTAAATGCAAACGGAAAAAGTTAGGTGTGGCCTTGTTCTGGGGTGCTGTAATTGCATATCACTGTGTAACAATCTGTGTGTCCCTATATTATACTCCCAATACAATTAATGAAATGATAAGCATCAAATTTAATAAATGTGCTTAAAGTGCCAAGTGCCTGGTGCATATACTGGTGTGTGCTGACAGTACACATATGCAAAATAGGTAAAAATTCTGTGATTATATAAAGTCCATTTATCAATCCAAATGGTTAAAAATAACAATAAAGTGACAAGTGCTCTTCAAAACCGTGCCTTAGTGATCCTTACACATAAATGGAATTCATGTGAAAAATTAATAAGCATTCTGTGATCATATACAGTCCATAAGTTGATTCAAATAGTCAAAAATAAAACTAAAGATAAAAATAAAAAAATAAAAATAAGAATAAAAATAAAGTGACAGGTGCTCTTCAAATCCGTGCTCCGTGATCCTCATAGGCCCTCTATAGGTATTGCACTAACCCGAACCACTCACCCCGCAAAGGGTTATTTCCCTTTTACAGTATCTGCCACTGTGCAGACATCTCCAGGTCTGTGTCTGCGATATCAGCTATATCTTTCCGTGCTTGTGATGTCAGGTATACTGTGAAAGCGAAATACCCCTTTGCAGGGTAAGTGGTTCAGGTTAGTGCAATACCTATAGGAGGCCTATAAGGATCACAGAGCATGGATTTGAAGAGCACCTGTCACTTTATTTTTATTCTTATTTTTATTTTTTTTTATTTTTATGTTTATGTTTATTTTTATTTTTGACTATTTGGATCAATGTGTGGACTGTATATGATCACAGAATATTTATTATTTTTTCACATGAATTCTATTTATGTGTAAGGATCACTAAGGCACGGTTTTGAAAAGCACTTGTCACTTTATTATTATTATTTTTAACCATTTGGATTGATGAATGGACTTTATATAATCACAGAATTTTTACCTATTTTGCATATGTGTACTGTCAGCACCAGCACACCAGTATATGCACCAGGCACTTGGCACTTTAAGCACGTTTATTAAATTTGATGCTTATCATTTAATTAATTGTATTGGGAGTATAATATAGGGACACACAGATTGTTACACAGTGGTATGTTATTACAGCACCCCAGAACATCATCACACCTAGCTTTTTCCATTTACACTTGCATTTACATTCCACCTAGGTGCTTGTACCAGTAGGAGCAGTAGTTCATTTTCAATTATATCTATTGCCATGGACCACCCATGCATTTTACAGAGAGATAAATGTGTTGCTCTTTTTTTCACTGTCTAATTACAGACTATGGGACTCAAGGAAAGTGGGTTGAAAATGCTGGTCTTCAGATTGAGGATTTTAAGTAGCAGAATTGCAGGAGAAATGTCTGGACTAAATGTCAACATTATAGCAAAAGATGGTTTTGTTATATTATATGTGAATGGGATATTTATTGTTGTCTTGCTATTTTTGGCTGGAGCACTGATTTAAAGGAAATCTGTACTTAGAGAAAAATATAGGCTGCTCTTGCTGACCTTGCCTTCTAAAAAATTCTGCTTGTTTAACTGCCTTGCCAATCCAATGGTTTCAGTGGTTTCTGCTTCACTGACCTGGAACAAGTATACAGACAAGGAGCTCTGACTTAACTCTGATTTACTTTCTGCATGCTTGTTGCAGGTTGATAATTCAGAAGGTTTTAAGAATAGAGACAGCCAGGCAACTTGCATTTTTTTGAAGGAGATCAACAATGGTAGCTTATGTATGACTGTACTTTTCAATGTTTCTTTTAATCTTTTTCTATCTCTACAAACTAAAATAATCAGAAATGAACAAATAGCAGAGAAAATGAATTTTATCTAAATACTTTTAATGGCTTTGGGTAACATAATGTATTGAATTGATGGCTTTTGACACGGGAACCATTGCTTATCTTTTTTTCACATCAATTATGTGATTATATTGTTTCATTTTAATCTGCCTATTTTACAGCACTTATAAAAAAAAATAAACACAAGGATACAAAGCAATTTAACAAGCAATAAAAGAGACAAATGCAACATAAGGCTGGTTGACTTAGAGGATTATGGCTAACACTGTTAATGCATACTTCATTGTCCGCCTTATTCACATGTGACTAACGCTCATAAGCCAATCTATTTAATCATTTTTGCTAGTGTGCTTTTTGTATTTGAGGATAAAAAAATCCTCATTTGTAGTCAGTAATCCTCATGCCATGCAGGCTCTAATTTTAGGGTTTTCAGTAAGAGCTGCTGCTGTGGGAGATTCATCAATGTACTGTAGCTGCCTTCATAAATTATACTCCATTAAATTGAATGACAGTTAATGTGCAATTGTGGAGCTATTGTTGCTGTTGCCCTCTCTTCAGCTGTACCCTTGGCATCAAGATTAAAAAAAAAGCGCCTTCTTGCTTGCAATATTATTTGATTTTACACAAAGTAAAGAAGCCCGCTGAGTGACATAAAGAAAAAAAAATCATCACTGACATGAACTATTCTTTTCACTCAAGAATAGATCTATGGATTATTAAACAGAGACAAATTATAACTAAGTTGGTTTCTGCAAAAATCTAATTAAACTTTGCTTTACACATGCTGAGATGTCAACTTCTCCAAGTCCCTTAGTAATCTAATGATCTGACTGTTTTTGAAGACAGGTTTTCTTTACTAAATTTGCATTAATTGAACTCTATGTAGTAGTAAAAAAAAGCCTAACATTATTTTATTTGTGACTTGGTGTTAGATGACATCTCTGCATAAATTCAAGATCAGCTTTAGGTTACATTTCCCTATGTGTAAAATTTAGCTCTGGTGCCTTCCCCCCGCCAAGTGGAAAAATCAAACCCTTTCACTGCACTCAACTACCGCCACCTAATTTGACATCAAGATGATAAGCCTGTACATGGAACTCCTCCCTGATCTTCTTTACATCATTCAAATTGTATACATGACATAAGAAATCATTGCAGCAAAACATAGATCGATAATACCCCAATGTGATATGTTTTTCCCATTGTGCCAAGCTGCCCTAATAATGCATTGGTACCAGAAGAGTGAATCCAGTTTTTGCCAACATCCAGAAAAGAATAACTGTAGCATGTCATTTAACTTTTTGTGATTAGAAAGAAGAAAATGTAAGGGAAAGTGGCTTGGCTTACTATAATATATGTGTCTAAATAGTTGTCATGTAATGACCAAAGCTTCTAACATTCTAGCTTCCCATATGTAGTTCCATTTTACTTTTACAATTCAAAATATATATCACATTTTTAATACAGATGGCTGCATACAGGGGTGGGAAGAGAAAATTGTTTAATGATTTTTATATGGGCTACACTATTAATCCACTTGGAGTTACATGTGAGAAGTCAGAAGGCTGTAAGGGGTGAATTTATCGTTTGTTGCCTTCAATGTGAATATGTATAATAAATTATAATACTAAATATTTAAATAATTGCTTCTCTTTCTGTTTTCCCAATTGTCTTTGATTAAGGTTGTAACATTTAACTATAGTGAGCATGGTAAAATTGGCACAACATAGGAGGAACCTTTTTTTTATGATAACTTTTTTCAGATTTTCAACAAAACAATACCCTACATACTTTAAACACTGCCCTTTTTAAGGAAAGCCAAAGAAAAAGTACTCATAAAACAAATGCCTGCGCCACAAAGACTGACTTGTAAAATGAAAATTACCTTTATTATAACTCACATCATACCATATAAATGTAAAACACCTCATGGATATTACCCACATTTAAAAACATACAGTACAACACCCCATCACCCCCCAGAAAAAAAGAGTATAAATGCAACAGTCCCTATATAAATGTATCACCCATTAGGGAACTCAACTATATCCCTTGATGACACAGACCCATGTACCCTTAGGCTGGCCACAATGAAAGGCCACTCTAAAATGTGCAGTTTTACTGTATAGGGGGGTCCGAAAACCATTCAGTATCTGGTGTGACCACCATTTGCCTCACACAGTGCAGCACATCTCCTTCACATAGAGTTGATCAGGTTATTGATTGTGGCCTGTGGAATGTTGGTCCATTCCTCTTCAATGGCTGTGTGAAGTTGCTGGATATTGGCAGGAACTGGTACACGCTGTTGTATACACCAATCCAGAACATCCCAAACATGCTCAATGGGTGACATGTTCGGTGAGTATGCTGACCATGCAAGAACTGGGATGTTTTTAGCTTCCAGGATTTGTGTACAGATCATTGCAACATGGGGCCATGAATTATCATGCTGCAACATGAGGTGATGGTCATGGATGAATGGCACAACAATGGGCCTCAGGATCTCATCACGGTATCTCTGTGCATTCAAAATGCCATCAATAAAATGCACCTGTGTTCGTGGTCCATAGCATACGCCTGCCCATACTATAACCCCACCGCCACCATGGGCCACTCAATCCACAACATTGACATCAGCAAACCACTCACCCACACAACGCTATACACACTGTCTGCCATCTGCACTGTACAGTGAAAACCGGGATTCATCTATAAAGAGAACACGTCTCCAAAGTGCCAGACACCATTTAATGTGAGCATTTGCCCACTCAAGTCAGTTACGACAATGAACTGCCGTCAGGTCGAGACCCCAATGAGAACGACGAGCATGCAGATGAGCTTCTCTGAGATGGTTTCTGACAGTTTGTGCAGAAATTCTTTGGTTATGCAAACCGATTAGTGCAGCAGCTGTCCGGGTGACTGGTCTCAGACGATCTTGGAGGTAAAGGTGCTGGATGTGGAGGTCCTGGGCTGGTGTAATTACACATGGTCTGCGGTTGTGAGGCCGGTTGGATGTACTGCCAAATTCTCTGAAATGCCTTTGGAGACGGTTTATGGTAGAGAAATGAACATTCAATTCAAGAGCAACAGTTCTGGTGGACATTCCTGTCCAATTGCACGCTCCCTCAAAACTTGCGACATCTGTGGCATTGTGCTAAAACTGCACATTTTAGAGTGGCAAAGGAGAAGTGCTCACTAACACAGATTTAGACAGATTTGTTAACAATATTTGAGAGAAATAGGCCTTTTGTGTACATAGAAAAAGTCATAGATCTTTGCATTCAGCTCATGATAAATAGGGGCAAACACAACAAAAGTGTTGCGTTTATAATTTTGCTCAGTGTATATACTCACTGGCCACTTTATTAGGTACACCCTGCTAGTATCGGGCTGGACTACCTTTTGCCTTTAAATTCTTTTGCCTTAATTCTTTGTGGCATAGATCCAATGGAAAATTCCTCCAAGATCTTGGTCCATATTAACATGATAGCAGTTGTTGCAGATTTGTTGGCTGCACATCCATGATGTGATTCTCCCCTTCCACCACATTCCAAAGGTGCTCTATTGGATTGAGATCTGGTGACTGTGGAGGCCATTGCAGTGAACCCATTGTCCTCTTCAAGAAACCAGTTTGAGATGAATTGAGCTTTGTGACATGGTGCATTATCCTGCTGGAAGTAGCTATCAGAAGATAGGTACACTGCAGTCATAAAGGGAAGGACATGGTCAGCAACAATATAATCAAGTAGGCCGTGGCTTTTAAACAATGCTCAATTGGTACTAAGGGGCCCAAAGTGTGCCAAAAAATATCCCCTCATGCCATTGTACCTCCAGCATGAACTGTTGATACAAGGCAGGATGGATCCATGCTTTAGTGTGGTTTATGCCAAATTCTGACCCTATCATCTGAAAGTCACAGCTGAAATCGAGACTCTTCAGACCAGGCAATGTTTTTCCAATCTTCTATTGTCCAATTTTGTAGTCTCAGTTTCCTGTTCTTAGCTGACAGGAGTGGCACCATTGTGGTCTTCTGCTGCTGTAACCCATCTGCTTCAAGGTTTGATGTGTTGTGCATTCAGAGATGGTATTCTGCATACCTTCATTGTAAACAGTGGTTATTTGAGTTACTGTTGCCTTTTTATCAACTCAAACCAGTCTGCCCATTCTCCACTGACCTCTTTGACATACACAAGGCATTTTCCTCCACCCAACTGCCGCTCACGAAATATTTTCTCTTTTTCAGACCAGTTTAGATGGTTGTGAGTGAAAATCCCAGTAGATCAGCAGTTTTTTAAATACTCAGACCAGCCCGTCTGGCACCAACAACCATGCCACATTCAAAGTCACTTAAATCCCCTATCTTCTCCATTCTGATGCTCGGTTTGACCATCAGCAAGTCATCTAAAGCATGTCTAGATGCCTAAATGCATTATGTTGCTGCCATGTGATTGGCTGATTATCAATTTGGGTTACCAAGTAATTGAACAGGTGTGCCTAAAAAAGTGGTTGGTGAGTGTATATTATAGTATTATCTGTATATTACAAAGTACAAAATATGCAATTTTACAAAAGCAATAACAAACACAACCCCAACCAATAAACTAACTATAAAAAAAAATACAAAATGAAAATGAATTAAACATTAAAGAAATGCAAAAATCTAAAAGAAAAACAAAAGGAAAATAATAAAAAAACAAACAAACAAACAAAAAAGCCTGGTGAAAGGTGGTATACCCTAGATGGCAGAGAGCTCTACATATATCGTGGCTCCAGCTGCTTCACTTCAGCAAAGTGGCAATTTGTTGGTGCTGGTTCGTTTTTTGAATGCCCTTTTCTAAGAGGCTGCTATAATGATCTAGGAAACAATTAGATATTGCATTCTTGTCTCAGGAGACTGCTAAAGAGACAACAAATTTCCAATAGACTGTCACATACCCCAAGCAGTGATTTATTGAGGTCCTTCCAATTTAAAAATACTTATCCTGTTTTTACAGCAAATGTGTCCATTTTTACAACAACAGAACTACAACAAGCTTTGACTGTGCAGGGAGCTATGTAACGAAGCAACTACAAAATCCACTTGCAGGAAAAAATGGTACTATGCACACTGTACATGCTAATATGACACTGTTGAGGCCCCTTTTCACACTTGTGCGACTTGCAATTTTGCTGTGATTTGAAGCAATGCCTGTGTAATCTTGAGGTCTATGGACCTCAAGTCGCATCAAAGTCAGACCAAAGTAGTGCAGGGACTACTTTGAAGTCACTGCGACGTGAAGTCGCACATATATGAACGGTACTCATTGGAAATAATGGGGTACGACTTGTCATGCAACTTTGCAGTCCCAAGATGCAGGACAAGTCACACAAGTGTGAAAGAGGCCTGAAGTGAAGCTTCTGAATTGCAAAAAAGTTAGTATTTGCACAAGAACTAAGAGGAACTACAGAGGTACTGTCAAAACTCTGTAACGATAAATGTATTTTCTGGCAACCTATGGTGCATGCTATCAAGTAACAATCTTAAAACAGTAAATGTGTCCACATTACAAGTTCATTTTAATCACACAATACCGAATAATATAAGATAGTATCTATAATATTAATTTACCAATATAATTTATTTAAAGTTAAAGTGACACCTGCTAACAAGAAAAATGGTGATAGAAGGAGAAAGCAGAGTGACAGAGTGATGAACTCATCAGTCTGCAGCTCCTCTTTTCACTGTCCAGTCATAAACTGGGGGCGGGACAAGACCTGTGAGTGTTATTTAACTGCAAGAGAAAAAAATCAGGTCCCCAGCCCTGCCGGACGAGGCTGTGCTGTGCGGAAAAGCTGTGTAACTCTCAGAACCTGGCAAACAAAGCAGCTCTCTGACATGTATTTCTTCTGTGTATTTAGCTGTTAGCCTGGAGTTTAGCTTTAAGTATCAATCTTTTGCATAATTTTATTTATTTCCATAGCTCAAATGTTTCACATATTGGACTGGTTTAGGCGTTGCATAGGGTTTCATAAATTATGGTAAACCTAGTTAAGATCCAGAATACTTTCAATGTCATGCTAATATGCAGCCAGACCTTGATTTCACCCCAAACAGTCTATGCATTTCCTAGTAAACAATTCATTTGCTAGACAGAGCCATAAAAAGTGGATAAGACTTTCAATTTAGGCTCACTGTTGTATTCAACAAGCTCATTTAACGTCAATGTTTCCACACAGCTATAGTTTCAGACTGTGCTCATTTCCAAATCTATGAGACGCTTAGCACATTTTTCAGAGCACTACAAAGTCATCTAGCTAAAAATGCATTTCAACTTGCCCATTTTTTAAACCAAAATGTTGATGAATATGCAGTCTAATTGCTGAACTGTATTTGATTAGTTTACAAGATTATTCATGCATCGTTAATAGCTCCAAACAGCAAAAGAATCATGTACACTTATTATAGAGGCAGTGTTCTAAGAACAGCTGGTCTTGTCAAGAAAACCAGATCAGCTTAGCAATGTTCTCCACAATTTGTAAGGTGGGGGCCTTGAGAACGTACAGTTTTTTCTTTTATGATGGAATAATACACATAGGTGTAAGTGTATCCTTAAAGCGTAACTCCATTTTTGTTAAGAAAAAACATCCCCCCGGGTGATCTATGTACATTGCAAGGATTTTAACAAACTTTGTTGCAGATTCCTACCTTTTGCTATTCTGCAAGACATGTTCTTATTGGCAGTATCTCATCAAAAATGATATTTTTGTTGCAGGAGATGCCTGAAATCTGACTTGTATCTTAGTGCAGACTTCTGGGAAAATTGGTGAGTCAATCACACAAGCAGGAAATGATGTTTCTGGGGGGAGTTCTGTACAAATTCTGTGTACAGAACTCCAGGTAGCCATATTGCATTACATTTTTAGAAAATTACAGCAGATTGAAAATAAAAGGTCATTTTTTAATAACAATTGCAATGTGACTTGTATCGCAATTATATATATATATATATATATATATGTAGGAAGGCCAGTATGGTGGCCTGAATTTATGGGAGGAGCCCGGGGGGTATTTAAGCAGCCCGCTCACCTGTGGTGCTTGTCGGTTTCCTGTGCGCGATACACGTCACTAGGCCGACTATTCGACATAGCAACGTCCGCAAGTTCTTGCCTCGCAAGTTCCCGTTTTCGATACTCCATACTCAAAACTTTCGAAGTCCGCGTTTTTCGTTCCTAGTTTGTACCACGCGTCTGGCTTGGCTGTCGCAGGGAAGGTCTCGTCGGACTTTTCGTTTTCATATCATGTCACAAACCGTGAGTTCAAATTTCGTTTCACCCGCATCTCACAAACTGCAATGTATATCGCTCGTACTTTCGATATGTCACAAATTCGACAGCACAGCGACGCTGACGTCGCTTCATTTCTAGCATGTCGGTATCGATAGACAGCCATAGCCAGTCGCAAGTTGTAAATTATCAAAGCAAGTTAGTTCGATACCAATCATTTCTCATTTCTGAAACATTCTAAACTCATTTCTGACATTTCAAATCATTTCTGAAACATTCTAAACTCATTTCTGACATTTCAAATCATTTCGGAAACATTTCTAAACTCATTTCTGACATTTCAAATCATTTCTCATTTCAGTCACCTACCGCGCTCCGATTCGAATCCAGTCGCACCAAAGATGCGCCGATTCGTTCCGGTGTGCCCCAGTTATTACGGCCTCATTTCTATACATGCTCCAGAGTTACGTTATTGTCAGTCAATTGTACCTCTGTCATGGTTATCATTTCATTTCCACGTATCACGTTCCGACATGAATTCAGTCGCATAAAAATGCACCGATTCGTCTCGGCGTGCCCCAGGATTGGCCTCATTTCTATACATGCTCCAGAGTTACGTTTTATCAGTCATTTGTACCTCTGTCATGGTTATCATTTCATTTCCATGTATCACGTCCCGACATGAATTCAGTCGCATGAAAAATGCACCGATTCGTCTCGGCGTGCCCCAGGATTGGCCTCATTTCTATACATGCTCCGGAGTTACGTTTTATCAGTCATTCGTACCTCTGTCATGGTTATCATTTCATTTCCATGTATCACGTTCCGACATGAATTCAGTCGCATAAAAAAAAAAAAAAAAAAAAAATGCACCGATTCATCTCGGCGTGCCCCAGGATTGGCCTCATTTCTATACATGCTCCAGAGTTACGTTATCAGTCATTTGTACCTCTGTCATGGTTATCATTTCATTTCCACGTATCACGTTCCGACAGGAATTCAGTCGCATGAAAATGCACCGATTCGTCTCGGCGTGCCCAGGATTGGCCACATTTCTGATACATGCTCCAGAGTCTGGATCATAGCTAATCGCAGACATCGGGGGATTGATCCACATCTCTGTCATGCAATTTCTACCATTTCACTCCCACAACGCATCACCGTTTCGAAACCAGTCGCATCTGAGGTGCACCGATTCGTCACGGCATGCATCACTGGTTCCGATCGCATTTCATACCTATACCAGAGCTCGGTTAGTTGCCAGTCGCTAACACGGCACAACCAATTCGAGCCTCGGTTAAAACAATCATTTCTCTAATTTCATTTAATATTGCACTCCTATTCGAGTCCAGATGCATCAAACAAGCACCGATTCGTCCCAGGAGCACCAATGTTTTCAGTTGCCTCATTTCAATACATGCTCCAGAGCCCGGTTCACGGTCGAATAAATCATGACGACCAGGCCGGACCTCTGTCATGGAGTTCATTCATAATCAAGGCAAACATTTCGAATCATTTTATTGTCACAAGATTATACTCGGGACGACTTATACTCGAGTATATACGGTAGTATAAATAAAACGTTTGGGCCTCAGCCAACACCTGCATCAGAACTTGGTTAGCTATCAGTTGCGGCATAACCAGTTCGTGCCTTTGCCAGGGCAAACATTTCACGGTTACATACCACACTCCAATTCAAATCCAGTTGCATCCGTGATGCACCAGCGTTTCTTTTGCCTCATTTCAGTACATGCCCCAGAGTCCGGGTCGCTGTCAGTTGCAGCTGCGGCACGACCGATTCGTGCCTCTGTCATGGCGAAACGTTTTTCATTTATTTCACTCTAAAGCAAACATTTCAATTTATTTAATTGTCGCATGCCGCGCCCCGATTCAAGTTCAGGGCATCCGTCAGACATCGATTCATCCTGGCAAGCCCCAGTTGACGCGGCCTCATTGGCGCAGTCATGGCACACCGGTTCGTGCCCCTGTCATGGCACAAACAGTTCACTCATTATTTAATGCTATGCACCTGTCGCTTAAACATGTTACAATTTACCTTTCAAACCAGGTAGTCAAACCCTCCACCGGTTCTCATCTGTCATTTCCTCTAGGGCAGTCAAAAAAAAAAAAAAAAAAAAGGGGGGGCCACACCCCGTCTTCCTTCGAAGCTCAGTCATGGTCCCGATTCATTCGTTGAAACCTTCGCCTCGCTACTATACCCCCTCATATTCACAGCACATCCAAGTATAACTTTTCGCAATCGTCGCAAATACGCATTCAAACACAACTTCTTGCATTTCATTGCAAGCACACATCGAAACATAACTTCTTGCTATTGTTGCAAGCACACATCCCATCATGTCTTCTGGCAATCGTTGCAAGTACGCATCCAAACAGAACGTCTTGCAATCGTTGCAAGCACACATCCAAGCACAATTTCTTGCAATCATTTCAAACACGCATCCAATCAAAAAAAAAAAAAAAAAAAAACTTCTTGCAAACGTTGCAGGCATGCATTCAAGCATAACTTCTTGCAGTCGTTGCGAGTACGCATCCAAGCTTAGACTCTCGCAGTCTTGCAAGCACATGCAGCAATACAAACTTTTCACAGTCACTACAAACACATCTCCACCGACAGAAGCTCCCTTGCAATCGTTGCAAGCACACATTCAAGCACAAATCTTACAATCATTACAAACACGCATCTTAGCATAACTTCTTGCAATCATTGCAAGCACGCATCCAGTCACAACTTCTTGCAAAATGTTGCAGGGACACACCCAAGCATAATTTCTTGCAATCATGGCAAGCACGCATCCAAACACAACTTTATAATCGTTGCAAACACGCATCCAAGTATAACTCCTTGCAGCCCGTGCAAGCACATGCAGTAATACGGACTTCTCGCAGTCACGGCAAACACATCACCATTGACACAAACTCCCTGGCAATTGTTGCAACACGTATTTAAGCACAACTCTTGCAATCATTACAGGGCTCGCATCTTAGCATGACTTCTTGCAATCAGTACACATTTCCAGTGCCACACAATCAGTCACACATCATTCTTCAGTGGCACTTAATCGGTCACTTGTCTCCAGTGGCATTTCATACGAGCCACTCATCAATTTCTGTCTCATTTCTCGCTTAGGTCAGTTGAGTTCAGGTTCCACCCCGCACCAGGTATCGTATTGCCACACACAGCTGGCTCCTCATGAACGTCATCAGGCTATACCTAGCCAACATCCAGCATTTCTTGCCCTCACAGGACTCCAGAGAGCCATCCGTGTTTACGGCTCATACAGTAGGATCCTTTCTACGTGGCATCCAGAAGCATCAGCCCATAGCTAAACGGCAAACACTTGCCCATCACAACTGCCATCTTCAGGGACATGTCAAAACCTCAGACATTCCCCAGTCTAGTCATACAAACAGCCATCTACCTGGCCCTCTGTGGTTTTCTACGGCCTAATAAATTCACTTTACTGGCACAGGCAGCCAGGTACTACGTAGACACAACTTGACTCGCTGGTAATACCATTATGTCCTTCAGCTTGTAGTCTCAAAACTCAATAATCCGGAACCGAGGTCTACAATAACCTCCTCTGAATTAACGAATATCACGCAGGCCAGCCTCCCCCTTGACAAACTGACCCGTGTCAGGTTAGTTCCCCAAGACTTCACCCATACACGGGTGTGTACTAACAAGTAGCTGCATTCTTTCCTAAGAATGTGGACCTATCAATGTCGGAAGGTCCCGTACTACGTGGATCGGTGTATCAATGATTATACCTTAACTCTAGGGTCTTATCACCTACGTCGCCCTTGTCACCCCAGGTAGCGACAGATGCCACAGCCACCACAGGCATCACGACAATTTTTGGCCATCATCGGTTTACAAGTACATGGCCCCCAGAGACACTCCTAAAACCCCGGGTTTACCCGGACTTCCTCCCTCTTCAAGTTACACCCGGTCATGGCAACCGCTTAAACTCCAGGGTCTTAACTGGACAGGATAGGCCGTGGCTTTGCCACCGACATCCGGTCTGAGGCGAGCCTCTTAATGAAGCCAGGTCCGCATCGCTCTGTGATGTCCTTCCTGCGCACGCTGGTGTAATTATCTTGGCAACACCAGTTTAATGTCCACTGCATGTTAGTTCCAGGCTGCCATCTTCTGGGACATGTCTACTATATTAACCAGTACGCTTTTGGGCCTTCTCCCCAGTTTGGTCATACAAGCAGCCATTTACTTGGCCTATCACGGGTTCTGGCGGCCCAGCAAGTTCACCCGCAGCAATCCCGCAGGCCAAGTTCTGTGTAGTTGGCTCGCTGCCAACACCATTTCATCCTCCACCCTGCAGTGTCCAAAACCCAGCAATCAAGCTCTAGGATAGACATCCATCTCCATAAAGTAAACAACGTCCAGTGGCCAGTAACCATACTCGACTGCCTACTGTCACTCCTACCGGAACACTCAAACTCTAGTCCCCTGTTACCTTTTCGGGCAACCCTCGAGTGCCTGCCAGTTCATCAAACACCTGGGGTCTTCTACGCTGCCTACACCTCGACCCCAGTCAGCACTCCAGTCACTCTTTAGTATTGGGGCTGCCTTAGTAGCATGTCGGCATGGGTCCCAGACCACATCATCAAGAGACTTAGCAGGTGAAACTCTGCCTACCTCGCCCGGTACGTCCCCACTCCTTAGGTGGAAATGGCACAAGCATTCACCAAACTTGCTCAAATAAATAAAGCCAAAACTAATAAAACCACACCCCTACCTGAATGTTTTTGCCCCCTTATTCTGGCATACCGACCAGCAGACCAAGGCACACTTTCAGGTCCATTTCATATGGTAAGTCCACACTTCCAGGTCTATTTCCGATGGTAAGTTTTATGTTAACTACAATGTTATCTATGTCCATATCGGACATAGGGCTCCACTCATAAGTAGGAAGGCCAGTATGGTGGCCTGAATTTATGGGAGGAGCCCGGGGGGTATTTAAGCAGCCCGCTCACCTGTGGTGCTTGTCGGTTTCCTGTGCGCGATACCCACCCTCCCATCCCCATTTCAAGGCATTCATTTCATTCATTCATTTCATTCATTTCTCTCTACAGAATAATCATTTCTTAAACTAGGGTATGCCCCCTTATTCTGGCATACCGACCAGCAGACCAAGGCACACTTTCAGGTCCATTTCATATGGTAAGTCCACACTTCCAGGTCTATTTCCGATGGTAAGTTTTATGTTAACTACAATGTTATCTATGTCCATATCGGACATAGGGCTCCACCCATAAATATATATATATATATATATATATATATATATATATATATATATATTATATTATTCTTTCTTATTTTGCTATTTTTTTCCCCCACAAAAGTTACCCTATGCACTATATGAATGGTGAATATGATAGAGGCATTTTTACATATCAAGTAAAGAACACAGGTATAACATACTGTTTATATCTATGGATTATAAGAAGCACAAAAGTAGACCTGAACTCAAAAAGTAGTGAAGTGGCAATTCCTTTGCCCTATGCTTTCTTTTTTATGCACATCTTTCAATGCACAGGTCCTCTTTAATAAATAAGGTATTTGAGTATAAACTGAACTGCAGGTTTAAAACCACTATGTTAATATAAAGGGGGCTTACTCCTTACACCCCATATGGGCATCAATGTGACCCTTACCTTGGTTGATCCTGTTTATCCTTACAGAAATAAAAGTGATACTAAAATCTGGTTTAAAAAAAATCTATTCAAGTATGTAATCTCAACTCAGAAAAGTCCCTTCTATTTCTCTCAGCCTCCTCCATATCTCAAAATTCCTTTTTTTGCTACTGTGATCCGATTTCCCCTTAGTAGATGGCTAAATTTGTTCTCCATGGTCTCACTGTAAGTAAGAATGTAGCCACCCTCTCTTGCTTGCTCCCAAGATGGATTAGGAACTTAGGACTGTGGGATGTGTAGTGTCCATAGAGCAGTGCAAATGACCATAACTAGTCAAGTGCAAGTGAGAGAGAAAAGGTGAGGTTTGTGAGCTCACAGAGGACATTGCCAGGAGACAGAAAAACAAAGTAAGAACTGATTTGTTGAAAAGTACGTTAAAGGATTTTTAAGTAATGGATGTGTATGAATTAAGTTACTTTTTCGGATCATCCACAGAGATACAGAGATATAAGGGTTGATTTACTAAAGGTGAATAGAATGTGCACTTTGCAAAGTGCAGCTGCACTCTGCAGGTGCAGTTGCTTCAGAGCTTAGTAAATAAGGTAAAGCTTCATTTTGCAAAGAATACCCAAACACATGCAAGGAAAATGAAAAAAAAAAGCATTCCACATGATTGGATGATGGGAGTCAGCAGAGCTTCTGCTTATTTACTAAGCTCTGGAGCAATTGCTCTTGCAAAGTGCAACTGCACTTTGCAAAGTGCACAGACTATTTACCTTTGGTAAATCAACCCAATAGTGTCTCCACTCACAGAAACTAAATCCTTCTTCAAGTGTTTCACTACAATGTGGCTTGATCATAAGAATCCTGTATATCTATTACAGATTAACCAAAAAGTAACTCAGAAAAGCACAACTCGGAGTGCGGTTCTCATATTTTTACTCTCATCTAAAAATAATGTTTTTTTTAGGCGGAAAGGCACATCTAGAGGAATAACCCCTTCAGTCAACATCTGATATATTATGGGAGATATGGGAGATATTTGATGATATCATTATCATCAGGGAGGGGCCTCCAGATGTGCTATCAAAATTTGTTGAATATTGTAATAGTAATCCGTATAATATTCAGTTCACTTTTGTTTCTGATCCCAAGAATTTGGTATTCTTGGATCTTGTATTATCATGGGATGAGGATCTCAATATTGTATCCAAAACCCATTTCAAAGATACCGCAGGTAATTTTTATTTGCATCATAATAGTTGCCACTTAGCAAGTTAGAAACAGAATATACCATACAGTCAATACCATAGACTCAGGAGAAATTGTACCCATACAGTATATTATCTGGAGCAAGGGAAGACCCTACATAAGAAATTTATTGAAAAAGATTATAGTGACGAACACATTCAAAATGCATCCAACTGGTATTTGGAAGTACCAAAAGGTGATGCAGAGAATCCCAATAACTCCAAAGCACCCAGAGGTTTTACAACTACATTTATCACTAATTACAATAGCCAACATTGGGCAATTAAAAACAAAATATAGGGGGGCGTGGCTTGGCGCGCGATGGAGATGGCAGCCTAAACGAGGAGCTCTGTCAGACCAACGGCCCAAACCAGTCTTTCTGCCGCACTGCAAGCGACGATGAGCAGACAGAATCGTTTCCCACAGCACACCCGTTCCCGCCGCTCTACCGCTGCATCAGCCGGGAGGAACATTTCAGAGATCTTCAGGAATCAAGCCGTGATACAGAGAGTGACTGCAGGAGGGAAGATGGCGCCGGTGCAGCGTGAGGAGGATCTCAGCGAAGATTCCCTGTCTGCTACAGAGGATAATGGTAGGAGAGAGGCACGTCCTGACCATCCACTAACTTATGCAGATATGTCAGTCTTTGCTGCTGACATTAAAGCCTCGTTCTCTGCTGCTATCACGGACCTCAAAACCAACCTGTTAGTTCTCACAGAGAAAATGGCCACTGCTGAAACAGCAGGAAAACACAGAGATAAAGCCATAAACAGGCTGGACAGAGCGGTATCATCTCATGCACTCCACTTTATTGAGATGAACAGACACCTGGAAGACCTCGATAACAGGGGGAGACGGTGTAACATCAGAGTTCGAGGTATACCAGAATCGGTTGATGCAGACCAAATAACTCATGCACTGCAGAGGGTTTTCAATAGCCTCCTGGAGAGACCAGAGGACACGGACATTGAATTTGTCAGAGCGCACAGAGCCCTAAGAGCCAGAGGCCCAGATACACTTCCCCCCCGTGACATCATTTGCTGCCTGCAAAGTTTTTCCCTGAAAGAGGAGATCATGCACAAGGCGCGCAGAAATGAACAGATTGTTTTCAACGGCGCCCACATAACTTTATTTCAAGATCTTTCCCAAATTACGCTGAAAAATCGCAGGGCCCTGCGACCCCTGCTAGAGGCGCTACGAGCAAAAGATCTTCGGTACACATGGCGCTTCCCCTTTGCCCTCTCAGTGTCGCACAATGGCAAACAACACTTCCTCCGTACTCCAAGTGACCTCCGGGAGTTTTGCAGCGCCCTACAGCTAGGTGAGATTGACCTACCGGAGTGGTATCAGGAGTTTCTACTCCCAACTGGTGACAGAAGCCCACCGTACTCCCCTACGGTGACCCCTGAGAAGCATCCAGCCAAGAAACAGAAGCAGAATCGGCAGGAAGGATCAATCGCTGGCACTCCAAGGGGCAAAGCACATTCCTCCAGGATGCTAATAGATGCGTAAACGAGAGAATCCTATCACATACCGATGTTCTGTTTCGTTCAGGTTTCAATTCACACCTTAGCATATGTGCTAAATTGAGCAGATGTTTTGTTTATGCTACAGTTTAGTTTTCACGCAAGGACTCCCCATTCCGGATTGTTGGACACTTGGAGGGAAGGGCTCACTACTATTAGTGTCTGTACGGCAGAGACCTGGGCACCTCCTAACCACACACTTAGGGGGCACTACAAGACCCCTGTGGTGAATCACACTAAACTTTGCTTCACTCCCTGTGAACTTGCTAGCCTAACAGGAATATGGGGGAAAAGATCGTTGCCCAGGACGCTGACATGTATCCCACTCAGAATACATGACATAGCTTGCTGGATGATTTATCTCCACGAAAAGCCCTGTTGGACTGTGGTGAGGGCCCGGCCTACCTATAGACCTAACAAGAACCTCACACCCCCTATCCATTTTGAAAGCCAACACAAACCGGATGGAGACTTTTAGCTCAACATAGAGTTTCTGCTTATACTTCCCTCAGAGAGTTTCTGTTTTTATTCCTTTTTTTTTTAATGTTTTCTCTGTTTCTTTGGTTCCTGCACTAAATGATTCCCGTATGGGAAGGGGGAGGGGAAAGGTAGGGAGGCGACTATGCCTTTCACGTCCTGACCCCACCACCCCCTATATATTTCTACAAGTTATTATAGCTACTGCTTGTCCCGCTCCATTCCATTGGTTGGAGCCCCGCTCTAACAGCTCAAGCGGCAGAAAAGACCATCAGGCACTATCCACTTGCTGAAATGGGCCGTGGTCTGGCTGTCCTAAGTCCCTGACAGTTCATTTCATTCTTTTTTGTTAAGTTGGGTCTGGCATCTGGCCGCGTGCCTCCTGCGTCCCCACAGAGTGTGTCAGAGGGGTTGTAGACCCACTTTCACACACTAAATATTGATCCACTCAGACGTTGTTATTGTCTGGGAGGATTGTAAATCTCACTCTCCGTACTCTTACTTCTAATTTCTTACTATACTCTCATCTTTCAGTCTACTTCTTCCCACTCTTCTTAGTTACTGATTGAGGTGGTACAACTACGTTTAAGTATTTAAAAACAAAATATAGAGGTGGGATGTTGCTAACTACTGTGTGGTGCTATACGGAATGTCCGAGTAAGGGAATCTGACAGAAGATCTTATAACCCCACACTTTTTTGGGCTAATTTACTAAGGAGTTGAGAATCTTCACACAATACATCGCATGAATGTTCATTGCATTTATCCAATGAAAACAGATGAAATTAGTGGACAGGAGTTTGATTTTTACAGGAGGTGAACACAATTTATCATGGGTCGATTTTTTACTTCTTTAGTAAATCGGCCTCAGAATATAGAGGTTGTAGTTACTGTACATGCTTATTTGTATTAGGTCAAAATCAGTTTTATACTGTATCTTACCTTTCAACAATCAAAGTAAAGATAAATTCACCATAAAATGTTTGCAAAAGTATGCTTGCTTCCTGCTTCGTATTGCTACATGGTGATCATGCTTTACTGCTTGACTTGTTTCGGTACAAGCCTATGGTCTGGTTTAGTAAAGAATAGGTGCATACACTAATAGTCCTACAAGCCTGGTTGAAAAGCTACAGCGTAATCTCAGTAATTACTATGAGCCTGTGATGCTTCAGCTTCTGAATATATGCCAGATAAGCAGTAGCATACCTAAAATGAGAAACCAGTTTCTATCAAGTGTTTTTAGGAATAATGATTTGGCATGCACTTTTCATGTGGGAACAATATAGCCGGAAGTGAGCACTGATATCACTAAGGCCATATTCACACTGTTGCTTTCACAGCTCAACTAAACATGTTATACCATTTTGAATGGCATACAAATACACCTTCCTAAAGCATCTGCATTGCAGCACACAGTAATGCATGGCAATGCACTTTGCATTCAGCAGCCCATTTATATGAATACAACATGCTTTAATGTGCTGCACAGATTTAAATGTTCCTTAAAAGTCGCTGGGCAGCAAGGCTGCTGTTCCTCGCTCCAGCTTGCCGAGGGAAGAGGAGGGGCCGTTGCTTCTCCTCCCAGCTGAACAGGAAGTGGGTCCTGAGACCCGATTGGCCAAGAGTTCTAAGACTCCCTGGCCAATCAGGTCTCGGGATCTGCTTCCTGATTGACCGGGAGGAGAATCAGGAAACAATATGAAATAATCATGTGCTTAAAAAAAAAAAAAGAAACATGCGCCCTGCATGTAGATTAGGGGCTGGGCGCATGGATTAGGGGGCGGTACCCCTGTGCCCCTAATGGACGGGCCGCCACTGTTTTTCATACTATGATATTATGATATGATACTATGATATTGCCACTAGAGATCCATATGTATCTGATTACTGCGTTTTCCTTTTCAAAACTGCACTTATGAAATGTAGTGTTGTGAAAGAATTTTCCCTACTGTAAATGAACCAAACTTTTATATCCTACTATGTACATCTTCACACTGTGATAATGCAAGCTAGGTTATTTTCAAACTGTCCTTGGCATTTAAATCCTTTAAACCTTTCTGTAAAATTATTGACATTTTGTTATAGAAAAAAGGTTACAAAGAAATACACTCCTTTCATTTTTCATGGTGAACACTACTCATACATCTTTACAGAAACATTATGAGATGTAGCATCTTGGCCCTGACATGTTGGCATATGCACATTAGTAATAATTGGAGTACTGGGATAATTTGATATTTTGAAACCAGCGTTTTAATTAGGAACAAACAAACCTGAATTGCTTAATGTTCATCAGCAATAAACCTGGACCGCGACTGCTTTCATTATTTTATCATAAAAATAACCACAGAGGGATGAATTGTTAGTAATGCATGATAGTAAAAAAAAAAAATACATATTCAACAGAAAACCTGTACAAAGCACTCTAAGGAGAGCTTCACGTGGACTTCCCAGACCCTCATCTGTTCCCCCATCCCCTGTATCTGATCGTGATACTAAAAAGTATCTGCTGCAGTTAAATTTGGCATAGTTTACCTACCACTGTTAGTAAATGTGGTGTGTGGGCAATTCCTAAAAGATTAATTATTTATTACCACTGCATATTCATCAAATGGCATCAATGCCAGAACTTATATGTATAGCTTGTGGATGTGAGAACATTTTGAAGCTATTTTTAATGTGCTTATCTTGATCGGTTCAGTTTAACATAACATCAACATAAGATGAGGATGAAAATTAGATTTATCAGTCCAAGTTTAAAAATCTATATTTGCTACATGTCAATACACCTTGCATGTCATTAAAACTAAGCTGCCAACAAACAACTAAATAGACAGTGTTAATGCATATGAGTGTTTTATTTGGCAAAGGATTTATATGGGAAATTTGGATTGCTGCCAGAAGCAATGGTATGGGAATGTTAGGGGATACACATATTAGGTGTGAATCATGTTGTTTAAAAACCATTTCAGCTCTGGAAGGTTTACCCCACTTCATGACCAGGACCAGGCTATTTTTTACGAAAACGGCACTGTGTTACTTTATCTGACAATTGCACGTTTTTTTCTCCTTTTTTTCCACACATAGAGCTTCTTTTGGATCACCACTGTGGTTTTTATTTTTTTCAATATAAACAAAAAAGCCTGACAATTTTAAAAAACAAAACAATATTTTTTATAAAACATACCCAATAAAAAAATTATAAATATTTTTATTTATTAAATTTTTTTACTAGTAATGGTGGCAATCAGCGCCTTATAGTGGGACTGCGATAATGCGGTGGACAAATCGGACCCCTAAATGACACTTTTTGGGGGCCAGTGACACTAATACAGTGATTAGTGCTACAAAATATGCACTGTCACTGTACTAATGACACTGGCTGGGATGGGGTTAACATAAGGGGCAATCAAAGCATTAAATGTATGCCTACGTTGTGCTTACTAACTGTGGGGGAGGTGCTGAGACTAAGGGAAGGCAAAAATCTGTGTTTCTGCTTAGAAACACAGGGTCTGTACCTTCCCCCTGACAAAACGGCGGTCAACCATTCTGCTTTTTCCCCGAATGATCAGTGGGTCCTGGCGGACATCGAGTCTGCCAGACCCGCTGATTGGATCCCCTGTGATTGGACGTGCACCCCAGATCTGGAAGTGTCAATGACGTACTAGGTACGTGATCTGGCAAAGAGCAGCTGCCCTGTATGTGGGCTGGCTGCTAAGCGGTTAAAGTACAGTCATTTAAGTGTAGGCCCCTTACATACATAATGTGCCTGCATTAGTCAATTGAATTTACCATATTGTAATTGATTGGAGCAATCTGGGGCAGCTGTGCATAGTACCCAATCAGCTTCTAACTTCAACCTGTCCAATTAGGGACCTTTCACAGGTATGTGTCTGTGTACAGGCTCCGCTTTGCTCAGAAAGGATTGCTCCGTCGATCCCCGCTGAGCAGGCAGATGACAGGTCGGTCTCTGCACACTGTGCAGGGACTGACCTGTTAGAGCATCGCTCTCCTCTATGGGGGATCGGATGAAGACGGACCATAAAATCTGTTTTCATCCGATACGCCAGATGGATGAAAAAATAGGGTTTCCATCCGTCACACTTTAGCGGATCGGATGTCAGCGGAAATGTCAACGCTGACATCCGTCGCTCTACATACCTGTATGGAGCGTCCGTTCAGGTCCGCCTAAAAAACTGACGGGGGCCCTAAATGGTCCGCCCATGTGAAAGGGGCCTTAAGCTTTGACAAAGAACCTGGAAGCTGATTAGTTTCTCTGCGGAGCTGCATCAGATGTTGCACACTCTAGTTCTGGTAAATCCCCCCCCCATGTCTAGTTTATAATTTTACTCAATGTAACTAATCAGATTTCAGCTTTTTCAATTAGGAAAGAATGAACTTAAAGTGACCCAGTCAGGTAAAGTGGTATTGAACTCAAACTTGCAAAAATCGCTGACAGTCAGGATTTTTTCGATAACAGAAGAGACCCTAGTGTTCTCTTCTGTCATAAATGTCTCCCCCTTGCCTGCACACCGTAATTTAAGCTGCACTGTGTAGTGGTGATATGACTCCTATGCGCATTCTCGGGAGTGATGTCATCGCATTCCGGTCATTCAAGCTGCCATAGAGATGGAACCTGGGAGGAAATCCAGGTGAAGATGGAAGTTCCTGGGACCAGCGGGTAAATGAAAGCGCAGCGATGGAAGGTTCCATTTAATAGGTAAGTCTGTCATATTGCGCTAGTATGCTGTGCTTACTAGCACATTGTGGCATAAACCTGCAGGAGGGCCATTGGGCGGATATTAATACTGTTTTAACTGAAAGTTCACATGAAAAATTCCTGCAATGAAACAGTTTTTATGTTCAACACTCCACTGAACTACTACCCTTCTCTCTACTCCATCGTACCGTAAAAAAAAAAAAAAAAATTGATCCTGTTCCTTTAAAGCATGTTATACAGCCCAGTACTTGTGATGTGTAATTTGCCCCCCCCCCCATGTTACTTAAAAAACCTGACTGATCCTGCCAGTTTCTGCCCTCCCCCCTATAAACTGACCATTGTATATCATGGCTGCTGGATCCTGACACCGTGGTCAGTTTACGTACCTGTGTCAGCCGCAGCCCTGCTCTCTGCTCTCCTCTGTCTCCTATGTCCTCCTCCCCCTTCCCCTCCCTGCCTATCAGCTCCATCCACTCCACGATCCTCCCCTCTTGTTATAAAAATAACAGTGTTTTCCTATTATAGTTCCCTCTCTTATATAACATTAAGCTCCCCAGTGGATGTCATTTATTAAAAAAAGCTGTATAATACCTTATTTCTGAGCGCTGCTTGGCACTCACGTGACTGTCTGCTGGTCTCCTCCTATCCTCGTCCCAGCTGACGTCAGTGGGAGATATCTAGCACCTTTCCCTGCAGCTGTCAGATCAGGAGAGGAGACCAGTGGACAGTCACATGAGCGCTGAGCAATGCTCAGAAATAATGTATTATACAGCATTTTTTTTACAAATGACATCCACTGGGAAGCTTAAATTGTTACTAAATCCAGTAATATGAAAATAGTTCATCTGCCCCCCCCTCCCAGTGCCCACAGCTTATAAATCTTCTTTTTACATAAAATTACTGCCACTATATACCTTTTTGGCTGATCTGTATACCACGGTCACATGATAAACTGCAGGGTTTGGCTGAGTGTTCAGGTAGGAGGAGAATTCCACTACACGACTGTGTCCTCATGCTGTTATGGGAGGCGGATCATCCATAAATCAAGATGTGACTTCCCACCCACTGTATTCTTTTTTTAATTACTGGGCATGGAGGAGGGAGGGCCTGGGCTGTCATTTAAGATCTGTATACACACCCAAATGTGTGATGTCAATACCATGTGACCTGAAAATGTTCTCTCCACAAATAGAGACCAAACTGAGCATGTGCAGCTTTACTACACTCACTGTGTCTTATCTGGCCTTGCCAATAGAGATCCTGCAGGAGGGGGAGGATCTGTGCATACAGAATCAAAGCGCCGTTTTACACAATACAGAGGATTAACCCCTTAAGTTCCACAGTGACTATAACAAGCATTCTATTCTGCATATACAGACAGATTTTACTGTTGCAGGTTTAGTAACACTTTAATGTTATATAACAGAGGGAACTAGCATAGGAAAAAAGTTGGCTTAACAAATACTTTAATACAGGCTGCAACACTGGACTTTTCATTTATTTTTACTCTGACAGGTATCCTTTAAGTAACTGTCATGGGCAAGACAAACACTTTACTTTCTTTTAAATTTTCCAAAGTTAAAACGCCTATATGATAATGCATTTTTGGAAACTTTTTTTTAATGAATTATTACCTTTTTAGTAGTCCAAAGGCAATACTTCTGTCCAACCTCATCATTTCCACGGTTGCATTGGCTCCTGAGATAGCTGTGTCATCAATCCCAGGAGTCAATGGGCAACCCCACTGCTAGCATCGCATTATTTCACAAATGGAAATGACACAATGCTAGGAGGAGTTAGGCGCCATTTTTAATTTGGGCATTCAGTCTTCTGTCTGTATCGGTAGTGAGTAGCAGCAGCATAAACTGCACTTCCCACTGCACATGTGTGAGATCGGGAGGTGCATGCTGGGTAGCCAGCATGCACCGAATCCCGGAAGAGAGTCCCAGCGGGCTTCAGATGCCCACAGTCAGGATGGCCGTGTTGTAGATTATAAGATTAGAATCAGTAATCTATGCTGCACAAAGAACACAAAGGGTACACTTTTGAATATTGTCAGTTTGTAAAGCATGAGCTGAGCATGTCACGGGGAGTTATTTAAAAAAAAAATCTGGAACTCTGGTTTGACATAACTTATTTACTCTTTGGAACAAACCCTTTATTGACATCTGGCGAATGAAACTGGCTCTTTTTAAAGCACACCTCTAAGACCCCTTTCACACTGAGCCGCCCATAGCGTTGGTGGTAAAACGGTATTTTTAGAGGCGTTTTACCATCTGATTTGCGGCACATTTCGGCCGTTAGCGGGGCTCTTTTACCCCCCCCGCTAGCGGCCGAGAAAGGGTTAAAACCGACCGCAATAGCAACGTTTTGCCAGCGGTATCGCAGCACTGCCCCATTGATTTCAATGGGGAGCAGCGGTGGAGGAGCAGTAAACACACCACTCCTTCACCAGACCAAAGGAGCTGCTGGCAGGACTTTTCCTGATGTCCTGCCAGCGCACCGCTCCAGTGTGAAAGTCCTCGGGCTTTCACACTGGAGACAATGGAGCAGCTGTTTGAGGGCGGATTGCAGACGCTATTTTTAACGCTATAGCGCCTGCAAAGCGCCCTCGGTGTGAAAGGGGTCTAAGGAGAGAAATAGGTAACTGCCGTTGCTGACCACCTTGAAAAAGATAGGAAACTGATTGCAACTGAAAAAGTGAGGCAAATTATTCTCTAAAACTGGCCCTACATCGTTTTTTTTTCCATTCAGGCAGTGGTTCTTCTATACACACAAATGAGATGGATGAATCCCCCCCCCCCCCCCCACTGGGATATTTTATTCTGTTGTCAGAATACACTGATGGGTAACTGCAGCCACTGATTGAGAAACATTGTCCAACATATTTGGTTGAGCAGGGACTACCACACACTGAACACAATTTCAGCCTGTCCCCGCTGAACCAGCTTAATTTTGAACAGTGTATGATCAGCTTTAGACAGTGTTAACCAAAACAGATTAACCCTCAAAAACAGCAAGTCGACCAAGACAAAAAGCCAAGGTTAAATGTGCCTAGAGGAGACACAAACTACAAACCTGCCAGGGATTCTAATCTTTTTCTTCTCTTTCTAAAATTGAACAAAATACATTTTGGTTATACGTACACATCAAATATCCAACATACTTCAGTTCAGGTAGCATAAGGCTTTTATAGGTTGCTTTGTTTATTTCTTTATAGATATGTAAATGTTTAGTTTTTTGTTCACATATACTGTGTTATATTTTATTTTTGGTGACAAGTAATATTTATATAACCTTTATTATTGTGTTTATTCCAATCTAGCTTGTGTTCACACATACAAGCGTTTCATTTCAGAACACCACTGAGAACCCTAGGCTTCTTAAAAGGACTTAAAATTTTATTTGCATGTATAATGTTTGAAGCATGCACAAACGTAAATAACAGAGACCTCAAACCACTTATTATTTCGTTGTTACTATTTTCTCACTTTGTTCTGTAAATCTAAAAGGGAACACAAAGTGAGCCAGCAGGCTTGCATGTAAAGTTAGATCTGCAGAAAATAATGAGCAATCGAAAAACCACATTTAATTAAATGATTGAAGATAACTACATCAACATGTTGTGCTTTGACCCAAAACAACATGAAAGTATCAATCTAAATAACAGGCTGATGAATGCTAATGGGTGTTTTTGACTTCCACCAACTTCTGGCTCGACTTGATTTGGGAAAGTTCTTCAGAATAACTTGTCTGATAATTTCTAGTTAAGACAACAATCTTCTCATTCATTAACTCACCTCATGCTTCTGATAGTCACAAGCAAACTAAAATATGCAGAGTGACTAAATCCTGTGAGTATTCTCCACAAGGGCTAAAATTAACATACACTTGGAAATCACTTGTCTCTCAAAATAGGAATATAAATAAGTAAATAGAACAAAGAGTTTAATAACTTACTGAAGCTATTTTTTTTTCATTATACCTTTATGAGCTGATAATGTATTAATAAAAAGTAGTAAATAAAAAGTAGTAAATAAATACATACATTGTAGATACAACTTTTATAAAGCACAATTTGTATTCTTGATGTGTTCATATATGCCCAAATGACATATTGGTTGCCTAATACAAACAACTTCAGCTAGACGGGGCAACTATTCCACGTTTGTGGCTACCAGCTATAAATACTTTAAACATTTTGCTGGAAAAATCCATTGTGTTGGATAAGTTAGCTCCAAGAATGTCTTTCTGCATTCTCCAATCCCTTCCCCACAGCTATCGTGGATGTTTTGGAAAAGACCATTCCCACTTTTCCAGTTGCCTTCCAAAGTCTAGTTTTGACTTCTGCAAAAAGAATATATATTTAGAAATAAAAATGTAAAGTGTATCAATGACCAAAACATTTTAATCTAGTTTTGGAGAGCATGGGGCAAGTTTAGAACCACTGTCAGGATTTACTCCTACCTGGGGCTTTCTGTTCTGGAGGCAATGTTTTACCAGATAGGAAAAAGAAGGAAATCTGCACTAGGGAAAAAAACACCAATAAAGAGCTAACAAGCTCAAGAGTACTCCTGTATAACTTTAAAAAAACAACATTCTATCTATATTGCTATTGGAGAGCTTTTCCCTCACTTTTTGTCCTGTAGACAGCCTTTTTACTAGGCAAGAAGTTGTGGAATGTCTCCAAGGGAATCTTCATTGGCAGTGAAATCCTTTGCCAACCTGTTCAAAATTAACCAAAGTTTTGAGTAGAGGCACACTTTAACATTAATAAGCAATTTATTGTTATACAGGGAAGAGCAAAACTTCAAAAGCATGGTATACTATTAAATTGTGTCCTCTGCATCCCCATTTGTCATCAGTAGGAATAGCTCTATTTGATATGAGCCTGGTTGCAAGCTAATATCCTTAAAGTGGTTGTATTGTCTTTTTTTTACTTTTACCTACAGGTAGGGATGAGCCGAACACCCCCCGGTTCGGTTCGCACCAGAACCCGCGAACGGACCGCAAGTTCGCACGAACGTTAGAACCCCATTGACGTCTATGGGACTCGAACGTTCGAAATCAAAAGTGCTCATTTTAAAGGCTAATTTGCATGGTATTGTCCTAAAAAGGGTTTGGGGACCCGGGTCCTACCCCAGGGGACATGTATCAATGCAAAAAAAACTTTTAAAAACGGCCGTTTTTTCGGGAGCAGTGATTTTAATGATGCTTAAAGTAAAAAAAAAAAAGTGAAATATTCCTTTAAATATCGTACCTGGGGGGTGTCTATAGTATGCCTGTAAAGTGACGCGTGTTTCCCATGTTTAGAACAGTCCCTGCACCAAATGTCATTTTTAAAGGAAAAAATCTCATTTAAAACTGCTTGCGGGTTTAATGTCATGTCGGGTCATGGCAATATGGATGAAAATCAGTGAGACAAACGGCATGGGTACCCCCCAGTCCATTACCAGGCCCTTTGGGTCTTGTATGGATATTAAGGGGAACCCCGCACCCAAATTAAAATAAGGAAAGGTCCCTATATACTCTGAACAGCAGTATACAGGCGGTGCAAACAAGACAGGGACTGTAGGTTTGTTGTTAAGTAGAATCTGTTTGTAATTTTGAACATTTTTAATGTGTTTAGCTCCAGCCAAAAAATCTTTTCTAAGCTTTTTGGAAAACATAGGGAAGGGTTATCACCCCTGTGACATTTGTTTTGCGTCTTTCCTCCTCTTCAGAAGATTTCACCTCACTTTTTTGTCCCAATGAAAAATGTTTTTTGAAAATTTGTGTTTTTTTGTGGAACAAGGATTGGAAAGCATCAGTGGAAAGGAAAAATTGTTTTCCCATATTAACTCTTACAGGAGAGAATTTCCCTTCCTTAGGGGTAGATTTCATCTCACTTCCTGTTGTCTCCTTCCGTTTGCAAGTAGGAGTCGTTTGTAAGTTAGATGTTTGAAAGTAGGGTCCTACCCTATATACTCAGCAGAAATTTGGGCCTTAGGTGTTGCTGTGGCCAAAACACTGTAAGCCCTCACAGGGCCCTGCTGTGAAATATTAGATCAAGAATTGTAATTACATGCCCCTGTTGAACAGGAGCTGAAAAATTAGGCCTTAGGCACTGGTGCTGGTGCCACAACACTGCAACCCCTCACAGACACTCTAGTTGGAACGCAGGAACGAGCCCTGCTGCAAAGTATTGCATCAAAAATTGTAATTACACGCCCCTGTTAGACAGGGGCAGAAAAATTGGGTCTTAGGCACTGGTGCTGGTGCCACAACACTGCAACCCCTCACAGACACTCTAGTTGAAACGCAGGAACAAGCCCTGCTGCAAAGTATTGCATCAAAAATTGTAATTACACGCCCCTGTTAGACAGGGGCAGAAAAATTGGGTCTTAGGCACTGGTGCTGGTGCCACAACACTGCAACCCCTCACAGACACTCTAGTTGGAATGCAGGAACAAGCCCTGCTGCAAAGTATTGCATCAAAAATTGTAATTACACGCCCCTGTTAGACAGGGGCTGAAAAATTGGGTCTTAGGCACTGGTGCTGGTGCCACAACACTGCAACCCCTCACAGACACTCTAGTTGGAATGCAGGAACGAGCCCTGCTGCAAAGTATTACATCAAAAATTGTAATTACACGCCCCTGTTAAACAGGGGCTGAAAAATTGTGCCTTAGGCACTGGTGGTGGCGCCCAGAACCAAAAATGTTCTTACAAGCTATCAGCGTGATGATTGAGGAGGAAGAGGATAATTACTCAGGGATAGTCACTCAGCATCAGCATAGGCAGTCTTTGAAGGGATCTGAGATTTCAAAAAAAATTATTCGGTTACATCTGCATCAGGTGCTTGGTAGCTGGTGGTGATCCAAGACTGATTCATTTTTATGAAGGTCAGCCGATCGACCGAGTCGGTGGACAGACGCACCCTGTGATCGGTTACCACGCCTCCAGCAGCACTGAATGTGCGTTCCGAAAGAACGCTGGATGCAGGACAGGCCAGTAGCTCAATTGCATACTGTGCAAGCTCTGGCCAGTGATCCATCCTCAAGACCCAGTAACCCAGAGGATTTTCGGTGGGAAAGGTGTCCAAGTCTGATCTTGCCCCTAGGTATTCCTGCACCATGTAAAACAGACGCTGGCGATGGTTGCTGGAACCGATCATACCTTGGGGCTGCGGACCAAAAAATTGTCTGAACGCATCGGTCAGACGGCCACCTTCTCCACCGCTCCTTCTTTGACTGACCGAAGCCTCAGCAACACGTTGTCCAGAAACAGGAGTTTGTAACCTCCCAGTCTCTGGGAACGCGTTGCACAGACCTTTCTGCAAGGCCTCCCGAAGATGTTTCATCCTCTGCTCCCTCTGCGATGGCAAGATAAGGTCCGCAACCTTACCCTTGTAACGTGGATCAAGGAGGGTTGCCAGCCAGTATTGGTCCTTCTCCTTGATACCACGAATACGAGGATCCTTACGCAGGCTTTGCAGGATCAGGGAGGCCATGCAGCGTAGGTTTGCTGAGGCATTCGGTCCGGAGTCCTCTGGGTCACTAAGGACAACAACGTCCGCAGCCACCTCCTCCCAGCCACGTACAAGTCCATGTGTTCCTTGGGACTGATCCCTTAAAGACTGCTGATGCTGAGTGCCAGGCTCCACCTCCATACTGACACAATCTTCCTCCTCCTCCTCCTCCTCCTCCTCCTCGTCCTCTTCCTGTGTGATCGGCGGGCACGCAGGAACACTGTCTGGATAAAGGGGGCCTTGAGAGCTAAGGAAGTCCTCCTCTTCCTGCCTCTGTTCTGCCTCAAGTGCCCTGTCCATTATCCCACGCAGCGTGTGCTCCAACAGGTGGACAAGGGGGACAGTGTCACTGATGCATGCACTGTCAGTGCTCACCATCCTCGTGGCCTCCTCGAATGGTGACAGGACAGTGCATGCATCCCTGATCATGGCCCACTGGCGTGGGGAAAAAAAACCAAGGTCCCCTGACCCTGTCCTGGTGCCATAGTCGCACAGGTACTCATTGATGGCCCTCTGCTGCGTGTGCAGCCGCTGCAGCATGGCCAACGTCGAGTTCCACCTGGTGGGCATGTCACAGATTAGGCGGTTCTTGGGCAGGTTAAACTCCTTTTGGAGGTCCGTCAGCCGAGCACTGGCATTATATGACCGGCGGAAATGCACAGAGACTTTCCTGGCCTGCCTCAGGACATCCTGTAAGCCCGGGTACCTGCCCAAGAACCGCTGCACCACCAAGTTAAGGACGTGAGCCAAACAGGGCACATGGGTCAGTTGTCCCTGTCGGAGGGCAGAGAGGAGGTTGGTGCCATTGTCGCAAACCACCATTCCTGCCTTAAGTTGGCGTGGCGTCAACCACCTCTGAACCTGCCCCTGCAGAGCTGACAGAACCTCTGCCCCAGTGTGGCTCCTGTCCCCCAAGCACACCAGCTCAAGCACCGCATGGCATCTTTTGGCCTGCGTACTTGCGTAGCCCCTTGAACGCCTACGGAGCACCGCTGGTTCCGAGGAAGAGGCCATGGAGGAAGAAGAAGAGGAGGGGGTGGAGGAGAGAGGTGTGTCACAATCAGCATTTTGGAGGCGTGGTGGCGGAACAACCTCCAACACTACTGCACCTTGTCCTGCATCCTTCCCAGCTGCCAGCAGAGTCACCCAATGCGCCGTGAAACTTAAGTAACGTCCCTGTCCATGCCTGCTGGACCATGAGTCAGCGGTAATATGCACCTTACCGCTGACCGCCCTGTCCAGCGAGGCATGGACATTGCCTTCCACATGCCGGTAGAGAGCCGGAATCGCCTTCCGTGAGAAAAAGTGGCGTTTGGGTACCTGCCACTGAGGAACCGCACATTCCACAAACTCACGGAAGGGGGCAGAGTCTACCAACTGAAAAGGCAGCAGTTGAAGTGCTAGCAATTTTGCCAAGCTAGCATTCAACCGCTGGGCATGTGGATGGCTGGGAGCAAACTTCTTTCGGCGGTGCAGCAGCTGGGGCAGGGAAATTTGCCTGGTACAATCTGACGTCGGTGTACCCAAAGCAGATTGCCCATAAGTACTTGGCTGTGACACACCTAATTCTACACCTTCATTCCTCTCACTGCAGGTCGCAGAGAGGACTGAAGGTCTAGTGGGGTTGGAAATCTCAGCTGATGAGGAGCAAGGAGAGATCGTCTTTGTTCTTTGGTGTGGGTCTTTTAGATACGCTTGCCAACGAACTGCATGGCAGGTCAACATATGTCTGGTCAAGCATGTGGTACCCAAGCGGGAGATGTTTTGGCCACGCGAGATACGCTTGAGACATATATTGCAAATAGCAGCGGTGCGATCTGATGCACTCGTCTCAAAAAAGGCCCACACCAAAGAACTTTTTGAATAACGCGCAGAGACTGCAGCGCCCTGCACATGTGGAGCTTTGGGGTGTGATGCAGTCAATGTGCTGCCCTTAGGCTGGCCCCTGGAGGGCATCCTGCCTAGTTGGTGATGTGCCACCTCCTCCTCCTCCTCCTCCTCCTCCTCTCTCCTATCAGGCACCCACGTTGAGTCAGTGACCTCATCATCCCCTCCCTCCTCATCACTGGAGCAAACCTGGCAGTATGCTGCAGCAGGGGGAGCATGACTGCCAGATTGCTGTCCTTCTTGGGCACCCCCTCTGTCCGTGCTCATGTTACTGCCTTCATTGAGCTCAGTATCATCATCAGAGCCTTCCAAACGCTGGGCATCCTCCTGGAGCATGTACCCAACACTGTGGTCAAACAGTTCGAGGGAATCCTCAGGAGGACATGGTGGGGCTAGGGAAGGAGTCACTGATGACATTGAGCTGAGGGAAGAGGCCGCTGCTTTGCCAGACAAAGCACCCTGGGCATGGGTGAGAGAGGATGAGGAGGATGAGGACGGCTTGGTCATCCACTCGACCAAGTCTTCCGCATGTTGCGGCTCAACACGGCCAGCTGCCGAAAAAAAGGCCAAGCGTGTCCCATGGCCACGTGCTGATGAGGATGCACCGTCTCCACGACCAGCACTAGACACAGAGCCTGCTTGCCCTCTCTTATTGGCTTGTGACTGTCTGCCTCTCCTTCTTGGCCTTCCAGACATACTAATGGCCTGTAGCTGCACTAAGCTGGGATAGAACACCTGTAATTTTCTTCAGGTAGCTTTATATACTGTAACCAGACAAGCCTGCCTGTCAGTAGGAAGATAACAGGAACGGATCTAGCTGAACACTGTGAGCAGGACGCACTGCACTGAATGTAAATAGCAGGAACGGATCTAGCTAAACACTGTGAGCAGGACGCACTGCACTGAATGTAAATAGCAGGAACGGATCTAGCTGAACACTGTGAGCAGGACGCACTGCACTGAATGTAAATAGCAGGAACGGATCTAGCTGAACACTGTGAGCAGGACGCACTGCACTGAATGTAAATAGCAGGAACGGATCTAGCTGAACACTGTGAGCAGGACGCACTGCACTGAATGTAAATAGCAGGAACGGATCTAGCTAAACACTGTGAGCAGGACGCACTGCACTGAATGTAAATAGCAGGAACGGATCTAGCTGAACACTGTGAGCAGGACGCACTGCACTGAATGTAAATAGCAGGAACGGATCTAGCTGAACACTGTGAGCAGGACGCACTGCACTGAATGTAAATAGCAGGAACGGATCTAGCTGAACACTGTGAGCAGGACGCACTGCACTGAATGTAAATAACAGGAACGGATCTAGCTGAACACTGTGAGCAGGACACACTGTACTAAATGTAAATAGTCTAGCTGCCTGACCGTGGTACTAATAGGATCAAAAAGAACACCTGTAATTTTCTTCAGGTAGCTTTATATACTGTAACCAGACAAGCCTGCCTGTCAGTAGGAAGATAACAGGAACGGATCTAGCTGAACACTGTGAGCAGGACGTACTGCACTAAATGTATATAGCAGGAACGGATCTAGCTGAACACTGTGAGCAGGACGCACTGCACTGAATGTAAATAGCAGGAACGGATCTAGCTGAACACTGTGAGCAGGACGCACTGCACTGAATGTAAATAGCAGGAACGGATCTAGCTGAACACTGTGAGCAGGACGCACTGCACTGAATGTAAATAGCAGGAACGGATCTAGCTGAACACTGTGAGCAGGACGCACTGCACTGAATGTAAATAGCAGGAACGGATCTAGCTGAACACTGTGAGCAGGACGCACTGCACTGAATGTAAATAGCAGGAACGGATCTAGCTGAACACTGTGAGCAGGACGCACTGCACTGAATGTAAATAGCAGGAACGGATCTAGCTGAACACTGTGAGCAGGACGCACTGCACTGAATGTAAATAACAGGAACGGATCTAGCTGAACACTGTGAGCAGGACACACTGTACTAAATGTAAATAGTCTAGCTGCCTGACCGTGGTACTAATAGGATCAAAAAGAACACCTGTAATTTTCTTCAGGTAGCTTTATATACTGTAACCAGACAAGCCTGCCTGTCAGTAGGAAGATAACAGGAACGGATCTAGCTGAACACTGTGAGCAGGACGTACTGCACTAAATGTATATAGCAGGAAAGGATCTAGCTGAACACTGTGAGCAGGACGCACTGCACTGAATGTAAATAGCAGGAACGGATCTAGCTGAACACTGTGAGCAGGACGCACTGCACTGAATGTAAATAGCAGGAACGGATCTAGCTGAACACTGTGAGCAGGACGCACTGCACTGAATGTAAATAACAGGAACGGATCTAGCTGAACACTGTGAGCAGGACACACTGTACTAAATGTAAATAGTCTAGCTGCCTGACCGTGGTACTAAAAGGGTCAAAAAGAACACCTGTAATTTTCTTCAGGTAGCTTTATATACTGTAACCAGACAAGCCTGCCTGTCAGTAGGAAGATAACAGGAACGGATCTAGCTGAACACTGTGAGCAGGACGTACTGCACTAAATGTATATAGCAGGAACGGATCTAGCTGAACACTGTGAGCAGGACGCACTGCACTGAATGTAAATAGCAGGAACGGATCTAGCTGAACACTGTGAGCAGGACGCACTGCACTGAATGTAAATAGCAGGAACGGATCTAGCTGAACACTGTGAGCAGGACGCACTGCACTGAATGTAAACAGCAGGAACGGATGTAGCTAAACACTGTGAGCAGCACGCACTGCACTGAATGTAAATAGCAGGAACGGATCTAGCTGAACACTGTGAGCAGCACGCACTGCACTGAATGTAAATAGCAGGAACGGATCTAGCTGAACACTGTGAGCAGGACGCACTGCACTGAATGTAAATAGCAGGAACGGATCTAGCTGAACACTGTGAGCAGCACGCACTGCACTGAATGTAAATAGCAGGAACGGATCTAGCTGAACACTGTGAGCAGCACGCACTGCACTGAATGTAAATAGCAGGAACGGATCTAGCTGAACACTGTGAGCAGGAAGCACTGTACTGAATGTAAATAGCAGGAACGGATCTAGCTGAACACTGTGAGCAGGACACACTGCACTGAATGTAAATAGTCTAGATAGAAGATAACAGGAACGGATCTAGCTAAACTGAATACAGTGTATATATATATATGCAACACCTGGGATGCATATATATACACAATACACTGTAAGTGCAGCTAACTGACTGACTGTTCTGCCTAATCTATCTAACTCAAATCAAATGACACTGTCTCTCTCTCTCTCTATCGCTCAGCACACCGGAACACACACTACACAGGGCCGCCGTGCAGGCGGCCTTATATAGTGTGGGGTGTGTACTAAATCCCCTGAGCCATAATTGGCCAAAGCCACCCTGGCTTTGGCCAATTACAGCTCTCTCTACTGACGGCGCTGTGATTGGCCAAGCATGCGGGTCATAGTGCATGCTTGGCCAATCATCAGCCAGCAATGCACTGCGATGCCGCAGTGAATTATGGGCCGTGACGCGCCACACGAATTTGGCGCGAACGGCCCATATCGTTCGCAATTCGACGGACGGTCGAACAGCCGATGTTCGAGTCGAACATGGGTTCGACTCGAACACGAAGCTCATCCCTACCTACAGGTAAGCCTATAATAAGGCTTACCTGTAGGTAAAAAAAATATCTCCTAAACCTTTACGGTTTAGAAGGTATTCCCCTTGCTATGAGCCGCTGACTGCAGCGGCGCATGCGCACAGGGGATTCTCGGCTGAAGGCCAGCAACTGCCGGACCTTGCCGAGTAAGAAATCTCCTGCGCGCATGCGCGGGAGTGACGACATCGCGGTTTCAGCCACTCACAGCGCTGGAACCGCGATACCCGGAAGACACGCCGAGGCAACATGACAGCTCCCTGGGCGTGGACCAGGTAAGATACTTCGTTCTTAGGTAAGTATTTCATAATGAGCTAGTATGCGGTGCATACTAGCTCATTATGCCTTTTGCTTTACAGGGTTAAAAAAAAAAGCTCTCAGCAGGCCTTTTCTGGCTTCTGCCACGTAGAGAAGGTTCAGGCGTATGGAAAATGCTTTAAGTAGATTTGCCAACTGGCAATGGAATCCAAGAAAAATAAACCTATTAACCTTTTTATATACTGCAATTATAGTATTAAAATAGACATGGCCATATTTTTTTAAACATTGTAAATAGGAATAAATCAGGCCCACTCCCCAGTCTCCAAATTATTATTAAAATAATGTATCCAAAGGGTCTCCAGTCTTTGCTATCCCAAGCCCTTCTCTGCCTATAAATCCCCCATATAGTGGCAACAGAATGAATGAACAACATACTGATTCACTGAGCCCAATTTACTAAAAGAAAATGCACAAGAACCATAGGAGATTTCTATGAAAATTATAGTCATGTGTGCGGTGCCAGTTTACATATGGAATCAGATGTTCCCAGACCCAGTAAATGTGACCTATCAACTGATTTAGTACACTGCATTGTTACATTTATATATTGTGGTACCAGTTTGCAGTAGCCATTCAGAGAAGTTTTTGTGCCTTATATGCATATATGATACATTAAGGAATTTGTGTGTCAATATGCTGCTTTCTTACATTTATCTACATGTCCTCTTCAACCCATCACATGCCTTACCAAGAATTTATTTGATTTTTACCATGATTTTTTTTCATATGCTAAAGAAGAAAAAAACATCTACAAGTATACAGTAATAACACCAATAATACATAAAAGGCAACTTCCAAATATGTTGTGTCTGCCTGAGTCCAATCTTTTTTAAAAAAGAAGAACCTAATGATAGTTATACAAGTGTAAGAAAAAAAATATATAAAAGCGAAATTGTGGCAAATTTCACAACTGCTTGTTAAGGTAAGAAAAGAGCATGTGTTTTTAAAAGCAACAGCTCCCAAGAATGCATATTTTGTGTTCTTGGAAGAAATAAAACTGTGTAAGTATAGGTAATTATCATTAACACATACAATCAAGTATGTGCACTTTTCAGCCATGGTAAATCATGGACTATTGCGAAAGCATGAACTATATCTTCTTTATTTTTAGTGACATTTAAACAGTAGCCTTTGGTGAAATTAGATCATACCTGATAATGAATTATTTTTAACCTAACATGTAAATGACTAATATTAGATAGCCCTAAAACATACAATTTTAATTCCAGGTACTTCACCATCTAGCTGGTACTGTTAGTAAACTACATTTAGCAGCAGCAGAACATTCAGAGTGTTGTACCCTGTTAGCCATTGACTAAGAAGAATTTTGGACTTAGGGTGATACAATTTAGTGGCTAATTATATAAATTGTAATGCAAGCTTTCAAGGTAGTTCAATAATGTTCAGTTCAGTTCAATCAGTTCTTATTGCATGAAGAAGAGGTCAGCATGCCTGGAAAACATGCACTACAATCTATTTATTATCCAACAAAAGGTATGCCCCTAAATCTACTATTGTAAGTAAATGGCCACATGTACACTGTCAAAGCTAATCAAATCTCTGCAACTACGTTGTGAACATGTAGTAAATACTGTAAATCCAGGGCTTTTTTCAGCAGGAACGTGGGAGAATGCAGTTCCGGCACCTCCAGAATGTAATATATATAATAGCAAGGGGCGCTGGGGTGTGCTGGATGGTCAATGGATGCTGGCTACTTGGGAATCTATTTTTGCTGTAGTGGATCTATTTTTGCATGGAAGGGGGTCTATTGTTGCTGGGGATTGTTGCTGGGGGGGTCTTCTGTTGCTCGTGGGGGATCTATTGTTGCTTGGGTAGGTCTTGTGTTGCTGGGGGGTCAGTCATTGCTGGGAGGGATCTACTGTTGAGAGAGGGGTCTAATGTTGCTGGCTGCTGGATGCTTGCTGGTGGTGTCAGATTCCATTATCCACGAGCCAAGAATTATATTTTTCAATTTTCAGCAGAATTAAGTCTGTCTTGAATGCCAAGGACAGTCCAACACCATATCAGGTAATGTTATTGTTCTTTTACCTGGTGCTTCAATATTTTTGTCCAACCCCTGTACTTATATGAGACTTGCCTTACCTGATGTCTTACCAATTTCTTGCTCTGTCCATCTAGTTCAGAGATCTTCCTGTACATCTTAACTTTCTATCCAGCAGATAACCGCTTCCCGCCCGGTCTATGACTGAATGTTGCCGGCATCTGCCTCTCATCGATTCGGGTGGACATCATATGACATCCTCCCGGATTGCTTCCCGATCAATGACTGATCAGTGTACTGGCTCATTGCCGGTATCATTAATGCTTGCTACTGGGGAATCTATTGTTGCTGGAGGGGATCCATTTTTACAGGGGGGTCTATTGTTGCTGGGGAGGTCTATTGTTGCTGGTGGGGGATCTATTATATCTGGGGGTGGGTCTTATTTTGCAGGGGATCAAACGCTGCTGAAAGGGATCTACTGTTGAGGGAGGAGTCTAATGTTACTGGCTGCTGGAGGGTCTTTTGATGCTGGCTGTTGGGAGTTCATTGTTGCTGGGGTAGATCTATTGTCACTGGGGTGTCCATTGTTGCTAGATCTATTTCACTGCCTTTCTTGTTATCATTAAAAAATTCCATACAGAATACTTAGCATCACAAAATTATATTTGTTTCTGCACTCTCTAAAAGGGGTGGTACTGGGAGGTTTGTTAGGGGGTGGAACCAAGAAACGGTGCTCGTGGTACATACTCGCAGTTTGACATCACAGATCCCTATAGCCAGTGCAGGAGCCTATCTGGGTCTTACCATAAAGGTGTGTTGATCCATATCCAACTGTACTGCCACTGCATGTGGTGACTGTCACACCAATGGCGTTATTGCTTCTCCCTGGTGGTCAGACTGGCATCTGGAATGCACGCCACATTGTTTACTTTCCAGAAGCCACTGTAGATGGCATCTGCCATTTTGGTGTAGACTTCACATAGAGAACAAAGCAGACAAGTCTGGCGTTAATCTATGTGAAAACGGAAATATACATAGAAAGACAGGGGGAGAAGAGAAAAGAAAATTTTATGCAAATTATCCACCCCACCCTTCACATTAAGAGGGGACAAAGGGTATCTGAGCCCCTCTGGGATTAAGTCACAGTATGCAGTAAGCAACATATAGAAATACCCGTATAGGGAGACGTACAGGCATATGCATCTATATGTGAATCGGTGGATGTAAAAGTAGAAAATAGTGATAAGCATATATATTTAAATATATATAGAAATGCGCATATAAAAAGGGCAATAGTACTAAACTATAAATACCTCTAGCCATACCTGAAGGGGCAGAAATGTATATAAAAACACATAAATATATATAAGAATATATATAAATTATATTATGTATAATATTATATTAAAGATAAAATGGTATAAATTTTATGTTTTAAATTGAATTTTATAAAATTAGCGTTAATTTAAAAATGATTTCCGCATTAAATTGATAGATGACTAAAAATGGTTAATATCAAAAAAGATATATATATATATATATACATACATATATATATATACATACACATGTAATATCTGAATGAGAAAAAACGCAATAACAGTTGGCGAATAATGTGTACAGACGAAGCATGAAAATATTGGACATATCTAGGAAACCAGGGCAAAGTTTCCCACACAGATGACTAATTGATAAGATGTAGTAGATGAGTACCATTTCGTTTTGTACATAACCCTCATTCAACATCCCCACACTTTCACCTGGATTATGATAAAGGGTATCTGGTTTGTTATCATACATATAAGCGCACATTACAAAAATGATCATACATAATAGCACTTGCATTCTCCACTGTGTGGTTAGAAGTAGAAGCCCACATGCTGGCTTTTCTAGGCTTCCTTAAAGTAAACAGCTTGTTGGAAAATTGGCTGATATTCATTGAATATTCACTAGGGATTTAAATGTATAAGAACATCTACTGTTTAAATGGAATGCCGTGGCAGAACTGCAGTTGGAGTAAAGGTAATTATATACAAGGGAAGCTAAAGAACAAAAAACAATCAGAAAGCTTTTCTTTTTTTTAAACTGACATGCACTTCTTGCTTTGATCATTCAAGTCCCAGGCATGGTGGAAGATTGTGCAATAGTGCAAAATCGGTAATGCAATGTATGTAGGTAACATATTATTATATTATATCTTTTTAGAAGCCCTTCTCACTGTACTTTTCCTTCCAAAATAAAGCCAACACATTTTAGAGTACATAAAAGCAGCAGCAATGGAGCTTTTATTCTATTTTCCTCAGAACACTTATCAATGCAGCAACCTACTTCGAATAGTACTATTTCTTTTTTCACAGTGGTTTCCAAAATTTACAACAATTTACCTTCAAAATGTCAATAATAAAGCATGTGTAAACCGAATCACTAAAATCTAATACAAGCTTTTAACATGCCAATGTAAATTCAAAAGCAATTTTCAAGATTTTTACAGTAAATCTGCTCTCTTTAGCTGATGATCCTGCTAAGTGAGCTAGGGCAACGTTTTGTCCCTGTACCCTAATTTTGCTCAGCTGATGATCCTGGTAGGTGAGGCAGGACAATGTCTTGTCCATGTCCTCTAATTTTGCTCTTGTCATCCTGTCACATGGACTACCAATGGAGACTACAAGAGGCTGTTTCAACACTCACCGGATAGCAAGCAATTGTGTTGAAAGTTTGAAAATGACTTGCTAAGCTAATGCTAGACTTGTCAGGCTTTACAAGTTTGTTGCATAATTGCATCAAGTCTGCATTACATGACTCCAGATCAACTTTCTTTGCAAACATTCTGCAAGTCTGCTGCAAGTTCTGGTTCAGTTGTGTTGTGCAATAGTCATCCCACCACAGGGGTCACTGTGGCTGAATTTTCATGCTGTAGACTTGCAGAGCTCTTGCTGTAGACTCACTACTGCAACTTTGCTCTTGCTAGAGACTTGCCATGCAAATTTGCTACAAGGGGCTGTTTCAACACTCACCCAATAGCAAGTAATTGTATGGCAAGTTTGAAAAGGACTTGCTAAGCTATTGCTAGACTTGCCAGGCTTCACAAGTTTGTTGTACAATTGCAGCAAGTTTTCACTCCATGACTCCAGATCAACTTCCTTTAAAAACATCCTGCACGTCTGCTGCAATTTCCGGTTCAGTTATGTCGTGCAATAGTCATCCCACCACAGGGGTCACTGTGACTTAATTTTCATGCTGTAGACTTACAGAACTCTTGCTGTAGACTCACCACTGCAACTTTGCTCTTGCTAGAGACTCGCCACACAAATTTGCTACAAATTAGAAAGTGTCAACCAGAACATGTGCTTCAAGTGCTCTACAAGTGTACAAGTTGCCAGTGAAAATGTGCAGCAAGTTAACAGACTTACAATTCAACACTGCCACAAATTTGTGGAAAGTTTTCCTTGCTGTCTGGGCAGGTATGGTCCGGACTGCGGCAGGTAGGCTTCCCTGAGTGAGCCCTTGTAACTGTACGTTGGCTCTTTAAGACGCCTCTGGCGGCGCGAGCGCCCAAAACGTGTGTCCCCAGAGCCGAAGCGAGTGCCCAGCGGGCGCGATGACCGCTGGGCACCCGCAATTGCTCGTTACAAAACGAGAATGGGGATGTGTGTGTAAACACACAAATCCCAGTTCTTTTAGGGGAGTAGAGAGAGATTGTGTGTTCATACTAAGTATAAACACCGATCTCTTTTCCCCTAGTCAGTCCCATCCCCCCTACAGTTAGAACACAGTTAACCCCTTGATCACCCCCTAGTGTTAACCCCTTCACTGCCAGTGTCATTTATACAGTAATCAGTGCATTTTTATAGCAATGATCGCTGTATAATTGTCAATGGTCCCGAAAAAAGTGTCCAATTTGTCCGCCGCAATATCGCAGTCCCGATAAAAATCGCAGATCGCCGCCATTACCATTACCATTACCATTACTAGTCAAAAAAAATAGCTTTTGTGCAAACCAATCAATATATGCTTATTGCGATTTTTGGTACCAAAAAAACGTAGAAGAATATATATCGAATATCAACTGAGGAAATTTTTTTTTTTAAATTTGGGATATTTATTATAGCAAAAAGTAAAAGATATTGTGTTTTCTTTTCAAAATTGTCACTCTTATTTTGTTTATAGTGCAATAAATAAAAACCTCAGAGGTGATCAAATACCACCAAAAGAAAGCTTTATTTGTGAGAAAAAAAAACGATGTCAATTTTGTTTAGGTTGAGCATCGCACGACCGCGCAATTGTCAGTTAAAGGGACGCAGTGCCGTATTGCAAAAAATGGCCTGGTCATTGAGTAGCCAAATCTTCCGGGGCTGAAGTGGTTAAAGAGCCACCAGGAGTGGGTGAAAAAGGGTTAAGGTGGTTGTAAAGTCAGAAGGTTTTTTTCATTTTAATGCATTCTATGCATTAAGATGAAAAGCCTTCTGCGTGCAGCAGCCCCCCTTGAGCCCCCCTAATACTTACCTGAGGTCCATTTAGATCCAGCAGGAGTGTCTCTCGGCTGCCCTTGACTCTCCTCCTTATTGGCTGAGACAGCCATTGGCTCCCGCTGCTGTCAATCAAAGTCAGTCAGCCAATGAGAAGAGAAAGGAGGCAGGCCATGGCTATGTGTCTGAATGGAAAGATCAGGGGTTCGGCTCGAGGTGCCCCCATAGCAAGCTATTTGCTGTGGGGGCACTGGGCAGGAGGGAGGGGCCAGGAGCACTGAAGAGGGACCCGAGAAGAGGGGGATAGGGGCTGCTCTGTGCAAATCCACTGCACAGGGCAGGTAAGTATAACATGTTTATTTTTAACAAAAAAAAAATGAGACTTTAGTATTACTTTAAGCAAACTAAATGTCATTCAGTTAGGAATTATGTACTATATATTGAGTATCCAACGTTTTTGTATTTTATGGAGTCCTGTTGTTTGAGAGATATGTAGAAGCTGTGAAGAATGCATTGTGCAGAATATAACGATTTTTGTTAGAGAAAAAAAACTTGCCGTACTGCCTATGAAGCAGCTTCATTAAAAACCCTTCTTGTCTTTAGGTTTATTTATTTTTTATAACATTTGTAAAAGACTATTAACCTAATGATACATATGATAATGCTCTGCCTTAACATAAGTTCATCCAAAAATGAAAGCTTTCATTAACAGCTTGCATTAGACAGTCTGCATAAACATAATTACAGGTAAAACTAGGTTAAGAAGCTAGGCTGATCCTCAGAGTTCAGGAATTTGGAGCATCGTCGTAAGAACAAAGGAGGTTTTGTCATTAGCAAGATTCCGAGTACATCATTTGATTACTGATTCACTTGCCTCTGCATAAATAGATCCTGAAAACCTGTACTCTTGAGGACCCAAGTTCTGACTTTAGATAACGCTGCACTAATACGCCTTCCCTCTAAAAAAAAATTCATCAAACCCCTATTCAAACCAGTGGGAGGTTTGGCTAGAATTAGCACGTTAACACTTCGCAGAGTTTGCTGGATAAGTTTTATTGCTATAAATGGCAGGCTCTGCATGGTGTTGTTTTGAAAACGACACTGTTGTGACTGCCTATTAATTGGTTTTAGATGATTAACTCTGCTTGCTTGGAGCCAGATGAGCTTTACTTCTTAGCATTTACATCAATTTTTGTCACTGGCTCACTAAAATAAGACAAGATGTTACGTTTCAAGATTATCCCCTTAAATGCTACTAACGTGTAGGCAAAATCTGAAAAGAAAAAAAAGACACTGGCATTAACTTGCATGCTATTAAAGTCAATGCTGATGAACTTGAGAAGTCTAAAGACTACAGGTTGCAATCAATATGTGCCCACGTGAGGGAGCTCTGTCCTTTGTGAAAGGCTCAGTCTCGGATTGAGCCTGCAAGCTTGTCAGATGGCATTTCACGTATCAAAGATTAAATATGACACGTGGTTATGTAAATAATCAGTGGGTTGAAATTAAATAAGAATCTACTTTCAGTGAAACAAAGGGTCCCTAGCTGCATTAGGAATGATGGGGTGATAAGAATAGAAATCCTTTTAGTGTATCACTGGGGTTTAGGAAGTGTTTCTGCATGGACCTATATTTAAAAAATCATTAAACAAGTCAACTGGAATCAAAGAAAGAAGCACAATGTAAAATATTTACAAAGACCTAATACCCTTTATCAAGTTCACATTTTAGCTTTTGGAGACCAAGACATATTTTACACTAGAGAGCTAATATAAAGTGCTATAAGGGTTTAGTACCAGAAAACTACAGCATTGCACAGGTCAACAATTCCCTGATATGTCTACTCTTGAGCCATACTTTGATCCATAACATAAAAAATACAGTTGGCGAGCAGAAATAGAAAAAATAATAACAGAAAAGAAGAAGGAATGCATACCATGCAGTGGTTACTAAAGATTATTTTATAGCCTTGCAAAAAGAATACGCTCTTAATATCTGAATACATTAATCAGCAAAAATAAATGAAAGAAAAAAACTGCTTTGAACAGTGTGCTATTCCCTGGTCCCTAATGAATTTTGGTACACTTTAAAGGTGTGTAGACATATTATTTTATTTTCTACTCCATAAGGCACATCTCTCTGCCAGAAACTACTTTATGGCCCGAGGTATTTTTCAGTAACAGAATAGATTTTCTGTTAAGAAGCTAATTTGTTTTGGAACACGATGTAATCTATTTAGGTGGTTCTTTTAGTCCTTCTTTCATGTTCCTTCTAGAAGAGATCTGTCAATATGAAGTATCACACTTTTGTGCATATGCAGATACAAGGATAAATTGATAGATAGATAGATAGATAGATAGATAGATAGATAGATAGATAGATAGATAGATAGATAGATAGATAGATAGATAGATAGATAGATAGATAGATAGATAGATAGATGTTTATTTTAATAATTTATTTTTTAACAGTGTTTGTATTTTTATTAGAAACTCCGTCTTTTTTGAGAATGGGTAACAAGGGGTAATATGTGTGCCTTACTTATTCTTATAGGTGCAGAGATTGATATTTGGGAGCCCCTTTATTTTAGAGGGGACTTTCAGAATCTCATAAGTCCCTACCACCACCAGGATATGGATGTGGGGATTGCACCTTTTTCCCAATAAATATGAGGATAAGTTTCTTTGCAGGGGTATGGCTTTGCAACCCTTTGTACCCTCCCAATGTTGACTAAATGTGGCCTGGTATGGCTCAGGAAAAAGGTTGCATGCTCAGTGCCTCCTTTTTTTCTGGCTAGCCAGGCATCCTATTGGTCGGAGAGGTGAGGGTGACATCATCAGTCAGTCAGTGCTTGCGCTCTTTTTCTGTATCCCCGCCACCCACAAGTCTGCTCCTTCCTGAGTGCCTAAGCTATACTACACACTTGTTCTCTACTGCTTTGGGATGCAATGTTGCATCCCAAGTAGAATTAGCCCTTATACTTACCTATGTCCTATACCTATGCCCATTTTCCCCGAGGGGGATTTTTCAACCTTTAATATGATCCTTTAATTATTATATATATTATTTAAATTCATTAACCCCAATTTAATATTGAACATTAAATGCTTTTCTATGTGGATGCTGTATCGGCCTATTATATCATATACCTGCAGGCAGTATATTTCTGAAATATATCTGTTTTTCTTAGGGCCTCCGCTTTCCCCTAGGGGCACTGGTTGATTCCATCATTAAACAGCAGCACTGTTTGGGTCTTCATTATGGGTGCAACAGCGGCCTTTTTCCACCTATCATCTCTTCAAAATGCTTCCTCCTTTTCCTCTGGAGGACTAACGCATTTTTTTTTAGGTCTTGCACCCACCCTGACCTTCCTGCAGCAGCCGTGCTTGTTTCCACCTTGGCCGCACTCTTTGTGGCAGTTTTTCTTTGCATTCTCTCTACTTGACTGGTACGTTTGTTTTTATTTGGCTTCAACGATGCTCATTTCTTGTTACCTTGAATATGAATCTGATGTGTAACTTTGTCTCATTATAGAATATCAATATAGCAGCACTACCCCGTATGAAATGCCCCTAAAGAAAGGACTCTACACAGGTCCAGAAACGCGTTGGGCTTCATATTGAAGGATCTGCATTTTTTTTATATTTGTCATATTATTTGGTCTATGTCATATATGCAATTTTCTGTTGGTGTTGTATGCACCCCATATTGTATACTAATATATTTCTATGTCTTTTTTTCATCAATTGTTGATCAGTTGCCTCAAAAGTCCCTAGTATCTCTCTGAGGGGTACTCCTTTTACAATAGTGTTCAATTTGGGATGTTGGCAACACATGGGTCTTGTCGGTTTGGATTTCTATAAACTATTCCTGAGTGCCTAACAGTGGAGCAGGAAGGGAGTATGCTGGAGTTGTGTAGAAGGTATCCTCAATGCTAGAAAATTAATTGAGCAAGACTCATGCAGCTTCACGCTATACTGGACCACCTATAATTTGGGGTCTAATCATCCGGTAAGAGGCTGTTGGGTGGATTTACTAAAGGGAAAAAGATTGTTTACTTTGCAAAGTGCAGTTGCACTCTACAAGTGTAGTTACTCCAGAGCTTAGTAAATGAGCAGAAGTTCTGCTGACTTCCATCATCCTACCATGTGCAAGCTTAAATGCTGTTTTTTTTTTGCTTTACTTGCACGTGATTGGGTATTTTTTGCAAAATAAAGTCTTACCTCATTTACTAAGCTCTGAAGCAACTGCAGTTGCAGAGGGCAACGGCACTTTAAAAAGTGCATTGTCAATTTGCCTTTAGTAAATCAACTCCGGTATGTTTGGCGGTGGTGGGCTCACTGGCTACTTGATTGTCAAGTTTTGAGAATATCACGGACATGTTTTTTTAAGAATTGAGAGATATTTTTTGTACACTTATAACACCTTGTGTGGAATATACATAGGTTTCACCTAAATGGGTGGCGACTTTTGGAGACACAATATTCGTGATTGATTTTATGTTTCACTCTTTATAGAAATTTGTTAGACTGATTTGTATCAGTAACATAGAGCAACTTCTTTGAGTTTATTTATGCATTAAGCATTTGTATTTTTATGCTTTTAGAGTGCAGCTCTAATGAGTTTTGAATTGTGAACATTTGAATTGACACTAGTTGCAGTTTTATATGTTCACGTAGCCAGACTGGATGCCTGGATAAGAGTCATGGCATGGATTTTTGGGGGACCCCACAACATTTTTGCTCCTAAAAGGACAATTCAAGTCTTTGCTTTAGTTCTGTTAGACATTGTAAGTTTACTTATGATCTGGGTGAACCACAGAATTATCTGGTAGGTTTAGCCCTGGTAATGCACAATGCTTTATGATAATCCAACAATCCTAAACTTGTCCAAAGGATTGTTTACTAGTTAATTACTATAGATTACACTAAGTAAGCTTTCCTTAACCCTTAGTCACAAAAGAGAATCTAACAGGGGTCCTTTGTTGACTTCTGTAAGCTTAAAAGCAGGGGGCCATTTATTACTTTCTGTGACCCTAAAAGCAGCACCCCCTTTGGGTCCCATAAGGAGACCAGAGATTACTCAGAGGGCTAAAAGAATGGATTCCCTTGGTGTGTGGGCTTTCTGTTTGAAGGGGATGCTCCATACTCTGCTTTTTCACTAACTAGTGAACTGATAGGTTCCCCACAGATTAAATTTTGTCAATTGTGGATATTCTATTAATTCCGTCACTAATTTCTAAACTAGAATGCCTAGTGTGGGACAACAGTTGTTTTTTTCTACGTAAGATAGATATAGATAGATAGATAGATAGATAGATAGATAGATAGATAGATAGATAGATAGATAGATAGATAGTAATTTTTTTAAGGTTAAAGCAGTATTATTAAACCCAAAACAAAAATGTGATATATTTCAGATTACCAGCCCTAATTATGGTAGCTGCACTAGTTTCTTTTTTCAGGCTTGTTTAGTTTGTTTTCATTTGGTGGTCCAGCCAGTAACAATTTTATGTCTCATGGTGGACTCCAATCCATGGAGAAGCAATGGAGACACCTTTGGACAGCAACATTGTCAAGCTAAGGAGAGGGTAATATTAGATGCAGTTACAAGCTAAAGCAACATTTTTTTTTACTTCTAGGATAAAGGTTTTAATAAATGAATAAAAGCTGGTAAGCTGGGGGGGATTAATGCCACTTTAAGTTGAAATGAACATGGACAATTAAACAAAGTGCAAAAGTTTTGAGTGGAAGCCTGAACTTCTGAATATGGATTTTAGGGAATTTAGGTCACGCAAAGAAATAAGTAAACAATAAGGTTTGAATTCATGCCAGCAGCATGACAGCAAATACAGGACGTTTTATAGTCTATTTCTAATGTGCCCGTATGCTTACTTAATGTTCCTACAAGACAAATTACCTGTCTCTTTTGGTAGTGCTTTTGGATTAACTGTAGACAGAGAGGCAAGGCTTTTTGTGTCTGTATCTCTGTACATACCATTAGGAGCCAGAAACAAGGCTGCAAGTTATCTTACTGCATTTGCAATGTGCAGCTCAGTTAAACAGTATTTTACTCACCATGAATATAATTGCAACTTTCATCTCTGGCATTTGGAGGACCTTTTCATGAACCAGTTTGAGATTTATTTTTGTATGAAGTTATGATGTGAGTTTTTAATACCTCAAACGTTTCTTCAAAGAGATGTGTCCTTACAATAAACTGGCAGCAACACATACCTGCTTTCAAAGGAAGCAGAATTTAACAATCCAAACATAGGCTACTCTTTATTCTTTATGATATTTATTGTATTGTGATACTTTACAACAGAGCACATTATATTTGTCATTTTTATTATTTCGCTATGTGCATATTGTTTAAGTGGCACTTTTTTAACCCGTAATAATTTTCTTCTTTGTGTAAAAATGTTTTGCATCAAAATGATTTGCATTAAAATTGTACATAGACCTTGATTTCTCTGAATAAGTAAGATGTAAATGCTCTGTAAAGTATGTAATTTAGACATCAAACTATATTTAGGATCCTAAAAGCAAAAAGTGCACTTTTTTTGCATGATTCCTATAAATGATTATGTCCGTCAATCAAGATGAATGAAATGCTAGTAGTTAGCGGCATACTCGTGAGAAATATCATTAAAATCTAGCCTGTCAGTGACTTCTGACAACCTGAACTGCCAGTCATGTTCAGTTCCACTACACAAGAAAAATAACTGTCATCTTCATTTTGTTATTTTTAATGGGCTTCACAACAGAATGAACAAAAAACAAGGTACTGCTATAGTGTACTAGATTTACATAATTATTTTTGTATGAATGATATTTCACCTCTTTCTGTACAAGTCGAAAGCACAGCGCTGTTCAGAGTATGCAGTTATATGTGTATAAAATAGCTGAAGGAACATCATCTGAAGCTTCTTCAATATACCATAAGCAGTGGCTACAATCAGTGAGAAATTTCACAAAACAGTATGCAATCCTTATGAGACACACCAATAAATGGGAAATTGTAGAATATATAAGGAAATGTAAATATATATATATATATATATATATAGAGAGAGAGAGAGAGAGAGAGAGAGAGAGAGAGAGAGAACCTCATATAAGTTTTTCCATGTTAATTAATTTTAAAAGTATTTTTCAAAGGCACCCGCATCCCGACCACTCGAACCCCCCTTCGTTCTCAATTGCTGTTGTCTGTCCACACTGTTTTCAAGGAGATGAATATTTAATGAGCTTGGATCAACGGTGCCTAGGCATAAAGGAGCCAGGGTACATGTCAGCCAGAATGCTAGGATACAGGCGCACTGGGGTTGATTTACTAAAAATGGAGAGTGCAAAATCTGGGGCAGCTGTGCACAGACACCAATCAGCTTTCAGGTTTTTTCGTTTAATTGAACAAGTTGAAATCAGAAGCTGATTGGCTACCATGCACAGCTGCACCAGATTTTGCATTCTCCAGTTTTAGTAAATGCATCCTACTCTGTACTTTGGGGAACTCTGTTTACGCTGTCAGTCACACATCACAATGTCAGTGCTTTATTACCCAGAGTAACTCATACAAAGGATACTATTCCAAACCCTGATCCTCTGAACATAGTGCTGTCAAAAGTTAGAAATCACTTACACTTGTGTTAAATCCAGACTCACATCCACGGGGATCAAACAGCTTCAGTTGCTGGTGCCTATTTCTAGCTGCAGCGGCAAGAACAGGGTTAAAGGGTCAGTTGCAGACTGAGCTGCAGTTTCTGAAATGACTCAGTGACCTGACATTGGCTCTAAAGTCAAAATATTTTTTTACCTAAGACCCCTTTCACACTGAGGTGTTTTTCAGGCGCTACAGCGCTAAAAATAGTGCTTGCATAGCGTCTGGAAAAAGCCTCAGCTGCAAACCCAGTGTGAAAGCCTGAGTGCTTTCACACTGGGGCGCTGCGCTGGCAGGGCGTCACAAAAAGTCCTGCCAGCAGTTTCTTTGCAGCAGTGGAGGAGCGGTGAATACACCGCTCCTCCATCACTCCTGCCCATTGAAAACAATAGGGCAGTGCTGCCATACCACCGGCAAAGCGCCTCTGCAGCTGTGTTTTGCGGGTGGGGGTTAAAACGCCTCGCTAGTGGCCGAATAGTGCCGCTAAAACGGCGCTAAAAATAGGGCTGCTTTACGGCTGACGCCCGGGGCGGCTCAGTGTAAAAGGGGTCTTAATGCATTCTATGCATTAATGTAAAGAACGTTCCACTGCTTGTCCTAGCACCCTGCCCCTAAACACTTACATGGCTCCTTTTACCGATCTAGCGCTGTTGTTTACAGGTGCTGGGTGTGTCTAAGGCTGCACACAGCCCGGCTTGGGAGCGCCCCTGCATGGGAGCACCCTTACTACACAGCTTGCTGAGAGGGCACCTGGAGGATCATTGCATAGAGCAGGTAAGTGTATCATCATTTTTATTTTATAGCAAAAAATATCCGTTAGTATAACTTGAATGCCCCAGCAGCATCCTGGTGGGACAAGTTTAAGTGGTGTCTTACATTTGACAGCACTATATTCACAGGATCAGAATGTATGGAATAGTATTGTATCCTTTGTACTTACTTTTTTATTAGGGGCAGAGGAGCACCAACATTCTGATGTGTGACATTTGGAGGCTGCTCATGACTGGGTCTAGCGATGATGACCTCTTTGGCTTGTGTGCCCCTGTTTACTCTGCTACATTGGACAGAGATGTTCAATCACAGCAAAGGGGGAGCAGAGCTCCACTTGATCTAACAAGAACACCCATAAATGGAGCTGCTGGCGGGAGAGGAGCTGACAGACAGTAATAGGAGAGAATGAGAATGACCTTCATTCAGAATAACACAATATTTCTTTACACAATCAAAGAAAAGTACTTCTACATTAATCAATATACCTGTAGCTAAGATTTAATTGCTCATGTAATCCTGCCAATGATCGTTCTCGTTCAGGCATTTCCTGTTATTAGGTGACCACACTTTGTCCCTGCCTCCAAACTTATGTCTATATTGTCACCTTTGTAATACATACTCCTGATGAAGACTACAAGCAGATGCATCGATGTACATTGCACAGATATGTTTCTGTGTTGACACAACCGGGGAGTTGGCCCTGAGCAGTATATGTAGACAAAAAGTTGCTACAAAGAGGCTGGAGGAGGTCAACAGCCCTGAGATGCAAAGGATAAAAAAAGTGGAAAACAGTATAATATTAACAAGGAATGGAAACTGTTTAAAATGCATAGTGCTTTAGCAATTCCATTAGGTTTACATCTACTAAGCTGCTGAACACAACCATTTGTTTTCCATTTTCAGCTAAATGTGGAAATCAATGGGCTATGTCACCTTCTTAAGAGCTACAGAAAGCCAAGAGGAAAGCATTATAGTTATACAGTCTTCACCCAAGTGCCATTTGGTTTTACTTCATGAACCTCACAACAGAAGCCTATGTGTGGGAGGTGATCTATTAAAGTCCCACTCCAGCTTTTTTAATCCATGAAGGCCCACAACCTATAGCCTGTGTATTAGCAATTGCATAGTTTTCAACATTTCAAAAACATTTCCGGGGGCATTTTTTTTTCTGTGCATTCTGCAAGGCATTGTAGGAATGTACTTCATACATACATCAAAATGGGTGTAGTTCTACAGAAGACCTATCATTTGCCAATTTTATTTTGAATAACAGTATATACCAGAGGATTTATCACAATAAGGAAAGAAACAAAGCCAAGACTATATTGTTCATTAGTAAAATTATTTATGCAATTGTTTGGCTAATTACAACTTCTAGTTCGTCCGTCTATTTAAAGTACTAATTACAACATCTAGTTCATCCGTTTATTTAAAGTGCGGCAACCCAACACAGCTCTTGCAGAAAATACAATGATAAACACCAATTACACTGCAAACACATTTGGCATAAAATATTTAGAAAACATGATTTGATGCTGACTTTTCTGCTGAGTACTGCGACAGCTATTGTGGCTGTGGATCAGTTAAAGGTTTTTGCAGGTGGTAAAAATTCTGTGTAACAAAACTAGTTAGCGGTGAATTCTGAATCATGTAGAGCACTGCTAATAGGCACAATCCATGTACCCGCAAAATACTTCACAATTACTATTGAAAGTTTTACAGATACCTATAAACCTGAAGAATCATTTTGAAAAAATAAAAACAGAATATGGGCAGAGAGCTAAAACCAGCAACATTTTGGCCAAGACTGAGGTAGTGTGTAATTTGCAGTGGTCAGCACTATTGTAATGAAAAACACAATATACAGAGCAGAGGGGTCAGCACAATGTGATGTAAAACAATATAGAGTACAGTGGTCATATGTCATAGTGTCCATTATACTGCTGATCAGGGGAGGAAAAATTCTTTAGGCCTGTGATCAGCAGAAGCAATAAATGCCTATCAACAGTAGTCAGTAGAAGGAAAAAATATTCGGCCTTAGTGGTCAGTGGAAAGAAAAATAACTGCCATCTGTGGTCAGTGGGAGAAAATATGTACCCATTATTAGTAACGAGTGCTTTGTTGGTGATCAGTTGGAAGAAAAAGGTCTTTATTCTCAGTAGGAAAAAGCAATTTGTGTTCTTTGTGGAGAAAGGTGAGACATTAATGCTCAGTAGGGATAAGGAATGAACACTGGCGCTCAAAAGGGAGCAAGGAGGGGTGCACAACAATGGTGGGGGGGCATTGGTCCTCATGGGCAGGACAAAGAGGGCACTGGTGCTCAATGGGGCACAAGGAGGAATTGGTGTTCAGTGGGAAAAGTAGGGGGCATTGGCCCTGCAGTTTCATTGCACTGCTTCTTTTGTATGAAATTCCTGGTGATCCTGCCAGTCTCCCTGCTTTTTTCAAACTGACCATGCGGGGCATGGAAGCACGTTCATCCCAGTGTAGTCAGTTTTCTGGCTATACTGGGACCACAACCTGCTTGTCCTCCAATGGCCAAGACCTGTGCTGACATGTCTTCCTGCACAGATCTTCACTGGGAAGATCTGTGTACTGCTGTTACCTCTTGCTGACACGCCCCTCTGCAGTCTCCACCCCAAGCTCTCTAAGCCGAGAGAACTGCAGCTGAGAACAGGGGTCATGCTTATATATATTCAGTATCTCACAAAAGTGAGTACACCCCTCACATTTTTGTAAATATTTTATTATATCTTTTCATGTGACAACACTGAAGAAATTACACTTTGCTACAATGTAAAGTAGTGAGTGTACAGCTTGAATAACAGTGTCAATTTGCTGTCCCTTCAAACTTATTCAACACACAGCCATTGATGTCTAAACCACTGGCAACAAAATTGAGTACACCACTAAGTGAAAATGTACACATTAGGCCCAATTAGCCATTTTCCCTCCCCGGTGTCATGTGACTTGTTAGTGTTACAAGGTCTCAGCTGTGAATGGGGAGCAGGTGGGTTAAATTTGGTGTTATTGCTCTCACTCTCCCATACTTGTCACTGGAAGTTCAACATGACACCTCATGGCAAAGAACTCTCTGAGGATCTGAAAAAAGAATTGTTGCTCTACATAAAGATGGCCTAGGCTATAACAAGATTGCCAGGACCTGGAAACTGAGCTGCAGCACGGTGGCCAAGACCATACAGCGGTTTAACAGGGCAGGTTCCACTCAGAATAGGCTTCGCCATGATCGATCAAAGAAATTTAGTGCACGTGCTCAGCATCATATCCAGGGGTTGTCTTTGGGAAATAGACGTATGAGTGCTGCCAGCATTGCTGCAGAGGTTGAAGGGGTGGGGGGTCAGCCTGTCAGTGCTCAGATCATACGCCGCACACTGCATCAAACTGGTCTGCATGGAGGCTGTCCCAGAAGGAAGCCTCTTCTAAAGATGATGCACAAGAAAGCCCACAAACAGTTTGCTGAAGACAAACAGACTAAGGACATGGATTACTGGAACCAAGATGAGACCAAGGTAAACTTATTTGGTTCAGATGGTGTCAAGTGTCTGTGGCGGCAACCAGGTGAGGCGTACAAAGACAAGTGTGTCTTGCCTACAGTCAAGCATGGTGGTGGGAGTGTCATGGTCTGGGGCTGCATGAGTACTGCCGGCACTGGGGAGGTACAGTTCATTTAGGGAACCATGAAGGCCAACATGTACTGTGACATACTGAAGCAGAGAATGAACCCCTCCTTTTGGAGACAAGTATTCCATCATAATAACGACCCCAAACACACCTCCAAGACAACCACTGCCTTGCTAAAGAAGCTGAGGGTAAAGGTGATGGTCTGGCCAGGCATGTCTACAGACCTAAACCCTACTGAGCATCTGTGGGGCATCCTCAAACGGAAGGTGGAGGAAAGTAAGGTCTCTAACATTCACCAGCTCAGTGATGTCATCATGGAGGAGCGGAAGAGGACTCCAGTGGCAACCTGTGAAGCTCTGGTGAACTTCATGCCCAACAGGGTTAAGGCAGTGCTGGAAAATAATGGTGGCCACACAAAATATTGACACTTTGAGCCCAATTTGGACATTTTCACTTAGGTGTGTACTCACTTTTGTTGCCAGCAGTTTAGACATTAATGGATGTGTGTTGAGTTACTTTGAGCAAATTTACACTGGTATACACTCACTACTTTAGATTGTAGCAAAGTGTCATTTCTTGTTGTCACATGAAAAGATATAATAAAATATTTACAAAAATGTGAGGGGTGTACTCACTTTTGTGAGATACTGTATATATATATATATATATATATATATATATATATATATATATATACACACACACACACAAATACTTTGCCTTCCATTGCTATTTTAAACTGAATGAGTCGTTCTACAGTTCTACAAGGTAAGAGTTCACATATACTTTAATTCTCTCTAGTAAACCCAAATAAACTGTTAGGCATGTATTTATCCCTTTAAGATTTGAATATGAAAGATAACATTGAAAGTCTCTAGTGAATGAAAACAAAGAAGGACAGAGAATGTGAATTTCTTATTCACCAAGCTGAGTAAAATGTCTGCAGGGCCCGCAATTGGCAGTAGAAACGGATACACAATTGCTTTTAGCTCCTAACATGATTTGTGGCATGTATATAATGCAGATGAAGCGGGCGAACGCATTTTCTCTTCCCAGAAACAAATCTATTTCCACTTTCAATAGCTTGTTATAAAGACACGTTTGGAAATTCGTACAATTAAAGTGTATATTTCAGAGCCTAATTAAATTATTGACACCCTGAGTAATAGACTTGCATGACAGTGTTTTGTTTCACTAAGATTATAAAATAACATACATTCTTTTATCTATTTCTTTAGCTCTATTATTGCAGAGATAATGGAATTTACATTCTTAATTATTTCCACTGGTAGCTTGAACTTGCATTTGAATATATTTCATAATTGTCAATGCTTTTTTTTCACACACTTCCATTGTAAAGATTTTCAGGCTATTTTTTATATTTAACTTTATATAATGTAAAATTGTTATTCTCTATTAGTTATGGGGTAAGTCTGTACAGGGCATTTGTTAGCACTCTAATAGAACACAACAATCTCTCTGGGGCGGAAAATCGTTATCTTCATTTAAATTTTTCTTTGGTAAAGGATCACACACTGTAGCATATGACTACTGTAACAGAAAAATAACACAAAACCTAGAGGCACATGAAAGTCAGGATAGATTTAAAATACAGTGCAGCATTCTAAATCACTTTTCCACACTTATTCTGCTCATTTATGGATTCTTTTTTACCTAAACGCATCCCTTTTACTTATTTTGATGACGCATTCATTTCTTTCCATCCAATTACCCTTTGATGAGTAGTATGACTAGTACATTATAAAACTACAAGGGATGCATTTGAAAAAAAAGACACATTTTGCAAAAGTTTTTCATATTATACGTGGAGCTAATTTTAAAGTACTGTATTTATTGGCGTATAACACACTTCCCCCCCTCTATAAATCAGGGGGAAACCGTAGGTGTGTTTTACGCTGATTCCTGCTGTCTCTGAGGGAAGAGGAGTGCCGAGCACCACCACGATCTTCTGTGTACCTGGCGCTCATTCACGCACAGTCCCGCCTCCTGGCCGGCATTGGACCACTGTTCTGTCTATCACAGGAGGTGGGACTGTGTATGACTGATCACCGGGTACACAGTAGATCTCATCGCTGTGTAATCAGGCACTGGCGAGGCTGGAGATGGGCAATGTGCAGACTGCATTCATTTGCAATGGTGAGGCTGCATTGATGGGCAATGTAGAGGCTGCATTGATGGACTGTGACCCTTATTTTGGTTTAAAGTTCTTTATTTAAAATGGAAGTTTTTTGCCTGAAACTTCCCTCTTAAAATGAAGGTGTGTGCTATACACCGATACATATGGTAAAATTTCTGCTCACAATTTCTATGCTGCACTAGACTTTGGCCGAAGGGGGTATTGTAACTATTGGGTGGACATCGATATTATGAAAGGAAATCCCTAAAATGCTTTATAGTGTACACTGTGGGAATCAGAAGAAGTTTGGGAAGTAGGCTGGATAAGGGGAAAAATGAAGGTGTGACTGATGAAGTCGGGCAGAGGCCAGGGTAGGCAGGTTTTCAGCCACACACTGGGCTTGATGGCTTCCTGTCTTTAAAGTCCAGCAAAGTTACATTAGGAAGCTATTGGTATAATAAATTAATTATTATTATTGTACAGGCAGTGTTGGGTACCTAAAGTCCACCAGAGAAAATGAGAGTGAGGGTCCACCTACTACTAGCATGCACAGAGCACCATTGTAGAAAGTGGCTGTAGCTTATCGTACGTGGCCATGACTTAACAGACATGGTTTAACAGAAACAGCTAATTCTTATCATAGAAAAGATGAACACATTTAGGCCCCTTTCACACTTGTGCAACTTATCCTGCGACTTGGGATTGCAAAGTTGCATGACAAGTCGTACCCCATGATTTTCAATAAGTACTATTCATATCTGTAGTCCCTGTACTACTTTGGTCCGACTTTGATGCGAGTTGAGGTCCATAGACCTCAAGTTTACACAGACATTCCCTGAAATTGCGTCAAAATTGCGTCAAAATCGCCCCCACGGAATTGCGGTAAAATCGCGGCAATTGAAGTCACAGTAATGTGAAAGGGGCCTTAAGGAAATTGTTTAGTCATCACATTTCATTTTTTTTCAGTTGTGGATTAGCCAACTGTACCCGCATTGCAATTGTTACAGTTCACATGTTGCATCAGACTGACAAAGAATGCTCATGTAACAAAATATGTCCCAGACTGTACTCAAAAACTGTCTGCATATTGAAACAGACTATCAGAGACTGCTCACATGTAGCAAAAGACTGTCAGAGACTGCTTGCACTTAACATACAGTAAGACTGTCAGAGACTGCTTGCATTTAACATACAGTAAGACTGTCAGAGACTTCTTGCACTTAACATACAGTAAGACTGTCAGAGACTGCTTGCACTTAACATACAGTAAAACTGTCAGAGACTGCTTGCACGTAACATACAGTAAGACTGTCAGAGACTGCTTACATGTAACATACAGTAAGACTGTCAGAGACTGCTTGCACTTAACATACAGTAAAACTGTCAGAAACTGCTTGCACGTAACATACAGTAAGACTGTCAGAGACTGCTTACATGTAACATACAGTAAAACTGTCAGAGACTGCTTGCACGTAACATACAGTAAGACTGTCAGAGACTGCTTACATGTAACATACAGTAAGACTGTCAGAGACTGCTTGCACTTAACATACAGTAAAACTGTCAGAGACTGCTTGCACTTAACATACAGTAAAACTGTCAGAAACTGCTTGCACGTAACATACAGTAAGACTGTCAGAGACTGCTTACACGTAACATACAGTAAGACTGTCAGAAACTGTTTGCACGCAATGTACAGTAATGCCCCGTACACACGGTCGGACTTTGTTTGGACATTCCGACAACAAAATCCTAGGATTTTTTCCGACGGATGTTGGCTCAAACTTGTCTTGCATACACACGGTGACACAAAGTTGTCGGAAAATCCGATCATTCTGAACGCGGTGATGTAAAACACGTACGTCAAGACTATAAACGGGGCAGTGGCCAATAGCTTTCATCTCTTTATTTATTCTGAGCATGTGTGGCACTTTGTCCGTCGGATTTGTGTACACACGATCGGAATTTCCGACAACGGATTTTGTTGTCGGAAAATTTTATATCCTGCTCTCAAACTTTGTGTGTCGGAAAATCCGATGGAAAATGTGTGATGGAGCCTACACACGGTCCGAATTTCCTACAACAAGGTCCTATCACACATTTTCCGTCGGAAAATTCGACCGTGTGTACGGGGCATAAGACTGACAGAGACTTCTTGCACGTAACATACCGTAAGACTGTCAGAGACTGCTTGCACGTAATGTACAGTAAGACTGACAGAGACTGCTTGCACGTAACATACAGTAAGACTGTCAGAGACTGCTTGCACGTAACATACAGTAAGACTGTCAGAGACTGCTTGCACGTAACATACAGTAAGACTGTCAGAAACTGTTTGCACGCAATGTACAGTAAGACTGACAGAGACTGCTTGCACATAACATACCGTAAGACTATCAAAGACTGCTTGCACGTAATGTACAGTAAGACTGACAGAGACTGCTTACACGTAACATACCGTAAGACTGTCAGAAACTGCATGCATGAAAACACTCATAAAGGTTGCTTGCAAAAAAGACTGCATCGTCATTCTTTTCACATTTAGACTGGAATAGCTGAAGCCACACTTATTTAAAGCAGGATTTAGCCATCAGAGGACACTGACTTGAAAAACACAACTTTTTTATTTTTAATGCTACATTGTGAATGGAGTCTTAATAACTATTGACATATTTTTAGTTAGCCATACTGAGAGGCTGTTGTTTTCATTCAGACAGGAGCTGACCTACAGACTCAGAATGAGGAGAGGAGCAATAAGACACAAACACTGTAGAGAAAAAAAGTAATATATACAGTATACAGCCGTGGCCAAAAGTTTTGAGAATGACACAAATATTAATTTTCACAGTCTGCTGCCTCTGTTTTTCTGATGGCAATTTGCATATACTCCAGAATGTTATGAAGAGCGATCAGATGAATTGCAAATAATTGCAAAGCCCCTCTTTGCCATGAAAATGAACTTAATCCTATAAAAAAACATTTCCACTGCATTTGTGAAGAAGGCTTCAGGGCACCCAAGAAAGTCCAGCAAGAGCCAGGACCATCTCCTACAGTTGATTCAGCTGTGGGATCGGAGCACCACCTGTGCAAAGCTTGCTCAGGAATGGCAGCAGGCAGGTGTGAGTGCATCTGCACGCACAGTGAGAAAAAGACTTTTGGAGAATGGCCTGGTGTCAAGAATGGCAGTAAAGAAGCCACTTCTCTCCAGGAAAAACATCAGGGACAGACTGATATTCTTCAAAAGTTACAGGGATTGGACTGCTGAGGACTGGGGTAAAGTAATTTTCTCTGATGAATCCTCTTTCTGATTGTTTGGGGCATCCACAAAAAAACCTTGTCTGGAGAAGAAAAGGTGAGCGCTACCATCAGTCCTGTGTCATGCCAACAGTAAAGCATCCTGAGACCATTCATGTGTGGGGTTGCTTCTCAGCCAAGGGAGTGGGCTCACTCACAATTTTGCTTAAGAACACAGCCATGAATAAAGAATGCCAAAAGCAACGATAACTTGCCACAAATGTGTGGCAGTGTTGATTTGTAAGTCTGTGCACTTGCCGCACATTTTCACTGGCAACTTGTACACTTGCAGAGCACTTGAAGCACAAGTTCTAGTTGACACTTTTCCAATTTGTAATTTGCATGATAAGTCTCTAGCAAGAGAAAGTTACAGTGGTGAGTCTACAGCAAGAGCTCTGCAAGTCTACAGCATGAAAATTCAGTCACAGTGACTATTGCACAACAGAACTGAACCAGAACTTGCAGCAGACTTGCAGAATGTTTGCAAAGAAAGTTGATCACTACATCATGTAGTGATGTAATGCAGACTTGCTGCAATTGTGCAACAAACTTGTGAAGCCTGGCAAGTCTAGCAATAGCTTAGCGAGTCATTTTCAAACTTACAGCACAAATGCTTGCTATCAGGGATGATAAAAAACGAGAGCAACTTCTCCAAACCATCAAAGAACAGCTTTGTGATGAACAATGTCTTTTCCAGAACGATGGAGCACCTTGCCTAAAGGCAAAAGTAATAACTAAGTGGCTTGGGAAACAAAACATAAAAATGTTGGGTCATGGCTAGGAAACTCCCTAGACTTTAATCCAATTGAGAACTCGTGGTCAATCCTCAAGAGGCAGGTGAACAAAAAAATCCCACAAATTGTGACAAACTCCCAGCATTGATTATGCTAGAATGGGCTGCCATCAGTCAGCATTTGGCCCAAAAGTTGATTGACAGCATGCCAGGGTGAATTGCAGAGATCTTGAAAAAGAAGGGTCAACACTGCACATACAGTATTGACTCATTGCATAAACTTAATGTCATTTTCAATAAAAGCCTTTGACACTTATTAAATGCTTGTAATTATACTTCAGTATACCATAGTAACATCTGACAAAAAGATCTTAAAACACTGAAGCAGCAGACTTTGTGAAAACTAATATTTGTGTCATTCTCAAAACTTTTGGCCACAGCTGTATATAAACATGTATATAGTTCCACATATGCAACTCAGTGTGCATCCCTGGAAAACTCCAGCTGTGCTGGAATGCATGCGCATTATGACATCATTCCCTGACCGGCCAATCAAGAAGCCAAAAATCCGGCATCCGGAAATAGCTGGGGAGAAGATTTCAGCGGCCAGAGAGGGCTTCCTACCTATGAGCACAAAATGAAAAAGCATCCGGCTATAACTGCTTTACCACCAATCTTGGCAAAACCACAGCTCAGTTTTTATTACGTTTTAGCAAACCCCAGCATGATCATACAGCACTGTGTTCGCTGTACATAATACACAGCAGGATAACCCTGCAGAAACCTGCACCTCCACTGCAACCTGCTACCTTACATCAGGTGCACACACTGCAGGATAAAACATGGAATACAGCTTGGAGCCTGAACACAGACAAGCAATCAATATGTCTCTTAGATATTACTGATGTATGTTATTCCTCTGTCATTTAGAGATCAAGACAAAAAACCTCTGTGTGCATCTCTAAGACAATAATTCAAATCCTTTTCTATTTGTGCAGAGGTTAGCATAGGAGTACCAGACATTTAGATAAATTCTCTGCCTTAAGAAAATTGCTACAGTCACTTTTTGGCATTTTTAGCCTGCCTTTGGGGATCTAATAAAACATTTAAGAAGTTAAGGGTTTATTCAAGATTTATTCAAACACAACATTAAAACACAAATGCTTCCATTGTACGCTAAAGCAAAAATGCAGGTGCGATATTATTTTTAGCTGTGTAGTCTGGAACAAGGTTGAAGCACAACTTTGATATATTTTCCCCATGGCGGTCTATTCTGGCTGCTCATAGATTTTTGGATGCTAAAATGTCATTTTGTACTTTTAGCCTGCTGGATGCAATGATGCATAATGCAATTTAAATCTTTATCTAATGCACTCACACTATACTCGGGAGACTGAAGTGTTTTACAAATCAAATAATATTTTTGTTTTGTTTTCCCAAAGGTGGGGAAGATAATGTAAAGCCGGCAAATGAAATTAGCATTAAACCTATTGAATGGCAACAATAATAAATAAATATGTAAATCCACCATATGCACAAATATATAGATAGAGACATGCTGTAAAAACAGATAAACAGACTACATTGGTACATAATAATAATGGTAAATATAATAAACTGAAAATGGATAAAACAAAATCTTAACATCACCCTAGGGGGGGCTTATTTAAGAACACATACAGAAACATGCTGTTGGATAGCAGACCCAAGAGCAAACAACAATGATGTAGGGCTGGCCATAAAGAAATTTGCTTGATCCCCCCATCAATATAGTCAGTGTGGATGGGGAATCTCTCCCGTTGCACTATTGTATTCTGACAGCGGGAGGTTCCCCCAACATCAGAACACAATGGTCACTGCCAGCAGCTATTGCCGCCAGCAGTGATCCAAGGGAAAAAAAAAGATAGCCTATTTATACTGAAGTCAATCGATAGATCGACTTCAGTACAACCAGTCTGCCCATAGATGGATCAACATTTGGCTGAACCAGCCAAATTTCAATCCGTCTATGGCCGGCTTAAGTACAAAGAAATGGCACCATACTGTTAGGTCCTCATTGGCACCTATTCTTAGCTCGCAGCGGACCTAACAATAAATACATTTCCTGTATTAAGCATATGTATGCTATGTGATGTGTTATAGGAATATACAATATTACCACTCTCATGGATCTCAGTACTCCCACTGAAAATGCATTTATTTGCTTTGCTGTCAAAAAGGACAGTGCCAAATTTGTTCAAACAGCATCCAGGGTCAACTTGTATGGCAGTTAGGGTTTGTCAAAAGGAGGTATGCAGACAATGGGGTAGGAATATCAAAGGCAAATAATGCTGTTTAGAGTTTGCAAGGGAAGTTTCCCCAACGTTTAATGAATCAGGTGAAATTTCACGTTTTAAGGAATACCAAATCAGTTGCAAGGAAAATAAAAAAACAGCAGCTTTGATTGTACATGGTTGGATGAGGAATGTCAGCAGAGCTTCACCTCATTCACTAAGCTGTGGAAAGACTTCTTATGCAAAGTGTAACTTTCCTTGCAATGTGAACATCTTATTTGCCTTATGTAAATCAACCCAAATGTTTTTTTTGCAAACAGAGGTTGCTACACGAGATCCCAATTTACCACTTTTTTCATTTTCATAAGTGTGGATTGCGGGTGCTCAACAGTCAATGGCTGTAGTCCAATGATTTATTTTCCGGGGGCACTCTAAGCATATATCACTCTTAGGCCTCATGCACACAGGGTGTCTTTTTATCTTCCCTGAATGCCTTTGCTCCAGGGGAGGAAAGTTCTGCTGAAAAAATGTGCTCAAAGCTGCATTTTGCATGTGCGTTAATGCGTATACATGTTTTTGCTATTAATGCATTCTATTGTCCAGAACTTTAATTGAATCTGGAAATTAAAATGCATTAATGCTCCTAAACATGCTAGTGTGTTAATATGCCTTAATGTGCCAGTGGTGCATTTCTTTTTCGGACTCAAAATTCTCCTACCTCTAAACGCCTATGTGTGCATGGACACATAGGGGTTGATAATACTAAACCTGGAGAGTGCAAAATCTGGTGCAGCTGTGCATAGTAGCAAATCAGCTTCTAACTTCAGCTTGTTTATTAAGCTTTAAAAAAAAAAATGGAAGCTGATTGCTTTCTCTGCAGAGCTGCACCAGATATTGCACTCTCCATTTTTAGTAAATCAATCCCATAGGCTAACATAGAAGGGCGTTTAGAAAAAAAATGTCAAAAGCCTGTAAAGGCTGCGTTTTTGACATCTTGTGTGCATGAGGACTTAAAAGCAAAACTTCCACACACAGTGCCCCTGAATGCTATCTCTTCTTAAAATGATCATGTAAGGTCAGCATGTTTTTTTCTGGACTGAGAATGTGAGGTTGATTTACTAAAGGCAGATAGACTGTTCATGTTGCCAGGGAAGATGTAATGTGCAAGGGAATTTTTCCCAAAGATGAGTGATTCTGGTAAAATTTTACTTTGCAAGAATACCCAATCACATGCAAGGAAAAGAAAAAGGGCATTTTTTTGCACATGATTAGATAATGGAAGTCAGCAGGGATTCACCTCAATCAATAAACTCTGGGGAGAATTCCCTTACAAAGTGCAACTTCACTTGCAAAATGAACAGTCTATTTGCCTTTAGTAAATAGGCCTGTATCAAAGATAATATTGTCATGTAAATCCTGGTGCCTATGCAGTTTTGGGTGTATTCAATGTCTGGCACAGATTGTCCCCTGCTACAGTTTCTCACCTTGTGACTTGCTACAAAGTTCTAATGCTGCAGTTTGATCTCTGTGGGATAGAATACTGGAGAACTGCTTTCTCTTGCTTGAAAGGACCAGAGGACACCGTCTTAGGCTAGGAATATTCACTGGACTGAAGCTTGAGGACTGGTTTAAAATGATACAATATACAATTTTATTTTCTGCAAAAGTCCTGTTGCTGTATATTGTGACAGGTCAGGAACTTATTCATAGAGATTTGTAAATTGAATGAAAGGTCCACATTAATCAGTGGCATACACTGATTATTCCTGTCAATAGGAAGGCCTCAGAGGATCTTACCATAATGAACTTGTCTATAGAAGGTTGTGAATCCTTATCACGGGTGCAGAAGGTACTGTACCTCAGATCCCAAAATCACAAACTAGAGGTTGGGGGGGGGGGGGTTCTTCGCCGTTTGTGATACTGTCAGTGGTCACAGAAAAAAAAATTGATGTGTAGTCAACCAATTAAATGTTAGTTTTCAGCTTTTGCGGTCCTCAGGACAACTAACACTGCTTAATCAGTGGGGTTGCTGTTAATTCATTCCCTTCCATATTGCTTCCTATTTTTTCTTCATAAAGAACTATAGACAAAAACTAAATCAGTCGAGATGAGTAGCTATTTTTAATATTGTGATCATCATTTTAACATTAACACGAGCATTGTTGTGTTCAACAGTGCTAAAGTATTCTTTAAATATTGAAACTTTTCCTAACATGACATGAAATGAAAACATTAATAATAATTTTAATAACTGTAATTAGTTAAAAACCATAGATGGAATATAAAAAGAATCTACATGAAAAGAAAAAAAAAACATAGTTGGAAAGATGAAATGTCTTTCCCGAGGATTTTTCAATTTAAGTAATATGGCAGGGGACATTGGGGATTCATTACTGTGCAATGGCTGGATGTGATCCCAAGATGAATGGCACTGCAAGGTAGGTAATGAGTTATCATGCTTTAATGAAACAAACCCACAGGACTTGGGCCTTTTGTGCTAAGCAGGCACCCACCAAAGGACACCTATTGCTTATTTTAGTAATTCCACAGTGTGCTCCAATGCCAAAGGGGCTCTTATGGCGAAAGAATACTTATCACTGTAAATATACCTCAAGATTTATAATGCAATTACATTTAGGCCAACAATTACTAGTCATCATCAAGGGAAATATTTTTGGTCTTTTACTTAAGCAAATACTTCCAGTAATCACTTTTCTGTAATGGTACTGATTACAGATGAGGTACACCAGCTAAATGAAAAGTACAGCTTCTACTTTCAAATGCATTATGTTATCTGTATTGGTGTGTAACATTTTCTGCTAAATAACATAATTATATTTTGGTCCATTGCAGCATTTTTTTTACTTATTCATTGTGTTAAGGTTTTTCCACGTTGTAGCATAGGTTGAACTAAGCCTGCCTTAATGGGTTAGTTAACCTTTGTAAAAACAATAGGGTATGCAGCAAAGAAGTCCCAGTAGCTACTGAGCTCAGCAGGCTTATGCTACAGGGTAGACAGCCAGGGCACATGCACAGGTCTCTAAAAAAGGATGGGACTTGCCCGGTGATGATTGGGGATAGCATCCAATGGCTGGCTTGTCCTGACAACAGGATAGGGAGTCTGTTGGACGAGCTAGAGTGGCAGTATAAATGGCCTCCATGTATGGCAGGTAGGTTCATGAAGATTTTAAAAGCTCCATAGCTTACTGTTACCTACTGTTTACTGTTACCTACCTCTTTTATTTTTTTACAGAGGTATACTAACCAGTTCATTTGGGAAAAATGTTGAGATAGCAAGAAGAACAGTATAAAGGCTTAAAGTACATTTGTCATAAAGACTAAAACCCAAACTTACCTCCCATCCTGTGCTAGGCACTCTCTGATTAATAAACATACTGACTTCCAGCTCCTTCGATTCCAATTGCTATTCAGTTAAACTCCTGATACTTCTGGTTATACAGGACATGCTCCAAGCCCCCAACAACACAATGAGTGTAACAAGGCTCAGCATTGTGGCAAACATAGCTCACTGTTACCAAAATTACTGGGACATGGGGGCAATTATAGGATCAGTTTGGATGGGGACATATGATAGGCCTGGGGGTGCCTTATAATGGATTCATTGGAAGATTTGTTTTTTTTTCATGACAAGTTAAATTTTAATAAAGTATTTCTTAACATACCTATTAGGGTAAATCAGTAGATCTTTACTAAACACGTTCCTCAGCCAAGATAGATAGTTTGCAAGAAAATACAAAACCTCAATAGATGTCTTCATTTCAAGTTTACAACAGGAAATTCAATGTTTGAACATTTAGGGCAGCCCATAACAGTGAACAAGAAATTGTTTCAATATCACCAGGACCACTGCTACTCACCCAATGGAATAAAGTGGCACACATAGGTTTAAAAACCATGGGGGTTGCTTGATATCTCCCAAGGAGATATTTCAATGTGCTGTTAAATCTCTGTGCATCCTGACTGATCCTATTCTCTTCGCAATGAGAAAGAGCATCAGGTATAAAATATGTTGGTCAGACTCTGTGACTGATAACAAGCATTTTATTTGGTAGAAAGCATCAATAATTTCCCCCAAGGGCTTCCCTAGTGGACAGATCCTTTCTGAAGACTTGAACTGCGTGTTGAATGTTTATGGCCATGTTGTTGACCTATTTTTCTACACTATAGAATGGGCATTTACATTCAGAGAGTACTGCATCAGAAAATGTCAAAAATGAACATTCAGCTTTGCTGGGGGAACACATTGTAGGGGCTTCTATTCTTAAGGTTTCTTTCTCTAAGTGATTTTTTCTACAAGTGAAATGCACTTCAATCTTTGCTTCAAGTTCTGCCTCATCTGAATATTCCTTCTCTGTCTCTCCACAGGTATGTGTCAGTTCAACCACATCTTCCACCTTTAAATGAAATTGGGATCTGCTCGCTCTTTCTGTGTATGTGTCATCTCAACCACATCTTCCACCTTTAAATTAATTTGGGATCTGCTTGCTCTTTCTGTGTATGTGTCAGCTCAACCATATCTTCCACCTTTACATGAAATTGGGATCTGTTTGCTCTTTCTGTGTATGTGTCATCTCAACCACATCTTCCACCTTTAAATTAATTTGGGATCTGCTTGCTCTTTCTGTGTATGTGTCAGCTCAGCCACATCTTTCACCTTTAAATTAATTTGGGATCTGCTTGCTATTTCTGTGTATGTGTCAGCTCAACCACATCTTCCACCTTTACATGAAATTGGGATCTGCTTGCTCTTTCTGGGTATGTGTTATCTCAACCACATCTTCCACCTTTAAATGAAATTGGGATCTGCTTGCTTTTTCTGTGTATGTGTCTTTGGTATGTGACCTTCTATCTGTTGCCCTGTGTGCATAACCATGATGTTGTTTTTTGTTGCTCTGGACTATCTTTCCTAAGTTGTGTGTGTTGATCTTATCTTGGCCTCTGGCCTCTTGCTATTCTGACTTTAGAAGCGAAAGGTAGCTAGTTGAACACCTAACTTCTGTCAGAACGGCTGCTGTACACCAGCCAGTCAAATGCTGCCCGATATTTGGCCCATGTGTACGGCCCTTAATACTGTAGAGTGCAATGTCTGGTGCAACTGTGCATAGAAACCAATCAGCTTCCGTGTTTTATTGTCAAAGCTTAATTGAACAAGCTGAATTTAAAAGCTGATTGGCTACCATGCACTGCTGCTTCAGATTCTGTGAAAAGAAGAATCCGCACTAATAAAGGCCAATTTATAAATAATTCATTGTAGAAATGAAGACCATCTCTCATATGGCAAGAAAATTGTGGAATAATAATCAAATTCTTCTAATGTTAACACCACAGTGAGTTCATTCAATAAGTGTGCCGCTACCACAAGAAAAACTCGCTTACCAGATGGCAAGCAAAACCAGGCATGTAGCTATAGCCCAGTCAAGGCCTTTGCTTGCACAGACGATCCTGGAGATAGGCTCTGGATGGATGGTAGCAGTAATATATTCAAACACCGATGACACCGCTCAATCCAGGACCATAAATTCCCACTCAGCAGTAAACACAGGAAGAGAGGATTACCATAGTGTAATATTGCCTAATTGGATATTTATTTATATAAAAAACAACATTGCACTTACATTTTAGAAGTTTAGAAATCGCGCATAAAATAACAGAGCCGGCCAGCTACAAACTCCTGTCCTCCTAACGAGACAGCATGGTGATGCCAGCATTTATCCTCCCCCAGACGCGTTTCGTCATATGTGACGTTGTCAATGGGGAACGGTTAGCGTGCTGATCCACCACCTTATATACAAAACCACACCTCGTTCTGAGTGTCCTGAGCTACAAACACCATTTTAGATACTAGTAACCCATTTCTCATTGAAGGAATAGTATATTGAACATACTGATTGAAAACAAAAATGAAATTAAAAATCAATATAAACGTTCAGATTCTGTGTCTTCCAGGTTTAGTAAATCTCCCCCTATACCACAATATCAAGCAATATTTTACTTCTCTAGTATACAGGGTAAAATATTTCCAGTAAGCCTTTTGATGTGGTATTTGGTGGAGGAGCGCACAGGTGATGTGTCTCACATTCTGACATCCAGGACACTGGAAGGAAGACCTGCCTGTTTATTGTGGATGTGGTTTTACATTGTGTGGACATTTCTTTTTGAGTTTTATCATGCAGTTTGGATTTATTTCATTGTATAATTTGTTGAATTATCATTTGTTACTAGCACAGTACTTTCTATTTCATGTGGTGATTTTAGCCAAGGATATCTATTGGCGTGCTGGCAGCTTGTGTTTATTTCACCCATTAGCGTGGTTTCACATTTTTCCTTTGAATGCATTTTTAAAAGTTCACACACCTGTAGTTAACAATGTTACTTTTGTAACACAAGTGAAGCTGCTTTGTAAAACAACCAAAGCCGTGAACCTATTAGGAACAGTAAAGGTTTTTCACATAGTAAAGGGAATGTTCAGTTTTCTAACTGTATGCTCACTATACAAAGTGAACAATTTATAAATAAGGTGGATTGACTGTGAATACCCAACCATGTGCAAGGGAAGTTAAAAAATCATGGGAAATTTTGCTAGCTCATGATTAAAATTTATACAGCTTCAGCATATTTAATCAGCTCAGTGATTATTTACTGCTCTAGTAAAATAAACCCACTATCTATTTATTCCTAGCTAGATAAGGGAAAAAAACAAATGCAGGTAATTGTATTTCATATACTGTATAGCAAGGGTGGGCAACCTTTTGAGAACAATGTTTTCAAAGAAATTGAGCATGCCAATTTTATTAAAAAAAAAAATGTTAACTTCACACTCTCAAACACGAAAATGATTTTTTATATAAGTCAATTCTGTAAACTACTTGAGTAATAGTGACTAATTAACATCCTAAAGTCTAATGCCTTAGGCCTGGTTCACACTAGTGCGATGCCAGACATTGCATGTGATTCGCAGTGCACTGCTGTTCACATCACATGCGATGTCTGTGCAATGCGATTTCAGCCATACAGATAGTGTGGCTGATATCGCATCGCATTCGGTCCAAACACGCACAGAACCCTTTTTTTATTCGGACCAGAATCAGATCACATGGGAACCCGCAGTGGATTTGCAGGGTTCTCGCATCGCACCAGTGTGAACCGGGCCTAAGTTCGGCCCCAATTCCTGTACCTCCAGTTCTCACATCAGCCCCAATTCCTGTACCTCCAGTTCTCAGATCAGCCCCAATTCCTGTACCTCCAGTCATCAAACCAGCCCCAATTCTTGCACCTTCACACCTCAGATCACTGTACCCCCTGCAAATCTGTCCCCCCACTGTACCCCACTGCTCATATGTCCCACTACTGTACTACCCTGCACATCTGTCCCACCTCTGTACCCCCTGCTCATCTGTCCCACCACTGTAACCCCCTGCACATCTGGCCCAACAATGTACCCCCTTTCTCATCTGCTCCACCACTGTACCACCCTGCTCTTCTGTCCCACCACTGTACCACCCTGCTCATCTGCCCCAACAATGTACCCCCTTTCTCACCTGCCCCACCACTGTATCTCCCTGCACATCTTCTCCACTGCTGTATCCCCATGCTTTTGTGTCTCACCACTGAGCCACCTTCTCACCTGTCCTAACACTGAACCCATCTGTTCATTTGTCCCACCGCTGTAACCCCCTTTCTCATCTGCCCAACCACTGTTTCCCCTGCTCTTCTGCCCCACCACTGTACACTCTGCACATCTTCCCCACCTCTGTACCCCCCTGCTCTTCTGGCATCCCTCTGTACCCCCTGCTCTTCTGCCCCACTTCTGTACCCCCTGCTCTTCTGCCACACCACTGTAACCCCCTGCTCATCTGTCCCACTAATGCACCTCCTTTTCACATCTGCCCCAACACTGAACCCCCCTGCTTATCTTTTCCACCACTGTAACCCCCTTCTCATCTGGTACAACACTGAACTCCCTGCTCATCTGTCCTACCACTGTAACCCCCTGCTCATGTGCCCTATCACTGTACTGTACTCTTCTGTATCACCACTGAACCCCCTTCTCATCTCTCCTACCACTGTACCTCCCGCACTTCTGCCCAACCACTGTACCCCCTGAACATCTGCCCCACCGCTGTACCCCCATTCTTCTGTGCCAACGCTAAACCCCCTTCTCATTGTTCCCACCACTGTAACCCCCTTTCTCATCTGCCACACCACTTTACCTCCTGCACATCTCTCTCACTTTTGTACCCCCTGCTCTTCTGCTCCACCTCTGTACCCCCCTTCTCTTCTGCCCCACCACTGTAACCCCCTGCTTATCTGTCCCACCAATGTACCTCCTTTCTCCTTTGCCCTGCCACTGTACCCCCCTGCACAACTGCCCCACCTGTGTACCCCCTGCTCTTCTGCTCCACCAGTGTAACCCCCTTCTTATCTGGCCCATCACTGAACCCCCTGCTCCTCTTTCCTACCACTATAACCCCCTGCTCATTTGCCCCATCTCTGTAACCCTCTTCTCATTCCTCCATCACTGTAACCTCCCACTGCTGAACCCCCTTCTCATCCCTCCCACCACTGTAACCCCCTTCTCATCTCTTCCACTACTGTATCCCCTGCACATCTGCCCCACCATCGTACCCTCCGGCTCATCTGTCCCACTACTGTACCATCTTCTCAACTATAATATGTGTGATATGCCGAGTGGTGCAAGGAAGCAGAGATGAGACACATCTACCTGTCCTGGCACACTCATCCTGCTGATCCACCTCTCGCATCCAACCCACGTGCTTGTATGTGATGTCACAACACAAGAATCTGGAATGGATACGCAATGATGAGCTCAGGTCAGGGGCATTTTCTGAAAGCAGTTGGCCCATGTACAAGATCGCCCCCGTAGCTGAGAAAAAGTGCGTCGCCGAGCACCGCAGCAAAATTAGGTGTGATTTTCATTGCGCTGAATACTGGCTGTGGCTTAAAGGGACACAAAGTGCAGGAGTTCAGTGGTAAGTGATGCAAAGTTCAGGGGTCAGGTGTAAGTGACGCAGAGTTCAGAGGTTGGGAGCAGGTGATGTCGAGGTTGGTAGTAGCAGATGATGCAGAGCGGAGGGGTCAGTAGTGACACATGCACACAAAAACATAAATATAAATATATATATATATATATATATATATATATATATATATATATATATATATATATACTTTTTTTTTCAACAAAGTTCCCAGAAGCTCAACAGTAATTCCACAAACTGTCACCTGATTGGGGTTTTCTCAATCATGGTGAAATCCCCTCTTTCTGAGATTGGTAGTGGCAACCAAGTCATTTTCCTCCAGATGGTGGACGGGGCTAGCAGGACTGTGATTGGCTTTGGCAGTGGCCAATCACTGTCCTCCTCCTCCTCCTGAAAACAGGGACCACTCCCCTAGCAGAACTGCACCCAATCTCTTCCCCTTCACGAGAGCTGAAGATCGCAGCTACAGCAAAGTTAGATAACCAATCAATGTTTTCCATCATTTACAATGTGTGGGGGCACAGTGTCTCCCCCTCAGTACAGGTTCGGCATGGGATATTGTGAAATTGGAATGCATTAGTGTCTCACTGACACTTCTCTGCACTGCTCTGCTGTTGGGAAGGGAGTCGTGTGCCGGCAAAAGAGGCTTTGCGTGCCGCTTGTGGCACCAGTGCTGGGAGTTGCCTACCCCTGCTGTATAGCGTTAAATTGCTATTTTTTTTCTGAACTTGAAAAGTGGTTCTTCCTATTTTTCCACATAACTCATAAAGCGATACATTTCTATTTTTACTTGTTGAAACATGCAGTCTGCTAAATGACACAAATGAATATGTTCAGATTCCACTGAATATTGTTAACTTCTTTTCATCTAACCACAAATGTAATTTGTTTTAAAACCGCTTGGTTTAATGTTTATGTTGTTTTAAAAGAAAAACACTATTACGCATTTTTCTTATGTTTTCTGAAACCCAATAAATGGATACAGTATCATTGTTCAAGTACAATTACACCTGTCACTTTCTCAAAATAATGGGTCTATTTATATCAAACACGGCATGTCACGTTGTATTTTGAGTGATTTAAACCCAACATAAAACTTGTAGCAATGGAGGTGACATCATGAAGGACAAATACTTTGATTGATTTAGTGATGGTGCAACCTTGCCAGCAGAGTTGGAGTAAAGTTTCGTTTTTTGAAGCAATTCTGCATTTAATACTATAATTAAGATACAAAGGGGAAATATTGCCATGACTCATAAAAAAACATTCAGATATTATCTTGGAGTAGCTTTGTAGCTTTTTTGTTGAAAAATGAAGTCAAACCAAAGAGTCTATATGGAACTAAATTCTTAGTACTGTCAACAAGGTTTTGGTTTCCCTATTTAGCAGTAGCAAAAAGGACCACTGGACATACATGTGTTTAATAAAAAAGTAAAATGTTTTTTGTTGAGCCTTTCTACGTCTGGATTTATCTTACAATGTAATACCAAAATCTTTTTTTTAAATGTACATTAAAATCAGGAACTTGGGACCTCAGGCTGGACTCCTGGGTACAGGGATTTCAGCAATAACAACAAACCTAAAGGTTCCTGTTGTCACCCACACTATCTCTGTAAACTCTATGATCCAGTGCTGTCCTAGGTTGACTAATACCCACTTTCATCAGAGTGTGGGGTGTCACAGACCGACCCCCTAAGAATGCATTATCACAGTGCCTTGTGGCAGGGGGTTTGGGAGTGGGTAGGAGAATAGCCATCTGACAAGTGTGTTGGGCACAGAATGTTTTTTCCCCATCATAGCCCTTCAAGAGAACAAAGATCAGTGGCATTGGTGGCAAGACAAATTCTAAACCCCACCTTTTTTACATGGTGGCCTTTTTTAAAAAATCTATTTAACTAGTGACAGAGTTTCTTTGATGTAGTGGTAGTAGAAATCGCAAACATATCTGATCTACATTGTACAAGTGCAGCAGAACAAGGTCGTATTTTTTTTTTTTAGCAGATAAGTGCAAATTTAAGTGGTTTAACCAACTGGTTATACATTGATAGAATGAATGTAAAATGATAGCCGCGCTCAGTGAATAAAAGTAAGCCAGCAGCTGAACACCCTAACCCAGATATTGGGCACAAAATTGTAATTCAAAATATAAAGTGCAGCACTAGAGTTAAACTGTGCAATTCATAATGACACCATGCATATAAATAGCATTTGATAAAGTATAAAGTGCAAACGTGCAATAAACAATATGCAGTACCAACTTTGACTGGTGTGCAATATTAAGTAACAATACAAATGTAAAAAAGTAGTAAAAAGAAAAAAAGTTCATATATGACTGACACAATGCATGTTAGCATGTGATAAACTATAAAGTGCAAACGTGCAATAACAATATGCAATACTGACTGTAACCAATGTGCAAGTAACAGTACAGATGTTAAAAAGTTTAAAAACGGTGAAAGGAACAAAGTTCATATATGGCTGGTATTCAGTAGAAGAGATCCCATATAGGTGTGGAACGTTGATCAAATGCTTGGCAGTGTGATACCCATCACCATAGTAAGATTAAAGGCTTACCAGAAAGCCTGCAACCAACCTTACTCTGGCGGGTCACAAAGCGCTTTATTGGATCAAAAATCCACTGAAGAGGTGTCCAAGCGTCTCTCACCAGAAGCCTCTGTCCAGACAGCCTCAGCAACAGGATGTTTAAATATGCAAAGAGACAAGAGACTCCAAATAGTGTGATATTGTCTCTTTAAGCAGGTTTATTGGCAATGCTGCAGTGCTGCATACACAGGTTCAAACTTAGAATATATTTCCAATGTAAACAAGCCAAAAGCAATTTCTTACAGGTAACAGGTCCATAAAAGCGATCAGAGCGTGTGTGTGTAGCGCCCCAACGATCGTTTCATCATAAATGTCGTCATCAGGGGCTCTGATGATGACCCCCCATTACGTCATTTATGATGAAACGATCGACTGAACTTTGATGATGGAACAAAGCTGCTAGAGGAGAGACTTTTGTTTAAGTGTTTAAAGTGACCTGTGAGTGCATGTTCCATGAATCTGCTGACATGAGTAAAGATTATTCTATCAGTAGTAGATGGATGGATGTGTCAAAATGATTCATTCCCAGATTGATCATATTCTTGTCAAGCTGGAGGTCTAAAGATTAAGGTAAAGAAAAAAAAACCTGTACTGTATAACGTTAGGAATAGACTATCTCAAAGCTACATAGGACTAGAATTCTGCACTGTGCTGTTAGCATATAGAGTTGTTGTGGTTGTCATTATATTGGTGCCTGAAAGATCAAGATCCTTTTCTTATGCAATTACATATAATATACATATATTGGAACTCAAAGGAATACAATGAAATATCTTCACCAACATAATCCAACATAAAAAGATCCAAAATTCAATCATCATTATTTATATTGATACAAAATAACATACCATAGTTGCAATACCAGATTCACTAACCAGAGTGTTCCAATGAAAAACAAACACCTCAATAACATAGCAAGACTCTCAAATATATAGTATGGTTATTTTAAAGTGGTTGTAAACCCATAAAAAAAACTGCAAGACAAGGGCACAATGAGCTAGTATGCATCACATACTAGCTCATTATGAAATACTTACCTTAGATTGAAGCTGGTGCAGCGGTCCTCATACACTACTGTGACAGGCGATATGTCTCTGGAATGTTACTTCTAGGTTCACGGGCTCTGGTGCTGTGGATGGCGGGAGCCGCCGGTCACGGCACATCTGCTAAAAAAATGGCACAAACGAGCCGTTTCTTTAGTACGCATGTGCCGATGACATCATGCTGATACAGTGGATATCTCCTAAATCATGAAGGTTTAGGAGATATGCACGGTACCTTCAGGTAAGCCTTATTATAGGCTTATCTGTAATGAAAAGAGGTGTGTAAGGGTTTACAACCACTTTAAGCATTTCAAAACTTGCATAACACCAAGTAAAACTGAGGGACTCAAGCATGCTATGGCTCGTACTTGGTGGTTTAGAGATACAGCAGGGGTTAAGGGAGCCCTAACAATGATCTTGTATATAATATTTGTACTATGAGTTTTGTAAATTGAAAAATGGCTCATACATTTCATTTTCTTAGTAAAATGTAATTTTCATTAAATGGTAATGCCTAAAACTTAAAACAGTAAGTTTTATTAATTCTTATTAGAGGCCTACAGTAACATATGTGTATGGGTGTACTGTGTATATATCAGTGGCGGAAGTATAGGGGTCGCTGAGGTCGCCATGGGGACTGGGCCCCATGCTGCAGGGGGCCCTTGAGGGCCCCCCTGTTTATCTTGATAGGAGGAGCGGCTGAGATCGATCTTCCCATCGTCAGCCGAACTGTAATCGGCACTGTGCGGGGAGCTTGTCACACTGTTCTAAAGTGAAAGCAGTGTGTGCTGTGCTCTTTGTCTCCCCCTACAGTGCAGTACCCGGCAGGAAGAGGTGAGATAAAGCACTACCCTTTTTTAAAAGGCTTTCTGTATGTGTGTGTTCTTATATGTGTGTTCATGTATGTGTTTGCATGTGTTTATGTGTGTATTTATATATGTATATGTGTTTGTGTGTGTATATACAGTATATGTGTGTGTATATTATGTGTGTGTTTATCTATGTGTATGTGTGTGTTCTTATGTGTGTGTTTATATGTGTGTTCATGTATGTGTTTGCATGTGTTTATGTGTGTATTTATATATGTATATGTGTTTGTGTGTGTATATACAGTATATGTGTGTGTATATTATGTGTGTGTTTATCTATGTGTGTGTGTGTGTGTTGAGATGCAGTGGTGGCCCGTGCATTAAGGGCGCACGGGTGCGCCCCCCTCTCTCCAGCCACCCCTCTATCACCAATAGATAGATTCATGCATTGCATGAATCTATCTATGGCCGCCGATGCCACCCCCTATTCAGGCGCCCAGCCCCTTTTTGGGCGCAGGGAACCTGAATTACAGCGGTGGGGGGTGTTTTTGAAGCACCGGATTAGAGCCATAGGCATCAAAAAAGGTGACCTCGCAGGCCACTCAGCTGTGTTAGAAAAGCGAATGACTATTCGCTTTCCTAACACTAAACTGCCTCTCCACCAATCAGGTGCTCGGGTCTGTTACCCGTCACCTGATTGGCTGAAACGACAGGCGCAGCTATTGGACGCCTATCAGGAGGAGAGGACGGGAGATGTGGACAGCAGGAGACGCATGGAGGACCCCACTCATCGCAGTCACCCGCTGCCCCACCAAGACAGGGTAAGTGCCGGTGAGCGGTCGGGGGTCACACTGGGGGCATTCAAGGGCACACTGGCAGCATTTGATGGGCACACTGGCAGCATTTGATGGGCACACGGGCAGCATTTAATGGGCACACTGGCAGCGTTTGATGGACACACTGGCAGCGTTTTATGGGCACACTGGCAGCATTTGATGGGCATAGTGGCAGCGTTTGGCACAGTGGCTGCGTTTGATGGCACAGTGGTAGCATTTAAGTGGCACAGTGGCAGCATTTAAGTGGCACAGTGGCAGGGTTTGAAGTGTTTGATGGGCACACTGGCAGCGTTTGATGGGCACACTGGCAGCGTTTGATGGCACACTGGCAGCATTTAAGTGGCACAGTGACAGGGTTTGATGGGCATACTGGCAGCGTTTGATGGGCACACTGGCAGCGTTTGATGGGCACACTGGCAGCATTTGATGGGCATAGTGGCAGCGTTTGGCACAGTGGCTGCAACTGATGGCACAGTGGCTGCGTTTGATGGCACAGTGGTAGCATTTAAGTGGCACAGTGGCAGCATTTAAGTGGCACAGTGGCAGGGTTTGATGGGCACACTGGCAGCGTTTGATGGGCACACTGGCAGCGTTTGATGGGCACACTGGCAGCGTTTGATGGCACACCGGCAGCATTTAAGTGGTACAGTGGCAGGGTTTGATGGGCATACTGACAGCGTTTGATGGGCACACTGGCAGCGTTTGATGGGCACACTGGCAGCGTTTGATGGCACACTGGCAGCATTTAAGTGGCACAGTGGCTGCAATTGATGGCACAGGGGCTGCAATTGATGGCACAGTGGCTGCAATTGATGGCACAGTGGCTGCAATTGATAGGCACAGTGGCTGCATTTGAAGATTTTTTTTCAAAAAATGTTTGCGACCCCCAAAAAATTTTGAGCACCAGCCGCCACTGTTTAGATGTATGTATGCACATTTTATGTATGCACGTTTAATCCTGACACCCTATATGTGTACAATCAGGACTGATTTTTTTTTTCTTGCTCGTTCAAAGTACCAGCAACAAAATGCTGTTCCTCTGAAAAGCAATCCATGCTCAGATCACTTTTCAGAGGCATTTGACAGCCGGTAAAGAGGCAATATGTTGCCTCCTGACCACCTGTTTTAACCCCTTAAAGTGATTGTAAAGGCTTTTTTTTTTTTAAATAACAAACCTGTCATACCTTCATTGTGCAGTTAGTTTTGCACAGAGTGGCCCCGAACACGACTTCTGGGGTCCCTCGGCGGCTCTCGCGGCTCCTCCTCTTATCAGACATTCCCCTAGGAAAAGCGCTGTCCAGGGGTCAGGGGGGCCCTTCATGATTTCTTGCATCGTGGCCCTGAAGGTTTTCGTTACGCCACTGGTATATATGCTGTATGTTTGATATCAGTTCACAAAAATGGGCAAGTTATCATAACTACTATATATTCATCTTTTTACAGTACCTCTAGTAAATTTTCTGTTCAAGGTGTTCAACTCACATATATAAATATTACAGGGGTGTGAAATCTTCATTTTCTTTTCACATAAAATTGATATTTCATTATTGAAAACCTTTATATCTCATGAAGCTGAATTTTACTTCATAAATCAATATTTCATCCACACTTTGAATGGCTAAATTTCCTGCTTTTTTGAATAGATGCTTTATATAACCTTAGCCATTACCATTATTCAAAAGCTACTGGCATTTTAATTACTTGACCTCTGAAAAGGTTTACCCCGTTCCTGAGTCCTGACCAGACCATTTTTTTGTGATACGGCACTACGTTACTTTACCTGACAATTGCACGGTCATAAGACGCTGTACACAAATAAAAGGTATGTTCTTTATTTCTCCACAAATAGAGCTTTCTTTTGGTGGTATTTGATCACCTCTGAGTTTTTTATTGTTTGCGCTATAAACAAAAAAAGAACGACAATTTTAAAAAAATATATATTTTTTACTTTCTGCTATAAAACCTATCCAATAAAAAAATAGAAAAAAAAATCACATTTCTTTCTAGATTTAGGCTAATATGCATTCTGCTGCATATTTTTGGTAAAAAAAAATCCCAATAAGCGTATATTGATTGGTTTGCGCAAAAATTATACCATCTACAAGCTATAGGATATTTGTATTTATTTATTTATTTTTACTAGTACTGTCGGCGACCAGCGTCTTTTAGCAGGACTGTGATATTGAAGTGGACATTCTTACACTAATTGAAACTTATGGCACTTTTTGGGGATCAGTGACACTAATACAGTGATCAGTGCTATAAAATATGCACTGTCACTGTACTAATGACACTGTCTGGGAAGGGGTTAAAATCACGATCAAAGGGTTAACTGTGTTCCTAGCAAGTGTTTTTCTCAACAGTGTGTGCTGTTTTTACTAGGGGAAGACATGGGTCCTGGTCCCTGCTTTGCAGAGACACAGGATCCATGTCTTCCTCCCTGTCAGAATGGCTATCTGCCTTGTTTACATAAGCAGACCACCGTTTTGCCTCTCTACTGAATGACCAGAGAGACTTCAAGTCCATGGTACCCGCCGCTGGGTTCCCACTGTGTATGGTCACAGCGAGAGCAGCTGCCGATGATACGCATGTGCACCACCTACCTGGAAGAGCCGGATCACATACATATATATACATATGAGATCCGGCGCACAGCTGCCACCCTGTAGTAATAAAACTGTTATGGGGCGGACCACAAGTAGGGAGACTAAAGTCTGTGGGTTAATCTTTATCAGCTGACTTTTGTTACAGTGGCGGCCCATAGAGGGTGCACGGCCACTGCCTCCCCAATCCATGCTTCTGGCCTCCTGATCTACATATCAGTGGTGCCGGACAATGGATTCCAATGCGGCGGGTGGTTTTTTGAAGCACCTGATTAGAGCCAGAGGCTCTAAAGGGTGATCATTGCGCTCCGAGCCCACCCAGTTGTGTGACCATAGATAATGAATTTTCGCTATTATCATCCTAAAGTTCCTCCCCGCCAATCAGGAGGCAGGTCTGTGAGGCCTGTTTTCTGTTTGGCCAAAGCGTCATGCGATCCTATTGGATGCCTAGGGCTTTGGCAGAAGACACGCGGCAGAGAAACCTGGAGGAAGGGACACCAGAGCCACCGTGGCTGCTGCCCGCACTCCAGGAGAGGACACCACAGCCCAGGCACACGAGCGGGTAAGTGCTGGGCTGGACCACCCGCGGAGTGGGGTTTGCCACGCTGCGGGGGGGTGCTGTTTGTTTTCCGCCAACCCCAAAGAAGAACCGACATGGCCCCCACTCCTTTTGTATACAAAATTGAGTCAAAATTGATATTATAATGTACATAAGGTAAATTGAGCTAACCCATATAATAAATTCTAGTGAACTGAAAACACAACTTTCAATTGTAAAAAAAAAGTAAATATGGTTGTGCAAATACCGCAAATGTTGTGCTTTAGTGAACTAAGCCTAAAGAAATAACATAAGTCTTCAGTTGGATATAGAGATAGGGATAATTTGACGAAGGATGTAAAATGCATACTGTAGTAACCCGAACTTCAAGGGAGAGCCGAGACCTCTCATCAGTACCAAACCTTTAAATGGCAGTTTCTGTATTCTTTGGGTGATGCTTAACGTCTTTGTGATTTTCCATGGTTAATTTTGAAACATGAGATATATGTCATTTCTTTATACTGTTATAAGCTTAGAAAAATAAGTCCACATACAGAAGTATTTGTCTAATGTCTGGTTAGTAATGGATATTTTCAGGTGCTCTGAGATTGAATGAAAAAGAAAATATTTATCATGGTGATTGTTCCCAATTGTCATCATGCAACACATCACTGATGAGAAGTGCCATCAGTTTTGTATTTTGAAAGCATGGCTAGGAGGGCACTCAGCATTAGATGCATCCTGGTTGCCATTTGAACCTTTCCACCACTTATAACTGTACCACTGAACAGAAAAACATTAGCAAAATAAGTAGGCTTTCAAAAATCTAGTATATTTTCCAGAAGGACATATCTACTTAAACAACATTGCTTTAATGTAAAAGCGGGCTAGTACATTTATTGTATATAACAGAAGAATTTTACTAGACATTCAAAAAATATTTTTGAAACTCACTATTCATTCCTGAGTTGAACAGAGTAGAAAGAGGGCATGGCTTATTGAGTCATTGTCCAGTATATCCTGTATTGTATGCAGTAATGGACAGAAACAATTCTCAATCTTGCAGGCCACAATGGAAAAGCAGGTTCTTTGTAAAAAGCTTTCCATTCTCATTGTACATGAAAAGACATTTTCATGCCATCAACGAAAAAAATGTTCCTGCTACAGTAATCTAAAAAGAAATGCAAACATGCATCAGCACCAGTAGCTTAAAGCATAATAATCCAAAAAAAAAAAAAAAAGGAAATATGCTAGTTTTGTGTTTTTTCAAAGGATTTATTTCTCCTATTATTCATTTCCATATATGAGAAGCCCCTCTTATGATGAGGATTTCCTGTCCAAGCTTTCCAGTGTTGACAGTTTTACTCATTAATTGATTTCAGGAAGCGTCTAGCAACCTGTCGTAAATCCCTCAAACGCTGAAAGGATTTGCTCGAAAGAAACAGATGTGATTAAAAGACATTCAGAAGCTTTCAGAATGTAGCAAAAAAAAAAAAACATGGATGTGAAATCATCAAATTTATGGGTCTCTATAGACAGTCTGAAAATGGTTCTTACTGTTATACTTTAAGGTAAGTAAGCTGGTACTGTATGCTTTAACTGCAGTTAGGAACTGAAAGGTATTGTTTCCTTTTAAGCGGTCATAAATCTATTGATTCACTACGAGAGCACAACACCATATTGCATTTCTGTGAAGCTAGACTACCTTCCATTTATGTCAGGCTTTTATTCCTATACATGTACATTTATTTTTACACCTGTGCACGTGGGAGTATGTATGCATATAGAAAAATGCAGCGCATGTACAAAGGAACATAGGTCTTTATAATGGTGAAACAGTAAAGAAATCACTAGTTAACCACAGGTGCCTTGAAACACAAACGTCCATAGATGGATGTGAATGTCCAACCGCACAGGAGGTGTAAGTACTCCAATGGGTGGTGATGGTCTGATGGTTGTCAGAAAACAACTGGCATCATACAGCGACTTCCCAACCGAGAAACTGGGTCCCAATGGGTCATTCAGAGAAAGTGCAAAAAAGCCTCTTACCAGATCCTGTGGATTCCCATGTCAGCGACAGGGAATCGCATGCGCAGTTTGTCACAAATGACGTGGAATGGGAGCTCAGGAATCGCCAATCCCTTGGATTGTGGTCTGTATGGATCTCCGCCGGCAACCGGATGGGTCCTCACAACGAACCGTCCTCACACCGAACCGTCCCAGCGTGCATCAGAAGTTTCACAAACGGTCCCCCGAAAGGAGCAGTTGGAGGGACTGAATCTCATGTGGTAAATGTGGAAACAAAAAGAATGTGCCTCCACATGGTGCAGATAAAAAAGGGTGTTTTTATTGACAAAAACGACCATACACAAATAAAAGCGTGATCACGGTGGATAAAAGCAAATGGGCAACAAAGAGAGTGGTGTATGTACCCAAAATGAATGAGATATAAAAATATAAGAAAAAAATCATATTTATGGTAATAATTACGGTAATATAACCGGGGTCATCAAACTTGTAAAACAAAGGGCAAGTTCACTGTTTGTTGGGGGGGGGGGGGGTGTTGGTCAGACTGTGGTCATCAAGAGTATACATTTCCCTGGTGTAGAGATTCAGGCTGGGGAGGGGGAATACCACTGTGTAGGTGGTTAGTGTGAGTAAAAAAATGCACCTGTGTCGATGGTCAGTAGGAATAAAAGATGTCACAGCCTTAGTGGTCAGAAGGTGTAAAATATGCCTTATGTCTGTGGTCAGAGTAAAAAAAATCCTTGCATCAGTGGCCAGTGGAAATAAAAAATGTTCAACATTAGATCGATCATGAGTTTGGGCCGAATATTGGCTGTTTGCCTCGTTCAGGGAACCCGAATTTGCAGGATATTCCGTGAGTGTTTGGATGCACAGTGCATTTTGCGCCGATTGGGCAAAGCTTTGCCCAATCAGGGCACAGTAAAAGCTGGTTGTTAAGGAGCGGGGCAGAGAAGCCAGCTGTGGCATCCTTAACAATCGATGAGTCATCAGCTTTTAATGGGCTTTCCTGTTGACAGCTGTATTAAAAAAAAAAATCCCGGTATAAAAATAGTAAAAAAAAAAAACGCCCCTCCCCCCAGTCCATACCAGACCCTTCAGTGCATAAGGGCCTTGTATGGGTTTTGGGGGTGACCCCACACCATTAAAAAAATATGTAAATAGCCAGGTGTCAGCAATTTCACCCGGAAGTCAATTTAAATTTGGCTCTTTTTTTTTTTCTTTAGAAATATCATTTTTGATGCAACATGTTCTATGCATGCTACAGATGTGCCAATTTACAGGCAGACTAAGGTGATCCCCAGGCACTATATTTAAAGGAATTTTTAATTTTTATTATTGCACGTTAAGCATCATTAAAATCACTGCTCCTGAAAAAACAATTGTTTTAAAGAAAATTTTTTGCATTGATATATGTCCTCCAGGACAGTACCCGGACCCCCATACCCTTTCTATGGCCAATTACTTACTTATAAGCCTTCAAAATGGGCACTTTTGATTTTTCCTGTTGGCTCCCATAGACTTCAATGGGGTTCGCCATTCGGGTCAGAACTTTTTCCTTTTTCAGGAGTTCTGCTGCGAACCAAACAGGGAGTTGTTTGGCTCATCTCTACTAAGCATCTAGCACACTTAGATTCACTCACAGCAACTGATGAATGCAAAAAATACTTCTTCTAAATAAACAGTGTTTGTGAACCAACCTTGTTCTTGCACCACAAACAACCTCATGCTCAAATAAATGTATGTGCACACCCCTTTACATACCTCCAAGCTATAAGAGGTCTGTATAAGCCTGATGAAAAAAAAACTTCCATTGACTGTTATGGACCCCCACTCTTCTTCTGATCAGCAGGTCCCGGTACTTTACACCCAGAAGGCTGCAGGACGCTGCCCTTTCATTACCCAACTCGGGGTGAGCTCATACTTTTATTTGAGCAAGCGGTGGTTTGTGGTGCAAGAAAGAGGCTAGTTCACAAGCACTGTTTGTTTAGAAGTATTTTTTTACCTGAAGAAGGTCACTGAAAGATGTGGAAGAGAACTTTACAGGACAATGGGTCTTTTTTTGTAATATAATACACTTGTTAATGGTAATGTTTTGCAGATTTTTCTCACGTATGGGCTTTTATTAATGTAAAGTGTTTTTTGCTGATAAAAAAAAATATTGTTTTTGGTAGGTAGCTTATATTTAGAGTGCTACACATATTTTGTATTCATTAGAGGCTAATAAATGCTCCACGGTCAGTGGGAGGAATAGTGCACCATTGTTGGTTTCTGCAGGATCAATAGTGCACGATCATTAAAAGAAATGGTCATTTTTGCTGATGCCAGTGGGAGAAATGTTGCCTTATTGTTGCTGTTACTAGGCCAAAACTTTCCGCATTACTGGTATCAGTGGGAGGAATAGTGCCCCATTGTTGATGTCAGTAGGAGGAATAGGGTCAATGGAATTGGTGTCAGTGGAATTAGGAAAAACATTGCTGTTCAGGGGTTACTTACCTTTTAATACGCTAGATGTTCCACGCTGCTCCTCTCGGTGCTGCATGGCATTATAACCAGCACTTTGCAAGAACTGTTGGGCAGCAATGAAAATGACCTGCATGCAGGGCCTTTTCATTGCAGGGGCTAGTTTAATTTTAGAGTTTTAGTAAACTGTAACCACAGACTTTCAACAACAAGCCAAGTTATGGGTATTTCAGCATTTACATATTTTTATTATGCAGTTTTTCCTAAAATACTGTGAATGAGCTTAAAAAGACATTTCTCTAAACTCTGTAGCTGCAGGCGCGGTGGAGTAATTAATCCTCAAAGCAGAAGCACTGTAGTCATGCAAGTTGTTTCCTTAGCAGCTCAGGTCATCATTCTCTCTTTCCCAGAGCACCTGATTTGTGTTTACATTAGGGATCAGAAGACTGAAAAGTTATGAGTCACTGCTAGGAGGGAGCAGGAGAGTGAGGGGAACTACTGAAAGAATTATTTCAGTGCACCTGCTGTAAACTTTGAGGATGATTTGCTCCACAGTTGCTGCATCTACATAGATTAGTGAGGATTTATATTCATGTGCCATTAGTAAAGAATATGTAAATAGTTGAATGTAAACAGGTTCATTTTAAACCATATGAAGTATAATATTTACAAATATTACATATGTTTACAGACTCATGTCTGATTTAGGCTCATTTCACACTGCCGCGACTTGGGATCAGACCAAGTCACGTGACATGTGAAATCCCATGTTAGTCAATGATGGCTGTCTTCATTAGCACTACTGAAGTCACTCTGACTTTAGAAAAGGTTCCTGTACGACATGTGCCCATAGACTTTAATGGAAGTCGCCTCCAAGTCAGATCGTCGACTATATTGATGTGATTTGGATCCAACGTTACAGGAAGATTATCCAGGCATTCCCTGAAAGTTGCTTCAAAGTCGCTTCAACGTCTCTTCAAAGTTGCTTCAAAGTCACATCAGGTTGTACTTAAGTTGCCAGCAAATCACCTGGCAAAGTCGCACCGTAAGTCGCATTACTTTCAGGTCGCATCAGTGTAAACCCAGCCTTAAAAATCTGTTTCTGAAAATAATTATATTAAGTTCTGTTGTGGTTCTAAGGTGTAAGAGAGACAAGAAATGCATAGTTGACTGTACTTAATCTCTTGCTCCCTACTTTCAGAATAGATTGTTGTAAATCTTCCAGGATTTTAAGCATGGAATAAATGAAACATGGGGATCAGGAAAATGTAATACCTAATCTATTCTTGCCTCTTCTTAGTGCATCATGTGTTTGCAAGCTGATGATGGCATTACACTGAAGGGAAAAAAAATTACTCTATACCCCTATGTGAAATATTCATCTCTCCTAATGGTAAGAATGTCCCTGACATTTTCTGGGTATAAATCACCCTTGATACTATTGATGCCCCCAGAATCTGAGAATAGGTGTTACTCTCCCCAAATCAAATTCACAGAAAACTTCGATTTTTTTGAGTTCAACTAATTGCACCAATACTGAACGTATTGCACACAGCATGACTTTTCCAAAAAATCACAACACATGGAAGTGATTCTGTTTTGCAGCATATAATATGATGTCTAAGTGTGAGAAGGAGCAGCAAAATCACTATTTGTATAATGTTTGTAATTACAGAAAGGAAACTCCAACAGTGTCTCTGTTCTCAGCTTCCTTGCTGTTTTGTGTTGTAGCTTTTGATATTATTGTAGTTTGTTTTCAGCGTGATGCTGGTTCTGGCAACAGCTACTCTCTTGGTTTCTCACTCTCATAGGGAACAGTTTATTGTCAAACGGATTGCAATATGTAGCACATATGTAAATTTGTGCAATGACATTTTCCAAAATTATGGGTTTCTCACTAATACTTCCAACTCCCCTGAAAAACATTGCAGGGAAGCTATGATCAATGAAGCCAAAAATAACATTACATGAAGCCACAAACATGAAATGTTATTTAAAAAATATACCGAACTGAAATAGATGGCAATCAGAATATGTGAGCGAAAGAATGCATTCACAGTTCAAATCACTTCGTAATTGTATTGAATGGTGGTCCTCCATGAAGGTATTTTGTTTATCTTAATTAATCCTGTTTTAATCCTGTTTGTATGCATTGTGCATGAACAGCTGTGCTAAAACTGAAAATCAAAAGAAAGGGATTCATGAAAAGTTTTTAAAGTATAACTGCACCCTTGGTACAACGATTTATAAAATCAACTTAGCTTTTTTCAGCCTTTAGTTTGTTAACTAAAAATCATTCTCCTATTCTAAAGTTAAAACTTTAAGGCAAAATATACACCGATCAGCCATAACTTTATGACTACACATCTATAAAGAGTAGCTCCCCCTTTTGCCACCAAAACAGCCCTGACCCATCAAGGCACAAACTCCACTGGAACTGGTTTACTGTGGCATCTGGCACCAAGCTGTCAGTGCAGATCCTTTAAGTTCTGTACTTTGCAAGGTAGGGCCTCCGTGGATCAGACTTGTTTTTCCAGCACATCCCACAGATGCTCAATTGGACTGAGATCTGGAGAATTTAGAGGCCAAGTCAACTCCTCAAATTAGTTGTTGTGTTTCTCTCCATTTTTTAACAAATTTTGCAGTGTGGTAGGGTGCTTGATCTTGCCGAAAGAGGCCACTGCCATCAGGGAATACTGTTTTTATGAAGGGATGTACTTGGTCAGAAATAATGTTTAGGTAGGTGGTTAAAGTCAAAGTAACATAAAAAAAAAGGCAGGACTCAAGGTTTTCTAGCAGAATATTACCCAAAGCATCATACTACCTCTGCCAGCTTGCCTTCTTTCCATAGTTTACCCTTCCCCAGGTATGCCACGCACATATACAAGGCCATCAACATAAAATTAAAGAGAACATGATTCATCAGACCAAGCCACCTTCTTTCATTGCAAAAGAGAGAATTTAATTAAAAATGTAAATCCACTCACATGGAAAGGTAAAAACAGGTATATTATAGTCTTTCATGTCTGGTGAAGCAGATGTCAGCACTCACAGTGTTAATTTAACCACCGCCACTCAGCTGGATCCAGAAGCCGGCTGTTCTGTAAAGGGGAACCAGAAAGAGGACTGGAGCGGATGTGGAGTGCAGTGTTAAGCGCAATGACTTCACTGGATGTATCACAACGCGTTTCTGAGCATGCAACAGGCTAAAAATTGTGATGTCAAAGATTGTGGCCATTTGCATTAGTCACATGCAATCAGAGATAAACCATTGTTGGCAGCTTCCATTTCATCAATCTGGTGTGAATGGGCCCTAAATACTTCTGTTCTTGGTCTGTTCATGTGATCTTACAAATCCTCTTTCTCCAGGGCTAGGCGGTTCTAAATTCTGAGTACTGAAACAACAAACCCCCAGGGAGCAGATGCTTGACACCCTGTGCTTAGAAAGTGGGCCAAGTGATGGTGGGTGTCCACAACTGAATTGCAGAGTGATGAGTCACTCGTTCTCCTCTCCTTCCTACCTCCCACAGCTGATGTGCTTTAACCCTTCTTTCATTGCTCCTTGGTCCACTTCTGATGCTCATGTGCCCATTGTAGCCATTTTTGACTGTGGACAGCATAGGCACCCAGACTGGTCTGTGGTTACAAAGCCCTATAAGCAACAACCTGCAAGTGTGTTCTGACACCTTTTAATTGGAACCAGCATTAACTTTTTCAGCAATTTAAGCTACAGTGGCTCTTCTATTGGATTGAACTATACAGGCTAGCCTTTGCTCCCCACATAGTATATATAAGAAAACAACCTCATGCTAACATCATTTATAACAGACTGCTGCACTTAAAAATTCCTTGAATAGTGGAAAGTAGGCAAAAATTTAAAAATATAAAACAAAGTGCACTGTCAGTTAGACGATATCAGACTCTATCAACAGTGACCACAGTGATAGTCAAATCAACGTAGTGAAACATTTTGCTCAAACTAGCAAATTATAACAGTGAGTAAAAACAAAAAAATAAACAAGCATGTGTCATCCACATACCAGCGACCTACATGTCTATCGTCCTTTCAGATGTTCTTTTCTCTTTTTTTGAGCAATAACATCTTCGTAGACCCTGCACCCCTTTAGACCTCTCTACAGCAGCTGTTTCCCTTTTCCATCTTTGGCCACACTACGAGTGGCAATTCTTATTGCATCTCTTCCACCTGACTTCTTTGTTTGTTTTTACTTGACATCAACAATGCTCATTTCTCTGACCCCGAGTATGATTTTAATGTGTGATTTTGTCTCATTTTAAAATATCAATATAGACGCGTTGGGCTCAATATTTAGGGATCTGCACTTTCATATTTGTCATGTGACTCTGTTTATGTTCCATATGCAATTTATTGTTGGTGTTGCAGGCACCACAAATTTTATATTAATACATTTCTATATTTTTTTCTATTAAGTCAGTTTATTAGTTGCCTTTAAAGTTGCTTAGTATTTCCTTTAGGGGGTACTCCTTGTTTAATATGTGTCAACCACTTGGAATGTGTCGCTTAGTGTCCATATTGTTTATTACACAAAATCTACTGTGCACTATATAATCAAAAACACCAATATGATATATCAACATAAATGTCCAAAAACGAATAAAAAAAAAAGCGTCCAAATGATTTTCAAAAAAGACAGATGAGTAAAGGTGCACTTTTCCCAGTTTTCCTTAATAATGGCATCCAATAAAGTGCTGCTGTGTTCCACCAGTGCTCTTACCAAATCTCCATGATCTCCAGATTATAAGAGATCATAACCAGTGAGTTGCAGAGCTTCCTTCCACCTCCCAGGTTCATCTGTACATCGGCACTGTGTGGAAGTGGATCTCATGAGCCTTGAGCCAGCTCACACAGGGTATCAAACTATGACTCCTCTAAAGCATTAATTCTTCCCCAAGCCTCTCACATGCCTAAGGTGGGGAGCACACATAAAAAAAAATAAAGCAGCCTTTGTCTATGTCTGGAACCTGTAGTTTACCGAGCGGCTGTAGAGCAGAGACTCAGTTACTCTGTGGCCATTACGAACGGGAAATGTAGTTCATAATGGCCACAAAGCAATCTTCCAACAGGGCATAGGTTATGGAGACAACTGTCTAATTAGATATTTTCCCTCAATTTGCAGACATTTCAATTTCCATTGTTCTTTTCAGGGCAGGAAGTGAAGGAAAAAACCCCTAATGGGACACATACAAGAAATAATAAAATGTGGCTTTAGATATACTTTTAGTAATAGTGTGGATAATTAGTATGAGCAGCAGATATCGGCCTCTACCTAGCTACTGCTTCCTCCCCAGCCATGCTTCCTCGCTTTCATCTTTCCCATACTCTACTGTTACATTTTCATTTTCATTGAAATCCAAAAATCAAATATCAAAAGACTTCTTTTTCAAATAAGATGCTGGGATGAGTCTAGTAACATTGACTTTTTTCCTGTAACCTTTCTACTCTTTGCCTATCTTGAATCTAAAAGCAATTCAGATTAAAAAGAAAACATATTTCCATAATAAAAAAATCTAAAGAGCAACTCCAGGGAACAAATGAACCAACAAATTAACAAATAAGCGAATAAAAGAGCCCATGGGGGAAATCTTAGTAGTAGTTAAACCTTGAGGCAATTCAGTTCGCATTTGCAGCGCTATACAAGTCATTCATTCATGCATTCATTCATTCATTCATTCATTCATTCAGTTCTAATGTAAAAACACAAATCTTAAACTAAAAAGAAAGTATGCAGTTATTCATATACATTGGCTCCCTACACCAGAGCAAAAGGAAATGTGAAATCTACAATTACCAGAGAGTTGTTCCATCTAAAGCAGGGCTAGACAACCCTGCAGAAACATATATAATAACTAATTCAACAGTGGTATGTTCACTATTAGAGAGGCCACTATTCTCCTCCATGTTCTTTGTTCCTAAGATTTTATCCCAATTCATGCCTTCTAACAAGGTTCGTAGTTTAGGGAAGTTGACTCTTTTGAAATTCAGTGTCTTTGTATTCCCCTTATGTTTCCTATTTGTGTGATTTATACTGAAGCCAATTGACCTGTGATCTGTGTTTCCTAAATTGCCCCGTATTTCCACATCTGTGATCAGGCCTGTATTGTTGGTAATCAGTAGATCCAGTAACGCTTTATTTCTAGTTGGTGCGTCTACCATCTGACCCATGAAATTGTCCTGCAAGACATTTAGGAACTGGCGAGCCTTAGACGAATGTGTGGTTCCCTCCGCCCAGTCTATGTCTGGATAATTAAAATCCCCCATTATGATAACACTTCCCATCTTTGCTGCTAATCCAACTTCTGATAGGAGATCCATCTCCCCCTCCTCCCTCAGGTTAGGGGGCCTATAGCATACTCCCAGTAATATTTTCCCCTTAGCTACACCCCTTTGGAGCTTTACCCATAAGGATTCCACCTCCTCCCTAGCTCCCTTAGTGATGTCATCTCTCACATTCACTTGTACATTATTCTGAATATATAGGCATACCCCTCCCCCTCCCTCTTTTTTACCCTCTCTATTCCTGCGATAAAGGGTATACCCTTGAATGGTTGCCAGCCAATCATGAGAGCTGTTGAGCCAGGTCTCTGAAATTCCCACAAAATCCAAATCCTCCTCGTACAACAGTATCTCTAGTTCACCCATCTTGTCCGCCAGGCTCCTGACATTGGGGAACATGCCACGTAGTTTAGATTGGTCGCATACTATAGGCTTATTGGGTATTCCGAGATTGCAACTAGGACTTGTTACTTACTTTGTCTGGCTTACTGGATGCTAATATTTTCTGGGTCATCGACCCAGGCAATCGGCGAGCAATTTAAAAGGTGATCTGCAAAAGAAGGCACTGTATTTCCTCAGCATAGGTAAGCAGCGAAATACAAAGATGAAATACATATTTGGGGACATTTTTAGATTTCTAGTTTTGGGCAGTCTGTCTCCTGATCCAGGCACCCATACCAGATGAAACAGCAAGGTCACTAACTTTCATTGTAGCAACAGAATTTGCTCAACAAGACATGCCTGCTAAATGGCCAGTGAAGCCTCAACCACCCAATAAATAGACATCCCTCTGCTCACGCTCCTTTTGTCATCATGTTTCCTGACAACCTGTTAACATATTTTGTCCTAGTGCTTGCCTCCCTTTTCCAGTTTTTCAAAGGTTTACAGGTACTTATACTAGTTACATTTATAATAGTAGGACTGAGCAAGGGATTCTTGTTTCTTCATTGCTTATCTAATAGCCCTGAGGCTAGGCAGTGGTCACAGCATGTTGCTTAACCACTTCAATACTGGGCACTTTTACCCCCTTCCTGCCCAGGCCAATTTTCAGCTTTCAGCACTGTCGCACTTTGAATGACAATTGCCTGGTCATAAAACACTGTACCCAAACTTAATTTTTATCATTTTGTTCACACAAATAGAGCTTTCATTTGGTGATATTTAATCACCACTGTGTTTTTTATTTTTTGCTAAATTAATTAAAAAACATTGAAAATTTAAAAAAAAAAAAACCCACTTTTTTCTTTGTTTCTGTTATAAAATTTTAAATAAAAAATCTTTCTTCATAAATGTAGGCCAAAATAAATTCTGCTACATTTCTTTGCTGAAAAAACCCCAAATCAGTGTATTATTTCTTAAACTGTAGGGAAGTTATAGGGTCCACAAACTATGTTATATATCTGAAAATGTATCAATCCTGATGTACTGATGGTCTATCTCATTTCTTGAGGCCCAAAAATGTCAGGACAGCACAGATATCCCCCAAATGACCCCTTTTTGGAATGTAGACTTTTCAAGGTATTTAGTAAGAGACATGGCGAGTTTTTTTGAAGTTGTCATTTTTTTTCACACATTATTTTTGCATATAGCAATGAATTTCATCGCTATATGCAAGCATTTTACTGAATGAAATTGATTCATTTGGTTTGTTTTGTTGTGATAAGCTGTGATTTGCCACAGCGGATTACATGGCACATATGGGCCATGATTGGCCCAGTTTGCACCATGTGATCACTGTGACCAATCACAGCTAGCAACACAATTTTATACAATGGATGACTTGAAAGAATCCATCCATTATTTACAACTGTCATGTAAACTACTGTGATTGGTTACAGCAGTCACATGGTACTGGCTGTGGGCCGGTACAGTGATCAGTCATTGGCTGTGCCTGATGTCCAGTGACAGATCGTGCCGCTGTAAGGGGCACGATACGGATCGATGAGAGGTTGGCCCCTGTGTCATTCGCCCATAGGCGAGAATGATTTAAAGGAAATCTAAGGTAAGACAACTAGAGAGGCCAATTTTGATTACCTCTTCATGTAAATGCTAGTGGTCTGGTTATTTGTAAACCTGTCACATTTTAAGCCACTAACCCAGAACAAGAATACAGCTATATAGGTCAGAGAAAAGCCTACTTCCGTCAAATAAAGTGTTACTAAACCCACAACAGTAAAATCAGTCTGTGTATGCAGTAAAGCATGCTTGTTATACTCACTGTGGAACCTAAGGGGTTAATCCTCTGCATGGTGTAAAAAGGCTGTTTGGTCTTCTCTGATTGGCTCCTACTTGTATTACCAATCGATCTGCTGATTGTACAGAGCCTTGAAGGCGCTCTGCACATGCTCAATTTAGTGTGTATTACTAGAGTTTTTTTTTTTTCTTGGGAGGATGCATGTGATTAGCACATGGCCAATCAGCACTCTCCAGAGGGTCAGGGGTCATGCAGCCTCATAAAACTGTAAGGAGAATGAAAACTCCTCCTACATGCTTTAACCAGTCCTCGGCTGGTCACTGATAGCAGTCACAAGACTGCTATATACTGCTTATGAGAAAAGATATTTAGCAGTTTAACTTTACTAAAATAGTTGCATTTCCATGTTCTGTGCACTGTGGGGCACCAGATATAGTAAATGCAGGTTCCTGGGTTTAGTAACACCTCAAGTGACTCTAAAAATAAAAATATTACAGTTCCCATAGATCTTTTGTTTTAATGGGTTACCCCATCGACACATGCGATAGAGGAATCCTTCTCCACTGTCAGCATACACTGATCAGCGTATGCAGCCAATCGGAAAAAAAAAAAATGTCAGCAGTCCTGTTCAACAGAAGTTGTTTGGTAGATCAACTGTCACAGGTGGATTGAAATTAGGCTAAACCAGACGGCTTTCAATCCATCTATGGGCAGCTTTAGGCCTTTAGATCAGATCAACTGCCAGGCAAGTAGTATTTCCAAAAAACAAGTGCAGGAATGGCAGCTTACATATTTTCTAAGTACAGATTTCAATCAACTGCAGTTCAGAAAAGAGAAGTCAAGCACCAGCAGTCTGGCAGAGGTACCTGGATAACATGCCTGACTGAACTAAATTACAAATCATTTGGCAGGTAAGACAGTTTGGATATATGTATTTCAACCGTACTGTTTGCCTGGAATTAAGTTTTAAGGTTTTGTTCTTTGCCGCCAAAGTCTTTGTAAAGGACTCCAAGTTTTATCAGTTTTTAACAGAGACTTGCAAGTCATGGTCAGGTAGCAATAAAGTGACAGAAATCTTCTTGTGTTGTCCAAAAGGAAATGGACTCTCTTTGGGAAACAAGGACAGGTAGAAGGGAAGGACACAAAATCTCTTGGTTGAAAATACTTTCCCTGAGATGCAACCACAGATTAGCTGTTAAAATGAGAATAAGGTACATATAACCATTAACTTTTTCCAAGATAAATTTCTGGATAAACTATGTCAGATGAGTACAATGAAATTAATGTTCATGTAACCAAGTTTACAAGAATAGATAATAGTTATCTGTTAGGCTGAATAAGTGAGATCACCTTTTACCGTATAATAAAAGCAATTCATTGTCCTTGTGGCATAAAGCCTGTGTTACATTTACAAAGGCAATGTCTGGCAAAGATTCAGTTGAAAAGCAAGTTTAAACTAAACATGGGCACCAGGGAAGCATTACTCCATAAATTTTACAGCTGGCATAAGATTTTTTTTATGGTAATTTAAATAAATCCCTAAGGAAGCAATGAGAGAAAAAAAAACCTGGCTCCTAAAAGTGCCTGGCACATTTCAAAGTTCTGTTATTCTTTCCTAAAGTAAGTTTGAATGCCTATGTTTACATGAATTAAGGCTTGTGTCTTAGGATATGTGACAGAATACACAGTACAGGATATACAAAGTACACAAAAGTAAATTCCTGCAAGTTGGTGAATATACACATTAAAAGCCTGTTGATGTATAGTGGTACGACATACAAGGGTTTTGTTTATTGTTGTTCACTGTATTAGTAAAGGGCTTACTTTCATTACTGTTCTGAAGTTAATTTAAAACAGTACTAAAGCCGTCTATACTTACCTCCTCTCCAGCAATGTGCCATCAGCAAGCTCCCTTGCTAGAACTGCTGTCCTTGCACTGTCTTCTTCAGGGTTGGGGAGCTTTGACCATCTTGGCAAGACAAGGATCTCGTAACTTTTGTGCATGTGGGAGTTAATTCACACTGGTATCAACGCATTTTGAGAATTTAGACTGAGCCGCATATGCACAACTCGGTATATGTTCAAAATAATTTACCTGTTACTTTGTCCATTGTCCATGTGTAAAGCCCGCTCTCAATCCCCCTTTCTGGTACTTTCCCAGTAATTCTTGCTCCACTGCAGTAAAGCCTAGTACACACTATCAGAAAATCGGACAAAAATATTATATTTTTTTAAAAATAATATATTATATTATATTAATATTCAGAAAGACCATCCGGGCGGGTTTGCCCAACCTTAGACTTTATAATCTCTCTTGTTTGTTAAGGCAGGGTATTGACCGGTTATCAAAGAAATCTCGTTACACAAATTACATGCTGGTGGGTGCCCTTGTGTCTCCATTCAATCTCCAAGCTGTTCTTCACTCCAAGTTACGCTCCCTACCTGCTTTTAAGATCCAATCTGCTAATTAGAGATACCACTTTTGCCTTGAGAGAAGTAAGAAGACTCCTCAGTTTGCCTTCCACCATTTCTCAATACCTGCCCATATATTACAATCCAATGTTCCCCCCTCCTTAGAATATAAAGCATTTGCCCAGTGGGCTGTCTACAGCCCTTCAACAACCTCAGAGATCATGGACGTTGCTCAAGGTTCCTTCAAGTCCTTCACAGATTTAGCTACGCAGTGCTCTCTTCCACCATCCCAGGCACTCCACTACTACCAACTTACCAGCTATCTCAAAACCTGCATCAGCCCGCGCCAGAACCCCCTTCAAGGTTCCTTCATTGATGCTTTAGATGAGCCGAGATCACTACTCAATATCAGTCATTTATTCTCATCTTCTCACGCATCAAAACTCTAAATACCGCCTTGCTCCATTTAAACCCTGGATATCAGTCCTAGCTAAGGATGATGCCATGGAAATTATTCTAGCAGGATACCAGAAAGTCCTCTCACTAGTAATTTGTGAGTCATGGAGAGAGACTCAATTCAAGATCGCTCACCGAGCCTACTATACTTTCCGTCACAATCCAACAGACTTTTCTCAGTCCTCCTGCCCATGGTGTGCTATCTCCAGACTAACTCTATTCTATCGGCTTTGGGACTGCCCAGCAACCTCCTCCTTCTGGAATTAAAATGTACTTTAAAATGTATCGGTAAAACCTATCAAATCACAGTACCTAAAGACCCCTTGCTCTGTGTCTTAGGATGTGACACTTCGATGACTTTTCCACCAACCTCCACTCTTTAAAATCTCCCTCAATGGGCCCATATATGTCTCCTTGTAGCGCGTAGGAACATAATGCAAGCATGGATCAACCCTTCCCCGCCACAATTGTTGGCAGTAAAGCAAGCGCTTCGGACTTTGTTATTTATGGAGAAGCTGGACACTATCACCCAAAACTGCAAACTCATAAATCACTTCATCGCCAGGTGGCGCCACTTCATGGAACGCTCCTTTTCTATTGAGGAGATTTCCACTCAAATGAAGCCTTTCCAATACACTGACTAGTATCTGCGAGCGGATCTGGCTAACTCACTGGGCAAACTTAAAATACGAGACCCCCCGAGTCTCAGGCCCCCACTCCTACCCCCCCTTAGACATTACAAACCTTAGTATTATGTTTATTAACTGTTTCATTTATCCACTTGCCAACTTACCTGCTTCCACTCCTCAGGTCCTATTGGAAGATCCTGTTTCTTTGTATTTATCCTAGGATAGTAATTATGCTGTTGTGTGACAGAAGTATGAAAATGTTTTCTTCTGCCTTTGTTTATTTTGTACAGTGAAGGTGTTATGCCTCACTCCGAAACCTTTGCTCAATCATTGTACTGTTGTACTTTTCTCATAAAATAAATAGACATATTAAAGAAAAAAAAAGAAAGACCATCCGATTTTCTGTTTGTTAGTACACTGCTTTTGAGAGGCAATATGGACTGTTCAGATAAACATTTCCAAAGGAACATCTTTGGAAATTTTTTCTCGTCATTTATCATAGCATCCAATTTTCGTTCAACCAGTACAGTATTCGCCCTATAAAAATCAAATAAGTAAGCGCATGATTGAAAATGAAGTACATCCACAGACAAGACATAGACTAGCTATGTACGTGGGAATTCAAAAATGGGAAGTGGGACAGAAGGGTTTTTACTGGTGCCGTCAAAAGCATTAAAACCAGATAGATAGAAATTTAAATTGAAGATTTTAAAAGTAACTCATTACAATGGCTTAACTATAACTCTGATGTTTTAAAAATACTCATAAATATAACACATATACAGGTAGGGTCTACAGTTAGCCAATACTTAACATGTTTCGTGGGTTAACCTTCCTCAGGAGTTCAAATGGGAAAAAAACAACCGTATAATAAAGAAATATAGTTAAGGTAATATTTGAAAAAGGCATATAATGCTAGGTACACTCTAAGCAGCTGTGGTAGTCACTCAGATACTCATAGCTGATTCATAGTTCATTTCTACGTACATGGGAAGTTGTCCTGTCATTCAAGAATTTTTGTACCATTTTAGGCATTCTTATGCCCCATACACACGGTCGGATTTTCGACGGAAAATGTTCGATGAGAGCTTGTTGTCGGAAACTCCGACCGTGTGTAGGCTTCATCGGACATTTTCCATCGGAATTTCCGTCACACAAAATTTGAGATCTGGATCTCAAATTTTCCGAAACAAAATCCGTTGTCGTAAATTCCAATCGTGTGTACACAGTTCTGACGCACAAAGTTCCACGCATGCTCGGAATCATACAGAAGAGCTGCACTAGCTATTGAACTTCCTTTTTCTCGGCTCGTCGTATGTGTTGTACATCACCACGTTCTTGACGTTCGGAATTTCTGACAAGATTTGTATGACCGTGTGTATGCAAGACAAGTTTGAGCCAACATCCGTCTGAAAAAATCCATGGATTTTGTTGTTGGAATCTCCAATCGTGTGTACGGGGCATAATTTTCAACATGGGACAAGGACAGGGAAAAATGCGAACAACCGTGCGTCACACTTTCTAACAGTGTGTACTAGGCCTAACCACCAAAATTCACAGCATCATCTGGATTTTTATCTTAGCGGGAATGGTGACATCACACCCTTGATGCATCCTGCAAACTCTGTAGTTTAATGTAATACAAAAGAAGAGGAATAGAAAAGCAGAAACTTTGCAAATAGCAATTAATCATATGTTAATTCTTATATTTAAACATTCTATTGAAAAGCTATACATGTGATTGCAAAGGTAACACTTACACTTGCCACCTATTCCAATTTTAACGCTACTGCTACAAGAAGGGAAAGCCCAAGCAAAGCAAATTCATCATCAAAAGAGTGAAAGCGAATAGATTAACTTTATGTGCCAACAAGAATAGAAAGCCAGTAGTGCAGAATGTACTGCAGAATCTTTTAGAGCATTGTCACATGGTCACTTTTTATGGTGTAATGTATATGCCCATCTGACATTACCCAAAGCGTGGCCCTATATTCAAACTGTTTGATGGTGTAACATGGAGTCTAGTTATACAATATAAATCATGTTTCATTTGTCCCTTTTCTGCAGCATCATAATTACTTGTGGCTTAAATCCTTATTATGACAATTAGTAATTATGATACACAGTAATTTTCTTGTTTTCTGCTATGTGATAGACAATTTAAACCACGTGAGCTAATTAACCACAAACAGTATTTATTATATAAAATGCCACATGCACCTTGGCATATAATTTTAGCATATACATGAATGAAGCCTTCAATAATGCTTGTAGTGTCAAATATACATTCAGATAATCACTGAAATATGTAAAAGGCCAGTAAATTGCAGTTTTCCTTATCATTACTACAAAAGACCTTAAAAAAAAAAAAAAAGATGATAACGTCAGCGATTATACATTTTTTACTTGATTTTTAGATTTTCAAGCTCAATAAAAAAAATAGATATTTTTTTTTGAAGGATTGAAAGTTCCCATTTTCTAATGCAGAATAAAAGAAACGCAATGCTGCCAAGTGGCTTTCTTGCTGTGGAAACATAATTAAAAGCTGGCTTAAGATTGCAGTACATTTAATTGCCTCGTCTCCTAATATTACAGGTTTTCAGATAATCAGACACAATTCCCAATGGGAAGATAATAGTTGACATTAAAAAGGAAGCTAGGTTATTGTTGAGTTATTGCACATGAGACCCTGTTATCATTTCCTTTTCACCTGGAATAGCTTGTTGGTAATGTTAATCCTTCCTTCTAGCTCTGTCCTATCTTTGGGAGGTATGCACCAAAATGGCTGATAGTGTAGTCTTTATGAAATGACATGAAAATAAATTTTCATTATTAAAAGATAACGTGAATAATGTTAAACAGACAGGCTTACACATGCTTTGTGTGGAAATTCGTATGTCCTCTGTTCATTCACAATGCTTTTATGTTTATGGATACCGTTAGGGTCTGGGAGAGTGACCAACCTGTTTCTGTCATTTATACTTTGGTGGTTGTTTACTGAGTCATTTTTTACCCTGGTTACACAAATTTGAATTAATTTTCAAGAGAACCTATGTTTTGCCCATATTTTTACTTACTTTGCCATCATTGTACCATTTGTCTATTTTGATGGAGAAGATCTGTGTAAGCTCCAAGTCAATCTGGAGCTCTGACAATCCTTAGGGCCCTCTTCTTTCCTACACATAACAGCACTGGGGCATGATGACTGACTGCTCAGGCAACTAATATGCATCAATACCTATGTAACGAGGCCCTGCTTACTCGGTTCCACTCTCCCGACACTCCTCTGCAGCTATAGAATCAGATTGCAGATCACAACATCTGATGGTTCGGTAATCCGATGCTCCGTGACTAGAACTACAGCTATGTACCGTTCTAATCCAGTTGTGTAGCTCAGAACAAACACCAGGCAGGCTGTATGTAAGTTCAACCAGGAATCTCTTTTATTGAAAAACACATGCTCTTTTATACAATAAAAGAGGAGGTGCGTACCTCCGGCTCATATGACTCTGAACATACACCTGTGACCAGAAACCTAATTAACATGGGCTAATTAATTAATCCCTTTAGACAGCCTAGATGACTCAGACATGAACTTTAGGCCAGACTGGCCGTCTTGTAGCTCAGAAAACCCAATCAACATTATCACAATAGCAGAGTTAATTACCACAAACAACAATGGGGATCTAATGACTCTTAGATCCCATACTAGAGACTTATTTACAATACACATTCTAGCAGGCAACAGACAGACAGGTGGCTGGAATTGACACCAGCACCTCCCAACAGTATTTGTCCCAGCATTATGAATCAGCCACTATTTCTAATATGGCAAATCCAGGGTCCCCAGAGTCTATGTGTCCTGGGGGACCAGGACCCGAATCCACAGTAATACCACCTCAAGGGTCCCCAGGCACACAGCTCACAAAGAGCACTGTTCCCCCAAATGCCAGGGCCCACGATCGATCGGCAAGAGGCTAGCATTCAGTCCCCTCCAAAAGTCTCTCTCCCGGCTAGGTCTGTCACAACCTATATCTGAAAGTGCCAGTTATTTCTCCCTGCAGGCAAACAGAGTAGTGGTGGCAAGAAGGGCAGGTGAGTATAAACAGCTGGAGAAGGGCTTGCTTTTGTGGATGGAGGAATCTGTTAGCTCTTTGGCCGAAAACAAATAAACAACTAACAATGCATGACCAGCTTTAGTGATACAACCAAGTATTGCTCTTAGCCTAAAAAGTGAGAATGAGTACAACCACCACAAATAAGGACTGGTACACTGCAATATATTGCATTTTTGTTTGTAGGCATACACTGCATAACTGTGTAACTGTGCCTTCATTTTGTACGTGCTTGCACTTGTTCATAAGTTGCCTATGCATTAAGTCACCTCACCAACCAGATGCAGTGAAGTCAGTGACTATGGGACACTTCCAGTTGTCTATAACCTTGATCAATAATGGTAAAACATTTAATTTGCTATAATTATTTTTTTTGGGTGATTCAGCAAGAATGCCAGCACACTCCAGTATATTGAGCCTTTCCAACACACACTGAGCATTTAGAAGTAGATGGTGGATGAAAAGAGACCTGAGGGTCTGATTTTTTTCCACAGAAACAAAGAGCTTGTCTTTTTTGTAATAAATCAGGAATTTCTTGAGGCAAAATGAATGACAAATTGCATTTAGATACAAACCCCTTTCTGGTATGTGCCTCTTTGCGTAAGCAAATTAAGAATTAAAATGTATACGAATGCAATGTTCACATTTATAGTTTTATCATTGTACACCACTGATCCATCCATTAATAATGTATATGACATGAACTTAATATATGAATACATTCCCGTAATGTTCCGCTATATAAAAGTTCCCTTATTTGCCATTACCTTGTATTCTTTTATTGTGTTTGTTGCTGAAATTTCTATGCAAATATACACGCCTAAGCTATTATGCTCTCGATGCAAGCTGATTTTTTTTATTGTCTAATTCGTTAAATGACACTTGGTGAGGCTCTAACACGAACTCAAAATGAAATTTAAATAAAGATTTAAATATCAAAATGATAGAGTACTGTTAATCCTTTTTTAAGGAAGGTATAAATTGTTAATCAGTCTCTAGGCAGTATTGTTTAATACCAAGTTTAATAAAAATGCTGCCTAAAGCACTAAGACAGTTGGGATCCTAAGTTGGAAAGTTGGTAGCCCAATCAAGATTTGTGTTGCCTCGGGCAACTGAGCAACCACTTTGAAATATGTTCAATTTTTGAATACCTTCTAAATTATAAAGTATATTATTAATGCAAAAGAAGAGGTGTGAAGAAAGTTAGATCAGCATTTTCAGAAAAAAAAATGGGTGAAAAGAAGAGAAAAGAGTTTAGGGAATATTTAAGCAAAGGACACCACTTTGATGCTGATGTGCATTAGTGATACTGAATTTCTAATCAAAAGAAACCCTGCACTTCATCAGTGCCTGGATAGCCTTGAAGTGACATAGAAAAAAATGTCTTTTTGATGTGTTCAGCATCATGGGTTATTTTAAAATATATTCTGACCTATAATATCAAAGTCTGTTACTGTACATTTTAGTTCATATCTCTGTCCTTTGCTCATTTCTTAAGACAACAGAGCTCATTTAAATTCAGGTACAAATACTGTATGCTTCCCTCTGCTACTTTTCTGCATGCCGTTTTAGGAAAACAGACTGTGATTTAAACATTGGAGTGAATAAAATGGAATGTAAGCCTGGTGGGTAGCAATCTTAATCAAACAAATGAAAAGGCCTTCTATGGAAGGCAACGAGTGGGGTCTGGTTTCCACTTTTAGTTTATATTATTCTAAATTACATACTGTTTAAACTTAAGTTATATGTCGTCTGTTTCTGTAACCTCTTCATTTCACTGCTTGACTACAATAAGCAGATATATTTAGTTGCCTGGTTTCAAAGGGCCTTCTGGAGATCTTCAGGCATGGTCTCCTGCCAAAATGTAACTTTTGTTTAGGTGGAACTCTTGGTGGTTTCTGTTTGAATAGTGCTTTACAAATCTGAAATCTGTCATAACACATACTTTCTTCAAAATAAACTAGGAGAAATCGTGTGATTAGATTTTACTGAGCATTAGCAGGGATTAGCTGAACTTCATCGTTTAGATCTTTAAAACTTAATTTGCATTTGTAAAGGCGACGGGCGACATGCCGAGCACACACAGGAATCAGACAGCAAACATTCCATGAGATGCATCTTATTTGGAGATGATTGAAGCTGTTCATGAGTTAACTGTGTTCACCGTTCAACTCTGCCTGCAGTCTTAGAACATTAGAATACAATTTGGTACATATATGGGATATACATATATAAATATATAAAAATACATGCACACATAAATAAATGCTGGATATGAAACACATAGTATAACCAATTATTATTTTTTTCAATAAAAATCAGAAGTGCAGCAATTTGGGACTTGTGTTATATATGACTTTGGGAAGGGCCTGATTGTGTTGCACCTATGATCCTGGCTGAAGTGTGCTGCTCATCTTCTTTGTTTATATATATATGTATATATATATATATATATATATATATATATATATATATATATATATATATATATATACAGTATATATTATCCTATATATCCTTATATTATAAATTATAAAGGTTTTTGGCTATACTTCTCCAATGGATCACAGGAGTACATTTTATTCTGCTAAAGCCCGCTGTCAACTGATGTCACAGAGCCAATCCAGGCTCTGAAAAAATCTCGACCATATGGTTGGCATCCACCCAGATGCTTGTACCAGCAGCTGCTTGAGCCAGCCGCTCTTGCAGTGAGCACTGGAGGGGCAGAGCAGAGAGCCACTGACTGACAGTCACCACTCTCTGCAGGCTGAAGACTGAAAGCTGAGCGGTCAGCAGTGTTTGATTGCTCAGTTCATGGCCTGGAGGCGGTGGGGGACAGATGCAGCATTGGATAGATTTTGCATCCACCTGGGTAAGTATAATTTTTTTTTTTGTTTTTCACCAATACCATACTTCTCTTTTAAAAGCTGACCTGCTAGTGTTTCTTGAAAGTTCTGAGTGCATTGTGCAAAGCCCAAATTTGCATCATTACAGCACATCAGAATTCAATGCCCTATCCAGCTATTTAAAGGGCAAGGAAGTTTCAGTTCTTCCCTGTGTGCTCTAAAGATAAATTGTCACTTTACTTTTTACTGTTAGAGGATTTGGCCACCATAAACGAATGTAGCAGGATCCAAAAATCCAACTCCTTTCAGAATTTAGATCTGCAAAGGTTCCAAGCATATATATTTATCACACACACGCTGTACATTCTTTTAATATCACATCCATATCTCCATAACATATTATTCCTTCAGCAGCTCAACACACCCTGCTTTGCAACCCCTTTTTTTTTCCAATTTCTGCACAAGTCTGTTACAGTTGCTATCATATCACATTGCTTTCTCTGAAACCCTCTCACAATGTTCTCTAACAAACCCCCTACTGGTGGTAATAATATGATCTCTGGCATCGCTCCCTTCTCCCTGACCACATCCTGTTCTATGTTCCTCCACCTCCTCCATCCATACTATACCTTCTGAAATTTCTCCTGAACATACTGTCATACCCTTTCCTTTTTTGCCCATTGTCAAACCATTTGACACTCCTCTCATGCATATACTGGCTAATGTCACACTCTCTGCACTCCTCTATTTTTCCTAGACAGGGGTACAGCATACAAGCATATGCAAAAAATAGAAAGTTTTTTTTTTTTTTTGCATACACCCATAAACTACATACTACTCACGTTTACTACAGCACCCAAAGTACTGCTTGTACTGAGGTACGTGAGTACAGCAGTTCCTAGCCATTCATGTCTATGGGAGGCTGTACTCTGAACCTGGGCTTCCCGGGGGGGGGGGGGGGGGGAAGATGTGGGCATTTACATTGAACGGGTTCAGCCACCTATGTGCAGGGATTTAGGGACCCCAATTATTATGAGCACCCCTGAAAACCCTTTTCAGCACAGATTTAATACATGGTAAGACACATGTACTGAATATATATATATATAAAGAGAGAGAGAGAGAGATGTGACCCCGTGTCACGGTGTATATTGGCAGGTTACGCCTGATTTTGGTAGGCTTGCTTATTGCACACCTGTGAGCTGGCTTCATAATCCTCCCTGGAAGAGAGCTCAGGGCTCCTACTTGGAGACAGCTCCACCCAAGGAGACAGGAAGTCTCACTGAGGAGTCAGGGAGATTCCGCCCTACAGACACAAGTCTGTGTGTGAGTGTCATAAGGACACCTATGTTCTTTAGAGAGGCTGCAGGTGGCAGTCTGAACCCTGGGTAAGCTAGGAGAGAGCTTGACCCAAGCATACATGCCTGAGGAACAGACCTCTGGCCTAGGCATGAGGCCTGAAGCAGCTGTATTGTCCGTAAGTAAGCCAGGAGGCTAAATAACCATAATGCAATAATGATGGAACCCTTCTGCAAGGGAAATTTGTTTGTTTTGAACTTTTTGCTTCCTTTAAAAAAAAGTGGGCTGCCATGCCCTAAAAACGCAGTCTGGAGTGGCACGTTTCAGGAAAACTGCATGTACCACTTGAACCTAATCACCTTGACATCTTTACACATACACACACAGGTTGCAGTGAAAGGAAAGCTCCTTTACATTACTTTTCTATAACTACACACGGAGGAGGTGCCCGCATAGAATACCGAAATGGCAAAGAAAGGTCAGCAGGTCTGGTACAATAAAATTAAATGCACTTGTAGTTTGGTTGAACATTTGTTAAGGTAGCAAACAAAGGTCAAGCAAAGTTCAGAAATATGTCAGGAAGCAGAGCTGAACCTCTTAGATTAATGATCAGAAACTATGAATCTCAGTTTTCATAGTAAAGCAAATGTGCAATGTTGGGGATGCCGATGGAGCTAAGGTTCCGACATTATAACTTAAAAAAAGATTTGTGCTTTGTGCCTGCAGTTTGTGCTTTAAAACTGAACTCTGGATATCTAAAAAGTCCTTCCTTGCAGTGGGGTAGCACCCACATTGCAAGGGGTCTTCTCTGCCAGACCAGTCCTTTATCCCTTGCGCTCTGAAGGTCTAAGGTCCTTTGACATCATCAAGACTGATGCAGGGAACATAGCCCAGAACAGAGAGGAGCACCTTTTTATAGGATAATTTAAATTGCTTCAAATAAGACGATTGACACTGCTAGTGCGGGTGCAACCCCACTGCAAGGGAAGACATTTTAGTTTTCCAGGGTTCAGTTTAATCTTTTTTTTCTCTTTTAATTATCCTGTATCCATTATAAATGCATTGAATGCATCTGGAGCAATGCTGCTTAAGAAAGATGACTCAAATAACATACATCCTTCACATTTTTTTATTTACTTCCACTGCTAATTAAATGTAATTTTAGTGACACAGTAAGATGAAATGAATAACTGACACGCCTGTGGATACAGAAAATGACAAATACCCCATCATCTCATAATCACAGAGGAGCTGTTATAGTGTAAGCTCCTTGAGGGCAGGGACTGATGTCAATGTACAATATTTAAAGCACTGCGTAAACTGTTGGTGCTATATAAAAACCTGTAATAAAAAAAATAATAAACTGTCACTTATCTGTCTGACTGCTAAATTGAGAATTACACTTATCACATGACTATTGTTTGTTGAATGTGTTCATAATGGAAATACTGTACTTGGCAAAGCTCGGTTGGGAACAATGTTAGGGTCCATGCACGTTGGCTTAAAAAACACTGTTTCTACAGGAGTTTAGTGTTCTGCCTGTAGAAGCAGCTTAATGTTATCCTATGTGTACATGCACATTAGGACGATTAAAGGCATATTTTGAGTTTAACGTTTAGAGGCAGGAAAAAAAAAACCCTTCTGGTTTGCAAAACATAAAACTCTCCTACACCTGTCTAAACTTTGTAAAAAAAACGCATTATATGAGCATTTTTTGTCTGCCAAGGGAACTGTAGTTTTTTTTTAAGCCCAGTGTGCATGGAGCCTTAGTGAGCTGCTGTAACTTTTATTTGTCAATAACACTTATAATAAAATGTTCGAGATACAGTCACGGACAAAAATATTGGCTCCCTTGCATTTCTGTCAGATAATGCACCACTTCGCCCAGAAAATTGTTGCAGTTATAAATGTTTAGGCATTCTCGTGTATATTTCTTTTGTTTGTATTGGTATGACACAAAAAGTGGAGAAACAAAAAGCCAAATCTGACACATTCTACGCAAAACTCCAAAAATGAACTGGACAAAATTATTGGCACCCTCAATTTAATATTTGGTAGCACACCTCTTGGAAAAAATAACGGAACTCAATTGCTTCCTGTAACCATCAATGAGTTTCTTACACCTCTCTACTGGAGATTTGGACCACTCATTTTTCGTCAACTGCTCCAGGTCTCCCAGATTGGAAGAGTTTCTTTTCCCAACTGCTGTTTTGAGATCTCTCCACAAGTGCTCTATGGGATTTAGATCTGGATTCATTGATGGCCAGTTCAGTACTCTTCAGCGCTTTGTCTGAAACTATTTCTGGGTGCTTTTTGATGTGTGCTTTTGGCTATTGCCTTGCTGTAAGACCCATGACCTCTAATGGAGATCCAACTTTGTGACACTGGGCCCTACATTGCACCCCAGAATTATTTGATAGTCTTCATATTTGCCATTAGCACGGTCAAGACATCCAATGTCTAAAGTAGCAAAGAAACCCCAAAACATTACTGAACCTCCACCATATTTGACTGTACAGACTGTATTCTTTTCTGTAACCACTTCAATACTGGGCACTTCCCCCCCTTCCTGCCCAGAACAATTTTCAGCTTTCAGCGCTGTCACATTTTGAATGACAATTGCGCCGTCATACAACAGTGTACCCAAACTAAATTTTTATCATTTTCTTCCCACAAATAGAGCTTTCTTTTGGTGGTATTTGATCACCACTGGAGTTTTTATTTTTTGCTAAACAAACTAAAAAAATACCAACATTTTTGAAAAAAATTTTTTTTCTTCGTTTCTGTTATAAAATTTGACTTTCTTCTTCACTGATGGGCACTGATGAGGTGCACTAATGGGCACTGATATGTAGAATTGATGGACACTGATAGGCGGCACTGATATGCAGCACTGCTGGGCACTGATAGGTGGCACTGATAGGCGACATCAGTGATGGGCACTGATAGATGTCACTGATAGGTGGCATTAATGGGAACTGATTGATGGCACTGGATAGGCAGCACTGATGAGGAGCTACTGACAGCCATTACTGATTGGCATCTGAATGGCACTGACAGGCATTACTGATGGGGCACTGATTGGCACATTTATGGGCACTGATTGGCACTTTGATGGGTACTGACAGGCGTTACTGACGGGGCACAGACTGGCAGCTGACAGACACTGATTATCAGAGCAGCCCCCCTCTATAACAGGGAGAGCCGCCGATCGCCTCTCCCTGTCAACGTGAACTGAGGAAAGTAATTTACCAGCACCTCCTGGTTCACGCTGTGATCAGCTGTGATTGGTCACAGCTGACCATGTGGTAAGGAGTCTCCATAAAAGTCTCCTTACCGTGATCGGAGATGTAGTGTGTCAGAGACACACAGCACCATGGAGCACCACGCTGCGTGCCCCGCATGTTATCCTGAAAGACGTCATATGACGTCCAGTCAGGATAACAGAACCACCGTGTGGCCGTCATTCTGCTATAGGCCAGGCAGAAAGTGGTTAAAGGCCTCATTTCTTTTTCTGAAAACAGTAGAATGACAGGCTTTACCAAAAAGCTGTAATTTTGTTTCGTCTGTCCACAGCACATTCTCCCAAAAGGATTTTGGCTTCCTCCTGTAAGTTTTGGCAAACTCCAATCTCGCTTTTTTATGTTTCTGTGTCAGCAGTTGGTTTCTCCTGGGTCTCCTACGAAACTGTCCCTTTTCATTCAGATGGCGATGTATAGTGTGAGCTGACACAGGTGTACCCTGTCCCTGAAGGTCAGCTTAAATTTATGTGGAAGTCGAGGTTCTTTATCCACCATTCGAACAATCCTATGTTGCAATCTTTGATCAATTTTTCTCTTTCATCCATGTCCAGGGAGATTAGCTATAGTGCCATGGGCTGTAAACTTCTTGACAATGTTGCGCACAGTGGACACAGGAACATTAGGATCTCTGGAGATGGACTTGTAACCTTGCGATTTGTCCATGCTTTTCCACAATTTTTGTTCTCAAATCCTCAGACCATTTTAACTTGTTGCTGGTGTGATTTCTATATTGTCAGAACCTGTCAATTGATACAGGGGAGTTTAATTACAAATTACAGGAGCATCACAACCTTGGAGTGCAATTATTTCTAAGGCTGGGTTCACACTAGAGCATGGAGCAGCTCACAGCAGGGGGTCAGGTGCGTCTCCATTCCCTGGTTCAGGTCTGATTTCAGCCCGAATTTTTGGCTGAATTTGGACCTGAAATGGACTAAAAGACACACAGGACTCCTGTGCAATTCACACTGGAGCCGCTCTGAAGATGTGTGAACCGGCTACATAGTGAGCTGGTCACAATCTCCTGCTATGCGAATTGGATGTGAAGAATTTGCATCCAATTCGCAATAGTGTGAACTCAGCCTTACAATTTTGAGAAGGTGACAATAATTTTGTAATTTCCATTTTTGGAGTTTTGCGTGGAATATGTCAGATTTGGCTTTTTGTTTTTCCACTTTTTTGTGTCATACCAATAAAACAAAATAAATAAACAAGAGAATGCCTAAACATTTGTAATTGCAAGAAATTTTCTGGGTGAAGTGGTGCATTATCTGACAGAAATGCAGGGGTGCCAATATTTTTGGCTGTGACTGTATGTAATAATTATTTGAAACATCATATCTGCTGCTCTATGAATTTCTCAAGTGGGGAAAACACAAAAGGAACGTTTGGCGCTAAAATATGTCCTCTTAAACAAATTCAACTAGGGTTTTAAAATTCTCCACCTTACCTCCTATAATCCTACGCCTTTTTTCCTTCTTTTAGCAGCCTTAGATCAAGAAGACTAAAAATGCCTATTCTGTTTAAGACCAAATGGTAAAAAAAATTCCAAAGGTGCTAAGTATGCTAAATGAGAGTTGTTTCCTAATCAGAAGGCTGAACGGATATAGCATGTACTGGTGTCATTGAAAGTATTACAGTTGTGTAGTTTTAATACACTTATTTTTTAACAAGTTAAAGGAGTTGTAAAGTCAGAAGGTTTTTTTTATCTTAATGCATTCTATGCATTAAGATAAAAAGCCTTCTGTGTGAAGCAACCCCCCTCAGCCCCCCTCAGCCCCCCTAATACTTTCTGGAGCCCCATCTCTGTCCAGCGATGTCCACAAGTGTCTCGACCATCCGAGGCTCTCCCTCCTGATTGGCTAAGACACAGTAGCGGCGCCATTGGCTCCCGCTGCTGTCAATCAAAGTCAGTCAGCCAATAAGGAGAGAGAGGGGTGGGTCCAGGCTGCAGATCCATGTTTGAATGGACACGGGGAGCTGTGACTCGGCTCTGGTGCCCCCATAGCAAGCTGCTTGCTGTGGGGGCACTAAACAGGAGGAAGGGGCCAGGAGCACAGAAGAGGGACCCGAGAAGAGGAGGATCAGGGCTGCTCTGTGCAAATCCACTGGACAGAGCAGATAAGTATAACATGTTTGTTATTTTTATTGAAAAAAAATGAGACTTTACAATCAATTTAACAAGTGATGAATGAAATCTTACAGGAGTCTGTTTACTGCCACACAGCATGCTCACTGGTCTCATAAAACTATTGTTGAATGATAGGTTGCTGGTTGACTTTAACAGTTATAGAGAACATAAATTGAACTAAACCCTTCTATTCTATTACAGCCAAGGAAGCTGTCATCTTAATCTCTGTTTGATCTACACATTTTTGCTGCACATGCGATCAGCTATGCCGTCAGCTATTTGATGGCTTGACAGTCAATTAAAAAGCTAACATAAGCGCTTTGACTGTGACAGGTAGAATTCAAGGCATGCCTTAAATGTAACTGATTTGGGAAACCATTCATTTGGTGGGTTTAGTTCCACTTTAATACCTGAATTCCAGACCAACAAATAAACAAAGAAATATTAAGCATATAGTGACACTATCTTCCAAATGCCCTGTGTTAGCTGTCCATCAAGTTGTGAGATTTACACAGCTCTGCCAAAATCATGTCTGGCAAGAAAGGACACTCTGCTGAAGGTAAAGAAAAGCTGTGAGGCTGGGTTCACATATGAGCAAATTGGATGCGTGTTTCCCAACATATAATTTGCATAACATGAGAGCGTGACCCGGCTCTCAATGGAGACGGTTCACACAGGTCCAGGTCGTGTGGAGCGGATTGTGCGTGTTTGGGTCTGGTTCAGGTGCAAACTCAGGCATAAATTTAGACCTGATTCACAGTTTAACCGATAAACAGACACGCACTGGACCCCAGGCACAAACCCGCGGCGGCACATATGTGAACCCAACCTTAGGTCTCTAACTAATTGAAACCACCTAATCAGTGCAAGAAAAGAAGTAGTATTCTCACCTCTCTGCTACCGTGTATTTCCTATCTTCCTTCTGTTTCAGTGCTGAACCATCCATAAGTGTCTTCAGCATGCAACATTTTAAGAATTGTTGGATACCTGTGCCCCCCACTGTGTGTTATGGTTCCATCCTTCATCTCCTATGTTACTATAGAACACAGCAGTAACTTAGGTGTCAAAGGATGGAACCATTGTATGTGGCTGGGGACACAGACATATGTCACACCTGAATGTTTAAGACATTTACAAAGGCTGTAACAGAGAGGAGGCGGGTTTTAATTTGGTCAGAGACTTGACAGGGGGTCTTTAAATACACTTACAGGTCTTGACCTTCCCACAGCCTGTGACTGGACAGTGCAAAGGAGAAGGTGCAGACTAATGAGCTCATTACTCTGTCACTCTGCTCTCTCCTTCTATCAGTATGTTCCTTGTTGATTGGGTTCTTGTGCTGCTCCTCCTTCTCCCAGTCTAAGCTCACTTGTAAAGAAATTTTCAAGAGGCTGACGCCAAGTCAAATCCAGGTATTTACACTCTGGCATTTAAACCAAAATTATTTATTGATGTATTAACAAATACAATATACACTGCCTTAATTCAAGTTTTATTTTTACTGCCTGGAGTTCAGCATTATCAGCTCTTCTCAAGGACCTCCATTCCCAAAGAAAAATGAAAAAGCATTTTTTAGAAGATATTTCTCAAGAAAGTCGGTGCTAATGTCACTGGATGAATAGAAGAACACGAGTAATATTCTTTAATGGCAGCATTTACAATATTGCAAGCATTTTAGTTAGTGTCATAGAGGTGCTTCATGCAAATTCTAAGAGACTCTGTGTAAGTGAGAAATATTTGGCTGCAAAATGACATATCCAGGAAGCAATAACATAAACAGATTTTGTAAATACTATATGTATCTGATTTTTTAGTAGTCAGAGGTAAGGAAAATAAAATCTGTGTTCTCAACAGGAAGTTCTCAAAGTTAATAAGATAGTTAACTTTCCATCCCCCCACTATTACTCACTGGGGGGGGGGGGGGAATCACTTTGGACATAGTAAATGTATGCTGCATTCAGTCCAGGTACCGCCAAGTGATTGCTAAAAAATCAATTGTTATATAGTATTGAGAATGATTGCTTGCACAAATACCAGTAATTGAATTGTTGGTTAGAAAACCAAGGAACTCCTTAACCACTTCAATACCAGGCACTTAGACACATTGCCGCCCAGCCCAATTTTCACCTTTCAGCGCTGTTGCAATTTGAATGACAATTGCGCGGTCATGCTACACTGTACCCAAACAATTTTTTTATCATTTTGTTCCCACAAATAGAGCTTTCTTTTGGTGGTATTTGATCACCTCTGCGGTTTTTATTTTTTGCGCAACAAATAAAAAAAGACCGTAAATTTTGAAAAAAAACAAGTTTTTCTTTGTTTCTGTTAAATTTTTTTGTAAATAAGTACGCTTTCTCCTTCAATAATGGGCACTGATATAGCTGCACTGATGGGCACTGATACGGCGGCACTGATGGGCACCGATGAGGTGGCACCAATAAGGTGGCACTGATGAGGTGGCACTAACGGGCACTGATGATGGGCACTGATAGGCGGCACTGATGGGCACTGATAGGTGGCACTGATGGGCACTGATAGGTGGCACTGGTATGTGGCACTGATGGGCACTCATAGGTGGGACCGATGGGCACACATAGGCGGCACTGATGGGCACTCGTAGGTGGCATTGATTGGTATATATGGGTGGCACTGATGGGTACTTATGTGTGGCACTGATGTGTGGCACTGATGGGAACTGATAGGTGGGCACTGATGGGCACAGATGGGCATTGACAGGTGGCACAGATGGGCAATGACAGGTGGCACAGATGGGCAATGACAGGTGGCACTGATATAGCATTGCTGGGCAGATCTGGGCATTGGCATAATAGATCATTGGCATAATAGTGCCAATCAGTGCCCATTTGTGGGCACTGATTGGCACAGACTGGGCACATGTGGATGGCCATGGGGTACATACCTGGCCATCCACGTTGCCCCTTCCCTGGTGGTCCTAGTGGCATCCCTGGTAGTCCAGTGAGGTGATCTGCGGGGGGGGCTGCGCTGATAAACAATCAGCGCAGACCCCCACTGCCAGGAGGGCCGCTGATCGGCTCTCCTCTACTTGCGTCTGTCAGACGCGTGTGAGGAAGAGCCGATCAACGGCTCTTCCTATTGACAGTGTGATCAGCCGTGATTGGACACGGCTGATCACGTGGTAAAGAGCCTCCGCCGGAGGCTTTTTACCAAAATCAGTGTAGCGGTGTGTCAGACTGACACACCGCTCCACCGATCGCCGCGATGTGCGCCCCCGGGGGTGCGCTGCGGCATGTTATCCTGCTGGACGTCATATGACGCCCAGTCAGGATAACAGAACCACTTCCCGGACGTCAATCCGCTATAGGGCGGGCGGGAAGTGGTTAATGATTTTGTGAATGGGTCTTATCACATACCCCATCACCTCATCTGCTTCAGTGGAATGGGTTGAATATATGAAGCAGTACCATAAGGGTTTTTTACTACTGTGTGCAACCCCGAAGACTTGTATGGGGACTCCCAAGGAGCACAGGTATTGACCAAACTGAAGACACAGTGATATGTTACATAGTTAGAGAGTTAGGTTGAAAAAAAAACCATCTAGGTCAACCAACAGAAAATAAATAAATAAATAAAACTTGCTGCATTATTAACCACTTGCTTACTGGGCACTTAAACCCCCCTCCTGCCCAGACCAATTTTCAGCTTTCAGCGCTGTCGCACTTTGAATGACAATTGCACGGTCATACAACACTGTACCCAAATGAAATTTTTATCATTTTTTTCCCACAAATAGAGCTTTCTTTTGGTGGTATTTAATCACAGCTGGGGTTTTTATTTTTTGCTAAACAAACAAAAAAAGATGGAAAATTTTGAAAAAAAATAATCATGTTTAATAGTTTGTTATAAAATTTTGCAAACAGGTAATTTTTCTCCTTCATTGATATGCACTGGTGAGGGGGCACTGGTGGGCACTGATAGGCTGCACTGATGGGCACGGATAGACACAGATAAGGTGGCACTGATAGGCACAGTTAAGGCGGCACTGATAGGCACAGTTAAGGCGGCACTGATGGGGACAGATAAGGCGGCACTGATGGGGACAGATAAGGCGGTACTGATGGGCACGGATGGGTGGCACGGATGGGCGGCACGGATGGGCAGCACGGATAGGTGGCACGGATAGGTGGCACAGATAGGTGGCACGGATGGGGGGCACTGATGGGGGGCACTGATGGGTGGCACTGATGGGCGGCACTGATGGGCACTTATGGGCACTGGTAGGTGACACTGATGGGCACTGATAGGTTGCACTGATGTGGGTGCTCATGGGTGGCACTGATGTGGGTGCTGATGGGTGGCACTGATGGGTGGCACTGATGGGTGGCACTGTGGGCACTGATGGATGGCACTGTGGGCACTGATGGGTGGCACTGTGGGCACTGATGGGTGGCGCTGATTGATGGCACTGTGGGCACTGATGGGTTAATCTGGTGAGCACTGGTAGGCAGCACTGCTGCCTATTGCTTTGTGTTATAAGATCGCCGTGATCGGGACTGATGTCCCGATCACGGCCGCCGGTGATCGGGTTTTTTTTTCCTCCTCACGCTGTCAGCGCGAGGAGGAAAAATAGCCAATTACCGGCTCTGTTTACATCACATGATCAGCTGTCATTGGCTGACAGCTGATCATGTGGTAAGGGGTCGGGACCAACCCCTTGCTCTGATCTGTGATCAGGCGAGTCTCACAGACTCGCTGATCACCGAGCGCGCCGCGCGCGCCCTGCAGGGGGCGCGCAGGCCGCTCGTGCACGGGACGACGTCAATAGACGTAGTCCCGGCAATTTAGATCCGCGCTGTTGCCGTCATTTGGCAATGGCCTGGATCTGAAGCTGTAAAGTCAATTTTGCAGTCAGCTTTTTTTGACAATGTAAACATTCCTACTCACACCTTGTGTTTTTTTACCTGCATAAGATGTGCACGCATCATGTTGTTTCATGGTGTCATTTGTTGTCCTGTACACAGAGCCTATAGTAGAGTAAATCTTCACTTTCCTGTGTCAGCGGTTTCAATTTGGGTTGAAAACTTAGGCATTCAACATGGCTCTGCAAAGGGTAATGTATAACCTCTGTCTGTAGTGTGAGTACTGACACTTCCTGTGGAGAAACTGCATACCCAACAATCCCTGTGTCTCTCAGTCTAGTGCTAATGCAGGTGAGACCTACACAGTAATTAGATCTGGCACAGCCACAAGCAAGTAGAGCATTCACAGACACACAGAAAACTCACTCATGCAACTAAAGGATGTTTTTTTCTTTCATTAGCTAGGTGAATGAATACATGGACATAAGGGAATCAATCAGCTATGACACTACAAACTGAGGCCACAACATGTGAGCAGATCATTACTAGGTAGGGCAAACACAGGGGATATAACTACACAAATACCTAGTTGAAACAAAAAAAAAATTGAAGGCATACAGTATCTTTAAATATTTTAGCAATACCTTTGCAAATCACATTACCTTACCATCAGAGTTTTAATCTATCATATTTATAATTGAAAAAAAAATCCTCTTCTTACATTGGAAAAAGTATATTTATCAGACCTTTAATGTTTTGCACAAGTGAACTGCAGGTAGAATGTTTTATTTCCCAACCTTCATGGAATCTCTGTTTATAATGAGTTTTAGTGGTGCTCAAATGCTGTTACTTGAGTGTTGTGGGACTTTAAGTCAGCCAAGATAGATGTTTTTTTCAAACAGGAGATTGCAGTCACTGGGATGTGTTATGAGAGACGTTTTTCATCTATGTGCCCTTAATAATAGATTATGCAGACTTCTAAAAAGCAGACTAGATCTATAAATAAAAGAGAAAATTAAAAAAGAGCTGCACCTTAGGACAATATGTCACGAAAAAGTAACTGCCGTTATACACATTTTTTTGTTCCTCTTCAATACTTTTCATTGCAGTTTTTGAATACACTGCTCAGGATGTTTATTTTAATAAAATAGTAATAATATTGCCCCTTCCTTGAGGTATTTGGGAAAAATATCTTAAAGAAAAGATGGTTGGTCTCTTATGGCAGATCTTGCACCCAAATGCAAGGTCCACCTAATAAAATACCCCCCCCCCCGCCTTCTCCTTTGAGATTTGAAATACTCAGTGTCCCAGGATTTTGCCACAAGGAGTGATGCCATTGTCTCCTCTGTGAAAGCATGTTTTGTTTTCTTTTGTTCACAGGTCTTTTTTTTTTTTTTTTTTTATTGGACTGAAGCATTGGGAGACAGTATTTAATATGTGGACCTTGTATTTGGTTGTAAGGTCTGCTTTAATCTACCAGTGGCTGGAATACTAGTTTTTCCTTAGAGCTCAATCTCACCGCAGCCTTTGCAGGTTTTCATCCAGTTCTCACTCCTTGAAATCCAATTTGTCTGCATTTCTCAAAGGCTAACACGGTAAAACATTATATCGCTACTTGACAACTAACTAAAGGCCCTTTCATTATTACAGCTAGTGTTCAGCCTATGTGTGAGAAGGTATTGAAATGTAATGGTTCTCATAAGGAAAATTGCTCTGCTTTTGAGCCCCATGTCTGCAAAGGGATCAAGGGTTTAACCTGAACTGAAGGAGCACAGGTTCATATCTACAGTAGGAAAAGGTAGTTTACTGTCAGTTTTGGCAAAGTTTGTAATTCTCCACAAAGAAAGGTGGTAATATCCAATAATTTAAAGTAAGACTCCAGGGATACATTTGTACGCTGTTTTCTATGAATTTTACAGAAATAAATGAACATATACCTTAATAGCTTTCTTTACATGGTCCTTCACTATATCAGAAACAGCTTTGGACAGTGGGAAGAGAAAGATTTGAGTGGCACCATGTTGTGTGGGTGGCTGGACATGTTCATGAGTGTCATTATGCCGATGGTCAGAAAACTGCAGACTACCTTTCTTTTAAATACATCATGATAGTGTCATGCGTTGTACTCCTGAGAAGTGGGAGGTGCATCATGGACAGTGTGAATGCCATTATGACGATTTGGCTATCAAAGGAATTGGAAGAGGTCAGGCAACCATTGGTTTCTACTAAGATATAAAGGTATTTATGCATGAGGAAGAGGAACATAATTCAAGCAGGACTTGAATTATACACTTTATGGCATTCTGGAGAGTCTGAAATTCATCTATAACTGCATTTAAAAGTGAACAACCACCTTACCTTAATGTACAACTGAAGGTGGTGAGCTGAGGGCACACAGGCGGGTTATTTCAGGATAGTGAGCTAGGGGGAACTCACCATCCTAAATGAACGCAGTGAGAGATCGGTACTGATCACCAGGGCTGCTGATAAGGCAGTATAACTGGTCATGTTGTACAGGGCCTAGGCCCCATCAGCTAAATGGGGGGGCCAGGGCAGCTTTATTGCTCATGTTTACCTAAATTAATGTATTTTACTAGACCCCCCCCCACACCTACTTGTTTATCAGGGATTTAATTACATATTCCTGGGCCTCATGAGGTAAACAGAGGGGCCCAGGAGGTGGGAGCAGAGCATTTTTTATTTTTGGGACATAGGCAGATAAAGTTAGTACCACTGCCCAATTGCACCCTGGGGGGGAGTAAAGGCGGGGTTGGGGGGCCCCATCAGGATGGCTGTATAGGGCCCCATGATTTCTAACAACAGCCCTGGAGACCCTAGTTCTGGTGACCCTTGTGACTAGCAGGGATTGCCCTTACTTTGGAAGGATTTCCTCTAATTTCCTATTGTGGCTATATAACAGAGCATGAAATCTTCACCAAAGGGACACTGATGGCAAAAAAAAAAATGATAGGAGTTAGAATCTTCCCTTCCTCTATCCAAAATAAAAAAAAGTTTTGCCTTCAGTTCTACTTTAAAGCCTTACTCCAGGATAAAGGGAACCCCCTTCCATTTCCTATCTCCCACCCCCATCTATCTGATGGGTTAAAAAAATGAAAAGACTTTCAATATACCAATTATCACTCACCTTAAGACGTTCTCCAGGGCTAGGTCTTTCTCCTCTCTGTTTTGCATTGGTCTTTCTGGGTATCTATGTCACTTCCTGTGTGACAAGGACAATTCCCATTGGCTGGCTAGTGGAGGGGTCCTCTAATACTCCAGAAAAAAAAAGTGATGTCAGACCCAGGGTAGTGAAGAGAACTGTCAGGAATGGATTAACGTGTGGCCCTGGGCTAGTGGTCCCTGCAGGGGAATGCAATATCAGAGAGGGTCCTAGATGAGGGGACTCAGGTGAGTATAACTGGCTTCACCGGGTAAGGAATGCATAACATCTGGCATGGTGGGTTAGATGAGTGGAAGGGAGGTATGGGAAAAATAGATTTAAGGAAACACAATTCACATTGAATAAAATGGAGTTTGTGAATTAAAAATGATGGTGTAGGGAATAATTAGAGGTAGACAAGGCTTCCGTACTGTCCATGTTAGTTTTAACTAATCTAAGAAACTATCCTTGGTTCGGACAGAAATTAGCTTTCCCATTGTGAAAATAGATTAAAGCTGTGTACACACGATCTGATTTTCTGACGGGAAATGTGTGATGACAGGCAGTTGGTGGAAAATCTGATCGTTTGTACGCTTCATCAGACAATTGTTGTTTGAATTTCCGTGGACAAATGTTGGATGGCAGACTTTAAAATTTTCCGCTGATAAATATCTGTTGTTGGATTTTCTGAGCATGTATTCACAAGTCCGTCGGACAAACGTCCAAAGCACAAACACGCATGCTCGGAAGCAAGGACGAGCCAGAAGCGGTCTGTCTTGTGAACTAGCGTTCGTAATGCAGAATTGACATTCGTGACGTGGTAAATTATGAAATCTCAAAATGCAGCACACAATTCTCTTCTTCTTTAATGGGATAATAATGAAGCTGCTTTGCTGGTGATAGTGATAAAGTTATTGCAAACAAAATTTCAAAGGCCTTTCTTTTTCTAGTGATATCAAGAATAATATTATTATGCTTTTTTTTTTCTTTTTTTGGGCAAGTTACCACAACACCATTATCCCGTAGTTTTTAAGATCAAAGATACAACTATGTTAGTGTTCCTTGTCAATTTTACATTGTATTTTTTAAATGTAACTGCCTACTCCCAAACTGTCATTTGAAGTAAAACACATAGCCAAGTATTATTCTCCACAATTTTTAAAAAAAAAGCAAAAAGTGCATTCTATGCATCCAAAAATATAGAAAATATACCAAATTAAATCATTATTCAACCAAAAAATAAAATAAAAGCCTTATGCATGTGTCCTGCTTCTTAATATAGGGGGTCAACAATGCCAAGAGTTGGTGAAAGCGGGGGTCCGTCGTCTGGAGATAATTCTGAAAAATCATCGGGATTATTCTCCTGGAGCTCCCGTAGCAAAGGCATATGACATAATTAGTCACGATTAATAAAGCAACCAAGAAATCCTCCTCCTCCTGTTCCTGGACTGGACTTGGATCAAAGCAATAACTCCAAGGCCAATAATAAATAACACGTTCTCTCCTCTCCAACCGAGTCTGGTTGACGAACGGCCGTCCAGAAACAAACTAAAAAGCATGAAATGAAAAGCGCAAACTGAAAAGCGCTGAATGAAAAGCGCGAAATGAAGAGAGTGAATCAACATTCACCAAACTTCTACTAACACAAAATGAGCAGAAGGAGCCCAAAGGGTGCCGCTAAAGAGCTGAAAAACCACATGGCACGTCACTACGTTCGTGTTTGTTGGCCGGCAATTCCTTGCCGTTTGTATGCAAGGCAAGTTCCTGGCCTACCCCGTTCGGACAAAAGTCCGAAGTTTTGTCTGTGGAAAGTCCGATCGTGTGTACGAGGCTTAAGAATCACTTATAATTCAACAGTGTTAAATTATGGTGCATATAAAAAGCTAGAAGTTTATAAGTATCATCCATACTGCATCGATAATTAAATCTAGCCATTCTTGCTAAGAATATTAGTAGACTTTTTTCTAGTTTTGGCTATGGTTAAAGTAACTTTGGTCACAGAATTAAAGAAAGTTTTTCTATTTAAATCAAAATGTAACATTCCACAATGCCCTTGTGCATATAGGATTATGTCTTTTTTTCTGTACAGTATATATATATATCTTTTATAATATATGTATTCATGCACTGTTTTATTTGTACATTGTAATAAAAGTGTTTCATCTTTATCGGTTTGAATTAGCAATACTAAGTACAACACTTCACTCGTATTCAAGAGTTTTCCTTTTAAAGCCTAACTTCTTCCAAATAATTCCTAAAAATCAGATTGCTTCCTATCTAAATGTTACTGGCTTGCATAAAGTTTCATTTATACAGTTAAGCTTGGTTCTTTCATTTCTTATTGTTGCAGATGTCAAACATAGGAATTAAAAGCTTGAGCTTTGATGTGTCATTAATGCCTGGGGTGACAATGTATATATATTTTTCCCTTACAAATCTGTGAATTAAGGATGATGGATGTTTTCTTAGCATTACGGGAATGCTGCTGTGCATACTGACTTAAGCCATGATCCATTTCTGAGCCTAGAACAATCACAAGTTATTCTGATTTACAAGAGGCTGTGTTAAGATACAGTGATGTCTTTGCATTGTGTGTTAAGGGCTGTTGCATACATTACACTGTGTTATATCCCAATCTTCTTCTGCTCACAAAGCAAAAAACAACTGGCCCAATTAATTGTTCAGTTGCCCTGTCTTGTGCCTTAGGCATGTAAACGATGACACCCTTGATGACAAGCTCCATCTCTTGTGTCATCTGATTGTTTTAGCAAAAATGAATTATATCTGGCATTGTGTTGTCTGTTTTATATGAAATACAACTGTCTAACTGTATAGACCATAAAACAAGAGGACCTTAATATATTTCACGCTTACTGAACTATAAAAAAACCCCTTTCAGTATTTTCTACACCAGCTTCCCATACAGTTCTCTTTCTTGAATGTAGCCACAAATATCCAGGAGGTGGACAGAAGAAAGAAAGAAAAAAGAAAAGAGTCTTAGTGCTTCTTTCTCTAACCATGGGATGAGCTTTTACTCTTTCTGAACATCAAGTGTAAAGACAGATTTTTCGGTGTTGTTCTCCTCTTTTTCACCTCATTACCAACCATGCAGAAGAGAATACAGGACCTGTCCTTGTTTTATCCCACTTAATGCTAAATGCTTACTATCACAACAGTTGAAGACCCCATTATCTCAAAAGCTATTTCCCATGATGCACACTTTCTTCTACATCCCACAAATGTTCATGTTTACATCCTTAAACTGTACTTCCTAGACATCAGGATGTAAGAGCTGCAGGTTCCATAGACTTGAACGTTGCAGCTGTATCTCCACCTTCCTCTTTTCCTGTCCATTCACAAAATGCACAGCCCCAGGCTTCCTTTTGTGAATGGTCAGAAGGAGATGGAGGTGGGGTCTATGAGCGCTTACATCCTAGCAGCCTGTAAGTACAGCAGGATCTGCACTTCCTTTAGCATGTAAACAAGAAGATTACATGGGAGGTGGTTTTTAAGGCAGTGGAGTCTTAAATGCTAAAATCCTAGTAAGCTTATTGCACCAGGACTGGGCCTTTAATAATAGTCCCTCTTTTTGCCATTAATATTAGGTGGAAGAATGGCCCATTTGCTGTTTTTTTCTTCAATCGGAGAAGCAATGGAGGCATTGCTAAGGTGAATGAAGGAGAAAAAGTATCTTGGTTGCTTGTGATGGATTTTACATTTACAAAGTTTCATCACACTGTATTTTCAAATGTATTTTTAGGCAAAATGTGTTATAATCACCTATTTTCTGCAGACATGCCAAGTGACCTCAGTGATGAAAACACTGGGCACCAAAAGAGTCCAAGAAAATTTTAATTATTCACAATCTGGATGTAAAAAAAAAAAAAAAACAGGCATCACATTTCGAGGGCAAAAAAAATAGCTTCATCAAGGTTTAGAATAAGGAATTGGAGACTTTGAAAACACTCAAGCTTCAAAGTAACACCAGAGATTAGGAAATCTGTGATCACTTTGACTCTCCTTTGAAAACTAGCATTGACCACAGTGCATGTCCGCAATTTTAAAAGGAGTCAATGCAGATTCCTAATACATGTGTCTCTGATTTAATTGTTTGATTTCTTATACCTAAACATAATAAATAAGGAAAATAAAGTACATTTCTATACCTATATACATTGATTTTGAAAAGATAATAAATAATAATATTATCTTTTCAAAATTAATGTATATAGGTATTGCAATAAATAAATGTAAATAAAATATTGGGTAATAAACATAACCAATTAAAAATATCTGAAAAGCATATTAGGAATGACATGAGATACCAGTTATAATAGCATGGTTAAGCTATACTTCCTGATTCATTACCTCTTAATTAATCAATCATGTCTCCGTTTACTGAAAAAAAAACTTTTACTCTCTTGAAATACCATCTGTAATATCTAATTGTTAACAGCACGTCAAGTCAATTTAACTTGCTTTAGAATCGTCTTGAAGCTTAGCGCTTGGTTATTGGCAATGCCTCTAAGTAATTCACAAGGTAGATCTGCTGGGAGAAGACATCAGATGGCTAGGAGCTTGCTATGCCACTTTTCTTTTCTTTATACTTGCAGTAGCCAAAATTTCCAAGCTGTTTTGCAAATACTGCAGCTGCTGAAAAGTTTAAGATAAGGAGCCTGACCAGACAGCCACACAGAAGAGAGAGGGAAATAGTTATGTTTAGAAAATCATCTCATAAAAGACTCAGTCAGTTAGGAATATAAATAAAAATTCCATGCTGCCTAAAGATTTTTCTACTTTGAGAACACAGACCCATAAAACATATCATCAAGCTACAATAAACCCAACAGCCTGCCCCAACTGCCAATGGGGAAATCACTCCAATCTTTATGCAGGGCTGCACATTCATTCAGTGGAAAGAAAAGCTAACTTTTTCTTTTCATCAAGCATGTTGATTTTATTTGCTTATATATGCCAACAAATATACAGAAGGGATATTTGCTAATTTATTGTGTTTGTAACCATATCATGTGGTTACGTGCAGTTCACTGTGAGTGTACACATCCAAACTCTTGCATTAAGCAGTTTGAGGGCACAGTACCTGGAGAGCAATGTTAGGGGTCCTACAATGACATCTTGCCTTGCACCCAATCCATACCTTCAAAAGATGTGGTTTTAGCACTGTAATGTGGGCAACCTTAACATAAAGTTACCTTGTACTAACAGAAATACAGAGGCTGCCACTGCTAACTTCTGTGAAAATGCTAGCTGCCTGGCTGCCTATGGTTTCAAAACTTTAAGTGACTGATCCAGAACAAGTATAGAGCTGTTAGAGTGAGAGGAGAGTTACAAAACTCCTGATCTCCATATGATTTTGAGGTCAGTGACTTAAAAGGTATTGACGTCTTTTGAACAGTATACCAGTCAGAAAACTAGCCTTTTCAAGAGGTAAGTTTAGCTTTAGAAGCCTACATATTTTCTTAATACAGTTTTTTTTTTTTTTTCTTTTAAGCAAACCAGTACTTTGTCCATGAATGTCAAAGCAATAGGTTGCTTTTATGCCCCCCCCTCCCCAACAACACATACTCATCTTTTCTGTTACAAGGGGCTGGGGGAGTGGGGGGCAGTTTAAACTCTTTCTAAAGCACCTTAAAAAGAGCTTCTGTTCCTTTAAAGTTTGACAAATGGAATGGTGGGGGAACAAAGGAAAAGAATAGTGCACTGTGATGGGGGGCATTAAATCAAACCCATTGCTCTGACGTGTATAGAAATAGTCAGGGCTTTTTTTCTCAGAGAATAGCCGTAGGAATTCCCCCAGTCTAAGTCACTCCTTTTTTCCGTCCCTACCCACCTCCGGGCACCATTCCTTGGTTCCACCCCCTACCCACCTCCCAGCATTGCCTTACAAAACCTAAGATCATTTTGTGGTGCTAAATAATTTGTAAGGAATTTGATAATTATAACAAGAAAAGCAGTAAAATAGAACCCCTGCAGCCAGTAACAATAGAGCCCCCGCCAGCAACAATAGCTCTCCATAACAACAATGGACCACCTGAGACAAAATCCACCCCCCCCAGCAACAATAGGCTGCCGGCAGCAACAACAGATCTCCCCACAGTCACCATCAATATACTCTCTGGCAGCCAGCAACAATAGACCCCTCCTTCAACAGTAGGTCTCTCCCAGAAACAACTGACCCTTCAGCAATATAAGACCAACCCCCACCAACAATAGGTCCCCCACCAGCAACAATAGACTTCCTCAGCAACAAAAGACCCCCTGCAAAAATGGATTCCCTCCAGCTAGAACAGATCCCCTAGCAGTGAGCATCAATAGACCCTGCAGCACACCCCAGCACCCCTTGCCATTACATACAGTCAGTGGTGAAGGTGCCGGAACTGCGTTCCCCCGCGTTCCCACTGAAAAAAAGCCCTGGAAATAGTACAGGTCTACCTCAACAGATGATGCAGCAAGACCAATTAGTATAACCATAATGGAGCATTGCCTTCATTACCTGGTCTTGACCATTCTGAAGCTGGCAATTCACAAAACGTATAGATCAAACTGAAGTGATCCACATTATAGGGCATGCACATCCACTATTATATTTAATTCTATTACCCTATTATTGTCTGTGAGAGGTAATAGTACAGTACTAAGTGTGTGCTCAGGGCCGTGCACCCGCACCTTCACGGATGTGTCTGTGCTGCTACTGGGTCCCAACTGACATAAATGGGACTGCCTACCCAGAGATACATGGAAAAACCTGTGCATTCCTGTGCGAGTAAGTAAAGCCATCAAATAGGCATACACTATAGTACACCCTGTGTGAAAAAGGCCTTATTTACATCTGCCTTACAATCAGAGACACAAACAAAATGTAACCGATCTTCTAACCTGATGGATTCTGTGATGTGCTGATGCTGATCTCTGGAGGTCTGCCAATTGGATTATTTATGGTACATATGCAAGGAGATTACTATACAAATACAGTGTAATCAATCTTGTCTCATATATGACTACTGTAAAACCAATCTTTACTTTGTCTAGCCAGAGCATGTTCCTTGATAGCCCATCCCTATTTCCTTTTCCTGTTTTATTCCACCACCCTTACACATTATCAGAAGCTCCCTGAGATACCAAGTAATTCCCACTTAAATAAAATATGTGGCCTTGAATACCTAAGTGGTCAGCTGCAAGGCCCAAGCTCTGTCACATGCTACAGACTAGCTATAGGACTCTTCGCTGTCACTAATTACCTACAGCCACCTGTGACCATTGAGCGATGTACATTTTCCAGTTAGATGGTTCGACAGAAGTCAATCCCATAGATCAGTGTTTCTCAACTCCAGTCCTCAAGGCGCACCAACAGGTCATGTTTTCAGGATTTCCCTCAGATGAAATGGCTGTGGTAATTACTAAGGCAATGAAACTGATCAAATCACATGTGCAAAATAGTGGAAATCCTGAAAACATGACCTGTTGGTGCGCCTTGAGGACTGGAGTTGAGAAACACTGCCATAGATTAGGCTTTTTCCTGATGTTCCATCAGGTAAACAGGGTTCCAGGAAGTACTGGAGGTAGGATTCAGCAAAAGACAGGCAGGCTATACTGCACACATGCCTTCATGCTAAAATTACCTGTTTTAGTTTGCAAGGTGGTCTTTGTTTTGTCCCTGTAGTTTCCTTTTTTTCAAACTTTGCTGAAACCTTAAAGTGACCTTTTTACCATTTATAGGCGCAAAGACCAACTCTGACATCAGGTGAACTTCTTTGTGTTGCTGAAAAATTCAGCATTTTTTAAAACTTTTCTGCACTGCACCGTATATCACACCAACATTGTGGTGTGAACAGAGCACATAGAAAAAATATTTTCTGGCATTGATCTGGTGTGAATAAATACAGTTTTAATTAAACTAGAACTATAGGAAAATTTGTTTTTTGTTTTATTTTGTATCGCGTAAGAGGTCATAACCCCTGTCAGATTTTTTTCTACCATCTGTGTTCCGTTGCAGAGATTTCCTTTCACTTCTTGTCCCATAGCCAAAACAGGAAGTGAGAGGAAATCCTTGCAAATTACTCATCAAAGGTCTGTAATTTCTTAAATGTCTTACAGGACAACTTCACATCCCAATTGGTGGATTCCCCGACTAGAAAGAATGCATTGCTAGATCTATTAATTACAAACGACTCAGATCTGATTGCACATGTGGAAATATGAGGCAATTTGGGAATCAGCGATCACAGGATTACACTTTTTTTTTTTATGTTCCTTAACTATGGCTGGTTTTGACTTTCTTACCATTTGGAGAACTTGATTATTATTTGACGCAAATCAATGCACATCAAATTTTCTATCTTGCCATTCGGGAATAACAGAGGGGACGTTATTTCCTTCTCTTCTATCTTTCCCTTTTTGTCCCTGGCTACCTGGATGTTTTTTTGGAGTTGTTTTGCCCCTTGGGGTGGATGCTCTCTGCCCGGCACACAAAGGGGGTCATTACACTGTCCTAGAGTGGGCCCCTTGCATTGCACGGTGTTGGTGGGAACGTGTATCATTCCCTTGGCTGCATTGCTGTGATTGTGCGTTGGTGTCCTTGGAGCCTGTCATCGCCCCATTTCTGGTGGGGGTGGCACCGTATGCTCCAGAGACAGTTGGTCCTACTGGCCGCAGGGCGCATGCACGATGGCCTTTGACTGCTGCGTGTGCGCCATGGCACGTAGCCTGCGCGCATGCACAGGCATCGGGCACCATATCAGAGCGGACAAGGCATCTTACACACTGGGAGCTGGTGGTCACAGGTATGTACCGCAATCACTCGTATATCCATGGATTGAGGCCCCTGGTCTGCATCTTTTGGTTTAAGACCTAGGGACCTCACAGCACTAGACAACAATATATACAAACCTTATACCTCTATTCATCCCATAGGGGAGATACCTCCAAATAAGGGAACCTTCAGAGGCTGCAATTAGTTTTATCCAGGTCAAGGACTAATCTATTCGAACCTTTGATTATATACAATATTCCAGGTATGTATGGCTATCTATTACACATATAGAGTGATTCATCTGTGAGAACACAGACACCAGTTTCATGTCATTATATGTCATTATATGATTTTTGATTTTTATAGGTCAAACCATTTCTGATATCTCTCATCTGTGGCCCTCTATGAGGTGGACCTCGGCAGGGGTATCCTATGCTCTGGGGATGGTCATTTCTCCATCTTGCTGGTCCAGTATACCTTGTGTAATTCGACCTTTCACAGGTCTTTTACTATTAAAGTGCATGAACTTACAAGATGCTAAATAGTATGTGAAGTGGTGCTAGTGGTGTTGGATGCACACTTTTTTTTTTTTACCATATGCATATAGACCCAATTTTCACTCTATACACCATTTACATTATACCGCAACCACCAGTTCACATAGTTTGCCCATACTTGCGCCTATCCGTATGATAATTTATACGTTTGAACGTCAAATTCCAGCACTCATCTCATTCTTGTAATTTTGGAAAACAACAAATATGTTTTTTCGAAAACCTTGAAAAATTTTTTTTATCATTCATATATGTTGACATTTGTCAACATGAACACATTTCATTTATATATTCATGTCTTCATTAGTGATTCCACTATAGGATGCACATCCAATTACATCTATGCCAAAAAAATCCCACACAGACTAACGACCAGCTGTTTAGAATCAGATAATCAATATGTAGTCATGTGGTAGACAAATTATGTGTATATAAGTTGTGATCACTTTTGTACAAACCAGCTATGAGTAAGCGCTCTATGGGAGCGTGAAACGCGTTAGCGGTTATGCTGCATTATCCCAACAAAGCCATGTACGGATTTTAATCATGTTATTACTTTTTCAATAAAGAGGATTTTATTTTTCACTTTTCCAATCCGGAGTGCGGCTGTCCAGATTTTTCCATCACACACATACCATTGGAATAGCAATTGCTGGCACCTGGGGCTCTCACAATCATCCACACAGCGGAGGACGGGAAGCTTGAACCCGGTCACCTAGAGCGGTGGTAACTATCTTGTTCATCTTAAATAGTATGTGAAGTTGAAACTGTTGAATATACCTTGACCCCCCAATACAGTCTATTTTTATGTTCTCTATAATGCTATATTTTTTTTATTGATATAATTATTATACGAATACAACGCTTGTTATTACCCCTACAGAAAGGTGTTAAAGCCAGAAATGTAACATCAGTGACTCACCAAGTATCTGTATAGGTCTTACAATATTTCATATTAACATTTGTAATTGTCTTGCACAGACATTTTTTATTGATGTGTTTCATATTTTGTAATAAAATTTATATCTTTAAAACTTTTGGTGTTCATATTGCTTTTAAAGTCCCGGTCCCAAGGGGGTTTTTCTTTTATTTTCCATTATTTGGGATGTTGGAGACAGGACACCTGGTTCTGTTGATGGTGGAATCTTTTTCTATTACATTCAGTATAAATCATAGAAAAATGAGGCATGAGGGTAGTATAAGAACACTAAATTTCAAACGAGCAAACTTTACTAAACTGCACTCAATACTACAAGATATTAATGGGATCAAATCATAGAAACACTGAACACTGAGGGAAATGGGAATGCTTTAGGAACATATTAAATAAAGATATCACGGTATTGTTAGTAACATGTCACAGAAGCAGGTATCTGAAATAGAAAGTAAAAAGAACCTCACACTATGGAATTTATAAATTGGTTAAGTGATCATTTTAATAGTGATTTATAAGCAGCTCCCCTCAAAAGATGCCATGTGCTAACTTGAACTGTTTTGGGGTGTGTGGTTATAGGGGGCGCTATGAATCTAGTAACAATCTAGCTACAACAATATTTATTTATTTTATTTATTTCAGGTACTTATATAGCGCCGTCAATTTACGCAGCACTTTACATATACATTGTATATTCACATCAGTCCCTACCCTCAAGGAGCTTACAATCTAAGGTCCCTAACACACATTCATACATATTAGGGACAATTTAGACAGGAGCCAATTAACCTACCAGCATGTCTTTGGAGTAATATATTAAAGTGCATAGTGCTAATCAATACATAAAATATTCATGACATAAGTGCTTCAAAAATTGACAGTAAAGTGAATATTTCAACAAATCAAAAGTCCATATATTACTTGTGATACGACTTCAATCTTTACACCATCACCAATGGCAAAAACTTCATATAAATCACCCGGTGGATGTGAGTGAAAGGCCTACTCACCACACCACCGTGACCTCTTTAGCCAAAACAAAGGTCGGTTTAGGCTGTGTTTTGTGGGTCAGGAATCTTGCTGATGTACCGGTATGGATATAGCTGGGATCCTTGTTTGTCTCCACCGCAGTTACCCATTAAAAAACAGATGAACATGGGACTAGAGTGTAAAACCATTTAATATAAAATAGTTATTAAAAAACTAAAGCCAACTGGCCTCTTACATGTGTTGGTGCCTTAGCCTGGCACTGAGGATAATAGCGTGAATCATCAGACAAATTGATGATGCAGCCATTCAGCTTCAGCTTGTGGGACCGGCGTGTGTTCCACCACCGTGTTATTGTAAAACCAGAAGTGGCCGGGTATGACGTGACTGAGATGCGCCTCGATGTACGCTTTGCTTTACAACGTCATCAAGAAGCGTACTAGTCAGGGTAATCACATCAATGCCATTGCACTGTCAAGATTCACAGCAGTCTCACTTTATCTAAACATTTGCATCCACTTCATAGAACTGAAATGTATGTACGTGCCATTTGTATTTATAGCAATTTTCTCATTTTAAATGAAGAATGAAATTGCAACTGTATTGCCAGAGCAATTATGTTGATGAACTTGCATAAAAAAGAAAAAAATTGCCAGGTAGGCCTTTTTCTAAATATAGCCCATTCTCAATATTAAACTCAGTGTCATAGTTTGAATCATAAAACACCTGCTGCTTGTTATTGCTGTGTACACTTTACTATGACGGAGAGAGCTCATTTTCAGTCAGACACCAAATTTCAGATAAAATGTTTTATCTTAAGGCTCTAAGCAAAGATTTTTTAAAACCTGGTAATATGAAGGAATTAACAGCTATAGTTATGCTTTCCTGGTTGGGATTATAATTCTGACAAAAATGCCTTTAAAATTTAAAATTTACAAGCCACAAGCTGAGTAAGAAGTCACAGATATGCATATTACAAGCATTTACTGTTTTATGCCTTGTAACCTCTCTCCTTGTGTATTCCAGCTACCCTGTCTTCTTAGTCTGTACAATTATGCAGATGTTCTGCTTAAACTGGAGATTGTCTGTCAACTCTCAATCAGAAGCTAAACAAAAATACCTAATACCTAGATAGAGAGGAAATAGAAAAGCAAAGCAGGCATCCTAGAGCAAACTTACAGCACAGTCTGCAAACAATTGCATATGTATGAAGAAGAGCATTGAAAAACATGGAATATACAAAGCAACATTATTCTGAATATCTATCTATCTATCTATCTATCTATCTATCTATCTATCTATCTATCTATCTATCTATCTATCTATCTATCTATCTATCTATCTATCTATCTCCCCAAAATGCTGAATAACTAACTTTATTTTCCAATCTTTATAGTACATAAGAACATACAACCAAAGAAGGCGATTTTTTACATCCTTCGTGTTATCAAGTTCACGGTATACATTATATTAGACCCATTTTAAACTCAATCCATTCAAACCTTTTCTTGTTTTCTGTTCAGCTATATCCTATTACTTAACTGAAATTCGCAAAGCACATAGCAGTCCACATTCTTCCAAAGTTGGCAAAATCAAGAATATTCATATCATTTCATAACATGCCCCTTATTCCAAGACCACACAAGTCTCATTTATCCAAGTGTCTGAAATGAGAACTGTCTGTGCTGTCCAACACAGCCAAGTAATGTCTCCATTTAATTCCCCTGGTGACCAAAAAAAAATAACCACTTACCATCCTTAGGTCATTATTTAATTTATTAATGTTCCACAAAAACTTTATTGAAGATATAATGGAACACGTACACAACAAAATAAGGCTGTTAATAGCCTAATTAAAAGATACTTACTGTAATAAAAATTCAAAGTCCGTACATAAACATAGATACGTATATAAATAATCTACATCTCTGCTAGGTTGATTGTAAGCGTTCTGGTCTTTTTAGTGGGTAAACTAGCTCATGGCTGCAGTTGAGGCCCTGAGCTTGGTATCATGTCTATTAGCTGTCGATTAGCTGATTAGTAGAAATGATCTGGGCAGCTCTACAGTGGCCTGATCACTTTTGCAGTTGTGAGAACCCCCCCCCACCATCCAAAATTGTTTCTGGGCACTCCCATTCCACCAGTGGGCCAAGAACCCCTGTAAACTTCCCCAAATGCAAGCATAGGGTGCGTATATGTACTGTATGTAAACAGCAATTGTGAAACAAATGTGAGGTAATGCCATGATCAATAATTGTAGGACCATAATTCAGGGTTAATACTAAACTGATAACCTGTTAAAGCTTTAAAAGCGTCTCCTATGGACAATTTTTTGGTACTGTAGCCTTTCGCCATTTCACAGGTAAGCCCAATACAGACAAGAGCGTGATCCGATATAGGCCCAAGTAATAAAGTGATAAATGTTCTTAGTCCTTTTCACCACCATCCGCCACCTTGAAGTGTCACATGATGGTGGTGAAACGGACTAAGAACATTTATCACTTTATCACTTGCGGACTATATCAGATCACGTTCCGATTTGGTGCATGCAGATAAATCACATTAGCGCAGGGATATGCAATTAGCAGACCTCCAGCTGTTGTAAAACTATAAGTCCCATCATGCCTCTGCCTCTGGCTGTCATGCTTGTGGCTGTCAGTGTCTTGCTATGCCTCATGGGACTTGTAGTTCTGCAACAGCTGGAGGTCAGCTAATTGCATATCCCTGAATTAGCGCAATTCTAGAAAGGTTTCTTGGTTTTGGACTGTTTATATCTCACAGGACAGTTGCTGCATTAAAAAACGTGTATTGGATTTAGTTACTAGCGTAGTTTTTTCTCTCTCTTTTTACGCCCAATTCAGAGGCTAGTTTGGTATTTATTTACTAGAGGAAACCCCATCTTTTATATTTTACCAAAAATGTGTACTATATTGTGTTTGTCATTGATATATTGTGGTTGTGTGTGTTTTCATTTTAGTTAATGTTTTCATGAAAAATATGAGTCACAGTTTTATTTTACATGACCTTTGCTTTCAGAAAATATATAATTGTTTGGGAGTTATTTTCAAACAAAAAATGCTGAAACATTTTGAAAAATTAAAACATTGCTCCAGATACAAAGTGGTTAAAGCAAGAATCTGGTTGATAAATCAGGATAACACAGACACGTCTCATTTAATACTTGAGAAATTAGACTAATTAACTTATGTATATAATATTTACATTGCCCAGATACAGTATAAACCCACCTACATACTGAGTTCATGTCATTGCCCAATGTACTAATTATTCCTCCATTTTATTTGAATGTTTCGCATAAGACTATTTGGTTGCAATATTTGTCAAAAAATTAGACACCGTACAAGAATATTTTTCTGGCCTAAAACAATGTATTTTTTTTTTTTTACCAAAAAGGTATTTATGGTTTACTGCCTTAATAGTACTGAAATAAAGGATACCAGCCAACATTCTAACAATGTAATATGTAGTGTCATTGCTTATCACCAGATGATGAACAATGGTATCATGCCAGAGGTCCCAATACATTAAACTGACAGGCTCCTGATCAGGGAGCTGTGGACCTGGGCCGCCGGGTGAACTCTGCATTACCACATGGAAGGATCCCAAGAAGAAAATTGCAAATCTCCTATTAGATTCTTGTCAGCTCTAAAAGAAATCCTGTACTACACATGGGCTGCCACTGTTGACCTTCTTTTGAAAATTATCCAGCTGTCTCTATTCTCCATACTTTCCAAATATTTGACATTGGATTAAGACAGCACTAGTATTATCATAATGGGAGTTCAGTTAAAATTTATTCTATATTATGTTCCTATAGGTCTATATACCAGCAATAAAATACATTTCATAAACTTTAAATATAGTACATCCGTGTTTTTCTACAACCTCATAAAGTTCCACTTTTAAGGAGTCCATCACTTTGTCCATTCATATTGGATTCTATTGTCTTGACAGGTGACATGTTCTCTTAGCCACCCTCCTAGTGAAACTCACCTCATCCATGTTCCCCTACTTACCTGTTCGGCTACTGGACCCCTGAGTAGAAAGCACTGTGTAAGCCCTGTCCTGGAACTTCCTCTGCCTCAAAGTGACATTACTTGATCCTGGCAATTTGTTGCTTGGGCTCCAAGCACTGCATTGCAGGAGGAAGGGGAGAGGGTCACATCCCCACTCTACCTCCTATACCTGGAGTACTGGGTACTTCACAGAGCTCTGGCATGCAACAGGGCAGCGGGAGAGTGCAGAAAAGGTAAGTATCTGCAACAGAGGAGGCAGGTCATCAAGTAAACCTGTGACTTTGCCTTTAATGAAGGTCACTAAAGGACTTTCAAAGTTTCATTTTGATTGCCATTTTTGAACAAATGTTTGATCTATAGCAGTGTCTTCTAAAAAGCCTCTAATTTCAAAGTCAACCGGGAAAACCTTTGTGTCATTAATGTACATTCTGTGCCAAGGTTTAATGAGTCATATACTACAGTGATATTTTTATTGTCATGGCCTTGTTTACAGCACAATAAGGTACAGCTTAATGTTCTACATGACAGCCTTGACATTGCTATAAGACTATCGCGCTTCCCCACTTGACCAAGAGCTCAATGCAGTACATGTCAATGAGTACTACAAACCTACTTTTGTTAGTAGCTGTTTTTATCATGTTTGTTTTCTTTTCATTTTTTTTCTATTGCAATATTTGAATTTTTATCAGAGCTCAACTAAAGCCCAACAGCCACAAAAAGAATGAACAAGCTGTACATGCTGTATAAAAAGCATTAAACTTATCTCTGTTTAAACATAACATACTGCTTATAATATTAATTCTTTGCTAGCAGCTTTGTATAAACATAACCTTAGGTGGTCTTGTGGTATATAAATATTAGTGGAACTTTCTTATCAGAAAAGAGCTGGTTTAGCACACCCTTGCACACTTAATATAAACATGCCCTTCTAGTTTATGATGGCTGTTTTATTTCTGTATAAAATGTATATTTCCACTGTATGTGTAAGATATCTTTTAAACATTTCAACATCTATGCAAATTATTATAGAAACGACAAAATACTTTACATATTTTCCTTGATCTGTTCTTTTTCAGCCTTAAATATATGTATTTATTTAAATAAATAAATATTTATATACTTTTTTGGCACTTGAGTATTATAGCGGCACTGAACTGATATTACACTAAAACACAATAAATTACAACAAAGTAGTTATCATTTTTGGTATATCTTTAATGCAACGCTTAATGTTTTATATTGAATATGATCAAATAAATACATTTAGGCAAACATAAGGCAGAAAATGTGTGTGGAGATTATGCCCCAAATTTTGAATTTGCTATTGTTGCCAGAATTGAGCATTCCAAAAACATAATAAATCTCCTGGGTTTTTGCACTCCTTCATGAAATAAAAAGGGGATCCTATCTTCAACAGAACTTGGGTTTTCACAGGACAGCATGTGGTCAATACAAAGTTCACCACCATTTTCTTTATAAATGTATGCCGCAAAAGCATGAAGATTAAGGCTATGACAGCATAATAACAATCCTGACAGCGGTGCCAACTAGCCAGAGGCAGGATTGTTATACAGGGCAGATAAATACTCGTCTGTTTCCATGCATTGCTCCCTTACTGACCAGGTAACTGGTGAGTGTCACACTACAGCATTTCCATCAGCAATGGAGCAAGACTTCACTCATCCAGCCAGTGAAAGAACAACACAAGCAAACAAATGAGCATTTTCCTGTACCTTGTGAGTTGTTGCCAGCAACAAGACTACCAGAATGAGCTGTCAACAACAACAGGACTACCAGTGTGAGCTGTTAACAACATCAGGACTACCAGTGTGAGTTGTCATCAACATCAGGACTACAAGTATGAGCTGTCACCAACAACAGGACTACCAGTGTGAGCTGTCACCAACAACAGGACTACCAGTGTGAACTTTCACCAACAACAGGACTACTAGTGTGAGCTGTTACCAACAACACGACTACCAGAGTCAGCTGTCACTAAAAATAGGACTACTAGTGTGAGCTGTCACCAACAACAGGACTACCAGTGTGAGCTGTCTCCAACAACAGGACTACCAGTGTGAGCTGTCTCCAACAACAGGACTACCAGTGTGAGCTGTCAGCAACAACAGGACTACCAGTGTGAGCTGTCACCAACAACAGGACTACCAGTGTGAGCTGTCTCCAACAACAGGATTACTAGTGTGAGCTGTCAGCAACAACAGGACTACCAGTGTGAGCTGTCACCAACAACAGGACTACCAGTGTGAGCTGTCACCAACAACAGGATTACTAGTGTGAGCTGTCAGCAACAACAGGACTACCAGTGTGAGCTGTCACCAACAACAGGACTACCAGTGTGAGCTGTCACCAACAACAGGATTACTAGTGTGAGCTGTCACCAACAACAGGACTATCAGAGTGAGTTGTAACCAACAATAGGACTACCAGTGTGCCATGCACCTACTTTACTAGGAAGTTGTGGGAGCTAGGGACCATGATATTACATAGAGAAGTACTAATAAAATAGCTCTACATGTTGGACAATACCCAAGCAGATACACACCTTCCACTAAGATATTATTCAAAGTCAACACTGTATCAAGCATAAGGACTGCAGGAATGTGAAACTGGTGAGTATACCTACCAGTTAGGCCCCAGCTGTCATTTGATAGTAGAGATTAGAAAATAAAAGCAAACATATCATTAGGCGCTATAGATATTTATCATTAGGAATTTGTTCTGTAGCTTTTGGTAGCAGTTGTTTAGTGAAGTTTAACATTTCCATTGAACATTTTCGTTCAATTCATTTTGTGAAACAACAGGCAATTTCTTTACCATATCTCTGAGCGGGAGGATCATCGTTTTATTCCAATTAGAAGATTTATGAGTCATCATCAGCATAATATATTTCTATGTGGACTCTTTTGTTTAAGTTTTATACAGGATAATCAATGAGGATAAGTTCTCACTGATAGACTGTTTTTTTAGCACAAGTTTGAGGTGTGGAGTGGATGCTACATTGTTGCCGGTCACAATTTTTGCAACATTGTGGTTGTATCACATTAGCACAGTTTTAGGTGGTACTCACAGTATAAATAGGGATATATTTGTATATTCTTGGTTTAACAACGGTGTTTGAAGCATGTTGGTATGCTTTTTAGATTGGATACAATAATAATTTTTTCACATATTTTTCCTTGATTTGTTTATATATGAATTGTTGTCACATTAACAGTGTTATAAAAACACCTTTTTGGGTTCACATACATTGTATTACTACATACTTTGTTTGGATGCACGCTTGTCACTTTATATGAATTGTTTTGGGTCTTTTTTGTATTTTTGACTAACACGAGCAGCTGCACCGATTATTGAATTTTGTATGGTTAGCGCAAAAATTTTCTTTTCTTTGTATTAAAGTCCCAATAAGGTCTTTTGAGGCTAAAAGAACAGAGTGTGCCTAGGCACTATCACATGTGAAGAAGTGCTCTGCTACTTCTTTTGTAAAATTATATGCTAAAGTTACCCTGTTGTATTGATTGCTTTGTCATTCTAAACTATGCTAATGACTAATTTCCATTATTGAAGCTCGTAAGGCACACAGTATTGGCACCAAAAGTAAGACACTCTACTATAGTCTCACATTTTAGAAAAGCATATTTCTTGTTTTTTGTTGGCTGCAACAATGTATAAATATGTGACAGGGAGCTAACAGATTGCAAATAAATGGGGTCAAGAATGGGTATAAGGGTCAGGGTAAAATACTGAGGCATTGTGTGAATCCTGAGGTGGGGCTAAATAGGTTTCTATTTTCCAGCAGCAAGTGGTGACTAATCACTGGAAGTGGTTGGCTGCTGGGATGGGTTGTTGGACACAGGAACTACATCATTCAGTCTGGGAGCCACCAGAAGGTGTTCTAGCTTCTGCTTATAACACTATGATGAGAACAAAGTGTTTACTCTATTACACTGATGTTTTCATGATTGCCGGCCCATGGGACTCTCTGAAACATCCGTCTAATAAAGCAACCACTTTGTCTTCATAATTCTCCATTGGATGTCTTTTGATACCCATTGCTGCAATATCCTTGTTGTGTGGCGCACCAATTTATTTACATGGGATTGTGTGCTTCTTTGTGTTTAATATATATGCATGGTATATAGTTAAAGTGTAACTCCACTTTTGTTGAGAAAAAAACATTCCCCTCTGGGTGATCTATGTACATTGCAAGGATTATAACAAACTTTGTTCCAGATTCCTACCTTTTGTTATTCTGAAGAAATCCATGTGTGTTTGTCTCTGCCTCTGTTCTGAGGGGGTCTAATGGGAGTGGTTTCATAATTAACTGCCAGGCGTGGTAGCAGCAGGAACTAATGAGGAAATCTGCTGGGGCTGCATCCCTTTAGACATGTTTCTATTGAAAGTATCTCTCCAAAAATGACATTTTTGTTGCAGGGGATGCCTGAAATCTGACTTGTAACTTAGTGCAGATTTCAGGGAAAATTGGTGAGCCAATCACACAAGCAGGAAATGATGTTTCTGGGGGTGGTCAGTACACACTCTGTGTACAGAACAACTCCAGGTAGCCATATTGCAATGCACTCTCAGAAAGTTACAGAGCTGCAGATTGAAAAGAAAAGGTAATTTTTAATAACATTCAATTACAATATTAGTGTCGCAATTATATGCACTATATTTTTTTTTTCTTTATTTGCTATTTTTTTTCCCCACAAAAGTGGGGTTACCCTTTAAGATATGCAGACCACAGCCTCATCTTTTTTTCCTGCTTTATGAAAACCTGGAGATTACTACAGGCATACCCCACTTTTAAGTACACAATGGGGTTTATTTACTAAAGCTGGAAAGTGCAAAATCAGGCTCACTTCTGCATAGAAATCAATGAGCTTCCAGGTTTTATTACCAAAGCTTAATTGAACAGAAGCTCATTGGTTTCTATGCAGAAGTGAGCCTGATTTTGCACTTTCCAGCTTTAGTAAATAAATCCTATTGTGTACTTAAAAGTGGGGGTATGCCTGTATAGTGCCAGATGATTTACACAGGCCTGACTTATAGCAGATAATATTTTAAGACAATGCCAACTATTGGTTTTCTTGACTACTTCTTAGACCAAAAGCAATACAATATTAAGGATTACATTTTTAATGGTCATTTGCATATCTGTAAGCAAAAACAAGTGCCCAAGACAAGTTATTGTTCATACAAAATAAAAATCTACCACCCACTGCCATGGGTATACATATGTCACCAGTCATTTAAATAGGTAGTATAAAATCCAGCACTAATAATGTGTTTATTTTCCTTTCAGTGCACATTAGTAAAGGTAATTTGGCCTCCTGGCATTATATTTCCTGATAACCACAAAGCTTCCGAAGGCTGAAAGACTCTTTTACTCTTCCAGTTTCTTGTCAGAATGGCATCACATCCAGGGGGAGTATTAGTGTTGATGCACAGAGATCTTTTAGTCCTTACAATTAATTCAATAAAAGGAAAAAACGCTTTTTAATGCTGCTCAGAAAATGAACAGCATGAAAGCACTCATAACAGCATTCTCCTCACCAAGCCCAGTCCATTTTGTCATGTGGCTACATCAGTAGTTAGGCAGGGGAACATTTTTCTCAAGTATATATGCAGATTCATTAACCATTGTCTTTCTGAATATACAGTAGAGAAATATGTCCTGTTGCTGCCAGTGTTTGGCATGCCCATGGTTTGGCATTATCCCTCTGCACACCCCTGATGAAACCTTACTGTATGTCTTGCATAGGAGAAACGTGAGCTGTTAATGCAGATGCTTTTTTTTTCTCCTGCTTTTGATTTTCAGAGAAAAATGTGTAAGAAAATGATTTGCAAAGAGTCAAAACGATAAGCTATTGGGAGATCCCTTTGCATGTATACTTGTGCAATCATCTTGCATACTGTATAATGCCATAGGATCACACAATAGGTGAAACAGCATTCAAGTCTTTGGAAGCTGTGTGGTTGACACTTGTGTGCTTTCTGACCTTTCTCACATCAGCCAAGTATTGATGCTAGATTATCTACTGCATGTTTATATTGGTCATTTCCACAGACTTCCACAATGCCGTGCAAGAAAACATGGGGGTTGATTTACTAAAAACAAACAGACTGCTCCCTTTGAAAAGGAAGTTGAACTTCACTTTTCCCCACAGCTTAGTGAATGAAGTGAAGCTTTGCTGACTTCCAACAGTAAACCAACCACAGTGTCTGCATACATTATCTGCCTAAAACACAGTCAGTGGAGTTCATAAAGAGCATCGTAGACACTCTTTAGAATTGTGTAACATCTCTCCACCACAATTGTGGGTGCTCGCAACAGATTTGTGCACCTGTCGGGAACAAGTACACAAATTTGTCACAGGAGGTGTCCAGAACTGAGGCTTGGCTTTGTTTAGTTCTCTGCTTGGGAAACTCTGAAAGAATAGTTACCCATCAGATTCACCTTCTTTGTGATTAACAGTAGACAGAACTGGATGGATTCCATAGCCGTTAGACAACCCAATAGTGGCGGTTTAATCCTCCCACTGCCGTCCTCTGTCAATCACAAGGGAGACCTGATGGGGAACTAGTCACTCAGCCTCCACATTGGGCTCTGTGCACTGTCTAAGTTCATTCATCCCCGGGTCACTGGTTGCTAGGACACTGGTGGCCTGCATCCTAGCAACCAATGAAGTGGTCTGTGTCCTAGAAATTGATAAATCAATAAACTCTGGCCTGCCTCTGTATGCCAACTTATGCCCTGTACACACGATAGGATTTTCCGACAACAAATGTTGGATGTGAGCCTGTTGTCGGAAAGTCCAACCGTGTGTATGCTCCATACAAAATGTTTGAGAGCAGGTTCTCTAATTTTCTGACAAAAAAACTTGTTGTCGGAAATTCCGAGCGTGTGTACACAAAAGTCCATGCATGCTCGGAATCAAGCAGAAGAGCTGCACTGGCTATTGAACTTCACTTTTCTCGGCTCCTCGTACGTGTTGTATGTCACCGCGTTCTTGACGTTCGGAATATCTGACAACATTTGTGTGACTGTGTGTATGCAAGACAATTTTGAGCCAACATCCTTCGGGAAAAAATCCACGGTTTTGTTGTCGGAAAATCCTATCGTGTGTACAGGGCATTAGAGCTGGTCTTAGTGACCTCAAGTTTTGTAATCTACTAACTGGACCTAATTCTTATTGATTCAGCCATAGTGACACAATGTGAACGTGCACCAGTAAAAAATACCTGGATCTGTTGCACTTGTCAGAAACCGTGAAATAGCAGGACTTTCTAATGGACCAATCCTGCCAGAAAGGTGTGGCAAATGCTTCATTGAATATCCCCCAGAAACATTATCATAAGCACCAGAAGGGAGTCACTTATTTGAGTTTGTGGCCCTGACCTTGCAGCAAAGGTGGAAAGAATAATTTATACCACTGCCAAGGTCAAGAATAAAATCGGTTTGCTGGGATCCTCCAGAGAATTACTTTTTACTGTTTCCATGTAAAGTAAAGAGATGATGCTATACTGTTTCCCCTGATTACTGTTCCTTCTTACTGCCAGACATTGAATATCATGTGCCATCTGTTGTAGGTCATTCTTAGATTTGTAGTTCCCATCAGTACTCTTTTATATTTGCTTTGTATCATTTTGAATTTGGTTTCATTTTTAGTAAGCCAATTATTTTTATTTATCATATTTGTTATCATCATAGGTAATGCTTTCTGCAAAAATAAGATAGCAGATCTTTATTGTCAGGATCCAGTTTCAAAAAAACAAATTCAGTTATATATGAATTGCAGTAAAACACTGGGACTTCTTTGATTTAACGTAGGTATTGTTGGTATTGTTCACAGCTTTCTGGATAGAAAAATGTTTTAAATGTGAAGTAATAACTTCTCATATATAAAGCAACGGGCACTTCAAATGAATTTCCATTCAACGAACTGATTGATTTTTGCTAGTGTGTATAATGTAGCAGAGTTGATATCTTATTATGTATGGAACACAAGAGCCCTAACTCATATTACTGACTGACAAAATTCGTGAAGTCTTTTCTGGGAATTTAGGTGTCATAACTGAGCAGGATAATGCATTCTATCTAAGAGCTTGCAGATCATTCATGTGTTTAGTCTGAATGTTCAGCATTTACTTAATGCATACATATCTGTTACAATACTTAATATTTACAAAATGTTTACCAGTGACAGCGGGCTTACTACAGCCGTCTAACCCTCCTTCTAAGATAGCTTAGCTGTCAGTTATGACTACTGTAAAGTAAACTACTGTTGTAAATCTGTAGTGACCGATGAATAAATTCACAATGCATGGGTGGGGGTGGGCCAGAAAGGATGGTGTTCTGAATGAGTCACTGCTAAAAAATTCCCAGGAAGAACCAGGTTACAATAAATAAGAAGTGCTCTACATTCCTTGTAGTAATACAACACAATTAGAGCTATATAATGGATAGACCTAGTAAAATCTAGTGCTTCTTGAATTTTTAACACAGTGCAGGGGTGATTGAAAATAATAGAGATATCTAATGCACTTGGCATGGACTGGAATGGCAATTACTGCATAGCATTATTTACACCATCTACATTTAATGCATTCTGCAATTTAAGGTAACTGTAACTGTTATTTAAGTCAATTTTTACTACAAGTTTTTTTTTTTATATTACTATTATTAATCAAAATGATTCTCCATTGTGTTCATAGTCTCTCATGGAGAATTACTCTTGTAATATTTTTTATGGATTTTTATAGCCGATTCTCTAAAAGTTAGACGCTACTAATCACAGGAATGTAACAAATTATTACCAACCCTATACACCATCAATTCTTCAATTAATAGGATTCTAATTTTACACATACAGGCCTTGAATAACTAATGTTAACCATGCTCTGTATCAAGTTTTCTATGTGTTATATTATAGCAAATATCATATAGTCTTCTCTCGGGCAAGTGTGAAACCCATGACATGGCAGATGTCAGAACCATTTAATAATCTTAGCAGACTTTCTGTACATATGTAGTTTTAAGAAAGTGAGAGCTCTTTTACACCATATGCATTAGACTGCATTGCCCAATGCAGTCCCAGTGTATAGACAAGTCAGATAACCTTAAAGTGGTTGTAAACCCTTATATTTACCCAGTGAAGTGACTGGCCTCAGGTTATACAGAAAAATGAAACAAATTCTCCTACATAAGATGTACCTGCCTAGCTGCAGTCTTTTTTTCTCTACATCAGTTCAAAGTGCTCAATTTATAAAGCTTGCTTGAGAGTTCAGAAAAGAAGAGGTGGAGAGCTGAAGTTACACTCTGCAGAGCTCAGTGAGGAGAGCTCTAAGAGCTGATTGGAGGGAAGGAACACCCCCACCTTCACATAGCACACAGGAACAGACCTGAGCTGTCAATCAGCTGGCGCTCACTCCCCTGTTACCATTTTTGTCTTGTTGTCAGGAAAACTTATAAGTCGTGATTAATAATAAGGAATTTGCTTTGTTCATATTTCATGTCTGAGGTTTGCAACCACTTTAAGTCCTACTGATTTAGTTCACACCAATGTGCTGCAGCAGTGTTTGCTGAAAAAAAAAGGTATGTCAGGATGCAATTTTATGCAGGACTGCATGCTGTGATGCACACCACCTTATCACAGAGAGCAGCAGTGCATAATGTCATTTTGTACCATTTCTATCAAGTTAAAAAAATTTAAATAGTGTGATGTGTTGTAATGTCACTCTGCTCCATTACAGCGCATGCAATCTGCACACATGATACAAAACAAAACATGTGACAGTGGATGTTAATGGTCCCTGAATGTAATTGGCATGCCAGTTCTTCACCATCCAACAGCATCTAAAGGGCTCTTTTGTAGTTGACGCTTGGTTCCAGGTCAGTCCCAACCACATCCACCATCACTGCCTCTATGAAGGGCATGGCACTGTCATTTTCAATAAACTTTTTAAATAGTAACCTCAAATGTAATAAGGCTCTATACCACCTCTATGCACACCTCTACACCAATCCCTGAATGTAACTGAGAATCTAACAGGACACTGCAAGGTGATAATAGGTTACTGACCAGTATGGCTGTATATAATAATATATTATATTATATTATATTATATTATATTAATCTATTTATTGACTATTTTTTTTAAATACAATCAAACATAAATTTCATACAATAGTATGAGTGTGCGTGTAACGATGATGATAAAATCAAAAGGAACTGTACACAGCATCTGGCTTGCAGATAACTAGATAAGAACACATATGCAGATGGGGTGATCAAACAGCCGTGAGATGGGACAAGCAGTGTATTTATCTTCTTACTAATGATTGCTTATACTGTCTATATGTGGAAACAACCCACCACATTTGCCAAGACCTAAGCATTAAAGCCAATGTATCATTTCTAAGCAAAGTTTGCATTTGGTGCATCTACTGACCATACAAAACCAATTTAAGTACAAACACACTGACTAATGTATTTTTTTTATTACATAACATGTATAATAGATGATGTCTTAAATATAGTTATAACATTTGCAGAAATACAGAATGAATTAAGAAATTACAGAATATTTTTCTTGAAAGAAGGTGCAAGAAATATTGGTCATTGTCTGTTGTCACTATTTATTGTTATTTTGTAATGAACCCCCGACATTTCGCTTTTGAGGAGTGCTAAGTCAGAACTGTGATATAATTAGTTTTTTATCTTCCTATGCAGGCCAAGAGGTTGCAAAAGGGTCTGATCGGTGTTAGACATTTATATATTTTAATAGATACGTGTTTAGGTGTAGGTTAGGCTGCAGCCTCCCCTTGGGGGCCCCAATTAAGGAGCTCCAATTGCAATATTAGTAAGTGTGAGTTAGGGGGGAGGGGCGCTGCCTGTAAATTTAAAAGTGATCTTAGTGAATCACTCTTCTCATATAAGAGTGCACTCTTGTGAATTAACACCAGGTGCAAGAATTCGGTGTGCTCAAATACTCCACCTTCTAAGGATAATAGAACCTTGTGTAGAAAATGTGCATTCATCAAAATCCCATTATATGTATTGACAACACAATTGAATATTGCTAGAGCCTTCTCTTAGACATAAATTGTAAACTGATACAAAACAGCACATGCAAGTGTTTTTTGCTACACTCAAAGTGGTAAGTGTGACCTTTTTAAAAAAACTTCAACTAAACACAGTGCAAAAAAAAAAAAAGAAGAACGTCAATGTATATATCAATGTTAAAAGGCAATCCAATCTTATATGATCGCTGATAACACAATTTTCAAGCGACTTGTGCAATATTCAGAGTGACTTGTGCTGGAATTTTTTTCCAATCCTTGAGCGAAGTGATGGGTGACTTTTGTGCTCCCCTTTTGAATCCCTACTGACCAGATCCTAGCACCCCTGCATGTAATGCGTATGTGGTCTTTGCCTGACCGATCACTCCCTCCTTCCACACATCCTGAGACATCCAAAGCTTCCAGCCTAACAAAGGATCGTTGGAACGTTCTTTAAGCCCGAGTTCACACTATAATGCGCTGCAGACCGCACAGGAGCACTGTGCGTCCCTGTTCACCGTTTCAGGGACGAATCAGGGCCGATTCTATGCCTGAATTCGGCCCTGAAACGCAGCCAAAGACGCACAGTGTTTTTGTGCAGTGCGCACCGCAGCTGCCCCGGAGATATGTGAACCGGCTCCATAGAGAGCCAGTCACATTCTCCTGCTATGCGAATTAGATGTGTGGAAACGCACATCTAATTCGCATAGGTGTGAACCCGGGCTTAACCCTGGGTCAGAGTGTAGCTGTCTCCTCTATACCCCTGATATTGTATCCTCATACAGAAAAGAGATGGGCTCTCATAGTGTAAATCCGAAAAGTCGTTTTTATTAAAAAATTGATTTTAAAACAAGAATCTCCTTTAAAACAAAAATGGGTCGTAGTCTCCAACCCAATACAGCTTAAAACAACAAGTGCTCTTGGTTAGCGTGCGTTCCACAGACTGAAACTTCGCTAAACCAAAAAAATGACGTGTGGGTGTGTGTAGCCCCGGGGCGGGGCAGTGAACTCAATCTCATTTGTATTTTTAGCAATCACAAACCTGTGAAGAAGTGCTTTTTTGCACCCTTGTCAATCTGATTTAAACTTATTTAATGCTACACTAATAATTTGTCCAAGCTGTTTTTTCTCCTATTTGCATTTCATGCAGCACTGAAATGGGAATAAAGCTTCCCTAAAGTAGAACACTGTACCATTCCGCTATGTTACACAAAAGTCGCACTAATATGATATCACTGTAATCAGCAGACTGTGTTGATTATGTTTTGTAGTAAATATATGCTAGTGCACAAATTACATAAATGTTGCACTGGGAAAAATTACAGGAATTATAGGAATTTTTTTTTTTTGCTATTATGCCCAATATAAACCAAGGGGATAAAAACATATATATCCAAGTTTGCTATCAAATAAAAATCCATTCTGTCCTGCCAAACAAATGATATATATATATATATATAATATGTTATGGTAGACTGCAACAATTAAAAGATAATAGTATGCGGTACTGAGTCATTGCCAAAAAAAAAAATGCTCTGGGACTTAAGGGGATTTAGTAAGAAAAAGGCCTGGGGACTCAACCGGTTAAGGATAGGTTTCATAACATATGAATGCTAATTGTTTTTATATGCGTTAACATACAAATACACACAAACCCTGAAAATCCAAGAAAATCACACCACAGAACTGTCAACAAACCAAATTCTAAAATATGATAAAATATAAGATAAAAATGATTTCCTTTCATTTATGTTTCTATTTTTATCTGATAAATATGGAAGTTGATCTGGAACAAACATGCAGCAATCAAAATCAGAGGAAGCGAAGCAAATGTAGCTATGTGAACTGCACCGCTTCTTAATAAATGTTGGTTCACTGCATTTTAACACACATATATATATATATATATATATATATATATATATATATATATATATATATATATACACACGCACACACACATATACACACACACATACAGTGCAAAATGTGAATCACTCCTGCTTAATGTCAGATAAGTGCTTTTACTTAAAAAGCTTTTCTTAAAGTAGAATTCCAGGCTAGATCTAAATAAGCTTAAAATTGCCACTCACCCCCCTTCTAACTCCTATTCTAACTACCATAGAAGGGTATGACCTATTCTCAGGGCACTCATGCTGGAATGCCTGGGCAGCAGTGACATCACCCATAGGCTTACTATGGGGCATCCCTCCTCCCAGCTGGGAGCTGTTCACATGATCAAACCAGGACATTCTGAGATTTAGGGGGGGGGGGGGGGTTTAGCTTGGCAAGATCTAGCATGCAATTCCATGCTAGATCTTAGTCAACCCAGATGTGTTTTTTGTTCAGTTATAGGTAAGTACTTCAGCTCCTAGTTTTTTCTCTTGGATATTGTGTAGGAGGATTTCTCTGCCATAATTCTTGACATTTCCTATGCACCTGAAAGTTTTGGGTGCTCTCACCCACTTTTGCATTCTCCAGCATATCTCATGTTGCAAAAAAACATGTTGGAGGTATAAACATGTTGGCTGGATAAAACACCTACATATGCAGCACTTATAAATAGCTCTAGTTACCCTGGACTTCTTTACACTGGGAATCTTTGTAAACTGGTTTTATCGTTGTAATGTGGAGAAACTTGCTTTATTGTAATACTTTGAAATGAATCATGATTTTTGTTTAATGGTTATCAGCTTTTGTCCCTGTCCTTCCTCTAACACTCTTTGGGAAATTTTGCTTCACTTCCTATTCCAAGGATTCAACGGGAACTGAAAGGAAGTCTCTACAAATTGAGGGAGTCTCCTCTCAGACTGTTGTCACCGGAACAGGTGCCCCCTTGGACTATTTACCTTCACTTCTTGTTTTGGCAACTGTAAAATTTTGGATTTCCCATCTTTATCTTTCTCTCCATGAAAAATAGACTGAGTTAATTTTCCTAGTAGGGTCATAGGCATCAATGAAAACATGCCAGGGGTTCCAATACTTCCCTAATGTAAAATGTTTATCACATTAATTTCTGTTTGCTACAAAAAAGAATGGAGACCATCCTCCTGTGTCATAGAATCATAATACTCATGCACATATTTACTCACATACGCACACTATATATATATATATATATATATATATATATATATATATATATATATATATATTAGGGTTGTCCCGATACCGATACTAGTATCGGTATCGGCACCGATACCGAGCATTTGCCCAAGTACTTGTACTCGGGCAAATGCTCCCGATGCTTCCACCGATACCTAGAAGACAGCTGTGATCGGCGCGTGGGGGAGTTACAAGATTCTCCCCCAGCGGCTTTCACCAGCTTTAGTGACATACAGCGGTGATCGGTCACAGCTGACTGTCACTGCATCCTCCTCCGTGCCCCCTCCTTTCCTCTGTGCCTCTCCGCTGTCCTCTTCGTTCCTCTCTCCTTATCTGTCCCCCTCCGTTCTGCTCTCCTTATCTGTCCCCCTCCGTTCTGCTCTCCTTATCTGTCCCCTGCATTCCTCTCTCCTTATCTGTCCCCTCCGTTCTCCCCCTCCGTTCCTCCGTTCCCCTCCTCCTTCCTTTGTGTATGGAGAGAGTCAGCTGACTCTGTCCATTCACATAACTGAAACATTGTAATCTCCTGTGATTACGATGTGTCAGTTTATGAATGGAGAGAAGCTGCTGTCTTCTCTCCATTGATTCTCAGTGCAGCTGACGCTGCAGAGAAAGGGACTGGGGAATCTCTATCCTCTGTCTCTTTCTCTGTCTCAAGGGGGAGATATCAGAGGTCTGTTAAGACCCCTAATATCTCACCAAAGCCCCCCAAAAGGGCTGATTAAAAAAATAAAAAAACAAAGAATAAAAAAATATTATTGGAAAAAATAAAAATTGTAAAAAAAAAACAAAAAAAAAACACACACACATACAACGTTCACCCCCCCCCCCAAAAAAAAAATAGCAAAAAAAAAAACACTGTCACATGACATTAAAAAAAAGTATCGGTAATCGGTATCGGCGAGTACTTGAAAAAAAGTATCGGTACTTGTACTCGTTCCTAAAAAAGTGGTATCGGGAGAACCCTAATATATATATAGTCCAAAACAGAGAAGTTGCACTCAAGAATGCAGAATATCAAAATGTATTTTTAATTTGTTGTGGTACATAAGAACGTACAGTCGGAAGACAGTTTTGGGTGTGCCCATCCTTCATCATGTTCTCCGTGTACATAATGAAGGGCAGGGAGACCCAAAACTTGTCTTGGTGTACATTCTTAAGTACCACAACAAATAAAAATGTTAAAATTCCACATTCTTGAGTGAAACATCTCTCTTTGGGACTTTATATTACAGAGAAAGATGGAATTTGTTGGTGGAGTGCACCCACTGACAAGCATTAAAAGACTCCTCTGAAGCTCCAATTATATATATATATATATATATATATATATATATATATATATATATACATACACAAACACATACAAGGGGCGTTCAAGTCAAACTGAGACTTTTAATTTAACAGAAGGGATGCTAGCGTGGCGATACTACATGCAGTAGTAAGTGGCAAGTGTATCCTATTACTGATAGGCGGCACACATGTCGCGGGCCAGTCCAGAGACCATTAATCAAGATGGCAGAAAAACAGTGTTACTACCTGCATGGAACAGTGTGTGGTGATGAAGTTTCTTGTGAACGAAGGCGTAAATTTTTTTTTGTGTGGGAACGGTAAACACAATCATTCGTGAACATTTGCATTTTCGAAAAGTTAGTGCATGCTGGGTACCAAGAAAGCTTTCCACTTTTGACCAGCACAGAAGAGTGTCTGCGGAAAAAAATGGCCTGGTTTGATCACTAAGGGTGTCCTTGTTTCTCCCGGACAATGCACAAGCTCGTACTGCTCACCGCACTATGTGCACATTACAGCAACTCGGCTGGGAGGTATTGCCACATCCCCCTTACAGCCCAAACCTCGCTCCAATTGATTTCCACATGTTTGGACCCCTAAAAGAGTTCTTTGGAGGTCAGCATTTCAGCACTGATGACAAAGTGGAGCAGGCTGTCCTCGGATAGTTTAGGCGTACTGACAATTCTTTTCAGGCATTAATTAAATGCTGGGATGAGTGTATAAATGTAGCTGGGGAGTATGTTGAAAAATAAATGCAATTTCCACTCCTTGATATTTGTTCTTTTACTATATAAAACGCAAAAGGTCCCAGGTTGACTTGTACCGCTATATATATACATATATATATATATATATATATTTTTATATATATATATATATATATATATATATATATATATATATATATATATATATATATAGTGTATATACATATATATGCACGCACACACGCACACACACAATATATGCATAGAATTCCAATCTATCAGTCTATTTATCCCGTTGTCTAAGCATCATATGTTGTTTACACTGTAGCAGACAGTACAAATGACTTTAAATACCATGCTAAAGCGCAAATCCATGTAGGTCATCTGAATGGCATGTAACATCATTCATCCACTCTGAAGACAGGGAATGTCTTTATACTATCTGAAACAAATGCAAAGGTTTGTATTGGAATGCCCTGTGCTACCACTAGAATATAAATGAGTTACGTTATGTTTGGCTGATCACTTTGCATCAAATTGGTTCTAAAGTAATGAACATTGCATTCATGCTTTCTCACTACAAATGGTTCGCAGATCGAGACTGAAGGGCAGATCCAGCTACATCCTAACCTCAAATTACCACTTTCCTGATGATGCTGAAATACCTTTCCCTTTTACAGACCTTCATTTTCTACTGCTACTAGGGGACTGATCTACCACAATCACCATGATTAATCAGCTTTTGCAGCCATTGTGAGGGAAAGCTGAATTTAAACCAAACCATTTGCAGTGATGGGGTCTATTTCACATTCACCTCTACGTTCACCTTGAAACATATGAACATTTCTTACAGAATATCACATGGAAGCAAGAATAATGTGACCCTTCTCTGAGCCAAAGCATCTATTCCACTAGATATAAAAAAAGAAATCTGCTGGAGAAGCACCCTGCTTACTAGATGCCAACCAGCTGCAAACATTACACCAGATAACAGAATTAGCATACTTGAGCAGATTTAAAGTGCACACACTCTGGGTCTGGGATAATAACCACTTTCCTCCACATCAAAAATATTTATCAGCATACACATCTACATCGTTTTTTTCAGCTGTGGTTAAAGATTTGAAAACGTGTTTTTTATAATGATCACCACAGCTGCAAGATCTAAAACATAACTATTGTGCTGCCTGATCCATCCAGGGCATTGTGGTATGATCAACAGATTTGACCATGAACACAGACGGCTAGTCTAACCAATATGTTTTCTACCCAAACTGAAACGTTGAATTGTGTGACTTTCAGGGGCAATTGCAACTAAGGTTGATAACTTTTTGAGGAAGAAAATACAGAGCTAATTATCTTTTCTTAGTACTAACATTGCCAATAAATCCCATTTGACCAGGCCGGAAACAAAACAGTCATATGACAACCTAGTCACACAAGAGCTGTATTCTCTACTTGCTTTTTAAATAATCAGACTGGTTTTCCCCACATTTGATATCTCAATATATATCTGTTGGCCCTTCGCACATGACCCAGTTATTTATAGATAAGGTCTAAAATGACCTAAGCTGCCCTGTTATCAGAACATGTACATAGATTATTGGTTAGGCCTCATTCAGACAGGGTGCACAATGCCATACGCCTGTTCAGGGCAGCGTGTACCTTCAAAGGGGATACACAAGTGTTCCATTCTTCCACATTCAGGTAGTTCCATTGATGTCTATTGGGACACATAGTTGCAGGCACAAACTTACACTGTCTGTGTTCAGGGACCCACATGCACCCGCATGCACCCAAATGGATGTCATTTTGGGACCCAGTAGCTGTGTCTATGTGTCTACTGTGTCCCAATAAACATCAATAGGACTGTCTGCATGGGGAGGCACAGAGGTCTTGTGCATCCCTGTGCAGGGAAACATGGCTACTGCATAGGTGTACGGTATTGCACTCCCTATGTGAACGAAGCCTAAGGTGAAGTATGCAAGTCTGTTGCTAGAGACCTGCATGCTTTGTTTTTTTTGAGCTGTAGTTGACCTGTGGCTATAACCTGCAAAGTCAAATCCTATTAGCAGCACATTGTAAACCCAAAACCTCCCAACTCTCAAAAATTGTACACAAAAGCCTACTTGAAACCTAGGTTTATTATCACTGAGCTGTTGAAGTACTGTTACATCTTATGCTAAGTCATGCTTACATAACGTTTCCCTACTACTACTCAAGAAGAAATTACAGTATATGAATAAGGTTATGACTCCACTTGGTTTTGCTATGAGCCTACCTTTTGTGTTAACACCAGCCTAAAACCCAGTGGGGCCCTGGAGGGGCCAACATCTGCATTCACAATACGTTGTTAATACAATCAGCTGTGTTGCACTTAGGAAAAGTGTTAAATATAGTGTTAAAAATATATATTTATATATATATATATATATATATAAAATATTACCAAAAATATTGAGACGTCTGCCTTTACACTCACATGAACTTAATGGCATCCCAGGCTTAGTCCATAGGGTTCAATATTGAGTTGGCCCACCCTTTGCAGCTATAACAGCTTCAACTCTTCTGGGAAGGCTGTCCACAAGGTTTAGAAGTGTGTCTATGGGAATGTTTGACCATTCTTCCAGAAGTGCATTTGTGAGGTCAGGCGCTGATGTGGACGAGAAGGTCTGGCTCCACTCCAATTCATCCCAAATGTGTTCTATTGGGTTGAGGTCAGGACTGTGTGCAGGCCAGTCAAGTTCCTCCACCCCAAAATCACTCATCCATGTCTTTATGGACCTTGCTTTGTGCACTGGTCCAAATCATTAGGTGGGGGAGGGATTTAGGTGTGGGGTTGTTTTTCAGGGGTTGGGCTTGGCCCCTTAGTTTCAGTAAAGGAATCATGATACCAAGACATTTGTGACAATTTATGCTCCCAACAATGAGGGAACAGTTTGGGGATGGGCCCCTCCTGTTCCAGCATGGCTGCGCACCAGTGCACAAAGCAAGGTCTATAAAGCCATGGATGAGTGAGTTTGGGGTGGAGGAACTTGACTGGCCTGCACAGAGTCCTGACCTCAACCCAATAGAACACCTTTGGGATGAATTAGAGCGGAGACTGCGAGTCAGGCCTTTCCTGTCCACATCAGTGCCCGACCTCACAAATGCGTTTCTAGAAGAATGGTCAAACATTCCCATAGACACATTCCAAAACCTTGTGGACAGCCTTCCCAGAAGAGTTGAAGCTGTTATAGCTGCAAAGGGTGGGCCAACTCAATATTGTACCCTACGGACTAAGACTGGGATGCCATTAAAGTTCATGTGCGTGTAAAGGCAGGCATTCCAATACTTTTGGTAATATACTGTATATATATATATATATATATATATATATATATATATATATATATATATATATATATATATATATATATATATATATCTATACCTGTATATATCCATGCATATTTTAAAGATATATGGGGGTTTCAGTCTCATCTCGTCTTCCTTGAAGATGCCCACGGGGGGGCCCCAGGTGTTTTGGAATTCTAGCAAAGACCATGTACACTCTATGAACATTATGTTGTAGGCCTAGCCTTAGCTCCCTCCCCTGTCTTTGCACACAAGGCTCCACCAACAATTAAGTGACTGTGCCATCTATGATCAAGAGTGATTGATGTTTTGCTGTATATGTTGCTAAGTATATGAGGCATGCAGCAACACAAGTTGCTTATTGTTTTCCACTGATATAACCTCTAAAAAGAAACATATTGAAACACACAGTCTGTAGTAAATGTATGCATTTACCATCTTTCTCTGTGCTATAATAGCTTAACACCAGGATAAGAAAATATTGTCTAAATATAACAGTCATGTGTCTTCTTTCTTCAATCTAGGTGTGCTTTGTTTATTTATTCCAGATCTGTGCAGTAATCCCCATAAAAGGTTGTCTCTGTGCAGGAGCATCCTGTAACTGCTACTCTCTCTTCTTGCACAAAGTGACAGGTCTTCAATCTGCTCCCTCTTATAGTTATCAGCAGGTAGTGGGTGGAGTCTGCTGGGCCCCTCCCACAGTGTTGCTCTCTGCATTAGGTATGTGTAGCACAGTGATGATATTAATTCTACTTTTTCAGTATATAAAAATATTTGGGCTTCAAAGGTGTTTAGTGCACATTTATTTCTACCTCTTTTACGATTAAAGCGAAGATCCACCCAAAAATGGAACTTCCGCTTTAAGTACTGGTGACCCCCTGACATGCCATGTAATTTTTTGGGGGGGTAGCGGGTACCCTGTTTTTACAGGCACCCAGCTCCCACTTCCTCCCCTGGCGCCCCTGATCACTTCCCTCCCTGCAATCTTCTGGGACGCGTCACAGGTCCCAGAAGATTGCCTGGCCATTCACAGCGTGCAGCGCGGCTCACCCATGCGCAGTGCGCGCCCAGCTGTGAAGCCACAGCTGAGGGCCCACAGTTAGAACGCCATGGAGAGGAGGGGGAGAGGAGTGAGGCTTCGTGTGCCCGCATCGCTGGAATGTGGGACCGGTGAGTGTCTGATTATTAAAAGTCAGCAGATACACTTTTTGGAGCTGCTGACTTTTAAATGGATGGAACTCCGCTTTAAGGATAATGCTTGGAGTTCCAATGTAAACTGGAAAGGAGACCCATAAATGTAAGTGTGTCTGTACATAAAATGTATTTTTTTTTGTTTTGGAATGAACCTATTAATTTTAGACCCTCTGTCAACTTTTACTGCTCTCCGGGTCTCTGTTAAAGATCCCCCTAACTTTCTGTTCTGGAGACAATGCTTTACCAGACTGGAAGTGAATGTCATGTACAGCTTCTACTGGTGCCCGCCCAAGGCTTTTTGCCTTGTCTTGTATTGGAATTCTGCAGGGCAAAGCTTCCCAGTGCAATCCCAACACATCTGGTGGGGATGGGTGCTTAGATTACTATTGTGCCAGGTATGTGGTGGACTACCACAGCAAGGTGGTGTAAACTGGCAAAATAGAGAATTAGGCCCCTTTCACACGGGCTGTCAGTTTTTCGGCGGACCTGATCGGACCCTCCAGTCTCTTTTATTGAGTCGCGGATGTTAGCAGACACACGCTGCCATTTAATCTGATGTTGTTTGTCAAAAACAGACGGATGGGGGATTCATTCTCGATCCGTCCAGCAGTTTAGATCAGATGGCATCGGGTGGAAACAGCTAGGAGGTCCGTTTTCATTCGATTACCCCATAGAAGAGAGCTCTGCATAGAGGAGCAGACCTGTCATCCGTCTGCTCAGCGGGGATCAGCGGAGAGATCCCCCACTGAGCAAGTGGATCCTGCTTAGCAGAGGCGTCTGTGTGAAAGGGGCCTAAGGTCTTTTACTTGTCTTGCTCTGAAATGGTACTGGTCAAAGCTGCCCAGTGCAGTCCCAATGCACTTGGTGTGAATGGGCCTTTATCCCACTTAAATGCCATGTATGTAGTTCACTACATCTAACTACAGGGTAAAACTTTAAATATGTTAGGACCAAACGCTTTTTTGCCACTGATGGTGTCCTCACCCAAAAAAAAAAAAAATCTGCTACAAAAAATTGATCTGCCTGCTGGACAATTTCTTTTGCTCTCATTAAAAACATGTTCAGAAAGATAAGGAGAATGGATTGTTCAAGTCAACAGTAATACCGCAAAGGATTTAATAAAAGTTTAATAAAAACTGTGCCTGGTATTTTATTGTAACCAACGGCACATGGCCGTCTTATGCCCTGTACACACGATCGGACATTGATCGGACATTCCGACAACAAAATCCATGGATTTTTTCCGACAGATGTTGGCTCAAACTTGTCTTGCATACACACAGTCACACAAAGTTGTCGGGAAATCCGATCGTTCCGAACGCGCTGACGTAAAACACGTACGTCAGGACTATAAACGGGGCAGTAGCCAATAGCTTTTGTCTCGTAATTTATTCTGAGCATGCGTAGCACTTTGTGCGTCGGATTTGTGTACACACGATCGGAATTTCCGACAACGGATTTCTTTGTCGGAAAATTTTATAGCCTGCTCTCAAACTTTGTGTGTCGGAAATTCCTATGGAAAATGTGTGATGGAGCCTACACACGGTCGGAATTTCCGACAACCAGGTCCTATCACACATTTTCCGTCGGAAAATCCGACCGTGTGTACGGTGCATTAGAACACACGTGCCTTTAAAAAAGACCTCAATATTCTTTCAAAATTGTGTCTCTGAATGTATTTGCTGTCTCTCCAGCTGATGCACACACATCTCATCTCAATGTAGAGAGGTCTTACAGAAGACTCGATCACATGCCAAGATTTTATAGTTCTAAAAGGTAAATAGATCAAAGCTATTTATGCCTGGGCAGCAGAAAGGCCAAATGACATGCCGGCGGAAAGCATACTACCTGGCTTGGCCCCCCTCCCGAGTCACAAAGGCAATAACTACATTACAATGTTATTTCATCCTTTCACATTACAGTTCAGCCTGGGGAGCACAGCCTGGAACAAGTCTGGAAAGAAAAGTATATATATATATATATATATATATATATATATATATATATATATAGACAGCCATTATCTTTAATAGATAAATGGTTGGCCCGACTGGAGAATTAAAAAAGGCCAGGTTGAGTCTCTGGACAGCACGTCACAAGCCTATTCTTCTGTATGTCATCTATTTATATCAGCCTTTCACGTCTATATGGCTTGTATAAGTATTAATCTGAAAACTGCACAAGACAGGCTCCTATGTAATAACACATTTTCTGCAAAATGTGAAGCGAAATCACATGATTACCTATTTACTGATTTCCATTTCTAAAGGGTCTCGAGAAGAAAAAAAAAAAAAAAGAAAATCAAGGTATTGTGAGCCCAGTAAGAATGTAGTGTCATGACTAAGCAAGAAGTAAATGAGCCAGCTCCCCCCCCCAGAATTTTTATCTGCTCTGGAACACATTTCAGATGCTACAGTTGCCGTTCAAAAGCAAGGCAAATCCTGCATTTAATCAGCAAGAATATTGATTCACCATGCAGAACTTTCTGCCTAATTCGAATATGGCCACATGTTTTCCCTTGAATAGTGCAAGGAACAGGGAAGTGTAAATGGCAAACTAATAGCATTTCAAGCTCTAGCTGTTTAATTTCTGAAAGCTCTCCATTTTAGTCATTTGGCTGCCTTCCAATAGACCAGCCCATGTTCTGGTAAGGCCGCTTCTGCTAAAAAAGAAAAAAAAAAAAAAGAAAGAAAAAGAGAAAAAGTGCCCCACTTCAGCCTTGTGCTGGATACAGCATATGAGTTTGTGGCTTATATTTGGGGCGTTCACCAGTGTGAATGCACTGGCATCAGCTACTGGGGGAGATTTACTAAAACTGGTGCAGCTGTGCATGTTAGCCAATCACCTGCTAACTTCAGCTTGTTCAATGAGCCTGGGTTTACACTGATGCAAATTTACAGTGGCTTTGATGCGTTTAGGAATTGGTAGGTCATGTAAAAAGCATAGTATTCCATGGCTTTGGTTCACATCTATGCATTGCAAATTTGGTGTGAGAAAAAAAAAAGGGCGTGTTGACTGCGGGTGCGATGTGAATTCCTATGGTGCAGTGCAAATTTTAACTTCACAAGCTTCAACTCGCAGCACACAGTTCACATCTCTGTGAATTGTTCACTGTCTGCCTCCTAAAAAATGTGGTAAAATTGCGGTAAATTTGCTGTAAAATCACGGTAAATTCACACCTGTCCACCTCAAAACGCAAGGCACCTCACACAGGACAAAAAAACGGATCAAATTTGCAGTACATTGCATTGCAGGAGTGTGAACCTAGGCTGAAACTTTGACAATAAAACCTGGAAGCTGATTGGTTTCTATGCAGAGCCACACCAGATTTTGCACTCACCAGTTTTACTAGATCTCCCCCACTGTATCAAAATAATATGCATCGATATTAGAAATATTAATTAGAATCTTCACCATCATCATACTGTATCAAGATCATATGCTTTGATGTACAGTTAACCACGCAGTAGTTTATAAGACCTACACAGTCGGGCAAAAAAAAAAAAAAAACATTCCGAGAACTTCAGAATATTGGAGGCAACTGGTGCAAGTGCATGGTAAACACATTTTTTGTGTGCAATAGATGTTGCTGAAAAGCTCCTGTCCTGCCATAATTAGAAGTAACCCACATCCAAGGCAGTCAAATAAATGAAAGGGTCTCCTTTGATGGGAACAGACTCAGAGCAGGGAGAGGAGAATCACATTTCCCAAGGGAATAAGCATTGCTTCAAAGAGAAATCAGACTGGAACATTAGTTCAATCCCACAGAAGCAACGCGGAAGGAACTACAGTCACTTTCAGAGAAATAAAAAAAAAAATTAAGTTCAACGAAGTTCCTAATTACAATTTATTTTCTTCGAACTAATCCCCTTAATCGCCTTTTTTTTTTTTTTTTTACGTTGACGTGCTGTGCCAGAGTTTCACGAAATGCCCCAATAGCCTAATATGCAATAGAGCATAATAATATAAAATATCTTTAGGCAGTGGTTTTGTTTTAGCCTATGAATACTGCCTGCTGACAGAATGTGAAAGATTAAAAGGAGAAAAAAAAACAAAAACGCGGCATATGTCAATTTGTTGTTAGGCATATATGTATTTGACTGACTTTGTGGCTCCAAATTGGTTTTCCTGGAGAACCCAAAGGGACAAGTGAATTCCCCAGGGAAGCCCATCTCCTAAATGACTGCAAAGGACAATTGTAAAAAAAGAGAAGAAAGAAAGAAAAAAAATCACAGATTCCCACTCTGGTGTGTCATAGCATCGCCCTCCAAAGTATGGATTGCGTCTCGCAAAAATCGATGCTTATTGTTTACAATGACCAAAACGCTTTGATTTTTTCTTTTTTTTTTCTTTCTATGAATTACATGTGCTGCGTTTCAGTAAAGCTAGGAGAAGAAATAATGATGGGAGGTGGTATTTTTTCAACATTTCAAAACACAGCAACATCTTTTGTAAAGACAGTCCATGGGAAACAAAAAAAAAAATATTTTTTTCTCATCTACTTTTTCTTTTTGTTTTTTTTTTCCTGTTTTGTCCCACTTTTCACATGAATAGATAAAGAAACCAAAGCAGTCAGAGAGTAACCCAACTGGCAAAGATATGATTTCTCTTTTCCCCTCAACGTGCAAGTGTGTGCAGCGAGGTGTGCAAATCAAATTAATGTCATTATCTAGTATTAGTTCTGAGTCTTTTCCACCAAGTTGAGTGCTTTGCAAATGCAGCCAGCAGTGAAAGTGTATTCCTCTGGATGAGACTTTTCATGTGGACTGTGGAAGTCAGCCTGTTATGTTCAGAGCTGGAGACATAGAGCAATACCTGTTGTAGATGAAGCCTTTATTGTATTGTACATTCCAAGAGATGTGACGCCGATGCCTCTTGCCAAATTCAAGTATAATTGCTCCTTCTCTGTGCCTGTCACTCTATTATGTGACTGCTCTCCCCCCCCCCCTTTTTTTTTTCTTTCTTTCAACTGGCAAAACACTATTATTCTTTTCCAAATAGGTCATACTAGTATAGATCTGAATTTTCCACAGTAATAGAAGCCTAAAGCTAAAAAAACCCAATAATTGCATAGCACTCGAAAATGTTGCCTTTTACATTTTAATACATCCTCCTATTGCTGGAGACTGAACTTTGCTCCTCGTGACACTGCGACCAATTTCCCAATGACACAGTTGGCAGCCTGGCTCCTGCTATACTGGGGAAGCAGATTTAGAAGCTGAATGTGTAAAAGTGATGCCACTCACTGCTGTAATTAATATATCACTGACTATACCAATCCGCTCACAATGATTTAAAGGAGACAGCCAGCTCCAGAGCCACTCTGCACTATAGATAGATAGATAGATAGATAGATAGATAGATAGATAGATAGATAGATAGATAGATAGATAGATAGATAGATAGATAGATAGATAGATAGAGAGAGAGAGAGAGAGAGAGATAGATAGATAGATAGATAGATAGATAGATAGATAGATAGATAGATAGATGCCACATACTGCTTTCCTTGAGTAGCCTGATGAAAATTCTAGGAGCCCTATGAACTAGATAGATGGACAGAAAGACAGATAGAAAGACAGAGGAACACTACTGATTGCTTTTCCTGAGTAATCTGATGGAAAGTCCATGCAATAGAATAGATGATAGATAGATAGATAGATAGATAGATAGATAGATAGATAGATAGATAGATAGATAGATAGATAGATAGATAGATAGATAGATAGATAGATAGATAGATAGATAGATAGATAGATAGATAGATAGATAGAACAATGCCACACATTGCTTTTTATGAGTAAACAGATTGAAAGTCTAGGGGCCCATTAACAGATAGATCGATCAAGAGAGAGAATGAAATGGATAGATAGATAGATAGATAGATAGATAGATAGATAGATAGATAGATAGATAGATAGATAGATAGATAGATAGATAGATAGATAGATAGATAGATAGATAGATAGATAGATAATGAGGGGTGCCACTCAAGGCTTTTTATGAGCAATCATATGGAAAATCCATGAGTCCATTATGACCTATCCATTTTAACACTCAAGTTCTAATGCACTTTTACATGTTACAGGGATAGACAGACAGACAGACAGATAGATGCCACTCTAGGCTTTTCATGAGCAATCAGATGGAAAGTCCAAGAGTCCATTAAGACCTAAGTATTTGAACACTCAAGTGTTAATGGAGTTTATAGGGATACGATAGAAAGATAGATAGATAGATAGATAGATAGATAGATAGATAGATAGATAGATAGATAGATAGATAGATAGATAGATAGATAGATAGATAGATAGATAGATAGAAAGAGAGATAGATAGATAGATAGAGAGATAGATAGAGAGATAGATAGATCAAAATGTGAGGGATGCCACACATGACTTGAGTAATCAGATGAAAAGTCCTAGAGCCCATGAACACCTCTGCATTTTCCAGGTAAAGTTTTACGCACGCTAACACACACACACACATCTCAGTCATTGTTCCATAGGGTCTAGTTCACATCAGTGCAAGAAGCACTAGGTAAAAAAGTTCACATCCTTTTCTTTGGCGCACCGACAAGCGTTAGTGCTCCCGTTAGCACATTTGGATGTGCGCCAACGCCTGATACAAGCACATGCCAATCCTGGTTGACAATGCAGCCTAAAGGACACAAGTGTCTTGTAGGGCCCCCTCCTTCCCTGGTAAAGCCATGCATCCCACATGGCACTGAATGCAGCTGTATCTTGCTGAGTCAAAGACTGGGTGCAGAACCAGGAGAGGGTGCAGAACCAGGAGAGGGTGCAGAACCAGGAGAGGGTGCAGAACCAGGAGAGGGTGCAGAACCAAGAGAGGGTGCAGAACCAGGAGAGGGTGCAGAACCAAGAGAGGGTGCAGAACCAAGAGAGGGTGCACAGGGTGCAGAACCTGGAGAGGGTGCAGAACCAAGAGAGGGTGCAGAACCAAGAGAGGGTGCAGAACCAAGAGAGGGTGCACAGGGTGCAGAACCAGGAGAGGGTGCAGAACCAAGAGAGGGTGCAGAACCAGGAGAGGGTGCAAAACCAGGAGAGGGTGCAAAACCAGGAGAGGGTGCAAAACCAGGAGAGGGTGCAGAAACAGGAGAGGATGCAGAAACAGGATAGGGTGCAGAGGGTGCAAAACCAGGATAGGGTGCAGAAGGACCAGAACCAGGAGAGGGTGCAGAACCAGGAGAGGGTGCAGAAACAAGATAGGGTGCAGAACCAGGATAGGGTGCAGAACCAGGAGAGGGTGCAGAAACAAGAGAGGGTGCAGAAACAAGAGAGGGTGCAGAACCAGGATAGGGTTCAGAAGGTCCAGAACCAGGATAGGGTGCAGAAGGACCAGAACCAGGATAGGGTGCAGAACCAGGATAGGGTGCAGAACCAGGGGAGGGTGCAGAACCAGGAGAGGGTGCAGAACCAGGAGAGGGTGCAGAAGGTCCAGAACCAGGATAGGGTGCAGAACCAGGAGAGGGTGCAGAACCAGGAGAGGGTGCAGAAGGTCCAGAACCAGGATAGGGTGCAGAACCAGGATAGGGTGCAGAACCAGGAGAGGGTGCAGAACCAAGAGAGGATGCAAAAGGTCCAGAACCAGGAGAGGGTGCAGAAGGTGCAGATCCAGGATAGGGTACAAAACCAGGATAGGGTGCCAGGGATGTGTGATGGAGAGGAGCATACAGATGACAAAGGAGAGTATGGGACTGTCACCTGAACACTGCAGCCTCCTCCATCAGAGGTGACCTTCAATAACCTGAACATCTCTGAACTTTCTATACAACTCATCCCAGCCATGAGTCAGGGGAAGAAGAAGAAGATGAAGAAGAAGGGAGCCGTGTCCTTACCGGAGGGTGCAGGGATCCTCCTGACTGGTACCCTGGTCAGCGCCGTCCGTCTATTCCCCTCTCCTCCTCCTCCTCCTTCTCGGATGGATGTATCAGTGTGACTGGAACTACTCCGCTCCACACATCGCACCTCGTCCAGCACAAGAAATCACAGGCTGTGTGATGAATAGAGGAGACCCCCTCCTCCTCCTCCTCCTCCTCCTCCTCACCGAGCTCCCTCCGCTCTCACTAGAGCCGCACAACTCAGCATGGAAAGGTTAAGGACTCAGCCAGCTCCAGCCGACTCCGCACTCTGATTTGCAAGTGAATTCGGTGGGAGGGGCGGGGGCGGGCTTTGTTACAGACCCCTTGTCAAAGGACAACTTGTGTGTCTGAAGTGTGGACCCATCATCTTCTACAACGGACTGTGTGAGTGCAGGAGGAGGACCGAGGAGGAGAAGGAGGACCGAGAAGGAGGAGGAGAGAGGGGACCACTACACTGAACTACTCCTCTATACATTCCACTAATCACCAACACTGTCCTTCAATCACATCACTAATACACACCAAACAGGGCACGAGGGGATCAGGAGAACACATACATATTATCACAATTGGTGTTATTATTAGTATTGTTCTTATTATATCATTGGTATTATGATAACTGATAAACTAACAACAATATTAATAAAAACACCAACAATGATATAATAACAACAATACTAATAATAACACCAACAGTGATAAAATACAAACAATAACATGATAATAACAATACTAACAATAACACCAACAATAATATAATAATAACAGTACTAAAAATATTAACAATAACATAATAATAACAATACTAATAATAACACCAACTATAATATAAGAGTAACAAGAGTAATAACACCAACAATGATATAATAATAACAATACTAATAATATTATCAAAAATTATATTATATAAACAATACAAATTCTTATGCCCCGTACACACGGTCGGATTTTCCGATGGAAAATGTCCGATCGGAGCGTGTTGTCGGAAATTCCGACCGTGTGTAGGCTCCATCGGACATTTTCCATCGGATTTTCCGACACACAAAGTTGGACAGCAGGAGATAAAATTTTGCGACAACAAAATCCGTTGTCGGAAATTCCGATCGTGTGTACACAAATCTGACGGACAAAGTGCCACGTATGTTCAGAATAAATAAAGAGATGAAAGCTATTGGCCACTGCCCCGTTTATAGTCCCGACGTACGTGTTTTACGTCACCGCGTTTAGAACGATCGGATTTTCCGACAACTTTGTGTGACCGTGTGTATGCAAGACAAGTTTGAGCCAACATCCGACGGAAAAAATCCTAGGATTTTGTTGTCGGAATGTCCGAACAAAGTCCGACCGTGTGTACGGGGCATTATAATAATACTAACAGTGATATTATAATACCAATACTACTGCTAATAGTACTGATCCCAGCAATGATATTATAATTCCAATAATAATATTACCAATAAAAACAATACTACTACTGTTAATAATAATAATAATAATAATAAAATAATATGCTTGACAGATATGCTATTATATGGAAATAATAATAATAATAATAATAATAATAATAATAATAATAATAATAATAATAATAATAATAATAATAATAATAATTTAACAATGATGAAAACATAATAATAACAATAATATTATAGTAATTCATGTGACAAATATGCCACTATATAAAAAAATAATAATATATTCTGAATCCTCTCAAATGAAAAAGTATATATTATTATTATAATTATTATTATCATCTGACATATCTATCAAGTGTATTACTCAATACCAATAATAAAAACAAACAAAATAATAATAAAAACAATAATAATAACAACAATAATAATAATGATACTATTAAATGGTAATAGATATCTTGAAAGACATATCTTGAAAGATACATCAGACGATTAGAATAATACAAAATAGAAATAATAATAATAATAACATGAATATTAATAATAATACAAATAATAATGTTACTATTATATGTTGATGTTTGTCAAATATATTACTAAATAATAATATTTATAATAATAATAAATAAATAAATAATAGGCGACATATCTGTCCAGTGTTTTACTTATGCCAAGGACACAAATGATGGTCATTGCTGAAATATGTACAGTATATACAATATAACATAATAAGAAAATGAGGGAGCTGTGAAGTGGAAATGATACATAATGTCCTTGTTTGTTCCTTCTCACATTGACAACGTGTCAATTTTGAATAACTAAAATGCAAAATACTAACAGCAAAATGCAAAGCCATCCATAATGCTACCCCAAGCTGCATGACCAAAATTGTCTCAAAACAGCACCCTCACTTTCCCAAGTCCTCCTGCTCACTAGTTCCCTCATCACCCCTTCTAATGCTAGCTTCCCAAGCCTCTCCCATCCTTTGGAACTCCCTACCCCAATCTGTCTGGCAGCTGGCTATCCCTAACACTGTACACCTTTAGGTAACCCCTGAAAGCTCATTTTCTCTTTGAAATTCATCTCACTTTCTCTTAAGGACTTTAGCCGTGGGGCTAAGCTAAAGAAAACCATAGATTCCCCCATCCATGCTAAACAGCATGGAAGGAAGACCCTCCCCAGTCACCTTTTGTATTCTGACAGTTAGCACCCTCAGAATGTCCAAATACTCAATTGGCTGCAGTCACTGTTTGGCTACCAATTTTTTGCCTAGCTTTTCTGAAAGGGCTACTTACAACTTGACAACTCAGCAGGAACCATCTGAAATTTGAGTTGTGTATGGCCAGCTGAAGAACTGAAATCAAATGTTCTTAATCACCTCACCCCAGCACAGACACTCCCCCTTCCCTTTTAGACTATAAGCTCTCACATGTAGCCTTTTGTCTTGAAAAGTGTTAGCACTTTATAAATCCTGAATATTATTAATAAATATCATGATCATCAGACGGGGACGTGACAGGTCCTCTTTGAAGCTATTCAGTGATACGTTGCAGTGGATATCATTACAGTAAAATACTGCAAATAAATTTAGAAATCACTTGCACCCGCATTCATACTGTTACTGCCAAACACACACACAAAAACCACAGGGGCTTGAATGCATTCTGTTTATATTTTTAGCATCCTAGTAGAAAGCTGCATGGGGTTTGCATCTCTAGACTGTGCTGTGCTACGCCTGGACACTGGAGATGATTACTGAAAATGGCACCTTCATCAAATAAATCTGTTCACTCTGATAGGAGTCAACAACATATGTTATCCTCATCTCAGACATCTCTTTTCATCTCATCAAAAGATATCTGTACTAAGAAATTACACGAGGGACCACTGCTGACCCGCTTTGGAAATGCTAGTTGCCTGGCTTTTTGTGGCTTTAGTACCTTCTGTGCTGAAACAAACATGCTGCCAGTAAAGCCAGTAAAAGAAAAGTAAATTCAGAACTCCTGACAAATGCGTGCTTTTTCACATGTTAAACCGCACGTTGCCGCTGCACCATGTGGTTACGTCTGACGTGTTTTTGGAAAAGAGAAGTTCTTTTCTGCGTTTCTCATGTGTAGAGCAGTCCATTGAAATGAATGGGCTGCCCTGAATGTGACATGTGGGAACGTGTGGAAATAAGCCTGTGCTTGGTCACACCTATAGGTATGAATACAATCTTTGCATATCTGAAGTCGCTAATAACTTTAAAGTGTTACTAAACTCAGGACCCTGCATTCACTATATCTGGTTTCTCACAGTACACGGAACATGGAAATTTAATTACAGTGGGAACGGAAAGTATTCAGACCCCCTTAAATTTTTCACTCTTTGTTATATTGCAGCCATTTGCTAAAATCATTTAAAGCGAAGTTCCAACCAAAAGTGGAACTTCCGCTCATCTGATTCCTCCCCCCCTCCGGTGCCACAATTGGCACCTTTCAGGGTGGAGGGAGGTGCAGATACCTGTCTACTACAGGTATTTGTACCCACTTCCTGGAATAGACTTCCGCGCGGCGGGAGTCACGCCCCTTCCCGCACCCCCCCGCTGTCTCCTCGGAAACACACAGGTCCCAGGAGATAGCGGGGACCGCTTAGGATGCGCACCATGCGCAGTAGGCAATCGGGAAGTGAAGCCGCAATGCTTCAATTCCTGATTCCCTCACAGAGAATGGCAGCGGCAGCAGCCGGGAGCCGAGCGATTGATCGGCTTTGGCTGCCGACATCACTGGACTCCAGGACAGGTAAGTGTCCATTTATTAAAAGTCAGCAGCTGCAGTATTTGTAGCTGCTGGCTTTTATTAATTTTTTTTTTGGTGGACTCCCTCTTAAAGTTCATTTTTTTCCTCATTAAAGTACACACAGCACCCCGTATTGACAGAAAAACACAGAATTGTTGACATTTTTGCAGATTTATTAAAAAAGAAAAACTGAAATATCACATGGTCCTAAGTATTCAGACCCTTTGCTCAGTATTTAGTAGAAGCACCCTTTTGATCTAATACAGCCATGAGTCTTTTTGGGAAAGATGCAACAAGTTTTTCACATCTGGATTTGGGGGATCCTCTGCCATTCCTCCTTGCAGATCCTCTCCAGTTCTGTCAGGTTGGAAGGTAAACATTGTTGGACAGCCATTTTTAGGTCTGTCCAGAGATACCCAATTGGGTTTAAGTCAGGGCTCTGGCTGGGCCATTCAAAAACAGTCACTGAGTTGTTGTGAAGCCACTCCTTCGTTATTTTAGCTGTGTGCTTAGGGTCATCGTCTTGTTGGAAGATAAACCTTCGGCCCAGTCTGAGGATATCCCTGTACTTGGTCGCATTCATCTTTCCCTCGATTGCAACCAGTTGTCCTGTCCCTACAGCTGAAAAACACCCCCACAGCATGATGCTGCCACCACCATGCTTCACTGTTGGGACTGTATTGGACAGGTGATGAGCAGTGCCTGGTTTTCTATACACATACCTTTTAGAATTAAGGCCAAAAAGTTCTATCTTGGTCTCATCAGACCAGAGAATCTTACTTCTCACCATCTTGGAGTCCTTCAGGTGTTTTTTTAGCAAACTCCATACGGGCTTTCATGTGTCTTGCACTGAGGAGAGGCTTCCGTCGGGCCACTCAGCCATAAAGCTCCAACTGGTGGAGGGCTGCAGTGATGGTTGACTTTCTACAACTTTCTCCCATCTCCCGAATGCATCTCTGGAGCTCAGCCACAGTGATCTTTGGGTTCTTCTTTACCTCTCTCACCAAAGCTCTTCTCCCCCGATAGCTCAGTTTGGCCGGACGGCCAGCTCTAGGAAAGGTTCTGGTCGTCCCAAAGGTCTTCCATTTAAGGATTATGGAGGCCACTGTGCTCTTAGGAACCTCAAGTGCAGCAGAAATTTTTTGTAACCTTGGCCAGATCTGTGCCTTGCCACAATTCTGTCTCTGAGCTCTTCAGGCAGTTCCTTTGAACTGATGATTCTCATTTGCTCTGACATGCACTGTGAGCTGTAAGGTCTTATATAGACAGGTGTGTGGCTTTCCTAATCAAGTCCAATCAGTATAATCAAACACAGCTGGACTCAAATGAAGGTGTAGAACCATCTCAAGGATGATCAGAAGAAATGGACAGCACCTGAGTTAAATATATGAGTGTCACAGCAAAGGGTCTGAATACTTAGGACCATGTGATATTACAGTTTTTCCTTTTTAATAAATCTACAAAAATGTCAACAATTCTGTGTTTTTCCGTCAATATGGGGTTCTGTGTGTACATTAATGAGGAGAAAAATGAACTTAAATGATTTTAGCAAATGGCTGCAATATAACAAAGAGTGAAAAATGTAAGGGGGTCTGAATACTTTCCGTCTCCACTGTATTTTAGTAAATATAAACTGCTAAATACCTTTTCTCATTAGCAGTTTGAGCAGTCTTGTGACTTCTATCAGTGTCTGGTTAAAGCTTGTAGGAGGATGCTACTCTGACTGTCCTATGAGACTGCAGGACCCCTGACCCTCTGTCTGAACAGCGCTGATTGGCCCTGTGCTGATCACATGCACTCTCTCTCAAGAAGTAAAAAAAAAACTCTCTAGCAATACACACCAAACTGAGCATGTGCAGAGTGCCTTCAACACTGTACTATCAGCAGATGGATTGGGGATAGTAAAAGAAGGGAAGGATCAGAGAGGAAGGGATCAAACAGCCTTCTTACACAATGCAAAGCATTAACCCCTTAGGTTCCACAGTGAGTATAACAAGAATGCTTTACTGCATATACAGACTGATTTTACCGTTGTGGGTTTAGTAACACTTTAATGTTTAGTAGATAACTGTGCTGAACAATGAGTGATGTTGCTTCTCCAATCAAAAAAAGTATCTAATTCGGCCAGGTGTCCAGAGCAAATTTAATGGAGTCTAACATGTCACATTTGTTCTCTGTGCAGTATTGCTATGAGATACTACAATTCCAAAGACATGCTGGTAGGTTAATAGGCTTCTGTCTAAATTGGCCCTAGTATATGAATGTGAGTTAGGGACCTTAGATTGTAAGCTCCTTGAGGGTAGGGACTGATGTGAATGTACAATGTATGTGTAAAGCGCTGAGCAAATTGACGGCACTATATAAGTACCTTAAATATTAATAATTCCAACCATGCAATAGGAATAGTAATGAATGGGCGTTATTGGGAGTGGGATTGGGGAATTAGATCAGGTACATACTGAATGTATACATTGCCAGTGGATGGACTTGGGTACATATCCAGGTCATCCTCTTTACACAGCCACATCATAAGATAAGATAATACTTTATTGTAGGGTTGCACCGATACCAATATCAGTATCAGTGCTGATACCAAGTATTCGCAAGAGAACTCATACTGGTGCAAATGTTCCAATACCTGAAACTGATACCTTTTGCGGTGCAATTTGAACCCATATAAAACGAATAGGCTCAAATCTCACTGCAAAGAATTGCATGCAATTTGAACAGGAATGTGGTGTGATTCTTGCCCGAATCGCATGTAGTTTACCGCTCCGCTCCTGTGTGAGCTCAGGCTTGTCAGAGTGACTTCACTCTGGGTTCACACAGGAGCGGTGAGGGAAACCTTCCTGCATGACGGTTTTCACCAGTGAAGTTTCGGCTCCTGATCCTACTGCCGACATCAGCGGCTGCGCCTTAAGCTCCTCCTGCCTCTTCTATGGCTTTGTTCCCTGATCCCAGAGGCGACTGTCCTTTCCCAGCCCCCAGCAGTTCGAGCCATACACCTGCCCGTAATAAACCAACTTACTACACTATATTGGGCCTTTCTATTCTCTTTCCATTTTTTTCAGATGGAGGTGTGGGAAATTGAATGCGATACGGACAGGAATTGCGCCATATTCTTGTTCGGATCGTATGAGATTCTTTGCAGTGCAATTTGAGCCAATTCATTTTTTACAGGGTCAAATCACACCGAAAAGTATCAGTACAGTGTATCTGTGAGTACTTGACCGAAAGTATCGGTACCGTACTCACCTGTAAAAAAAACAGTCGGTGCAACCCTACTTTAACGTCATTAATTAGAGCAGAAACACTCCTATGGCCACATCCGTAAATAATGAATATAAAGAAAAAATGGGCACAAGGCCCTGGGCCAGACTTTGGAGGCAATACTGGACGATAATGCGTTGCAAAAAAATTTTTTTTATTTATACATAATATAATAAAGCAAAAGAACCAAAACACAATACGAATAAAATTGTATACAGTGAGTTAAAAATTGAAAGCTGCACGATGCAACTTGAAGGAATGCACCCTGTAGCCGTGGTGAGCCCCTGTGCGTCAACTTGTTTCGCTATTTGCTTCGTCAGGACACAATCAAGGGGCATCTGAAAGAAAACAGGTCTCACTATCTAGAATAGAAAACATACATCAGTTTTTTATATACATACAACACATAGATGTAAAAGCAAGGACCATAGTCATATCTGGACAGCGTTTCTACTTTATTGTCATTTTATACATACAGCAAAGTTCATCAAGGTACTCTTAACAACAGCAATTTAAAAAACATTTCTCAATGCAACCACACATGCATACTCAGGGATAGGCGCGGACCAAGGCTGTGGTAGATATTTTCCAAAGTACAGACCTTAGTGAAGGATACCAAGGTACATTTCAAATTAAAACCATCAAAAAACACTCTGTCTACTAGCAGGGTCTAGCAGGGTACCCATAGATCCCACTTTAGAGCATGCCAGGGTCCCCATAGATACCCTTTAGAGCAGGGTCCCCAATGGATCCCCCTTTAGAGCAGGCAAGGGTCCCCCATAGATCCCCTTTAGAGCAGGGTCCCCATATATCCCCCTTTAGAGTAGGATTCCCAAAGAACCCCCTTTGAACAGGCCAGGGTCCCCCATAGATCTCCTTTAGAGCAGGGTCCCCACAGATCCCCCTTTTGAGCAGGCCAGGGAAGCAGGTCCCCCATAGAATAAATCCCCCTTTAGTCTTCTTACTCCTACCTTTTCATTTGTATATTCCCCAGGTTTTCCTGCACCACACTCCAGGCTCTCCCAGGCAAAGAATATATACAGGCATACCCCACTTTTAACCACTTGCTTACTGGGCACTTAAACCCCCCTCCTATCCAGACCAATTTTCAGCTTTCAGCGCTGACGCACTTTGAATGACAATTGCACGGTCATGCTACACTGTACCCAAATTAAATTTTTATCATTTTTTCCCCACAAATAGAGCTTTCTTTTGGTGGTATTTGATAACCTCTGATGTTTTTATTTTTTGTTAAAAAATGTAAAAAACCTGAATTTATAAAAAAAAAAAAAAAAAATTTTTTTATATTTTGTTATAAAAAATTTGAAACAGGTAATTTTTCTCCTTCATTGATGTACGCTGATGAGGCGGCACTGATGGACACCGATAGGCGGCAGTTATGGGCACTGATGGGTGGCAGTGATGGGCACTGATGGTTGGCAATAATGGGCACTATCAGTAACACTGTTAGGTGGCACTGATTGGCACTACTGGTGGGCATTGATAGCTGGCACTTGCGGGCACTGATAGGTGGCACTTGTGGGCATTGATAGGTGGCACTTGTGGGCACTGATAGGTGGCACTGTGGGCATTGTTAGGTGGCACTGTGGGCACTGTTATGTGGGCACAGATGAGGCAGATGTGCCTCTTCCACTTCGGGACTGATGTCCCTCGCATCCGAGCCGGTGATCGGCTTTTTTTTCTACTCACGCTGTCAGCGTGAGTAGAAAAAAAAGCCGATTACCGATCTTTTGTTTACATCATGTGATCAGCTGTCATTGGCTGATAGCTGATCACATGGCAAGGGGCTGGGACCGGTCCCTTACTTGGATCGGTGATCCCCCGAGTCTCAGTGACTCGGTGATGACAGCGCGCTCGGCGCGCACCCTGTAGGGCGTGTGCACAGGGGAAGCCGTCATGTGACGGCCTCCCGGGAATTCAGGTCCGTGCTGTGGCCGTCATTCGGCCATAGTACGGATGTCAAGTGGTTAAGTATACAATGGGACCAGAGCATGCATGTAAAAACAAATATGTACTTAAAGTGAAGCATTACCCTTTTTCACTCCTCAATGCACGTGAATACACTAGCTCTATGGGAAATCTTGGTCAGCTTGATATGACACTGGTCCTAGTTATTAATATTTACTATTGGCGTCAATGGGAAATCTTGGTCAAATTGACATGGCACTGCTCCCAAACCATAAGTGACAGGGACACCAAACTTGGGGAGCACAATAAGGGTACCCAGGACTATGATAGATTACCTAGGCAAGCTGGCCAACTCCAAAATGGTTTGGGAGTAGTGCCATGTTAAGCTAACCCTCGTGGCAGCGGACCCTGCAAGGTACGCTCATGGACACCAGTGTCTGTGTATGGACACCTTGCCGATCCCTGTGCATACTTCCTAGCACATGCCTCCATATCTGTTCCTAAATATAACAAAATATAAAATGTTTTTAACCACTTGACGACTGCCGCACGACGATGTACGTCGGCAGAGTGGCACGGGCAGGCAAAAGGACTTACAGGTACGTCCTTGCCTGCCCGCGGGTGGGGGGTACGATCGGACCCCCACCCGGTGCCTGCGGCGGTCGGCAAATCCTCCCCGGCGATCGGTGGTGAGGGGGAGGCCATCCATTCGTTGCCCCCCCCTCTCGATCGCTCCTGGCCAATGGGATCATTTCCCTGCCTCTGTATTGTACACAGAGGCAGAGGAAATGCTGTCATCTCTCCTCGGCTCGGCATTTTCCGTTCCAGCGACGAGGAGAGAAGACTGGGATGTGAGTTACACAAACACACACACACAGTAGAACATGCCAGGCATACATTACACCCCCGATCCCCCCGTCACACTGTCACACTGTTTTTTTCTGATTACTGCATGGTGTCAGTTTGTGACAGTTAGTGTGGTGGGACAGTTACTGTTAGCCTCCTTTAGGTCTAGGATACCCCCCTACCCCCCTCCAATAAAGTTTTAACCCCTTGATCACCCCCCCGTCGCCAGTGTCGATAAGCGATCATTTTTCTGATCGCTGTATTAGTGTCGCTGGTGACGCTAGTTAGGGAGATAAACATTTAGGTTCGCCGTCAGCATTTTATAGCGACAGGGACCACCATATACTACCTAATAAAAGTTTTAACCCCTTGATTGCCCCCTAGTTAACCCTTTCACCACTGATCACGTATAACCGTTACGGGTGACGCTGGTTAGTTCGTTTATTTTTTATAGTGTCAGGGCACCCGCCATTTATTACCGAATAAAGGTTTAGCCCCCTGACCGCCTGGCGGTGATATGCATCGCCCCAGGCAGCGTCAGATTAGCGCCAGTACCGCTAACACCCACGCACGCGGCATACGCCTCCCTTAGTGGTATAGTATCTGAACGGATCAAAATCTGATCCGATCAGATCTATACTAGCGTCCCCAGCAGTTTAGGGTTCCCAAAAACGCAGTGTTAGCGGGATCAGCCCAGATACCTGCTAGCACCTGCGTTTTGCCCCTCCGCCCGGCCCAGCCCAGCCCACCCAAGTGCAGTATCGATCGATCACTGTCACTTACAAAACACTAAATGCATAACTGCAGCGTTCACGGAGTCAGGCCTGATCCCTGCGATCGCTAACAGTTTTTTTGGTAGCGTTTTGGTGAACTGACAAGCACCAGCCCCAGGCAGCGTCAGGTTAGTGCCAGTAGCGCTAACACCCACGCACGCACCGTACGCCTCTCTTAGTGGTGTAGTATCTGAACGGATCAATATCTGATCAGATCTATACTAGCATCCCCAGCAGTTTAGGGTTCCCAAAAACGCAGTGTTAGCGGGATCAGCCCAGATACCTGCTAGCACCTGCGTTTTGCCCCTCCGCCCGGCCCAGCCCAGCCCACCCAAGTGCAGTATCGATCGATCACTGTCACTTACAAAACTCTAAACGCATAACTGCAGCGTTCGCAGAGTCAGGCCTGATCCCTGCGATCGCTAACAGTTTTTTTGGCAGCGTTTTGGTGAATTGGCAAGCACCAGCGGCCTAGTACACCCCGGTCATAGTCAAACCAGCACTGCAGTAACACTTGATGACGTGGCGAGTTCCACAAGTGCAGTTCAAGCTGGTGAGGTGGCAAGCACAAGTAGTGTCCCGCTGCCACCAAGAAGAAGACAAACAGGCCCGTCGTGCCCATAATGCCCTTCCTGCTGCATTCGCCAATCCCAATTGGGAACCCACCACTTCTGCAGCGCCCGTACTTCCCCCATTCACATCCCCAACCAAATGCAGTCGGCTGCATGAGAGGCATTTTCTTTATGTCCTCCTGAGTACCCCTACCCAGCGAACCCCCCCAATAAAGATGTTGTGTCTGCAGCAAGCGCGGATATAGGCATGACACCCGCTATTATTGTCCCTCCTGTCCTGACAATCCTGGTCTTTGCATTGGTGAATGTTTTGAATGCTACCATACACTAGTTGAGTATTAGCGTAGGGTACAGCAGTGCACAGACTAGGCACACTTTCACAGGGTCTCCCAAGATGCCATCGCATTTTGAGAGACCCGAACCTGGAACCGGTTACAGTTATAAAAGTTAGTTACAAAAAAAAGTGTAAAAAAAAAAAATATATATATATAAAAAAAAAAAATAGTTGTCGTTTCATTGTTCTCTCTCTCTTTATTCTCTCTCTATTGTTCTGCTCTTTTTTACTGTATTCTATTCTGCAATGTTTTATTGTTGTTATGTTTTATCATGTTTGCTTTTCAGGTATGCAATTTTTTATACTTTACCGTTTACTGTGTTTTATTGTTAACCATATTTATGTCTTCAGGTAGGCCATTCACGACTTTGAGTGGTTATACCAGAATGATGCCTGCAGGTTTAGGTATCATCTTGGTATCATTCTTTTCAGCCTGCGGTCGGCTTTCATGTAAAAGCAATCCTAGTGGCTAGTTAGCCTCTAGACTGATTTTACAAGCAGTGGGAGGGAATGCCCCCCCCACCGTCTTCCGTGTTTTTCTCTGGCTCTCCTGTCTCAACAGGGAACCTGAGAATGCAGCCGGTGATTCAGCCAGCTGACCATAGAGCTGATCAGAGACCAGAGTGGCTCCAAACATCTCTATGGCCTAAGAAACCAGAAGCTACGAGCATTTCATGACTTAGATTTCGCCGGATGTGAACAGCGCCATTGGGAAATTGGGAAAGCATTTTATCACACCGATCTTGGTGTGATCAGATGCTTTGAGGGCAGAGGAGAGATCTAGGGTCTAATAGACCCCAATTTTTTCAAAAAAGAGTACCTGTCACTACCTATTGCTATCATAGGGGATATTTACATTCCCTGAGATAACAATAAAAATGATTAAAAAAAAATGAAAGGAACAGTTTAAAAATAAGATAAAAAAGCAAAAAAATAATAAAGAAAAAAAAAAAAAAGCACCCCTGTGCACCCCTGCTCTCGCGCTAAGGCGAATGCAAGCGTTGGTTTGGCGTCAAATGTAAACAGCAATTGCACCATGCATGTGAGGTATCACCACGAAGGTCAGATCGAGGGCAGTAATTTTAGCAGTAGACCTCCTCTGTAAATCTAAAGTGGTAACCTGTAAAGGCTTTTAAAAGCTTTTAAAAATGTATTTATTTTGTTTCCACTGCACGTTTGTGCGCAATTTTAAAGCATGTCATGTTTGGTATCCATGTGCTCGGCCTAAGATCATCTTTTTTATTTCATCAAACATTTGGGCAATATAGTGTGTTTTAGTGCATTAAAATTTAAAAAAAGTGTGTTTTTTCCCCAAAAAATGCGTTTGAAAAATCGCTGCGCAAATACTGTGTGAAAAAAAAATGAAGCACCCACCATTTTAATCTGTAGGGCATTTGCTTTAAAAAAAATATATAATGTTTGGGGGTTCAAAGTAATTTTCTTGCAAAAAAAAATTTTTTTTCATGTAAACAAAAAGTGTCAGAAAGGGCTTTGTCTTCAAGTGGTTAGAAGAGTGGGTGATGTGTGACATAAGCTTTTAAATGTTGTGCATAAAATGCCAGGACAGTTCAAACCCCACCAAATGACCCCATTTTGGAAAGTAGACACCCCAAGCTATTTGCTGAGAGGCATGTCGAGTCCATGGAATATTTTATATTGTGACACAAGTTGCGGGAAAGAGACAAATTTTTTTTTTTTTTGCACAAAGTTGTCACTAAATGATATATTGCTCAAACATGCCATGGGAATATGTGAAATTACACCCCAAAATACATTCTGTTGCTTCTCCTAAGTACGGGGATACCACATGTGTGAGACTTCTTGGGAGCCTAGCCGCGTACGGGACCCCGAAAACCAAGCACTGCCTTCAGGCTTTCTAAGGGCGTAAATTTTTGATTTCACTCTTCACTGCCTATCACAGTTTCGGAGGCCATGGAATGCCCAGGTGGCACAACCCCCCCCCCCAAATGACCCTATTTTGGAAAGTAGACACCCCAAGCTATTTGCTGAGAGGTATAGTGAGTATTTTGCAAACCTCACTTTTTGTCACAAAGTTTTGAAAATTGAAAAAAGAAAAAAAAATAAAGTTTTTTCTTGTCTTTCTTAATTTTCAAAAACAAATGAGAGCTGCAAAATACTCACCATGCCTCTCAGAAAATAGCTTGGGGTGTCTACCAAAGACATGTGGCAGAATACATTTTGGCCTAAATGTATGACTAAAATTGAGTTTATTGGATTTTTTTTATAACAAAAGGTAGAAAATATAATTTTTTTTCAAAATTTTCGGTCTTTTTCCGTTTATAGTGCAAAAAATAAAAACGGCAGAGGTGATCAAATACCATCAAAAGAAAGCTCTGTTTGTGGGAAGAAAAAGACGCAAATTTTGTTTGGGTACAGCATTGCATGACCGCGCAATTAGCAGTTAAAGCAACGCAGTGCCAAATTGGAAAAAGTCCTCTGGTCCTTAGGCAGCATAATGGTCCGGGGCTGAAGTGGTTAAAAAAGTAAAATTTTACATAAAATTCCTAAATCTCTGTACCTGGTGAGGTTATGGACAATACAGCCCCAGGGAAAAAATTATCATTTAAATGATTAGTGTGCATTTTGAGTGTTCTATATCTTTTCCCTGACGGCAAAGGGACAAACACACTGGAGGGAGATTTACTAAAACTAGAGATTGCAAAATCTGGAGCAACTCTGCAGAGATACCAATCAGCTTTCAGGTTTTATTGTCAAAGCTTAATTGAACAAGCTAAAGTTAGAAGCAGATTGGCTACCATGCACAGCTGCACCAGATTATGACTGCACCAAGTTTGGAAAATCAACCCTACTGTAACCTGGATGGGTTGCATCACTACTAACAGCTCGTGCCCACTTCTTTAATTGGCTGGCATAGGCTGTGTCTAAATTTGGTAGCTCCGTACCAAATGATCCGTCCATATGATCTGCTGTGCTGTTTTCATCACTCGAGAAAGACACTTCTTATCCTCCGCCCTATAGCTGGAATATCACACTACAGCGCAGTGGAGAAGAATACTCTCAATGGTTCAATGATAGAAATTGACCAAAATTCTTAAGGGCAATCCAGCCTGCCTCAATCGCCAAAGGAAAAACAGTCTCTGCTATACTTTTTTCACAAGAAAACAAGTATTTTCAGACCATGACAACTCCCTTGTAAAATGCACTCCCAAATATTTCATAGTGTCCACCCTTTCTTACACCGTGCAATATAGACCCTTGAAGTGCAGCGGAGAAGTGGGGGGCAAAGATGCTTGTTTATTCTATAGGCATAGAAATATGTTGACTTATTAACCATATTCCTCTTTCTTTCAGTCTTCCTCCTGTCTATACAACTGCCCCCAGGAAGCTTCTTCTCTTTGCTGCCCAACCAGTGACAACCCTCCGACATTATAAAATACAATGTGGGACCAGCGGTGAGGACACTGAGGGCCCACCAACATACCAGGAGTGCTGGAGAGTGGTAAAGAGTGCCAGTTGCCAGGGGAGAATAGAATAAGGTATTTGTACTTGCTTTAACCGGTTCCCGACCGGCTCCTGTACATTTACGTTGGCAGAATGGCACGGCTGCGCAAAGTAACGTACCCGTACGTTACTTTGAATTTGCCGCCGCCGGCGAACTCCGTGAGTCGGGTCGCGGGTTCCGCGCACTCAGTCGCCGCGGGGATACCCGCGATCGCCTCACAGAGAGGACGAACGGGGAGATGCTGATGTAAACAGCATCTCCCCGTTCTGCCTAGTGACAGTGTCACTGATCACAGCTCCCTGTCATCGGAGCAGAGATCAGTGTAGTGACACACACAGCCCCCCCCCCCCCCCACAGTTAGAAAACACTCCCTAGTACTGATTTAACCCCTCCCCGCCCCCTAGTGGTTAACCCCTTCACTGCCAGTGTCATTTATACAGGAATCAATGCATTTTTATAGCACTGACTGCTGTATAAATGACAATGGTCCCAAAAATGTGTCAAAAATGTCCGACATATCTGCCATAACGTCGCAGTCACAATAAAAATCGCTGATCGCCGCCATTACTAGTAAAAAAAAATTATTAATAAAAATGCTATAAAACTATCCCCTATTTTGTAAACGCTATAACTTTTGCGCAAACAAATCAATAAACGCTTATTGCAATTTTTTTTTAACAAAAATATGTAGAAGAATACATATCGGCCTAAACTGAGGAAAATTTTTTTTTTTATATATTTTTATGGGATATTTATTATAGCAAAATAAAAAAAATAATGCGTTTTTTTCAAAATTGTCGCTCTTATTTTGTTTATAGCGCAAAAAATAAAAATCACAGAGATGATCAAATATCACCAAAAGAAGGCTCTATTTGTGGGAAAAAAAGGACGTCAATTTTGTTTGGGAGCCACGTCGCACGACCGCGCAATTGTCAGTTAAAGCGACGCAGTGCCGAATCGCAAAAAGTGCTCTGGTCAGGAAGGGGGTAAATCCTTCCAGGGCTGAAGTGGTTAAACTGCCTGCAAACTCAAACATTTAAAATGGCTCACTATCTCTCTTTTTACCAGCTCAATATATTCATGCTGTGTTTAAAGTGACACTAAACTCTACATTCAAATATGTATTCTTAACTCAAAAAGTCCCTTCTATTGCTATTGTTCTTCATAGTCAAACTGTATGTTGGATAATAGCCACCCTCTCTTGTTTGCTCCTGAGATAGAGCCTACTGGTCTGACCAGAGTAACTTGATTGACAGGGGCTCCTGTAGTTCTGGTGATGTGATATAAGAGTTTGGCCTCATGCACAATGGACGTTTTCTATGCTGCTCTGTCACGTACCTGGTTATTGAGCCTGATGTGAAGAAGAAGGCCTCTTTTACAGCTCCGGCTCAGGGGTAGTGGAACAGTGGCAGCAAGAGCATGGCTAGGTATGAGTGTAGTAATGAGCCCAGTGGTCTCCATTGATAATAGCTGGCACTTCACTGGTATGAAGCCAGAAAACAATAGCAGCTGACAGTAGACAGATGCAGCAGCTTGGCAGGCAAACAGCTGGCTTAAAACAAGTTGCAGATGCCGGACAGGAAGCAGGAGCCAGGTGAGAGCGTACTGGACTGAAGGAGCCATAGCAGGCATGATGAGCCAAATCCAGGTTCAGACAAGCCTGGCCGGTAACAATCAGATCAAGCTTGAGCGGCAGGCAGAAAAGTAATCAGATCACAAGCCAGGGTCAGCAGCAGAGAAGCAAATCAGGCAAGAGCAGGAGGCAGAAGCAAAAGTCGGGGACAAGCCGAGGTCAGGGTAGGTAGCAGGCAAGCGTTGTCAGGATCAAGCCAGGTCAGGATCAGAGGTCGGGGACAGGAATCAAGCAACAAAGCACAGGGAATGCTGTAGACCAAACAGCAATGAGCCAGTTCTACAGCCCTGTATAAATAGTCAGTTTGGTGCCAGTATTGGTGACAGGTGCATGTGAGCATATGTGCACGTCTGTGCACATCTGCTTGGTCAGTTGGAAGTCTGTGCATGAGTACACATATGCACTTGTGCATGCAGAAGAAGCAGAGTTTTGCCCCAAAAATTAAAAAAAAAACCACTAAAAAACACTAAGCATTAGGTGTGTATAGCATTTCAGCGTTAATTCACTTCAGTGGCCAAAATAAATTATTATTCTGGCCAATGAAATTATAACGCCCAAACACTTGACATACCTAAGTGTGCCGAAACATTTAAACGCATCAATTGTTTTTTCTGCCAAAACTCTGTTGCCAGGAGGAAAGGAGACTAGACAGGTTCCCAAAATGCCCAGTGTGCATGAGACCTTAGTTGCAGGGCACTGCTGATAATGCCCATCCACAGCCCCAGCAGCTCTCACTTGATGAAAGAAGTTACAGGTCACGTGACTGCTGGAAAAAAAAGGTATCATGAAGATTTTTCTTTTTTTTATGTAATCATCTTCAAAGAGAAAAGCTTTAGGCACTTGCAAACAAGACATTTTCTAATATTTGGGCTGAGGCTTTACATCTGTTTTAATGCTAGGTTACTCTTGCAAAAAAAAAAAAAGATCCACCCCATATGTTTAATGTCCTTCTAGCTTAAGTACAATGGGTTTTTTCCAGCTGACTAAATATAAACTTGTCGTGACGAGCTATAAACACACCAGCCGAAAAACATGGTATCAGATATGTTAAATTGTTTAGACAGCGAAAGGAAAGTGCACAAAGTGTTTTATTACATCTTGTATTTTTAGATGCTATCCGCCGAGATGTTCCTATCACCAAATTAAATCAGAATTCCCCTAGTAGTTTACTTGTTTATGTATGACCCAAGCACTATATGCAAAAATAACAGATATGGCATTTCCGGTGCATACGATGAAGGAAGAGCCGTCCTAAGAAAGAAAAATCTGTAATTACAAAGCAATATGTTTTTTTGGCTTTTTTGTTTTTTCTAGCCTATAAGTAAAAATATTCATTTGTGCTGCCAGGAAAATGAACACTGCAAGAAGAAAGGTCTCTGTGCAAACAGAAGACTTCCCCAACTTCCAAGCAGCTCAAATCTATCTTCCGTACAGGGACGGTCACAATGTTACAATCTGCAGATTTGTTTTTTTTTTTTTTCTTTTGACAACCTGGAAGGTCAACTTGCTTCTATGTAGATCAAGTGGTGTTGACCTTCATCGGTAGCATATTGGATGTGAATTCAGGACATGAGTGAATATGTTCCTGCTTAAAATCAAGATATACGTTATCTGCATTAAAGTGAGATAAAACAACAGAGCGGAACTAAAGAAGGCTCCTGCAGGTGCTGACATTTTCCCCAGAATGATTTAGAGGTCAATGCTAAAATGTTATTTTAGCAAACAAGGCTTCTAGATCTTGCCAAAAATTATTGAAACAGGAAAATGGTGTCAGAAAAAAGACCAGGCGGTCCATCGAGTCTACCCCATTTATTTAAATTTGCATTTTTTTTTAACCACTTGAATTCCAGAAGATTTTACTGCCTTCATGACCAGGGCATTTTTTTCTATTCGGCACTGCGCTATTTTAACTGGCAATTGTGCGGTCATGCAACACGCAAATTAAATCTTTCACAATTCACAATTCACACATTTTTTTCACACAAATAGAGCTTTCTTTTGGTGGCCCACAAGAACTTAATACTTTTTCAGAACTCACTCAGTCCTACATCCAATGGTGCCCAGAACAATGCTGCCCTCAAGCGGAAAAACTCATGAGAGTTTTGTCGGTAGATGGGCGAGTTAGCCCCGCCCTGGCATGTTATTGAAGGGAAGGTTCTTTGTAATATGGGAACATTTAAATTGTTGAACTGCATCTGGTTGGGTCAACTCCAAGAACGGGGACATGTCCCCTGAAATGAGTCAACCCTCCAACCGCAGCTACAATGGTATTGCTCTAAGCTAGATATGTGTTTTGATACGCTTCTACCTCCTTATGTTGGTGAGTATGTTTTTGGATTTCAAATGTAATATCATTTAGTGGTGGGCTTTTGTGCCTTCCTGTGTCTTTTCGTAGTTTTCTTATAGTGGTATTTGATCATCACTGTTTTTTTAAATTTTTTGCAATATAGATGAAAAAAGACCAAACATTTAGAAAAAAACCCTGTAATCAATATAAAAATCCAATAGAAAAATTAAAAAATCTAATTTCTTCATAATTTTAGGTCAAAATATATTCTGCTGCATGTCTTTGGTAAAAAAAAGCCCCAATAAGTGTATAATAATTGGTTTGTGGAAAAGAAAAGCAGTGACATACAGGTACACCGCCTGGCCTGGAGCTGCTGCCTACTCGCCGTATGACTATTGTGGGAGGCCATTAGGGGCTTCCGGGCGCCACCCACTCTATCCTCACCACCCCCTATATGAATAATGAAATTATTCATAGATAGCATGAATCTATCTATGGCCGCCATGGCCACCCCCTATTCAGGGGTCCAGCCCCTTTGAGGACCTTGGGCACCTGAATTACAGCGGCTCAGTTGGGTTTTTTGAAGCACCTGATTAGAGCCATAAGCTCTAATAGGCTTCAAAATAGGGTGGTTTGTGGCGCAGAGCATAGTGCCATGAACCAACCCAAGTGTTACAACAGCGAATGAATATTTGCTATTGTAACACTGATCCTCAATCTGGCCTATCAGAAGCGAGTGTTAGACCCGTTTTCTTTGGTTGGCCAAAATGAGAAGACTCCCGATTGGCCGCCGAGAAGGAGGTAAGAAATGAAAGCCGCTGTGGAGACCCATGGAAAACAGGGGAACAGGATGCAGCTGCCAAGCATGGGAAGCCACGAGAGGGTAAGTGCGACCGACCGTCTGTGGCATACTGTTTGCCCCCCCCCAAAAAAAAATCCCACTGGCCAACACTGGTGGGCGGGTGGCAAGCAGTTAAAGAAGAATTATAGAATTATAGGCATGGCATTTTATACATAATTACATATGTCCAGCTTGGATGCATATACCTTTGCATATACCATACCTTTGGGATCCCCCTAAAAGCTGTAAATCACTGAAGAAGACACTACTACTCCAGTGACCTCTACTAGTTTTCGGACCCTGCGCCAAGTGGCTGCCCTGCTGCTTTGTTAACACAGGAGGTCTCTTACTCGGTACAGGCACCATTCAGAGAATGCTTTGCACTTTTTCAGTGAATACAGGTGTAGGTGTAGAAGCAGTCTGCTGACATCACACTTTCCACCTCGTCCAATCAGAGAATGCTGTGCACTTTTTCAGTGAATGCAGGTGTAGGTGGAGAAGCAGGGTGCTGATATCACACTTTCCACCTTGTCCAATCAGAGAATGCTTTGCATTCATCCAGAAAAGGCAAAGCTTCCCAGAATGGCACCCTGCATCCCTTAGGCACTTTTTTGTGCGGCCCTTGGAGCTAGTCTATGACTGTCTCCCGAAGCATGTCCCCAGTCTATACTCCTAAAGCATGTTCACAGTCCCTGACAATCTCCTACAGAATGTCCACATTCTCTGAACATCTTTTTTTTTTACAATGTCTGCAATCTCTGTCCATCTCTTGTATCATGCCTGCAGTCTCCAGCCATTTCTTGTATCATGTCCACAATATCTGACCATCTCTTGTATAATGCCTGCAGTCTCCGACTATCTCTTGTATCATGTCCACAATCTCTGTCCATCTCCTGTATCATGCCTTCTGTCTCTAACCGTCACTTATATCATGCCCACAATCTTGTATAATTGTAGTGGTACCCCTGTAGGGGCTGCTAAGTGGTGTGATCCACCTGTCACCCTGCCCAGCCCGGCATCCACTTCCCAAGCACCTTGGAGACAATAGGGTTCATTTACTAAAGGCAAATCCACTTTGCACTACAAGTGCACTGCAATGCACTAAAAGTGCACATGCAGTGCACTAGGAAGTGCAGTCGATGTAGATCCGAGTGGGACATGCAAGGAAAATAAAAAACAGCATTTTTGCTTGTACATGATTGGATGATAAAATCAGCAGAGCTTCCCCTGATTTCAGATCTTCCCCTCAGATTTACAGTGACTGCACTTGTAGTGCAGTGTGGATTTGCCTTTAGTAAATCAACCCCTCTGAACAGCCCAGATGTTTGTTTTGTTGTTTTTATTGAGGGAATAGAACTTGGATGGGTAAAATAATGCATGGGTGCCCAGTGGAACAAACAATTGTAGGATTGCATAGCAATCAATTGAGACAGCTATATACACTTTGCTGCCAGACCTTGTAATCCCATTTGCGGGCAGAGCCCCTTTAATGTAGCAAAAAAATATAAATAGGAAGTCTTTAGTGCTAGCTGCCTAGGTGGACTACTGCTCCCAGCCAGCCCTCCTGGCTGCAGCTGCCCGACTCCACTGCCCGTGACATTGCAATCCTCCCCACTGGCTCCACACCCAGCTCTGACTGTTTCTTCTCAGTCCTCTCTGGCAGGCCTCTCCAGTCCGCTTGATAGCACATGTCACTCACCAGCCCTCTTGGCTGAAAACTGGTGGTTCCCTCCTGAAGACTTGCCTGGCAGTACTAGCTCCTGCTGTCCTCTCTGTGCCTCCTGAATAGATGCTTCATGAGTTCTTGAAGGGATCCATCCTGCACCCAAGTCCCAGGCCCAAGGTCACCCATCCCCCAGACTGGGGAGCTCCCTCCAAGGCCCTGACAGCCTATCACTTCATCTTCAGTTCTTCCACCCAACAACTCCTCCCCAGCTGAGCTAATCTTAGGTATTTTTTTTTTTTAATTTTTAATTTTTCAACAATTATAAAGCAGCATAACATAAGATATAAAAATTATGACAATTTAACGTTGAAGTAATCAAAAGCTAAGTACAAACAGTTTAAATAAGCTTAATGGGGATATCTGTATAGGTAGATGTCAGCTTCTTCCTGTATTGAGTCATACAAATGAAAAAAAAAAAAGTTCCATACAGTATCCATGTTTCGGACAGAAAAAAAAGGAAGATTATATAAATGAAGAAACATAATGTATCAACTACAGGTTCAAACAAAAGGATGCTCAAAGAGTAGTGCTAATGGGAATCAAAAAGATGCGGGGTTGAGAGGATAAAGAGAAAATATTGAATCGTCCCAATGTTTCCAAATTTTTTCAAATTGGGGAAGTTTACCTTCAATTTTTGCAGTTAAGTGTTCCATTCTGCGCATATCTGTGACTATGGAAAGAACATGGGGTAAAGTGGGAGAGGAGGTAGAGAGCCAAAGTCTAGGAATGGTTCTTTTTGCTGCCAAAAGTATGAAAGACCCGAGTTTCTGTAATGATTTAGGGACACCCGGGAAAGGTAGACCCAAAAGAAAGTGTATGGGGTTTAATGGGATAGATGTGGCGAAAAGTGTTTGTAATAAATTTTGTATCTCAGTCCAATACGCACTTAAGATATGGCAGTCCCAGAAGATGTGAAGATGAGTACCTACAGACTGCCCACACCTCCAGCACAAATCAGAAAGAGAAGGGTTTTGGGCATGTAACAACTCAGGAGTTCTGTACCAAAGAAATAATATGTTAATAGCGGTCTCCTTTTGTGCCACACATCTTGAAACTTTGAAAGCTGACTCCCAGATTTTCCCCCAATCCACAATCCAACAATGAGATTGGTCTATTTAGCATTCTGGACCATTTTGTCATGTATTTATGTGTGGAGTTAGTTAGAGGGGGTACTGCATGGAGTATTTTATATATAGATGAAATTAGTTTTGGTTCATATGGGCCATTTGCACACAATATTTCAAAGTCTGTGGGTTTTTCTAAGGATAATGAAGGGAAGTTGGATTGGAAAAAATGTTTAATTTGTAAATAAAAGTATTCTATAGAGGTTGGTAAATCATGTTTTTCTTTGAGATCTGAAAATGATAGAAGCTTACGTGTTACCGGATGAACCAGGTGTCGCAGTTGAAATATGCCTGCATGAGTCCATGAGAGTGTTCGCAGATAGGATAGTCCATCTTGGATGTCTGGGTTAAAGAGGATATTCTGGAGAGGGGAGCAAGGTAAGGAAAGAGAAAATTTGTCTTTACATCTTTTCCAAATAGATAGAGTAAAAAGCATCGGGGACAAACATAAAGACCTTAGTTGGGGTATGAATTTCTTTGAAGATGGCCATAACATGTAGCAAGGATGTACTGGGGCAGTAATCCCCATTTCAATTTCAGCCTGTCTACTTGTGGCTTTCCCTGAGGTCCAGGTGGTCAGTACCCTTAATCTTATGTATTTTAAGGAGACCTGCCCCCTGCCAATTCTAGTTGGGGATTGGTCAGGGCTCCCTAAAACACCCCAGACAGCTCCACCTCTCCTCCCCTCCTCTTCTTCTAGAATCCTGCAGAAGAAACAGGGAGGTGACAGTGGAGTGATGCTGTCTGTGAGTTACAGATGCTACTCTAGGCCACTCCCAGCCCACACAGATCAAAACAAGCCAGATCTCAGCTAGTCCTGCCTACATTTACCTGCACTCACCAAAAATGTTACCTCTAGCACCTACCTAGAGGGTGCTACATTATGTACACATGTACTTTTGTATCATGTCCACAAATTCTGACCATCTCTTGTATCACGCCTGCTGTCTCTGACCTTCCCTTGTATCATGCCCACAATCTCTAACCATGTCCTATTTTATGTCCACAGTATCTGACCATCTCTTGTATAATGTCTACAGTCTCTGACCATCTCTTTTATCATGTCTGCAGTCTCTGACCATCTCTTTTATCATTGCCACAATGTCTGACCATCTCTTTTATCATGTCTACAGTCTCTGATCATCTCTTGTATCATGCCCACAATCTCTGACCATCAACTATGTTATGTCTACAGTCTCTGGCCATTTCTTATTGTATCATGCCAATAGACTTCGATTAAACCCTGTTGTGTGTCTACCGTCTCTTAGAATGAATATTCACTGAATTTTATTATGGCTCTTTGGTGTTGGCAGGGGGCGCACTTTAGACCACCCATATCAAGAAAGCTGACCACCACTGTTCTAGAGCGATCACATGGTATGGCATATGCATAGTTTACATTGATCCAAGCTGGACCAATGTAACTTTGTAAAAGTATCTATACCTGAAATTCTGATTTTTTTTTTTAACTTTTCAAAGATCTATGTTTGCCCCAAGCATGTTTAAATCCATTTACTGTTGACTGACTCGCTACCTCTGCTGAAAGTCTGTAAAATAATACTTTTTTAAATTTGTTTTGAACGTTTCTCCAGCTAGTTTGAATGCATTTTTATATATAAAACGCTTGCAACTTTTTAGCTGCATTTGTTTGGCTGAGATTAGGCAGGATCATTTGTATCACTATATATCATGTGGCAGTGTGACCTGAGCCGAGGTTTCTTTGTAGCTGGGCGTACAGTCACGTTGGATTGATCACCTACAGTGACCTCTCATTTTCTAAAGCCATAGGACTGCACAGAGTAAAGTTGCAATTACCAGCCATAGCCTCGGCAATTTCATGTTGCACAGCTAAGGTCCTTTTATAAGGTTATATCCGTTTTGAGCTTTAAAGAGCCATTATCATCTTAGAAAAAATGTTTTTTTCTTTTTTCTTTAGTATTATCAGAAAAAGAACAACATATGTGCATTGGAAGCATACTTGTAGTTGTTTGTGTGCAAGGGCATACACAGGCAAAGGATGCAGTGGGGAAGGTACTGTAAAAATAATCTTGGGTAATACGAGGTTGAGAATGCTTGTAGCAGCATCAGAGATGACAGGTCAGTGTCATTCGAGTAGAACACTTGATGTGGTACGATTAACATGACTCCAAATATCTAAACCTTATGCAGAAGGAGCATCCTTTGATTCTGACCTTCTGTATAGTACAAAGTAGGGGATCTCTCCTTCTCATCCTCCATGAAAGCAGCAGAGCCACACTAGTCCTGCTGCTTACATTAGCATAGATGACTCATTGTGGCCATAGATAGGCAGATCATTCCCCAAGAATGACAGGTACCGCTGTTAACCCCTTCACAGCATGATCGCTCCAAGGGATGCTCAGATCTTTCTGATCTCTTGCTTTGAAGTGAACCTGCACCGTACGCATATTATTCAAAGTAACAGGTTAACTTTACAGGGACTTTATGCAGCTACTTTCCGATATGGGACTACAAGACAACCTCCCAACTCCCCAAAATTCACTATTCAGTGCCTTAGGGCCCGTCCACATTTGTAGGGGGTCCTTGTTGCTCCTCTGAAACGTGTTCTGTGGCAGATCCCTTTTCATAGTGTGGCTGGGAAGTGATAGGAAGTTTCTTCACTGCCTGTTTGAACCCTTAAAAGCTTGCACCTTCGTGCATTGCACACATTTGCAAGCCTGTGCATTGCCGTTGACTTGAAAGGGTCGTGCGCAGTGGTGGAGTTGCGTACTGTACACGTCAGGAGTTAATATTTTTGCCGCAGCATGTGTACAACCGCTGTCCGGCTGCCGCTTAGGGGGAGAGGTTGTGGGGATGGTAAAACCACAACTCAACCACATATTTTTTTTGTCCTCCCCCTCCAGCAGCCCACATGAATGCTTTACGCTTAGTGTATATCTTTGCTGTCAAATTTGAGGAAACCACACTATATCTTTGTTATGTGTTCCTATTTACACAGCATACCTAAATATAAGCAAAACCTTATCTTTTTTACTTTTTTCTTTGAAGCAGGATTATACATAGGACTCTGTGGGTAACTTCTATTTCTTTAAAAGATGGCAAAGGGGAAATAAAAGTAATGCCTCGTACACACGATCGGACTTTCCGACAACAAAACCGTGGATTTTTGTTGGAAGGGTGTTGGCTCCAACTTGTCTTGCATACACACGGTCCCACAAATGTTGGCCAACAATTACGAATGTAGTGACGTACAAGACATACGTGATATCTCCATTACGAACGCTAGTTATATCTCCGCCTCGTACTTGATACCAAGCATGCGTGGACTTTTGTCCGACAGATTTGTGTACGCACGACCAGAAAGTCCGACAACAAACATTTGTTGGTGGAAAATTTCAGAACCTGCTAGCCAAAATTTGTTGGTGGAAAGTCCGACAAAAAATGTTCGATGCAGCATACACACATTTGGACTTTCCGCCAACATGCTCACATCCAACATTTGTTGTCGGAAAATCTGATCGTGTGTACGCGGCATAAGAGTGGAGAGCAAAAGACAGAGAGAGATCATTAATATTCAGTGGGGTTGAGTTACTAAAAGCAAATAGACTGTGCACTTTGCAAAGTGCAGTTGCATTCTGCAAGTATAGTTGCTCCAGAGCTTAGTCAATGAGGTAAAGCTTCACTTTACAAAGAATACCCAATCACTTGCAAGGAAATTAAAAATACAGCATTTTTAATTGGATGATGGAAGTCAGCAAAGCTTCTGCTCATTTACTAAGCTTTGGAGAAAATACTCTTGCAACTGCACTTTAATGTCTTCAGATATTTAACCATTTGTTAGAGCAGACAATCCTGAACATTTAGTATACAACTGTTATGCACTGTACACACGGTGGGATTTTCCAACAGAAAATGTGCGATCGGAGCTTGTTGTCGGAAATTCCGACCGTGTGTGGGCACCATCGGACTTTTTCCATCGGATTTTCTGACACACAAAGTTTGAGAGCAGGCTATAAAATTTTCCGACAACAAAATCCGACCGTGTGTGGACAATTCCGACGCACAAAAGTGCCACGCATGCTCAGAATAAATTCAGAGACGGAACTGCTCGGTCTGGTAACTTTAGCGTTCGGAATGGATAGAACACTTTCATCACGCTGCAATGTTTTAAAATGTTTAATGCAGCGCACTCTCTTCTTCTTTATAATGCTAGAAGAATGAAGTTGTTTTGCTGCTCAATATTCACACAGACTTTTCACAAACTTCTTTCTTTATTATTTCTCGTGATTTCATCAATATAATATTTTTATTTGTCACATCTACCGAAAAAATATTATTTTTTTGATGTTTTTATATTAAATATGTTTTTTTTATTTTTTTTAAAGCCTGATCTTGTGTTTTATTTTCATTTTTTTTTCACTCCAGAATAGTTTTGTGTGTGTTTTGTGTGTCAAGTTACCACAGCACCATTATTATCTTGTATTATTGAATCTCAAGGAGGTTGTTTGGTGTCTCTTGTTAATTTGACATTGTATTTTTGGAATGTACCTGCCTCCTCACAAACAACTGTCCTTTTTGAAGGAAAACACACATAGGCGAGTATAATAAAACAAACCAAAAATTTATTAAGGGCTCATAACCAAAGAAAGAGGGAGGCAACACTGGAGAAACAGCAGAAATTGGCGAAGCCTTTGGCCCCCAGGGCACACATCAATTATTTCCAGGCAAAATTGGTGTCCTGAGGAGTCCATATATAAGGGAGTACAATCTGGTCCAGAAGCCCAAGAGATCATGAACAGCAGCAGATGACATCTATGTCCCCAGGCTGTGGTCATACAAGAGCCTGAATCTTTTGTCAGACCAGACTGAACCCAGGCCATCACTCTCTGGTCTTCCTTCCACGCTTCCTTCCACGCTGTGTCTGTGATGGTGGAGTTCTGGCAGGAGGAGGAGGAGGAGGAGGAGGATGATGATGCAACTGGGTATTGGGTGTGATTTCTCCCCTCAACCCCTTATTTAATGTTTGATAATTGATTTCCTCACATATGAGGCATTGGCCCTCCTGCATGTCCTGCAATTTGGTGGCAGCCATAAAGGCAAAGGCCTCTTCACGAGTTGGGTTGGCTCTCAGGGACGCAGAAGCCTCCTGAATCAGCCTGAGTGCTGAATCCTGCATGTTACTCCCCTTCCTGGGTCTTTTGTTTGGAAGGCGGAGGGGAGGGACCTGCGATTCTGTGAGTCTCCTACTGGGCCCGGTCTTCTCCTGGCTGCCGCTAACCCCTGCCTCCTTCTGTGTGCCACATTCCACAGCCTCCTCCTGTATGCCACATTCCACAGCCTCCTCCTGGCTGAGGTCTTCCTGTGTATGAAAAAGGGACATAGTTTTAGTTTTTTCTTCATCAATCACACACAATTTTCATCTTATGACTGTTGCAAATTTAATGTTAACAAATATAACAGACTATCATTCTGAGCCCAGCATTTTTCATTCTTGTCCCAATTATTTTTGCCCACTACTGTCTATTGATATGTAAAACACTTTATTAAATCAGCAATTAGTGATCAATAATAACATCTAGTAAACATCATTTATTTATTGACCAGAAATCTGTAGAACAATGCAATACCTGGCTCAAGCTGGGCTCCTACACTTCTTCCTGGCTGGAAGTCCTAGGCTGGACATCGGAAGCCTCAGCTGGGGTGGAAGATAGGGTGGAAGGAAGAGTGGAAGGAAGGGTTGAGAGGGATTCCCTGACTTCAGTCTGGTCTGACAGAAATTACAGTCGCTCATAGTACCACAGCCTGGGGACATAGACGTCATCTGCTGCAGCTCCGGATCTCTGGGAATCCTGGACCTTCTTGCGCTCCCTAAGATAAGTGCTCCTCAGGCCACCAATTTTGGCTTTTAAATAGGGGATGGTTGCTGTGGGGACCACCAGCTTCACCAACTCCAGCAGTTTCTCCAGCGCTGCCTGCCTCTTTTGTTTATGATTATACTGCGGGTGTTTCACCTCCCACAGACAGGGCAGCTCCCTGTATTTGTCTATGAACAGGGGGAGGAAGTTGTGGTCATTGAAGCCATCCATTTTATCTGCAAAACACAAGACAAACCCTAATTTCAGGCTAAAGTTTCCTAATCTTGTCCCAATATAGGCCTCAATCTCTAAGCAGTATAGACGCTTCCTATACTCCTTCCTCCGCTCACAGATCGTATGTACGACGCACACGTGTAACGCTTTATATACACTGCGCATGAGTGAAACTCCGCTCGCCCCTGACGTTCTTTCTAGTCTATTCCCCGCCCCTTTTCCTCTGGCGCAGTGGGGGAGAGCACATTTCGGAGACAGAGAAGGTGCATGCTAATTACAGCAATGAGGAGGAGGAGGAGAAGGAAAGCCTGGAGCCAGAAACGTCACGATCCCAGAGGAGATGATTTAAGGCATTGAATATGTACTTTGTAGAGATGGTGGAAATGGTGGACATCTTGAAAAGGTCCGACTATGATGGGAAGTATCGACCTTACCCAAACCCAAATGTCAGAAATGCCAAGATCATGGCTAAAGTTGTGAAGAGTCTGCACAGGAATTTTGGGGTACGGCGATCCAAGGATCAACTGAGGAAATGGTGGTCGGACCTCAAATTAAGGGAGCACGATCAGTATAGAAGGATCAGGAGAGTGCTGCAAAAAAGTAAGTAGTTGTCCTGTGTTCCTATTCTTTATTTTTATTCGTGCTGTTCAAAGTGCTTTTCTTTACTGTTGTACAGTTTAAAATGGCAACTTTCATGTTCATGGACACATTATATTCGTAGGAAACATTGTTCGTTCGGCCAATAAAACACCATGTTTTGTCAAGATGCAGTTCAATACATTTTTTCTGGCCTACTTCTCTTAAAATAATTTTGGTGTCTAGATGGGTTTGTAACTAGAATGAACTGCAAACTAGATTCTGTGTAAGGAGAGGACACTCAGCAGCTGTTTACACATTTGAATGCTGGAGCACTAGTGTGGGACACCAGAACACCCTTTTTATTAGGGGGTCCCACACAGGTGCTCCAGTGTATACTATAGGGGTGTCTCAATCTGTGAAGCTTGTACAAAACATGTAAGTATTAAAGCTTGACAAAGGACAAAAATATTTCTTCATCTTGGAACTCTGCCAAAACAGACAATTTTACCCCACTTCCAAGCAATGTTTCATATTCCTATTTCTGCCATCAAATATCTGTGTGCTAATTATACCCTTTTTTTTTTCATAGGGGAGAAAAGACTCGGAGGACACCACTCAGAGGAGACAACAGACCCCCCACCTGATGAAGAAGTGGAAATCCCACAAACACAAGCAGAGGAGGAGGAGGAGAGGGACGTGGTGGAAATTGTCACCACAACAAGTGAGTGTCTGCGATCACAGCCTTAGGTAAGAGATGGATGCCGGCATATTTATAATACATGGTGTGTTTTTTTTTTTATATATTTTTAGGTGATCGTGATGTTGTAGATGAAGGTCATTTCACCAGTGAAAGTGCCCAGATCCTGATCGGGGAGATCATGGGGTATAATAGGGACTTGGAAAACATCAAGCAAAACATCAGTGATGTTCAAAACAAAATGAAGAACACCATCAATGTTTTAGGGAGAATTTAAAACCCCTCGAAATCCCAAATTATTTCAGTTTTTTTGTCTGGAAAATTTTTGAACATTTTATGACATATTCTCGAAAAGCCAAATTTTGAACATGTGCTATCTGCCATCACGGGAGATCAATGTATGCGTTTTGGGGATGCAACTCCTTCCTCAATAATAAAGTAGCTGAGAGGAAGGGGTTGTGCACACAAAACACGTCCCTTGATCCCCCATGATGGCAGCTAGCACATGTTGACATTCGGCAATTTGTCTGCATCTTCAAAATTTGACTTTTCCAGGGGTGACTTCACCCCATCTGCTGAACGCAATATCAAACACAGTTTATAAATACTCATGTCTGATATTTTCTTCAATTTCTATAAAAGTTGAACTTTGTAAGTTCCAGAGTTGTGTATTTATTGTTGGTTTGAAACATGCCTGTTTTACCTTAAAAGGCAATTTCTACTTTTATTAATGTGACCTAAAAATTTGTTATACAACAAACATGTTGGTTTGTTTTAAAAACCTTTTATAAATGCACATGTGATTGTGCTTGGATTAAAAAGATTGATAATCAACAATATGTGGCTTCTTCTTTTCAAAGCTCATAAACATTTTTTGTGGTAAAATTTATGTTTTTAGTGATAATGGGGGTTATTTCCTAAGGGCAAATCCACTTTGCACTACAAGTGCAGTTTCAGTGCAGTCTCAAGTGCACTTGTAGTGCAAAGTGTCTTTGCCTTTAGTAAATAACGCCCAACAGTGCTTTATAATTTTACAGAATCACGCCATTTTCACGACTCCCCAAATTTCAGTCAGGGTCAGCTAAAATAAAGGCAAGCAGTAAATGTAAGCAAATATTTGTTCAGTTTAAAAAAAAAAAAATTATTTGAAAAATGTCTCAGACATTGTCTGGCATATCGATGGCCCCCCTACCCGCAAAGTATTCCATGTATCTTATACGACCTCGCGGAACTCAGGGGGGGCAAGCCAGAACGGCCAGCTTCAAGCGCCATCAGGGTTGGTTCATTGAGATTAGTTCTGGCTTCAGGTCCAACTGAGCCAGCATAGTTCACAGAATTTCTCCTTAAAAAGTTGTGGAGAATATAGCAAGCCAGGATGATGTGATTGAGTTTATACTCGGCCATGTGTATCTGTGTAAGAAAAAGGCGGAACCGGCTGGCCATTATTACAAACGTGTTCTCCACCACTCTTCTGGCTCTGGCCAGCCGGTAAATAAAAACCCTCTCGTCCGGGGTGAGGGTCCTCATTGGGAATGGCGGCATAAGATGGTCCCCCAGCGCAAACGCTTCATCCGCAACGAAGACGAATGGGAGTCCTTCCACATAGTCTTCTGGAGGTGGCAAGTCCAAGCTGCCATTCTGGAGACGCCTGTAGAACTCCGTGTGGGCGATGACTCCACCATATGACATCCGGCCATTCTTCCCCACGTCCACATACAGGAACTCGTAAGTAGCCGACACCTCCGCCAACATCACAATACTAATGAACCCCTTGTAGTTGTAATAGTATGACCCTGAGTTGGGTTTCCCATGAATTGCCCCTCCGCAGTTAGGAAAGTTCCACCGGGCAAAGTGGGAGGTCACAGTCTGACATTCCTGTGGGTTGGAAGGAAACTGTGGAGTCAAACAAGAAAAAAAAAAAATCATTTTGCACATAAACATGGAAAGCAGATTAGACACAAACATTCTTGGCCAACAGTATAACATTTATTTTAGGGAGTATTTAAAGACAAAGGTATAAGGTCCACCTATCAGAGATTTTTTGGACAGGTAACCCTCTCCACTTCATTGAGAGATGAATGCCTAAATAATGCGTATTACTTTGGCCAGCCCCTCCTTACGTTACACTTTTGGCAGCCCACTGGACAGGTAACAAGTGTCATAATACCAAGAGATAAATACACACTGTAAACATTTTAGCACATTTTTACATTCTGCTATTACCTATCAGGATAATAATAGGATATAAAAACTTTAAACAGTACCATTTGAAAGTATTCAGGCAGGCCCTTGCACTACATGCTTTGGGGAATTCATCCATTAATCTGACCACAAAAGAAGTGGGTATAGTGTGTATGGGTTTGGCAAAGTCAGCAGATAGAGGATTAGTATCAGCTGAGTTAGCAGTTGGGGGGAGGGAGGGTTCCAAATGATTTTGGGACCCCCCAAAAAAAGCCTCTGGCACTCTGCCTGAATTTAAAGCACACATCACAATTTTCAACATTTTAGGGGGTATTTAGGGTAAAGCACTACTATGGAGCCGACAAAATACATTGTTAAGTGACTACACAAGGTGAATATAGGCCCAGGAGAGCATGCTGTTGAGGTAAGTGAAGGCAAATATGTATGAAGGACAAAAAAAAATTACATAAAAATCCAGCATGCATGAGGACAAAGGGGACATTCACAGCATATCACAATCATGATAATTAGGGAATGAGGAAAGAAATACAATATATTATCAAACATTAAATACAATAAAATGTGATGTTAAAGGATAAATCTTACCTTAATATACTCCTTCTGCAGGACCTGAATGATGGCAGAACAGGTCTCCGGGATAATGATCCCCAGAGCCTGGGGGGAGATGCCTGTCGAGAACTTAAGGTCCTGCAGACTTCTCCCCGTCGCCAAGTACCACAGGGTGGCGACTAGCCTCTGCTCCGGAGTGATGGCTTGCCTCATGCAGGTATCCTGCCTGCTGATATAAGGGGTCAGTAAAGCCAACAAACGGTGAAATTCGGGGTCCGTCATCCGGAGAAAGTTCCTGAAATCGTCAGGATTATTCTCATGGATCTCACGGAGCAAAGGCATGTGACAGAACTGATCACGCTGGTGCAACCAATTCTTGGTCCATGAACTCCTCCTCGCCCTGTTCATGGACTGGGCTTGTGTCAAAGTAAGGACCCCAACACCAAGCCCCCACACAGCATGAACCCTACGGTGAGTACGTATACGCAACATGGCTAGAAAACGGTCGGCTGCTCAGAACGAAGTAACAGAATGCACTGAAGAACAGCAAGGCCTGTGAAGAGCGACCTGAAAATCAGTAACGAACGAACAAGAACACAATGATAAGTCAATGGTAAATCGCTGCACGCACTGAAGATACAAACAGATACAAACCCACAAGCACAAACTGAACAGCAGAAATGCGATCTGAAAACCACGAGTCTGAAAAAGCACGAATCGTCTCTCACCAAACTTTTACTAACACGAGATTAGCAAAAGGAGCCCAAAGGGTGCCGCGCTTAGTACTGAACTGCTCTTCTATAGTCTCGTCGTACGTGGTGGACATCACCGCGTTCTTGGCATTTGGAAATTCCGACAACTTTGTGCGACCGTGTGTATGCAAAACAAGTTTGAGCCAACATCTGTCGGAAAAAATCCATGGATTTTGTTGTTGGAATGTCCGATCAATGTCCGACTGTGTGTACGGGGCATTAGGACACTTGTGGTCAAGGGGGAGTAAAAATAGCCAGCTAAATTGTGTTTTTACTGCCCCCTGTCCACCCCCCCCCCCCTCAGGTTGCAAAGGCAGTGGATGGTTGTACACATTCTGCAACTGCAGCAAGAACTATACCCCAAGAACTATGGCAACTGCCCCAGTGCAGTGGTGTTGCACTTACAATGTTAAGAGAAATCCAAGAAGGTAACACCACTCCAGGTGATCCCAATGAAATAAATCCGAATATGCTGGGAGCAAGCCACGGCTCGCCACCGAAGTAATAGGAAAAGAAGAAAAAGTCTGCACACCGGCAATATTGATCCAGCATGAATTTATTAGAACAAAATAATCCTCATGTCATGACTGTCAACCAAGACATGAACAATGGGGAGGTGACATGTTTCACACTGCAATAGTGCTTCTTCAAAGGTTTGAAGAAGCACTATTACAGTGTGAAACACGTCACCTCTGCATTGTTCTTGTCTTGGTTGGCAAGCATGAGGACTATTGAGGACTACATGAGGACTATTTTGTTCTAATAAATTCATGTTGGATCAATATTGCCGGCGTGCAGCCTTTGTCTTCTTTTCCACTCACAGGGCCAAAACAGACGGTAAGGAGATGACATATTACCTGTTCATCACCTGTCAAACGTCTCTGAAAAGTGATCCACCATGAATCACTTTTCGAAAGGATTGGCAAACTGAAAGGCTAAGTTCACCTTTGGGAGCATGTTATACTTTACACCCATGTTATACTTTACACCCATATTTAGGGTGTAACATGTAACATGCTCTCGAAGTCTTCCCCCTCCGCTCACAATCCCCCCTCATTGTGACAGTGGGTGGGGGGTCTTCTCCCCATGTCCACTGTCACAATTGAAGAACAGTGGGGCCATGCGGGGCTCCGCCCACGCAGCTGCATCATTCATTCACAGAGTCCTGAGAATAAATGAACTACAACTACCATGTTCCATTGAGGTAGACAGCTTTTAGTTCTCAATGAACTGAGAGGGTGCTGATGAGCGCTGTTGTAGTTCAACGATCTTCCTGAAATGTCTGCCTGTACAGGAGGTATGTGCAGACAGCTATACTGAAAGTCTGCAGGGGCCTGGCATTGCACCCCTGATATATGGATCACAGGTGTAATGCTTTCCATGCTCCTGTTGGAAAATATAATAAGTGCACAAACCAATTTCTTCTTCCACACACTCCGCTGTGTGAGTATATTGATCGGTGCTGCAGATTGGCTGAAAACACTGATGTAGCAAAAATTGAAGTCTCATTCAGGGGAGTTGTTCACTAGATGATCAACTCCTCCTGAACAGGAGCAGCCATACATACATTGAAATTTAACCAGTTCCTGCTGAATTTGCTGAAGTTTGATCCATGTCTGGCCAGCTTTAGTTTTAATAAAATCTGCCAGTACAGTGCAGACCGGATAAATTAGGAAAAACAAATCTCCCTAGTCCCCTCATAAACATTACATAGCATGGGAGAACTAAGTACAGTAGCATTTTCCTGTCTTCGGGGGAGAGATACCACAAGCAGGCTTGGGAATCTACCTTGGCCAGTCTGCACAGGCAGTAAAAAAGGACCAGGTGGGGCATGCATTCACTGTAGAGCTTGGAATCATGATTCTTGTAATCCTAAGGAGGGGGATTAGGGACATTCTTCCTACTTTCATTGCGTTAACCCCCTTGACCGGAAGTTCAGGGAAGAAGTTCAGAGCAAGGTAGAGGCATATTTTATTTTAAGTCTTTCTGCACCTTTCTGCATTAAACATATCTTGTCCTCTGCTCAGCTGTGCTATCCTGACTAAAAATGTGAGGGTTTAATTTTTCCTTTATTTTTCTCTTTTTTTTTTTTTTTTTAGAAATATTGCATAATGGTAACTTCCTGCCAGAAAAAGGACCCAGAACCTGGCTCTCTGGGATATATAGGAGACTAAAGAGGCACTTTAGTGACAATTGTCTGCTCATACCACAGTGAAATCCATGTCCATCCATCCCTTTTGTCTTATAATGGCCAAATTATGTGCCTCTCAAAAAGAGATTTTTTTTTTTAGGGCACTGTAAGTAAAATAAGATTGCATTATCTTTACTTGCTGACCGTCCTATTGCAGTTTTAGGCCACTTTCAGAGGCGCTTTGCAGGCATTTTAGTGCTAAAAATAGTGCTTGTAAAGAGCCTGTAAAGCGACTGTCCTGTCACTCCAATGTAAAAGCCCGAGTGCTTTCACACTGGAGCAGTGCACTTGCAGGATGCTAGAAAAAGTCCTACAGGCAGCATCTTTGGGATGGTGGAGGATCGGTGTATACACATCCCTGCCCATTGAAATGAATTGAAATGAATGCCGAATCGTCTGCAAAGTGCTTCGGCAGCAGCACTACACGGGCGGTAATAACCCCTTCTTCGGCCGCTAGCAAGGGTTAAAAGGGCCCCGCTTGTGGCCGAAAAGCGCCGCTATAACTATGGTAAAGCGCCGCTAAAACTATATATATATACGATCCCCCACTTCCACCTGCAGAGGGCAGGTGCTTGCCACCAGCGGGCCTTTTCTTCCGTTGATTATTCACAACAGAAGCCGATCTGCGAGTGTCGGGCACTCAATGTCCGCCAACACCTGCCGATTGTCGGACAGAAACTCAGAATGGAACTCTGCCTATGTAAACAAGGCAGAATTCCGTTCTGACAGGGGGAGGGATGGACTTTGTGTTCCTGCAAAGGGACTAAAATATCTCTCTTTCCCTAGTAAAAGAAGCACATACAGTACACAAAAACACTGGCAAGGCACACAGTTAACACTTTGATTGCCCTAGATATTTAACCTCTTCCCAGCCAATGTTATTAATACAGTGACAGTGCATATTTTTAGCACTGATCACTGTATTAGTGTCACTGGTTCCCGCAAATTTTTAAAAGTGTCAGGTAGTGTTCGATTGACCGCCGCAATATCGCAGTCCCGCTATAAGTCACTGATTGCCACAATTACTAGTATAAAAAAAATAAAAACTCAATAAATATATCCCATAGTTTGTAGACACTATAACGTTTGCGTAAACCAATCAATATACGCTTATTGAGATTTCGTTTACCAAAAACATGTAGTAGAATACATATTGGCCTACATTTTTGAAGAAATTAGATATTTTACTTTTTTTATCGTATATGTTTCATAGTAGAAAGTAAAAACGTTTTTTTTTTTAAATTGTTAGCCTTTTTTGTTTATTGCAAACAATAAAAAAACGTAGTGGTGATCAAATACCACTAAATGAATGCTCTTTTTGTGAGAAAAAGATTAAATACATTTTATTTGGGTACAGCGTTGCATGACCGCGCAATTGTCAGTTAAATTACCCAGTGCTGTATCACAAAAAGCGGACTGATCATGAAGGGGGGTAAAGGACCGTCCGCCATCCTTTTTACGTCGCTACTTTGAAGAGGAATATCGTTGTTATGGCAGCAGCTAGCTATCATAATCCCAGTATCCGCTTCTTCAGCGAGCGGTCCGCTTCCAGATAAAAGTGGTCTCTGCAGCGGATTCTCTGCGGGTTCACTTTTATCGCCTCCCACCACGCTCCGGTGCCCTCTGCCGCTTCACGGAGCCGTCGGTAGTGACGGAGGCGATCGGGTTCTTCTCCCTGTTAGGTATGGAGGTGAGTGAAGGGAAGATGGCCCCCACCCATCTCCATATCATTGCAGGGTTTTTTTTCTTCAAATGACATTTAATTATTTTTATTGCATTTTAGTGTAAATATGAGATCCTAGTCAGTACAAGGGTTTAAAGGTGGATCTGCTTTGAAAAACCAATGCAGCCCATAGATGAGTCAGTTTATTTTCATTCAACCAGTGGGTTGAACAAAAAACTGACATGATTCCCCCATCCACACATTCAAGTTTAATGGGGGAATCCTCCCCACTGTGTCATTGTATTCTGACAGCAGGGGGACTTCCCCATTGCCGCTATAGCCTGCAGCGCTGAACGAGTGGAGAAAATCCAACAGGGCGGTTGTACAGAAGTCGATCAGTAAAACAACTTCTGTACAACCACAGAGCCCATACATGAATTCAAATTCGACCAGTCCCTGCTGAACTAGCAAAATTTCAATCCATTTACAGCCAGCCTAAATCACCTCTAAGCATAAGTGTCCTACATGTGTGGATTACATTTTACAATGGGGTGCCTCCAGCTTGTGAATAATTTCAAACGGTGCCTTAACAGAAAACAGGTTGAGAAACACTGATCTATGGGCGGCTTAAAGTAGAGTTCCACCCAAAAGTGGAAGCTCCGCTTATCTGACTCCTCCCCCCCTCTGGTGCCACATTTGCTACCTTTCGAGGGAGAGGGGGGAGCAGGTATTGGAAAGAACAACAGCATGGTTGCTCATAAACTGACAATACTGTATGCATTATACCTATATATGCAGTAGGTGGTGCTGCAGTATCATAGTGTGTATCTATGATATGATGTAATGGGAGGAAGTACTGTTTTTCCTCTGTGTGCACTTGTTTGTAGTTAGTTCCTGTCTCTTCCTGTTTTCTCATGCTGTAAGACATACATTGCAACCCTCCATAAAAGCAAATCTTTTGCTGCAAACAAGAAACTTGCAGGGCATGATTTCAATAATCTGACAACAGCGGGTACCTGTTTTTGATAGGTACCTGTCCCCACTTCTGAGAGATTGCACCAAGGCGATTCCAAAAGCACAGCACGCAAGGCTTCACTGACAGTTTCCCTTACTACGAATGGTGGCAGCAGCACCCGAGAGCCGATGTGGGGTGCCCAGATTGCTGGATTCCAGGACAGGTAAGTGTCCTAATATTAAAAGTCAGAAGCTACAGTATGTGTAGCTGCTGATTTTTATTTTTTTGCTGGGGTGGAACTCCGCTTTAAGCATTGTCACCCTAGGAAAGGAAATGCCTATGGATACACCTTGCTGCCATGGTTTAGCACAGGGATATGCAATTAGCGGACCTCCAGCTGTGACAGAACTACAAGTTCCATGAGGTATAGCAAGACTCTGACAGCCACAAGCATGACACCCAGAGGCAGAGGCATGATGGGACTTGTAGTTTTGCAACAGCTGGAGGTCCGCTAATTGCATATCCCTGGTTTAGCAGGTGACATAAAACAAGAATTACAGTTCAACATTACAAGTACATAATCAAAATATTGGTTTTTGTTTTTCATTTTGCATGCATGTTATGCTTCTGACATGTCAATTCTAAGCCAATAATGATTTTTTTGCATACATGTGTTTACTGAACAATGTGTTTTGTTATGCAGAGATATGGTATCTCCAGCAGTGTTGCTAGTGATTCCATGTGTGTCAGAAGATAATTCTTTTCAAATTAGCGGTGAAATCATGTGAAGATCAGCCGCATTCAGATCAAGTTAGAGTAGGAAGTGACAGGTAAAATAGTAAAGGTAACTAATATAACCCTGTTTAATATTAACGCCCTACCACCACTCAGAAACATAGGCTGAAGCTCTCTTAATTTGCTTTGCAAAAAATATTTACCAGTAAATGTCACAGTGAATTGAAGGCATTTGTATTAATCTCTTGTAATTGCTGTTTCTTTTGACCTTTCCTCTAAGAAGGTAGTATCTATTAAGGTAAAACCATGGATAGCACATGTTAAATGAAGTAGAAATACCTAGATTAACTGTTGCATTTATCTTCTTGTCAACTTGGACAGAAGTCCAATGTGGCCCAGCTTCGAGGAGTCATACCTCCATTCTGCAATGATCAAGCTATGTAAGACTTTCCTAGGTCGTAATACCAAGGACCTGTGACTGCCAAAACCATGAATTATTGTTCAGCTTGTTGAAAAATCTCTGAAGAATTGAGTCAACCTGTAAGAGAGGCCCTTTTTCGGCCGTGGATCCTGAAAAGCAGGCTCTGGACTTTCCCCACTACTTCATAAATGGGATAGTTACCTACCTGCTGTTTGGGGATACTCCACCATAGCATATCTCCCAACTTTTGGAGATGGAAATGAGGGACACCCATTAGCAAAAATATGTAGGCAATGGACACACCCCCTGCCACGCCCCTTAATCACTTCAGCCCTGGAAGGATTTACCCCCTTAATGACCAGGCCATTTTTTGCGATATGGCTCTGTGTTATTTTAACTGACAATTGCGCGGGCATGTGACGCTGTACCCAAATAAAATTGATGTCCTTTTTTTTCACACAAATAGAGCTTTCTTTTGGTGGTATATGACCACCTCTACGTTTTATATTTTTTGCACTATAAACAAAAAAAGACCAACAGTTTTGAAAAGAAAAACAATATTTTTTACTTTTTGCTATAACACCTATAAAAAAAAAAATATAAAAAAACAAATGAATTCATCAGTTTAGGCCAATATGTATTCTGCTACAACCGTTAAGCTTATATTGATTGGTTTGCACAAAAGTTATAGTGTCTACAGAATAGGGGATAGATTTATGGCATTTTTATTGTTGTTTTTTTTTTTTTTTTACTAGTAATGGCTGTGATCAGTGATTTTTAGCCAGACTGCGACTTTGTGATGGACAGATCGGACACCTTTGACACTTTTTTGGGACCAGTGACATTATTACAGTGAGCTAAAAATAACCACTGATCACTGTATAAATGACACTGGCAGGGAATGGGTTAACACTAGGGGGCGATCAAGGGGATTAGTGTGTCCTAGGGAGGTGTTTCCAACTGTGGGGGGAGTGGACTGACTGGGAGTAGAGAGAGATAGCTGTTCCTGATCACTAGGACAAAGGACAAATGAGGAGGAAGGAAGGACAGAGGGACTTTGTTCCAAATCAGGGACAGTCCCTCCAAACGAGGGACAGTTGGGAGCTATGCACCTAATGTGTCACACTTGGCTGGAAGCCCACTTTTTCACATATTTCTGACCTAAGGTCTGTTGCTCACAATAAAAGAATATCCAGCCCAAAAGCCTTTTCAAAGCTTTACTGCAACATTTGTGTAACTCATACTGGCACTATGATGCTTCTCCTTCTTCACAAGGCAATAAACAGGCCATGACTTCCTGACAGCAGTCTCTAGTGCAGCACACCATACCTCAATATATGATTTCCACCCAGTAGTCCCTTTGATGTCAAAGTCAGTGTGTCAACTAAGCCATCTTCCAAGGGCATTACAGTCTCCTCTCACAAGTGTTTCTCACACAGGGTGTAACTTCCCCTCACACATACAGTGATCCTCACCTAGGTCCCGAGGCTGTCCTAAACTAAGCCACAAGACCCGCAAGATGAGGGTCAGGGGTGTCGATGTTTCTTTTTCTATCCCCAATGTGTCCTCTTCTGGATACCCTGGTGGTTCAGTTCTGCAGGCTTATTCTGTTGAAATACAACGTCAAATCCTTTGACTCAGTCCAGGCCAGGCTTCCGGTAAAAGGCCTCAAGTATAGTACATTATTCCCTACCAGGCTCTGGGTAGATTAAGATTGGGAGACTGTCCGGTTCTTTACATCTCCTGAAGATGCATCTGTCTGGTTGTATACTATAGGCAATGACTTGTGATCTGCTGCAGTTACTTACCTGTTGTTATGCCTACTTGTAAAAACTGACTCCTGGAACTGCTCCTATGCATCTCCTGGATCTGGGCCCCTTGTTGCTCCTATATCCTGGAATGACCACCTGATACACTTCCTTCCCTGGAGTTTTAGGCTAATTGTCCTTGCTGCTTGGTTTGGCCTTTTTTCTTGGAGTCGGCCAATGTATCCCCTGGCAATTTTTTGTGGAGCTTTTTGTAACTGGCCCTTTATGACTACCTACATGTTACCCTACTTGAACTTGATTTCCTAATCACCCTTTCCTTTTTGATGGGAGATAACATTGTTCTACTTTTTTGCCTGACCATCCTCTGGGACAAGATTACATTTTTTGCCCCAGTATATGCTGGGTGACCTACACTTATACCTGGACTCCTAATGAAGTTGAATGTCTGTTATTTAACAGTTTTACCATTGATGCCTTTTTGCACGCTATGCCCCTAGTTGCCAATTTTGCCTCTGCTTGGATTGGTTTTGAGACCTCCTCAGATTGGGTGTTGGGGTTGGTGGGGTGGGGGGGGATCTTTGGCTTTATTTCGTTTTTTCTTGTTTTTTTTATTTTTGACAAGCAGTGTAATAATTGGTGGTGTCCATGTGGTGCTGATTATTGTTACTTTTGTGCATGTGGTGGTCTGAGTCCCACTCCTGCTCCTCCTTCTCCCCCTGCATTAATGTTTCTAAGTGGTACATCATGACTAACTGCTCTATAGTGTCCTGGAATACCAGGGGACTTAATTCTCAGGTTAAGAGGTCACTGGTTTTTCAATTCCTTAAACAGTATCACCCTCAGATTTATATTTTTCAAGAGACCCATTTGATTGGGGGTAAGCTACTTGGCCTAAAAAAGCCCTGGGTGGGTCATCATTATCACGCCACATACTCCAATTATTCATGTGGGGACAGTGTTCTGGTCCACAAATCCTGTCCTTTTGTCTGCTGACTTTGGCGTTGCAGGGCTGCTATGTTATTTTACATGCCCTTCTTGCTATGTTGGAAGTGGTGTTAGAGTTTCTGTATTTACCCCCTCCTGCATCCACAAAATTGCTATATCAGCTAGTTACTAAATTGGTGGGATATTCTACTGATAATATCTTAATTTTTGGTGACTTTAACATGGTCCCAACTTCTGATCTCTCTCTGCTTGGGCGGAGGCCTCTAATTTCATAGATGTCTGGCAGTGGCGACACCGATTTGTTCGAGGTTATACCTGTCACTTGGCTACCTATAAAACCTTTTCCCGTATAGATATAATTTATGCGGTGGGGGGGGTCTTTACTTTCTAGGGTTCATGATGTCTCTATACTGCCATATGGTAGTTTAGACCATGCCCCACTAGCTTTACAATTGAGTTTGTACTTCTTCTCCATACTTATACCACAAAAATTCACCTATAACACCAGACTCAGCGTATTTTTGAACAGGGAGAAAAGACTGTTTGCATGTTGACATGGCTGCCTAGGGAACACTCCTCCCCTGTGTCTATTTCCTGTACACTATACAAAAACATATTTGGGGGGCACACCCTAAAATGCGTTTAAATTCAAGATGGTGCTGCTTTAAGACCAACAAACAGTACAAAACATATTACAGCGCACACATTCAAGAATGACATTTCCTGCAAGGCTAGTTAAAAACACCTGAACATATTCAAAAAAATACGGGGGCTTAGCACTATATGACCATATAGTGTGACCAAACCCCCGTATTTTTTTGAATATGTGTATCAGGTGTTTTTTAACTAGCCTTGCAGGAAATGTCATTCTTGAATGTGTGCGCTGTAATATGTTTTGTACTATTTCCTGTACACTGTCTCCTACTGGAGTGGTATTGACTGATCCTGCTCAAATTAACGCTCGCTTTGCCTCTTATTATCAGGGTGCCTCTTATTGTATGGGTCTCAGGTGACACATATGGAGGAGGAGTTGTGTGTCTATTTGGAGGGCATTGAGCTCCCATGTCTGACTCCTTATTGAGATAGCTTAGATAGTCTCATTACATTAAAGGAATTGCAGGTAGCGGTATCTTGTCTCCAGGTGGGGAAAACCCCTGGGCCTGATGGCCTCCCTGCTGAGTTTAAATCTTATGCAGAGAAGCTGCTTCTCACATCCCATGCTATGTTGCTGAAGTCTTAAGAAGCAGCTTCTCTATGGCCGAGGTGGTGGTGGTAGTGCTTCTTAAACCCAGCAAGAATCCTCATACAGGCCTATATCACTCCTTAATGAGGGTGCAAAAATTTTAGCTAAGGTATTGGCCAGTAGGAATGGGCCAAATGGTCACCTGTTCAGTTCACATCAGAACTTTTGGACCCAAATAATGAACCCCATAATAAACTCCAAGTCAATGGGAACGTCAAAAAATCAAAAGTGCCCAGTTTGAAGGCTTATATGCAAGTAATTGGACATACAATGGTTATAGGGGTCCGGGTCCTGCCCCGTGGGACATGTATCAATAAAAAAAAAAGTTTGGGAAAGACGTCATTTTTAAATGAGCAGTGATTTTTTGATTTTTAAAGTGAAAGCCTAAAAATGAAACATTCCTTTCAGTTTAGTGCCTGGGGGGTCCCCTTAGTCTACCTGTAAAGTGGCAGATCTGTACCATATCTAGAATCTGCTGCAGCAATAATTGCATTTTTAAAGCCCAAAAAAATGACATTTTCCCTGCAAGCTGCCCTTATTTTACTCAGCAGTTGCTGGGGAGCCAGTGTGTATGATGAGGCCACTGGGTTCACTGGGAACAAGATTAGAGATTTTTTGGATACATTCTGGTGTCACTTTGACTTTGGATAGAAGTAACGGATGTGTAAAAATGAGTCTTTGGGTCTCGGTGGCGCCTTCCCACCGTAACCCTTTAGAGGTAATCTTGATGAAAGCAAGAATTAGCCTTGCTGTAAAAAATTGCAATGATATGCACTTGTCAAACAGGTGCAGAAAAATTGGTCTTTGGGTGTCGGGGGCGCCTTCCCACCGTAACCCTATAGAGGTGCTCTTGATGAAGGCAAATAAAATTGCAATGATATGCACCTGTCAAACAGGTGCTAAAAAAATTGGTCTTTGGGTGTTAATTGTGCCCATGAAACCTATACCAAAAACATTATTCCAGATGAAATGATAGAACACCCTCAAAGCTAGGCTCCATCTCTGTTTTGGCCCCGAGGTAATCGTCCACCATGTGATGCAGATGCTGCCGATGGGATGTTGACAGCCCTGGGCGGCGAGGACTAAAAAAATTACGAAATGCCTCACTTAGGCTCTATGCTTTGATTAAGTCCTGGTGGAAGGTCCTCTAGGATCAAGGGACTATGCATTCAGATCCATTCGATGTGGCAAAGAAGGTCAAGATGGATGGTACCCGAGTCTCAAGGAAGAAGCAGCAAAAGAGGTTTTGCCTGTAATGCGCCTCTTTTGGGGTGCTGGACCCTGGGAGCCAGACCCTTGGACAGACAAAGAAGCCAAAGGCTGTCCTGGCAGGGTGCTGTACAGGTCCAAGAGTGTGGACCCCAGGGTGTAAGGGGGACCCGGTTCTTGAAGGTCCACAAGAGACCTGACCCGCCGTGATGGGTGAAGATTGGATCTAGCTGTGTATTCCAGCAGTATCCTGCCGCGGGAATTGTAAGTTTAAAAAAAAAACAAAAAAACCTCCCAATAGGAACACATATGGTTCACTTTAAAGTTTTTTTTTTTATCCATAGCCGCATGTCTTGTCTGTGATCACCACTAGAGGTCGGTGATGTGTTATTTGCATACCTAGTATCTTCTGCCATTACAGGAATACTTTGCTTGTTCAGGCTCCCCTACGGCTCCCCTTTATCCAAGAGGCGGGCAGCAGCCGCAGTGCCCATCCCAGTGCACTCCTCTACAGCCCCGTACCACAAGCATTACCTTCTAGTAGGAACAGCTGCCTAATCCACGCGCACGCATGGAAGTAAGCCCCAGATAAGGGTTACTAAGGACGTGGGGGGCGTGACCTAAAATGTGGCTAGCGTGCATGTGGAGAACGAGCATGCTCATGGCGCTGGCACAGCCCGAAGGCTATAAAGTTTTACTCGGCTAAGGGTCTGGTGAATGATGAACTGTCACAGAAAAGGGCTGCTGCTGCTGCTGTTGGTGGGGCTCGTAAGCACTGTGGGGTTTGGATACAGGCATTTTAAAGACATGGCTACTGGTCATTAGGCTGATCGATGATGGCAGCATTATAGCTGGACTACAGCTCAGCAGTAGATTGGACACACAGGTTGTAAGTGCCTCCGGTTATTTGCTTAAGGCAATGTTTTCCCGAAAGAACAGTGGGGGGATACAGCAGGAAGGGGCGCAAGGGCGCAGCAGTCAGGGTCTGAGGATCTTAGTCACGCCTCCACAGTGCTGTCCTCCCCTGAGAGAGGCCAGAGGCAACTGGGCAATCTGAGCCATTACGGCTGTCGGGCATAGTGGCTACCTCCAATGCTTCATCCTCTATATACGTCACTAAGGACCATTTGGCATCTGCATTAGTTCGGTTGGAAGGCAAAATAGCCGGCATGATTGCGTTTGTCTCCCAAACTGGGAAAAAGAGCGAAAGATCTCCTTCTCCCTCTCCTGACCTTCCATTGGGCAGAGGATATAGAGGTACCGCTGGATGGAAGGTGGTCAAGCAGATGACTCCTCTTCTAAGGAATCAATCTCTGAGGAACCTTTTTCAGCCTCTCAGTCCCATTCTGCATTCTGGTCCATTCTGCATTTAAATTGCTCCCGGTAGAGCTGTCCAGAGCCTCCTTTTCCTCTTTAGGGTCTTTTCGACCTCTGCAAATTTCATATGCTTTTGCTCTGTACCTACTGCTGGAGTAGTTAGTATATGCAGATTGGAGTCATCCGGATAAAGTTTTTATCCCTCCTAGAAGATTTTCACTTCTGTACCCAATGGATGAGAAAATTACAAAAAGATGGAGTTTCCCAGCAGTAGATGCTGCTAATTCTTCTGTGAATAGGAGCTTAACCTGTCCGGTAGGCAACGCCCAGGTTTTTAGGAATCCAGCTGATAAAAAGCTGGATTCTTTACTTAGAGCCTCCTTTTCCATAGCTGCATGCATTTTATATACTTTTTCAGAAACTGTGGAGCAGCTTTGTCTTCTCCTGCACAGGTGCTTTTTTACAATTGATATTGTGCCATTCGGTCCTCATGAGCTTCCGATACAAATATTCTTCTACTCTTCAGGGGGTTGGTGAGTGGTGTCCACTGTCCAGTTTGTCTTGTGGTCTACCTCTCTCCTCACCCGCAATATGTGTGAAATTTTACTATCTATGATATCTGTTACAGATACCGTAATCATCCTTTTTTTCCTGTGATGGTCTTCATCCAAAAGAATATACATCCCTCCCTATGGGTGATCAGGCATCCACCTGGACTATACAGGGGGGAGCCAATTCTGGGGGCACCCCTCCTCCCCCACCCCTCCTCCCCCACCCCTCCTCCCCTCTTCTCTCAGTTGACGCCTCGTATCCTGCGACTTCCCCAGAACTCTATATAGAGGTATGGAGTTGACGCAGTGGTTGTGTTGGATGGGAGTACTAGGGGAGGGTTGGGTGTGAGCCTGTGTGATGGGGGTTGGTGGTGGTTTTTTTTGTGGGGGGGGGGGGAGTGGGATGGGGGTTGGGACTGTTTTTGTTCCTGTTTTTGTCTTTGGAGTGTGGTTTTGGTGGAGTTATGGTTGCACAAGCTAAAGAGCTTTCAAGCTGCATAGATATGAATGTTTTATGTATATTCTCTTTGTGTATTTACCTTCTTCTTTTTTTCTTTTGAACATCCAAGGTTGTTTTTATCATGAATATTGTTGTTGAATAATTGAAAAGCCTCGTCCATTTTCCTGATGAAGCCTTCCGGGCGGAACATGTTGAAATTATGTGGACGTGGTTAAGCTTTGAACTCTTGGTGACCACAGTTTTTTTCATTGTCAATATTAGGTTGAGGATGTATACCTTTGACTGTGAATGTAAAACTGTTCTCACATTTTATCGTATTTTTTTTGTAAAACTGCTTTAATAAATATTTGATATATTTTTAGTAGATAATGTCTTTTCCTATATCAGGAGTACCTTTAAAATCCCATTTTCTACATATTTTTTGCTTTTCCATAGCTGGTTCAGCAGCACAACCTGCAGTAGCAGGCTAGCAGCTATAGGAATCTGTCAGTCCTGCCGAGGGCTTATGCTTCGCAATTGATGTGCCTAAGGATTCTATTCAGCAAGTGTCACGCTTTGCCCTCTTGTCTGTGCACATGCGCAGAATTCTTTGGTTAAAGAATTAGTCAGTGGAATTGCCTCGCAAAAAGCTATTTACAGGTTTTCCCTTTCATGAGGAACGCTTGTTCGGAGACAATTTGGATAAGTATATCCAAAAAATTTCAGAAGTTAAGAGTGCGCTTTTACCTGTTATCAGAAGGAGTAGGCGTCCTTCATTTAAACACTCTAGTTCCCCGGCTCTGAGGGCCTCAGCCTCCAGGAAGTTTTGATGGCCTCCACCGTACAGTTCAAGAGGTAGTATTTGGAACACCTGGGTTGGGTTCTCAACCTGGAGAAGTCAGCTTTACGGCCAGTGCAGAGACTGGAATACTTGGGTCTGATTATAGACACAATCCAAGAAAAGGTGTTTTTGCCTCGGACGAACGTCAGTGCCATAAGGCATCTTGTCCGGGTGGTCAAGGGAAAGAAGGGACCTTCAATTCACCTTTCTATGAGGTTGCTAGGGAAGATGGTAGCTTCCTTGGAAGCAATCCCCTATGCCCAATTCCAGTCAAGACCATTGCAAAACAGCATTCTGTCCACTTGGAACAAAAAGATCCAAGCTTTGGATTATCAGATGTATCTGTCCCCAAGGGTGCGGCAGAGTCTCAATTAATGGTTGGTACCCAGAAATTTGCAGAAGGGCAAATCCTTCCAGCCAGTGGCTTGGAAGGTGGTGACAATGGATACCAGCCTCTCGGCCTGGGGAGTGGTTCTGGAGGATGCTACTGTCCAGGGCAGGTGGCCAGGAATCGAGAAAACTTTGCCTACCAATATCCTACAGATTCGGGCAGCTCGTCTGGCTCTAGTGTCGTGGACCGTCAGGTTGTGGGGTTGTCCCGTCAGGATCCAATCCAACAATGCCACAGCTGTGGCTTACATCAACCACCAAGGGGTACCAGAAGTCAGGCGGCCCAGAAAGAAGCGGACCATATCCTGACATGGGCAGAGAAACATGTACCGTTTCTGTCAGCAGTCTTCATTCCAGGAGTGGAGAATTTGCAAGCAGACTTCTTGAGCCGCCAGCAGTTATTCCAGGGAGAATGGTCCCTGCATCCCAAGGTTTTTTCAACCATTTGCCAAATGTTGGGGACCCTGGACATAGATCTGTTAGTGTCCAGGTTCAACAAGAAGTTGGACAGGTTTGCGTCAGGGACAAGGGATCTGCTCGCATTTGGAACAGATGCATTCCCTCCAGTTCACCTCCTACTGAGACTTTTGCGCAGGATCAGGTAGGAAGGGAAGCCAGTCATATTGGTAGCCCCAGCATGGCCCAAAAAGTCCTGGTACGCAGAAGTTGTAAAATTAGCAGTGGGAAAACCATGGTCCCTTCCACTCCGTCCAGACTTGCTTTCGCAAAGGACCAGTATTCCATCCTGCCTTACAGCTAAATTTAACGGTTTAGCTATTGAGGCCTAGATTTTAAAGGATCAAGGGCTTTCTGTTTCAGTTGTGACTACCTGGATAAATGCGAGGAAGCCAGCCTCTGGGGCTATTCATTATAGAATTTGGAAGTCCTATATTTCTTGGTGTGAGGCCAAAGAATGGCATCCCTGAAAGTATGTCATAAGTAGAATTCTTGCTTTCTTACAGTTGGGGGTAGAAATGAAGCTGGCTTTGAGCACAATCAAGCGTTAGATCTCGGCTTTATCTGTATTTTTTCAAAGACCAATTGCTTCACATTTCTTGGTCTGGGCCTTTATACAAGGAGTATTTCGTATAACTCCGTCAGTTAGGCCACCCTTGTATCCCTAGGATTTAAATCTAGTCCTGACGGTTTTGCAAAGATGGCCCTTTGAGCCTATTTGGTATATTCCTCTAATCCTTTTGACATGGAAATTGTTTTTTCTGGTCGCAGTGACCTCGGCAAGGAGAGTGTCAGAGTTGGCAGCCTTTTCTTGTAAGGAGCCATATTTAATTATTCATCAGGACAAGGTGGTGTTGGGTCCTCATCCGGCTTTTCTGCCTAAGGTGGTGTCTAGCTTTCACCTGAACCAAGATGTCACTCTGCCTTCCTTTTTCCCAGAACCTCATTCTGTGGAGGAGAGGTTGTTGCATTCTCTTGATGTGCTGAGAGCTGAAAAATGACAGCCCAGATGCGGAAGACCGACTCTTTGTTTGTGCTGCCAGAAGGGCCCAGGAACGGGCAGGAAGCATTGAAATCTACTATTTCACAGTGTACTAGCCAAGTTATAATTCAGGCTTATGGGTTAAAAAGGAGAGTTCCACCCTTTCAGGTAAGAGTGCACTCTACCAGAGAAGTGCCTCATGGGCAGTGCATCATGAAGTCTCTATGGCTCAGATTTGCAGGGCCGCAACTTGGTCATCAGTACATACATTTACTAAATTTTATCAGATGGATGTAAAGCAGCAGGAGGAAAGCATTTGGGCACAGTGTTCTGCAGGCAGCAGTACAGATCCTCACGCCTGATGGCGGCCTGCTTGGTATGTGTCTCCCTCCCCTCAGGGGCATTGCTTTGGGACGTCCCAGATATTAATTACTATGGCTGCTCTGTGTCCTGTGATGTACGATAAAGAAAATAGTATTTTTTCCTACAGCTTACCTGTAAAATCCTTTTCTTGGAATACATCATGGGGCACAGAGGTCCCTCCCCTTTTTACTGGGATATTCATTGCTTTGCTACAAAACTTAGGTATTTCCTGTATGGGAGGGGTTATATCGAGGGGGACTTCCTGTCTTTTGGGTGTGCCAGTGTCCATTCACCAATAGGTGGCGTATAACCCAGATAGTAATTACTATGGCTGCTCTGTGTCCCGTGATGTACTCCAAGAAAAGGATTTTACAGGTAAGCTGTAGGAATAATCCTATTTTTTCATGACACTGTGACCTACTGGAGTCAGGGAAAACGTTCAATAAAATCCTCTTTAACGTGTTCTCAAGAGATTTTATCTTCTGCACTCTCTGTGGGGATGGGATGAGTTCTGAGACCTTCCCCTTATAACAGTGGTCAAGGAAGGTTGCCAACCAGTAATCATCCTTCTCCTTTATGCTACGTATTCTTGGGTCCTTTTGCAGGCTTTGAAGCATGGGGTTGCCCATGCGCCTCAAATTTTCTGAGGCTTGAGAAGCAGACTCCTCGGGGTCACTCAGGATGACAGCATCTGGAACTTCCTCCTCCCAGCCACCTACTACTCTCAAGGGTCCTGGGTTTGGAAAGCCATCGCTTACGGATTGAAGCATGTCTTCCTCTTCTTCGAAGCCTATGAAAGTGCCAGAATCCTCATCCTCCTCCCCTCTCTCCTCCTGTGTGTTCTGTGACATAGGAATGATGGTGTCTGGATAAAGTGGGCCTTGAGAGGAAAGGAAGTCCTCCTCTTCCTCCTGCTGATCTGCCTCCAGTGCCCTACCCATAATGCCATGCAGAGTCTGCTCCAGCAGGAACACAACAGGGATTTTGGCACTGATGCATGCACTGTCACGGCTCACAATCCCTGTGGCCTCCTCAAATGGTGACAATACAGTGCATGCATCCTTAATGATCAGCCATTGCTGTGGGGAAAAAAAAGTAGAGGCGGGCTGAGCCTGTCGTCGTGCCATATTCCCACAGGTACTCCTTGACGGCTCCAGTGTGGTTCCTGTCCCATGAACACACCAGCTGAAGCACTGCATGACACATTTTAGCCTGTCTCTGGAATTAGCCCTTTGAACGCTTGAGGGGTACCTGATGTTCATAGGATAGTTCTGAAGAGGAGGGCATAGAGGTGGTGGAGGAGGAGGGGGTAGAGCTCACAGGTCTTGTATCACCACCAGCTGTATGGAGACTTGGGGGCACAACAAGCTGCGGCACCGAGCCTTGTCCTGCATCTTTTTAGAGCTGCAAGCAGCATTACCCAGTGTGCTGTAAACAAAATATATCGTCCCTGCCCATGCTTGCTGGACCACGTGTCAGCAGTAAGTTGGATTTTATGGCTGACCGCCTTGCCCAATGATGCCTTCCACGTGATGGTAGAGAGATGGAATGGCCTTACGTGAAAAGTAGTAGCAAATGTGAACCTGCCATTGTGGTACAGTACATGTGCGAATTCATGAAATTCATGGAATGGGGGCAGAATCCACCAGGCTGAAAGGCAGAAGTTGGAGAGTCAACAGCTTTGACAAGCTTGCATTTAGACGTTGGGCATGTGGGTGGCAGGGACTGTATTTTTTTTTCCACTGCAGCAGATGGGGCAGAGAAATTTGCCGGCTACAGTCTATAACTGGTGGTGTGCTGCTGGCAGATGTGCTGCTAGGACCTGGGACACTCTGTGCTATACCATCATCCCTGTCAGTGGAGGCTGCTGAGAGGTAATGACTCGGTATAGCAGGGGTAGACTGAAGTGGGTAAGGAGGAGGAGGGACAGATTTGTGCCCCTTTTGTGTGGCTTTTAGGCGCTCTTGCCAACGGGCTGAGTGGTTGGATGTTAAATACCTTGTTAAGCATCTGGTACTCAAATGGTTGGTGTTTTTTCCATGTTTGATGTGCCTGAGAAACAGTTTGCAGATAGCAACAGTGCGATCTGCTGCAGATGTGCTGAAAAAGGCCCAGGCAGCTGAGCTTTGGGGAGTGGGCTGGAAGATAACAGCTGCAGAATGTGATGGAATAGGGTGGCTGCTCTCTACTCTTTCTTGATGTCGGCCTCCTTGGGGTTGTGCCCCCTCACCTTCGGTTTCCTCCCTTGCTCTATCTGGCACCCAAGTCGCATCAGTGACCCCATTATCATCATCATCTCCATCTCTTCCATTACCATCATTACCACTGAGGACAACTTGGTAATACGCTGCAGCTGGGGGAACATGAATGCCAAATTGTCTACCAGTATCCTCCCCTCTCTCTAGGCTCATGTTCCTGTCATCCTCACCTTCAGAACCAACATCTGAATCCAGTAATGGCTGGGCATCATCAAGGTGCAAGTGACTGATGCTGTGGTCAAATAACTCAGCTGACTCCTCCATGGCTGATGTTGGGGCTATGGCAGGAATAGATGTGGACAAGGAGGCAGGTTTATCCACTCTGGCAACTGCAGGGGACTGCAGACTTGTCTCTGCTTGAGTGACTGAGGATGATGAGGAAGGTTTATTAAGCCAGTCCATCACCTCCTCTGCATGCTGTGGCTGGATAGCATAGGCAAACTCACTAAACAGAGAAAATGGTGCCCTGCCTGAGGACTGACCACCACGTCCACCTTTGCCTGTGGACACATTTTTTGCTGGCCCACTTACAGTGCCAAGGGGACATCTGCCTCTCCTTGTTGTCCTCCCAGACATTATTGGGAGGGGGCAGTGCTTCTAAGCAAATTTAAAGAAGAAGTGGAAATCTGTACGTAGATGCACTTTAATCAATGTAAAGTGGTGTTTGGTGCACTTTAATTTGAGTACTCACACTACACAGACACACTCCACGGATACACTATAATATATTGCAATATAATGCGCCAAACGTACAGAACTCTATGGCATTAAACTTGCAGTAATGCACACAGAAGTAAATGGCGTTAAACTTGCAGTAACGCACACAGAAATCAATGGCGTTAAACTTGCAGTAACGCCAGCTGTGCCCAGGAGAAGGGAGGGTCCCTTAACTGTACACTTGGGGACTAAATGTAGGTAGGTTAGCCAGTCAGGTATGTCCAGCACCACACTATTCAGAGGCCAACCACACTTCTAACATTGGTGCCCCTAATGTATGAAAGCAGAACTGTTTGTGTTACTCATAGCAAGCAGCCAAATTTTGTTTTTATTAAGCTTACCCTTCATTGAAAGCATAGGAGATGATCTGTTGGAAGGGTAAAACCGGCCCTTTTTCACATGATGTAAGCCTCTGTTTTTGTGTCTGCTGAACACAGAAAATGAAAGTGCAGGAGGTGCCAATAAGTTTTCAGTGAAAAGTGCTGAAAGGTGTGTTGGACAGGAAGCAGTTTAACCTTAAACTGCGTAAGGGGTTCTTTACTGTAAGAGCGGTAAGGATGCGGAACTCTCTTCCACAGTTGGTGGTATCAGCGGGGAGTGTTGATAATTTAAAATTTTAGATGTTCTTGGCGAATACCATTTACAGGATATGGAAATTGGTATTGACATAAACACCCACACAGGTTGAACTAGATGAACTGATGTCTTTATTCGACCTTCCTAACTATGTTACTATGGGGGTTATTTACTGCAAGTGCACTTGAAAGTGCACTGAAAGTGCAATTGGAAGTGCAGTCGCTGTAGATTCAAAGGGGACATGCAAGGAAGATAAAAACCAGCATTTTAGCTTGCACATGATTGGATGATAAAAAATCTAGAAAACTAGTAATGGACACGTCCTGCCCCCCTGGAGCAGTGTTCATATTTAAAAAGGTTTTAAAGGCTCAAGGTTCATGCATGAAGGTAAAAACCTTCTGAGTGCAGCGTTCCCCCCCAGCCACCCATAATACTCATCTCAATTCAGCAATGTGCACAAGGGCTGAACTTTTTCTGGGTCTCTCATTCTTCATTGGCTAAGACAGCAGTGGGAGCCATTGGCTCCTTCTACTGTCAATCACAGCCACTGAGCCAATGGGGAGAGACCTGGGGGTGGGGCTGAGTTTGCAGCTCTATGTGTCTTATGGATGCATAGAGTGGGGCTTGGGAGCGAACACACACCAGTGCCCCCAGAGCAAGTGGCTTGCTATTGGGGGCAATTGCTGAAGAGGGTTATCCAAGAAGAGGAGGATCAGGGCTTCTCTGTGCAAAACCACTGCACAGAGCAGGTAAGTGTAACATGTGTGTTAATTAAAAAAAAATTCTGCCTTTAATGTCACTTTAAACCACCATCTACCTCCATGTCCCATCCATTTCACTTTTCTCCTCCAGTAACATTTTGTCTGAGTTCAGATATGTTCAGTATAGACAGCTGCTATCAGAAACTGGTGCTGTCATTAGCCGTACAGGACGGAGTAAAAGAATCCCTCTTGAGTACAATATGGCTGCCTGCCCAAAACATGGCCTGTGTTTGGCTGGTTTCCAAGGCCTGCAGGAATTTCTTCATGCCAAGAGCTCTGGCTGATATTCATGCCAGACCACTATGAAGATTGGTCTGGAAAGTTCTGTAGATTTAGCCACGAAGGAAGACCAAATGAAGACCGGTATTATAAAAACTATAACATAAAATGAACCTTACCATGTTGTCAAACTGTATTTTGTTCAATAAACAAACTTTTTTTTTTCTTTAAAAAAAACAAAAAAACTTGCAGTAACGCACAAACTATATGGCGTTAAACTGCAGTAATGCACACAGAACTATATGGCGTTAAACTGGCAGTATTGCACACAAAACTATATGGTGTTAAACTGGCAGTAACGCACACAGAACTATATGGCGTTAAACTGGCAGTAACGCACACAGAACTATATGGCGTTAAACTGGTAGTAACGCACACAAAACTATATAGTTTCAAACTGGCAGTAACGTACACAGAACTATTTGCTGTTAAACTGGCAGTGATGCACACAGAACTATATGGCGTTAAACTGGCAGTAACGCACACAAAATGATATAACGTTAAACTGACAGTAACACACACAGAACTATATGGCATTAAACTGGTAGTAATGCACACAAAACTATATGGCGTTAAACTGGCAGTAACGCACACAGACCTATATGGTGTTAAACTGGCAGCAACGTACACAGAACTATATGCTATTAAACTGGCAGTAATGCACACAAAACTATATGGCGTTAAACTGGCAGTAACGGACACAAAATGATATGGCATTAAACTGGCAGTAACGCACACAGAACTATATGGCGTTAAACTGGCAGTAACACACACAAAACTATATGACGTTAAACCGGCAGTAACGCACACAGAACTATATGGCATTAAACTGGCAGTAATGCACACAGAAGTAAATGGCAATAAACTGGCAGTAACGCAATCAAATAGTTCAATTGTCACTACATTGACGCTACCTGACCTGTCCCTACTCTAACTATACACTAATGTAAAGATTACTGATATGGTCTCACTACACTGAAACTATCTGAGCTGTCCCTACTCTACACTATTGTATGTATGAATGACACGGTCTCACTACACTACAGTGAAACTATCTGAGCTGTCCCTACTCAGCTGAATGATGCAAAGCTGAATGATGGTCCTTCTCACTACACTCACAGTATCCCTAGACTGACACTAAACTAATATTCTACACTGACAATTGAATCAAAATAGCACAGTATAGCACACTAACTAACAGCACTGAACAGAGCCATGTTCTATCTCTCTCCATGCCGAAATCACACTGAAAATGGCTACCATTGAAAGAATACTTTTATACTGTGGGCCGGGAATGAGCCATGATTGGATAAAGTCATGATGACCGTGTTCAATCATGACTCTGACAGTGCTCTGTGCCCTGATTGGCTGAAGCTTTCACTGCTTCAGCCAATCAGGGCTTGCAATGCACTGTTCAGTGCCGCAATGCATTGTCGTCAGTTCCCGGGGGTGAAAAAACAATTGAAAGACCCGGTTTGTTCAGCTGTTCGCAGAACGTCGGAACAATAAAAGTTCAGCCCAAACTTATGCTCGGGCCAAACTGTTCGCCCATCCCTATTGGCCAGGGTTATTGCTGCCTTGGTTCACGCTGTCCAATCTGTGTTCATACAGTAGGGAAACTGATATTAACATCCTCAGGCTTACCCACATTGCTAGGGAGGAAGCTGATAATCGGGGGGTGGTGGGGTGGTGGCATCTCTTGTTGCCAAAAAAGCTTTTGATTCAGTGGAATGTCACTACCTCTGGACTGTCTTCTGCAAATTTGATTTTGGTCCCAGATTTATTACCTGGATTCAGTTGCTCTATTCTTGCCCGAATGCACAAGTGATCACTAATAATTCTTTGTCCCCCCTCGTTTTCCTTCTGTCAAGGTATGAGACAGGGGTTTCTGCTCTCTCCAGGGCTCTTCGCCCTGGCTGTGGAGCCCCTTGCTGCGCAAATTCGATCAGCTCCTTCACTTAAGGGCATCCAAGCTGGAATAGTGGAGGAGAAAATATTCTTGTATGCAGATGATGCTCTCCTGTTTCTAGATGATGTTGTCTCCTCCTTACATGCAGTGCTGTAGAATGATGGCTTTTACTCTGGGTTAATTGGAGTAGGTCTCTTCTTTTTCCTCTTCACCCTTCCCACCCTCGCCTAGCTACGACTACTCTCCTGTGCTGGGGGAGATGAATTTAAATATTTGGGGATAGTGGTTAATGGTTCCCTAGCTAACTATTTTGATTTTTGAATTTGCTCCCACTGCTTAACTCCTTCTCTCATAAGTGTAATGCTTGGAGATCTCTCCCTCCCACTCCAGTGGATAGGGTGAATCTTATAAAAATGATCTTTCTTTTGAAATTCCTCTATTTATTTCACAATTGCCTTATCTATATCCAGCCTTTTTCTTCTGTAGATTGAATAGTATTATCACCTCCTTTGTATGGGCTGGAAAGCCACCTGGCTTGGTTCTTTCTGCTTTCCAGTTACTCCTTAATCAGGGCAGGTTGTCATTGCTGAACTTTCAACTATATTATTGGGCAGCGCTTCTTGTTAGGGTGCGGTGGTGGTTCTCTCAGCCACGGGATAACCAGACAGTGACCTTGGAAGCATCCATTATGGGTTCTTACTCTACCGTAAGTAACCTGGTGTTCCAGGGCCCGAGGTCTCACCTGGGGATCTTTAGTCTGATGTAAACCATCATCTTTGTTTGGCACAAGGCCAGAGCTAAATATCGTTTGTCTACAACCTTTTCTGCCCATATTCCCATGAAGGGCAATCCAGCTCTTCAACACATGCATATTATTCTGGACTCTCAAGTTTGGGCGACTAGGGGGGTGGTGAAACTAAAGCACATTGTCACTGCTGGCAAATTGTGCACATTCCCTTACCTTAAGACTGCTTTTACCCTTCCAAATTGGATGTTCTTTAGGTATTTGCAGTTACGTCATGAGTTTCTTAAACAGTTTCCTTCCCCACTTACGCTGGAGTCTGATCCAGTAGAGAGTCTACTGACTTCTAGGGTGTTAGATAAGCCATGTCTCCCCAGCATATACCCCAAAGCTCACGAAAACTTTTCATAAATGGCAGACTGATCTGCCAGCCCTGACAGAAAAGGATTGGGGTGACTGCTTGACATCGTACCTCACTACTATGATCTCTGCCAGAGATTGTTTAATTCAAATCAAATTTTTACATAGTGCCTGCTGTACTCCACAGAGGTTGACTGCCATCTACCCCTTTACCCCCTTGTCTTGCACCTGCTGTGGTATGCCGGAGGCATCTTTTTTGCATATGACATGGTCCTGTGCTTCTCTCGCTGCTTCTGGATGGCAGTCCTGGCTGATATTAACAAGGTTTCTAATGTAACCCTTGAGTTGGATCCCAGACAACTTTTTTTGAAAATTTTGAGGATCGAGTTATGGGTCTTTATGCTAAACTGTTTGTTATACCAACTCTTATGCACACAAGGAAATACTTCTTTGCTGGAAAAATCCTACTCCACCAACAGTCACTGCACACCGCATAGCGCTCTACTGTTACTTCTGTTTTGACACTGCCTCATGGGGTTCTATGGTGGTTAATGTTTTTCCTCCAAGGTTAGATGATAAGCCTTCATTTTTGTCCCTTTTTCTGTTTGCAGAGGTTACCCCCCCCCACACACACACTTTCTTTTTTTTCCCTTTGACGGTGGTTTCTGCTGCTTTTTCCAATTTTTCCCACTCCCCCTTCCGTCTCTGCCCCCCCCTTCCTTCCCCTCCTTCCCCACCTATTCCCCCTTTTTTTCTTTTTCTCCTCCAATTTTTCTTGGGTTCCTCCACCTCCTCCATTTCATGTACATTCCTAGTTTTCCTTTTCTTTCTTGCCTCTATTTCAGTTTGGGTATGGTGCAGATTTTCGGTTGGTATCAGTCTCCTTTCTTTTATGTTAACTGGAAAATGTGTTTGTCCTGGTTTAATTATAGCTGTAAATATCTATATAAATGTTATTTCAGTGTGCTCATCTCTGTTCTATATGCCATCTAAATGGGCTGTTATGCTTTTTTAGAGCTTTCAGTCCTGCCTACTGTATGTGGTTTACTTTATGTTACTCCTGGATGTGATTTGTACACTGCCTTTAATTGTACTTTTATTCACTAAATGTTCTATTTGTAAAAAAATAAATAAAAAATTTTGAGAAATATTTTTAATAAAGTTTTTAATTGAAAATTCCGCACAAGGCCGATGTGCTCTTCTTTTCTTTTTGTTTTATAGCTTTGTTTGAGTATTTCTCAGGCTAGGGAGAGCTGCAAAGCTGAGGATATTAATAACTCTATTGACAGTTCCATTGGACTATTTGAAGCACTATTAAAACGATGCAAAATTGGGATTGTATCCTTTTAGCACTTGAGTCCTGGAAAGTTTTATATACATTTCATGTACTGTATTTTCTTGCCTCAGATCAGGAATTACTTATCACAAGCTTCTCTCTGGTGTTACTTTTAGGTGTGAGGTGATTTTGACAGAAATTGACCCATTTATCATTTGTCTATGTCAGCTATAATGATGAGAATGAGACATGCAGAAGGATGTTCACAATATCTTTAAGAGTATTTTGTCCTAGCACCTTCTGGAATAAGTTCTATGTTCTTAATGTTATCAAAAAATGATTTTTGATCCTCTGCTTGTATCTGGAGATGTAAGACTCTTCAGCACAAAGTAGCCACGCAGTCTGTGGCTCTGTGATCCTGCTGATTTTCTCTATGTTGTAATACAAAATGTACCATGCTTTACAGCACACTGTTTTAGAGTGGCTCCATTGCCTTGTCAGGTTCTATGCAGCAACCCTTACATGAGCGCTTCTGGCTGGGAATACTAAGGTAGGGAAGGAGGAACCTCTATTAGAGAGGTCACACATGCTCAAATTTGGCTGGGTGCAAGTAATCATGGGACATTTAGTCTTGATGCAGATTGCAGAAGGCCATCTGATGCTACTAGGCAGGCATGCATGTGCAGAAGTGCATGAAGAATCTTGTTAATAAAACATGTTACTATTTGAGCTGGGCTAAAAAAATTTTTTTTCATGTACAAGGATGACAGACAGTCCCTGAAGCCATTTATATAAGGATTGGGGAGGTCCTGATCAAAAACTTAAAAGCAAAAAAATAAGACAGGCACAGGAACTATAAATCAACTATTTTGCTGTTAAGCTAAAAGCCTATGGCAATGTCACTTACTAAAAGAAGTGCAGTAGTTCATTTGACTGCATTGTTCAGTAGGCTTCCTAAAGGGCAGTAGTTTCTGACAGGTGTTACAGTAGATGCGGCACCATATTTTATCCAGCAGCAGTGGCACAGGATACTGCCACAATTACACTTCTGCTCCCTTGCTGCTGGATACAAATGGTACCGCATCTACTACCCCATCTGATGCCTGAAAAAACAGCACAACTGGCCTGAACCGATGGCCCCTGCTGGCCAAAGGGAGCTGTAGTAATGTACTGCACTGCAGGAAGCTTACCGCATTACAGAACAGAATGAACTCCTGAAGTTATTTCAGTATGTGACATTGCCATACATTTTTAAGCTTAAAGTGGTTGTAAACCTCAGACATGAAATATGAACAGAACATATCCCTTTATAGTGTGTACTTGTCCCAATTAAGAGCACTGCATGTCTCATATTTCATAAATCTCCATTGCTATGTGGATGACACCTAGCTCTATCTGTCAACTAAGCCTATTATCGCCCTTCCACCCGAATCCCTTACCAACTGTTTACAGGAAATTAAATCCTGGCTCTCTTCCAACTTTCTCAAATTAAACAGTAATAAAACCGAGGTTCTCCTCATTGGTATGAAATGTACCTTGACAAAGCTTACCAGTTTTTCAGCTAATATTGATAACTCCACATTCTTTTCCTCCCCTCAGGTAAAGAGTCTTAGTGTCATCCTGGAAAATACACTATGTTTCCAAGCCCACATCAGTAGTGTTACTCGGTCAGCATATTTCCACCTACGATTAATTGCTTTCATCCATTCCTCACACCCAACAGCACTAACAATCTTGTTGGTCACTTTTCGCAAAGATTATTGCAGTTCCCTTCTTTTTGGTCTCCCTCTCAAGTCCCTCCATAAACTACATATCATGGTTATGCAATAGAGTTTGTCTATCAGCATACCTGTCTCCAAGTGTTCATCTCTAGAGACCAGCTGACCCTCACCTGACTGCTTTTGTAACCTCTCCTCTAAGCATGGCCCCACCCCAGGCCCTATCAGGGAACCCTATATAAACCTATGCACTGCAAGCCAGCAGTGCTGATCAACCATTGTGTGTTGGCCTCTGTGTGTACTTGCTGTGTTTCCTACATCTGATTCCTGTTACCGACTTTGGCCTGTTCTTATTGATTCCTGTCTGCTCGTGACCCTCACCTTTGGCGTGTTCCCGACCATCCCTGTTTGCCTGTGACCCTGAACCTTGGCGTGTACTCTGTTGTCCTTGTCTGCTTGTGGCCCCGACCTTGGCTTATTCTGTTACTATCCTTATCCTTCTGTTGCCTACTGTGGGTGTGAGCTGGGGGACCCTGGGAGTCGCGACCTGGAGCCAGTTGCAGCCCAGTCCATCCTCACCATCAGAGGCTCTGGTGAAAACCTGCTGGCTCTTAGACTCCGCGCCCCAGGGAATCCTACTCTCTACCCACGGTGGTATCCGTGAAGGTGTCCCAGCGACCCTGCCTTCCTTATACCCGGACTCCCATCCGCAGCAGTCAACCGTAGGGTCCACTGCCTTGCGGTGCACTCCTGATCCCAACGGTGTGCATCTGTCACCTAGCCTCAAGGTGACCTGACACTACAACTAGTTCAGAACTCTGCAGCCCACATTATCACCAGAACCCCCTCCTTTAATCATATCACTCCTGTCTAGAGATGGGAAAGCCTGGAAGAAAAACAGAAAAGTTGGGAAAAACATTTTTTTTCAGTTTTTTTCAGAGCTGTTTTTTTTTCCCAGAAAAATTGGAAAAAAAAAAGAAATATGGAATTTGTTCTTTTACAAATATAAGTAATATATCTATGACATGGTGAAATATTTCTGAGACTTTATGTAAAGTCCTCTCAGTCTCCCAAGTTATCTCAGTTGAGAACAAGCAAATCCAGTTCAAGAAGCACTGTACAAGCGAAATATGCATTTGGGTTGGGTGATTTGGGATACAGTAGATGACAGTTTTTGACCTCACAGGCCTTAATAGACAGGTAAGAGGGTATTTTTTTAACCTTTAAACGATTCCTATTAATGTTCTCCGCCATCTTACAATAGTGTTTACCTATAATCTGGTCATTAAATGTTTTGTCTTTTCCACCTCTCAGTAAAATGGTGACACCAACATCTAGAGTTTGGAAACATTTCCACAGTGCAATTTCTACTAAGAGCAAAGCTGCAGTTTGCAAATAGTGAGAGAAGAAATATTCTTTTCCAAATGCTTATATGATGATGAGGACCATAATGAAAGTACAAGTAACTTTTCCCTCCAGAGTTCTCATTCCAGAAACACTCTTTCTGCTGCTTCTGGATCCTCACAAAGTGTTTTTCACCAGCAGCATCTTCATGTAAGGAAATGTTGTAAACCACGGCCTCCCAAAAATACACAATCCCTTCATTTATAGATAAAATTACATCTGAAAATAAGGATAAAATTGATCAAGCTCACAATATATGCTTCTGGATCAGCATTGTCAATAACTCTCATGTAAAGTTAAAATGTTCTTAAAGTGGTTGTAAACTCTGTACAACCACTTTTACCTACAGGTAAGCCTATATTAGGTCTTACCTGTAGGTGCTTGAAACATCTCCTAAACCTCCGCAGTTTAGGAGATATTTAGAAAAAAGCCGAGAGCCGATGACTACGGCTTGTGCGCACTTTAGAACGTTTCTAATAGGGGTCATTCCGTGACTGGCGGCTCCCGCAGGCACGCGCGGAAGTGACGTCATGTGACTCTGGCCAGTCACAGAGCCGGAGTTTGCGGCCCCCGGAAGGAAGAGGGGTGAAGATGGACGCTCGCTGCTAGTGGGGACAGCAGTGACATCACAGGCTTCGGTTTCAGGTAAGTGACACATAATGGGCTACTATGCGATGCATAGTAGCCCATTATGCTTTACCTTTGCAGGGAAATAAAGAGGAAGTAAAACCCACCAGGGTTTACTTCCTCTTTAATATATACAGTCCTTGTTAATCCATTTATAATGAAAAATAACATTTTAAAAAGCAAGTTTCGTTTATTTACTGAATAATCTGTACTTTTACTTCAAGCGTAATACTTTTATACTGTATATACTGCATTTCATCTTCCCAGTGTAACAAATGACTTTTAATTTTTAAAACTATTCCACACTGAATTTTTTTTTAATTTTTCCAAAATTTCAACTTTTTCCATAAATCTGTACTCCTGTCCTTCAGCACCTCTATTGACTTCTGGTCAAATATTGTGTTGATTTCAAGATACTGTTACTTACTTTTAAGGTTATCACAACCTTGCTCCTCCATACCTTTCTGAACTCCTGCATATCAACAGATCCTCCCGCACTCTCCATCCATCTTAACGTTCCATCCGTTCACCTGACCACTATGGGACGAAGAGCCTTTAGCCGCTCTGCCATCGACTTTGGAATACCCTGCCTCCTGACATCCGCAACATTGATTTCCTACCTATCTTCAAATCACGTCCCAAATCTCTTTAAACTAGCATATTCTGTCTGAATTCATTGATTCGTTTTTATAATTTAATGCTTATGTAATGTATATTTATTTTATCTATTTTTTGTTGCTCTGTTGCTATCCTAGTAAGGTGACCTTGGGTGTTCTGAAAGGTGCCTACAAATAAAATGTATTATTATTATTTCTGTCTGCCACTTTGTTCCTCTCCTATCAGCATAAATTACTTCTGACAAGGAGGTTTCCGGACACCAAGAGAAAAAAGGTGACAGGGTAGGGAGCTCCAGCTAATTGACAGCCTCAGCTCTGTTCCTGTGTGCTGTGCAAAAGGGGGGGGGGGGGTGTCCCTTCCCTCCAATCAGCTCTCTTCACTGAGCTCTGCAGAGTGTAACTTTAGCTCATCGCCCCCCCCTCCTTTTCTGACAGCTCAGACAAGCTTCATACATTCTGTGCTAAAAGGATGTAGAGAACAGAAGAATGCAGATAAACAGGTACAACTTGTGTAGGAGGATTTGCCTCACCAGGCCTCACAATCACTTCAATGGATATACACTATATTGCCAAAAGTATTGGGATGTTTGCCTTTACATGCACATGAACTTTAATGGCATTCCAGTCTTAGTCAGTAGGGTTCAATATTGAGTTGGTCCACCCTTTGCAGATATAACAGTTTTAACTCTTCTGGGAAGGCTGTCCACAAGGTTTAGGAGTGTGTCTATGGGAATGCTTGACCATTCTTCCCAACTTTGTGGGAACAGTTTGTGGATGGTCCCTTCCTGTTCCAACATGTCTGCATAGCAATGCACAAAGCAAGGTCCATAAAGACAAGGATGAGCAGGTTTGGGGTGGAGGAACTTGACTGGCCTGTACAGAGTCCTGACCTAAACCTGATAGAACACCTTTGGAATGAATTAGAGTGGAGACTGCGAGCCAGGCCTTCTCATCCAACATCAGTGCCTGACCACACAAATGCACTTCTGGAAGAATGGTCAAACATCCCATAGACACACTCCTAAACCTTGTGGACAGCCTTCCCAGAAGAATTGAAGCTATTATAGCTGCAAAGGGTTGGCCAACTCAATATTGAACCCTACGGACTAAGACTGGTATGCCATTAAGGTTCATGTGCATGTAAAGGCAGGTGTCCCAATAATTTTGGTAATGTATGTAAAGGCTTACAACCCTTTAAAGTGATTGTAAAGTCTAATTTTTCTTCCTATAAAAATAACAAAAATGTGATACTTGCTCTGTTGCAGTGGATTTGCACAGAGCAGCCCCGATCCTCCTCTTCTCAAGTCCCTCTTCTGTGATCCTGGCCCCTCCCTCCTGTTCAGTGCCTCCACAGCAGTTTGCTTTGAGGGCATCCAAGCTCCCTGTGTCCATTCAGACAGGGAGCCCCAGCCCAACCCTGTCCTCTCTCTCTTCTGATTGGCTAGCTGACTTTGACAACAGTGGCAGCCAATCATGCCGCTGCTGTGTCTCAGCCAATCAGAAGTGAGAATCTCGGATGGCTGACACACTCATGGGGGTCGCTGGACAGAGAGGGACCTCAGGTAAGTGTTAGGGGGGCTGAGGAGGAGCTTCTGCACAGAAGGCTTTTTATCTTAATGTATAGAATGCATTAAGATAAAAAACCTTCTGACTTTACAATCACTTCAGCAGAAAAACAGTTGATTTACAGTTCCTGTGCCTCTCTTATATATTTGCTTTTATGCGTGATGCATCATGGGACATGTAGTTCCTGTAGTCCCAAAACAGGAGATCACCTGATGCTGCAGTGAGCGTTCCCCAATTCGGAAGTTCTGGGAAGCTTTGATCTCTGATTTGGAGCTGGCAGCATTGAAAGGTACAAAATGTACAGTGGGACAAAAAAGTATTTAGTCAGTCACCAATTGTTCTCCCACTTAAAAAGATGAGAGAGGCCTGTAATTGTCATCAAAGGTATACCTCAACTATGAGAGACAAAATGTGGACACAAATCCAGACAATCACATTGTCTGATTTTTGAAAGAATTTATTTGCAAATTATGGTGGAAAATAAGTATTTTGTCAATATCAAAAGTTCATCTCAATACTTTGTTATATATCCTTTGTTGGCAATGACAGAGGTCAAACGTTTTCTGCAAGTCTTCACAAGGTTGTCACACACTGTTGCTGGTATGTTGGCCCATTCCTCCATGCAGATCTCCTCTAGAGCAGTGATGTTTTGGGGCTGTCGCTGGGCAACACGGACTTTCAACTCCCTCCAAAGGTTTTCTATGGGGTTGAGATCTGGAGACTGGCTAGGCCACTCCAGGACCTTGAAATGCTTCTTACGAAGCCACTCCTTCATTGCCCGGGTGTTGTGTTTGGGATCATTGTCATGCTGAAAGACCCAGCCACGTTTCATCTTTATTGCTCTTGCTGATGGGAGGAGGTTTGCACTCAAAATCTCACGATACATGGCCCCATTCATTCTTTCATGCACATGGATCAGTCGTCCTGTTCCCTTTGCAGAGAAATAGCCCCAAAGCATGATGTTGCCACCCCCATGCTTCACAGTAGGTATGGTGTTCTTTGGTTGCAACTCAGCATTCTCTCTCCTCCAAACACGACGAGTTGTGTTTCTACCAAACAGTTCTACTTTGGTTTCATCTGACCATATGACATTCTCCCAATCCTCTTCTGGATCATCCAAATGCTCTCTAGCAAACCTCAGACGGGCCTGGACATGTACTGGCTTAAGCAGGGCGACACGCCTGTCACTGCAAGATCTGAGTCCCTGGCAGCGTAGTGTGTTACTGATGGTAGCCTTTGTTACGTTGGTCCCAGCTCTCTGCAGGTCATTCACTAGGTCCCCCCATGTGGTTCTGGGATTTTTGCTCACCGTTCTTGTGATCATTTTGACCCCACGGGGTGAGATCTTGCGTGGAGCCCCAGATCGAGGGAGATTATCAATGGTCTTGTATGTCTTCCATTTTCTAAATATTGCTCCCACAGTTGATTTCTTGACACCAAGCTGCTTGCCTATTGTAGATTCAGTCTTCCCAGCCTGGTGCAGGTCTACAATTTTGTTTCTGGTGTCCTTCGACAGCTCTTTGGTTTTCACCATAGTGGAGTTTGGAGTGTGACTGTGTGAGGTTGTGGATAGGTGTCTTTTATACTGATAACAAGTTCAAACAGGTGCCATTAATACAGGTAATGAGTGGAGGACAGAGGAGCCTCTTAACCACTTCAGCCCCGGAAGGATTTACCCCCTTCCTGACCAGAGCACTTTTTACAATTTGGCACTGCGTCGCTTTAACTGCTAATTGCGCGGTCATGCAATGCTGTACCCAAACAAAACTTGGGTCCTTTTCTTCCCACAAATAGAGCTTTCTTTTGATGGTATTTTGATCACCTCTGCCGTTTTTATTTTTTGCGCTATACACGGAAAAAGACTGAAAATTTTTAAAAAAAATGATATTTTCTACTTTTTGTTCTAAAAAAAATCCAATAAACTCAATTTTAGTCATACATTTAGGCCAAAATGTATTCGGCCACATGTCTTTGGTAAAAAAAAATGTCAATAAGTGTATATTTATTGGTTTGCGCAAAAGTTATAGCGCCTACAAACTAGGGTACATTTTCTGGAATTTACACAGCCTTTAATTTATGACTGCCTATGTCGTTTCTTGAGGTGCTAAAATGGCAGGGCAGTACAAAACCCCCACAAATGACCCCATTTTGGAAAGTAGACACCCCAAGGAAATTGCTGAGAGGCATGTTGAGCCCATTGAATATTCATTTTTTTTGTCCCAAGTGATTGAATAATGACAAAAAAAAAAAAATTCAAAAAGTTGTCACTAAATGATATATTGCTCACACAAGCCATGGGCATATGTGGAATTGCACCCCAAAATACATTTAGCTGCTTTTCCTGAGTATGGGGATACCACATGTGTGGGACTTTTTGGGAGCCTAGCCGCGTACGGGGCCCCGAAAACCAATCACTGCCTTCAGGATTTCTAAGGGCGTACATTTTTGATTTTACTCTTCACTGCCTATCACAGTTTCGGAGGCCATGGAATGCCCAGGTGGCACAACCCCCCCCCCCCCCAAATGACCCCATTTTGGAAAGTAGACACCCCAAGCTATTTTTTGAGAGGCATGGTGAGTATTTTGCAGCTCTCATTTGTTTTTGAAAATAAAGAAAGACAAGAAAAACAATTTTTTTCTCTTTTTTCAATTTTCAAAACTTTGTGACAAAAAGTGAGGTCTGCAAAATACTCACTATACCGCTCAGCAAATAGCTTGGGGTGTCTACTTTCCAAAATGGGGTCATTTGGGGGGGGGGGGGGGGGGGTTGCCACCTGGGCATTCCATGGCCTCCGAAACTGTGATAGGCGGTGAAGAGTGAAATCAAAAATTTACGCTCTTAGAAAGCCTGAAGGCAGTGCTTGGTTTTCGGGGTCCCGTACGCGGCTAGGCTCCCAAAAAGTCCCACACATGTGGTATCCCCGTACTCAGGAGAAGCAACAGAATGTATTTTGGGGTATAATTTCACATATTCCCATGGCATGTTTGAGCAATATATCATTTAGTGACAACTTTGTGCAAAAAAAAAAAATTGTCTCTTTCCTGCAACTTGTGTCACAATATAAAATATTCCATGGACTCGACATGCCTCTCAGCAAATAGCTTGGGGTGTCTACTTTCCAAAATGGGGTCATTTGGGGGGGGTTTTGAACTGTCCTGGCATTTTATGCATAACATTTAGAAGCTTATGTCACACATCACCCACTCTTCTAACCACTTGAAGACAAAGCCCTTTCTGACACTTTTTGATTACATGAAAAAATTATTTTTTTTTGCAAGAAAATTACTTTGAACCCCTACACATATATTTTTTTTAAAGCAAATGCCCTACAGAATAAAATGGTAAGTGTTTCATTTTTTTTTTCACACAGTATTTGCGCAGCGATTTTTCAAACGCATTTTTTTGGGAAAAAACACACTTTTTAAAATTTTAATGCACTAAAACACACTATATTGCCCAAATGTTTGATGAAATAAAAAAGATGATCTTAGGCCGAGTACATGGATTACCAAAAATGACATGCTTTAAAATTGCGCACAAACGTGCAGTGGCGATAAACTAAATACATTTTTAAAATCCTTTACAGGTTACCACTTTAGATTTACAGAGGAGGTCTACTGCTAAAATTGCTGCCCTCGATCTGACCTTCGCTGTGATACCTCACATGCATGGTGCAATTGCTGTTTACATTTGACGCCAGACCGATGCTTGCGTTCGCCTTAGAGCAGGGGGGACAGGGGTGCTTTTTTTTTTTTTTTTTTCTTTATTTTTTTTTTGCTTTTTTATCTTATTTTTAAACTGTTCCTTTCATTTTTTTTTTAAATCATTTTTATTGTTATCTCAGGGAATGTAAATATCCCCTATGATAGCAATAGGTAGTGACAGGTACTCTTTTTTGAAAAAATTGTGGCCTATTAGACCCTAGATTTCTCCTCTGCCCTCAAAGCATCTGACCACACCAAGATCGGTGTGATAAAATGCTTTCCCAATTTCCCAATGGCGCTGTTTACATCCGGCAAAATCTAAGTCATAAAATGCTCGTAGCTTCCGGTTTCTTAGGCCATAGAGATGTTTGGAGCCACTCTGGTCTCTGATCAGCTCTATGGTTAGCTGGCTGAATCACCGGCTGCATTCTCAGGTTCCCTGTTGAGACAGGAGAGCCAGAGAAAAACACGGAAGACGGTGGGGGGCATTCCCTTCCACTGCTTGTAAAAGCAGTCTAGAGGCTAATTAGCCATTAGGAATGCTTTTACATGAAAGCCGACCGCTGGCTGAAAAGAATGAGACCAAGATGATACCTAAACCTGCAGACATCATTCTGGTATAACCACTCAAAATCGTGAATGGCGTACCTGAAGACAAAAAAATGGTTAACAATAAAGCACAGTAAACAGTAAAGTATAAAAAATTGCATACCTGAAAAGCAAACATGATAAAACATAATAACAGTAAAACATTGCAGAATAGAATACAGTAAAAAAGAGCAGAACAATAGAGAGAAAGAGAACAATAAAACGACAACGATTTTTTTTATTTTATATTTTTGTTTGTGTTTTTATTTTTTTTTTTTTTACACTTTTTTTTGTAACTGTAACTTTTATAACTGTAACCGGTTCCAGGTTCGGGTCTCTCAAAATGCGATGGCATCTTGGGAGACTCTGTGAAAGTGTGCCTAGTCTGTGCAATGCTGTACCCTACGCTAATACTCAACTAGTGAATGGTAGCGTTCAAAACATTCACCAATGCAAATACCAGGATTGTCAGGACAGGAGGGACAATAATAGCGGGTGTCACGCCTATATCCGCGCTTGCTGCAGACACGACCTCTTTTTTGGGGGGGTTTGTTGGGTAGGGGTACTCAGGAGGACATAAAGAAAATGCCTCTCATGCAGCCGACTGCATTTGGTTGGGGATGTGAATGGGGGAAGCACAGGTGCTGCAGAAGCGATGGGTTCCCAATTATTAGGATTGGCGAATGCAGCAGGAAGGGCATTATGGGCACGACGGGCCTGTGTTTGTCTTCTTCTTGGTGGCAGCGGGACACTACTTGTGCTTGCCACCTCACCAGCTTGAACTGCACTTATGGGACTCGCCACGTCACCAAGTGTTACTGCAGTGCTGGTTTGACTACGACCGGGGTGTACTAGGCCACTGCTGCTTGCCAGTTCACCAAAACGCTACCAAAAAACTGTTAGCGATCGCAGAGATCAGGCCTGACTCTGCAAACGCTGCAGTTATGCGTTTAGTGTTTTGTAAGTGACAGTGATCGATCGATACTGCACTTGGGTGGGCTGGGCTGGGCCGGGCGGAGGGGCAAAACGCAGGTGCTAGCAGGTATCTGGGCTGATCCCGCTAACACTGCGTTTTTGGGAACCCTAAACTGCTGGGGACGCTAGTATAGATCTGATCGGATCAGATATTGATCCGTTCAGATACTATACCACTAAGGGAGGCGTATGCTGCGTGCGTAGGTGTTAGCGGTACTGGCCCTAATCTGACGCTGCCTGGGACGACGCAGATCACCGCCGGGCGATCAGGGGGCTAAACCTTTACTTCGGTAATAAACGGCGGGTGCCCTGACACTATAAAAAATAAACAAACTAACCAGTGTCAACCGTAACGGTTATACGGTGATCAGTGGTGAAAGGGTTAACTAGGGGGCAATCAAGGGGTTAAAACATTTATTAGATAGTATATGGGGGTCCCTGACGCTATAAAACGCTGACGGCGAACCTAAATATTTACCTCCCTAACTAGCGTCACCAGCGTCACTAATACAGCGATCAGAAAAATGATTGCTTAGTGACACTGGCGACAGGGGGTGATCAAGGGGTTAAAACTTTATTGGGGGGGTTAGGGGGTATCCTAGACCTACAGGGGGCTAACAGTAACTGCCCTACCACAGTAACTGTCACAAACTGACACCATGCAGTAATCAGAAAAAAAAATACTGCTTGGTGTCAGTGTCACATAGGGGTGGAGGGGTGATTGGGGGGTGATCGGTGGGCGATCGAGGGGGGGATCGGGGGTGTAATGTGTGCCTGGCATGTTCTACTGTGTGTGTGTGTATGTGTTGTGCACTCACATGTCTTTTCTCCTCGGCGCCGGAACGGAAACTGCCGAGCCGAGGAGAGATGACATCACATCCTCTGTAATACACACAGGCAGGGGAGGATTCCCATTGGCTGGGAGCGATCGCGAGGGGGGGGCCACAATCGGATGGCCTCCCCCTCATCTCTAAATGCTTCCAGTCACAAGCCGACCGCCGCTGGCACCGGGGTGGTGGGTCCGATCGTATGGGTACGTGATTCTGCCTGCCCGTGCCATTCTGCCGACGTATATCGGCGTGAGGCGGTCGGCAAGTGGTTAAAGAAGGAGATACAGGTCTGTGAGAGACAGAAATCTTGCTTGTTTGTAGGTGACCAAATACTTATTTTCCACCATAATTTACAAATAAATTATTTCAAAAATCAGACAATGTGATTGTCTGGATTTGTTTCCACATTTTGTCTCTCATAGTTGAGGTATACCTATGATGACTATTACAGGCCTCTCATCTTTTTAAGTGGGAGAACTTGCACAATTGGTGGCTGACTAAATACTTTTTTGCCCCACTGTAAGTGTTTCCTCTGTAAATTATGCACATCAAAGTTGTGCGCAATGTCTCCCTGGTTGGTCAGAATGCAATCATTTGAAAAAATATTAGCATTAAATACTACTTTAACCACTTCAGCTCCGAAAGGATTTGCACCCTTCCTGACCATTTTTTGCGATTTGGCACTGCGTCGTGCGATGCTGTACCCAAACAAAATTTTTTTTCTTTTTTTTCCCCACAAATAAAGCTTTCCTTTGGTGGTATTTGATCACCTTTGCGGTTATTATTTTTTTGCTCTATAAACAAAAAAAGAGCGTAAATTTTGAAGAAAACACTATATTTTGTAGTTTTTGCTATAATAAATACCCCAATTTAAAAAAAAAGAAAAAAAAATGTCCTCAGTTCATGCCGATATGTATTCTTCGACACATTTTTGGTAAAAAAAAAAAAAATCACAATAAGCATATATTGATTGGTTTGAGCAAAAGTTATAGCGTCTACAAAATAGGTGGTTTATGTCATTTTTATTAGTATTATTTTTTTTTACTAGTAATGGCAGCAATCTGCAATTTTTATCAGTAGTGCGATATTGCGGTGGTCAGATCAGACACTTTTGACACTATTTTGAGACCATTGACATTTATACAGTGATCAGAGCTAAAAATAGCCATTGATTACTGTATAAATGATATTGTCAGGGAAAGGATTAACAGTAGGGGGCGATCAAGGGGTTAACTGTGTTCCCTAGAGGGTTCTAACTGTAGGGGGGTGGGACTGACTAGGGGAGGGGAGGGATTGGTGTTCCTACTTAGTAGGAACACACGATTTCTCTCCTCTCCCCTGAGAGAATCGGGATCTGTGTATTTACACACACAGATCCCTGTTCTCACTCGGTCACAAGCGATTGCGGCAGGCATCAAGCCCACTGGGTACGCGCATCGGCTCCGGGCACATGCGCATCGGCTCTGGGTACACGCGCTTGGCGCACGCGCGCCTGCTGTCGCGTCTTACAGGAACAACATACAGCAACGGCGATTTGCCCAGCGGAGCCAACCTGCCACAGTATAATTGCGGTGGCTGGTTGGCTAGTCCTTAATGAACATGAATGATTTTAACTGGAAATCTTATTTTGTTCAGTGAATGTTCATAATAACATGACAAAGTATTCCAAGATGACACTTAAGTATTTGATTCTTATAGAAGTAAAGGTCAGGCATTTTCAGGTGACATAGAAGTCAGAGCTCTTCAGTCCCTTTAAAGCTGCAGTGACATGCAGGGACGTAGCAGTGGGGGGTACAGCAAGCTGCGGGGAGAAGCAGACATCCAACATAGACAAGAATATTGGATGCTGAAGAGTCTAGCAGCAGAGCACAAAATGTGGATTCAATGGGATTGCTAATGGTTACAGTTGTATTTTCCAAAGCATGATTTGATTAAAGTGTTTAATTGTAATGACATGTCTTTTTCAACTACACCAGATTTCAGAGATGTATTCACAGACAGCATTTGTATTTGCACTGTCAATAGAACAATATATCAAATAATAAAAAAAAAACAATACAAATGCAATGTACTAGGAACATCACCAGGTGTTTCTCTGTGTTTCATAATTGATAAGTACTTTCTCAAGGATTCTCTGTCTATAAAACAATTGATGAAAATGTACCTCTATCCTTGGACTTATTTAAACTACAATTGTAAGCAACAAGAGAAAACAAATAACTACAAGGCGATCTTTACACATTCCCTGCTCAGTAGCAGCTTCCCACTCAGGAGCGTATTTATAAAAACAATTGCAGGGTTATTCATCTTGTGAAACTGCAAGTACATCCGTTCTGTGTGAATGGGGGCAAAAAACAATGTTATTAGACTATTTTCTCTACAACCATACACTCTCCATACAGAATAGAGTGCCATCATGGGTACGATGACTCCAAATGTGCATCCAGTTCAAGGCCAGTTTACTGTCTTTCAGACCTTAGGGGGGCCGGACTGTGGCCAGTGGGAGTAGAAAACTTCCTGACGCCCAGTGTGGGTAAATAATGCCCCTATTTTTGGTGTCAGTGGGAGGAATAGTGCCCCATCGTTGGTGTCAGTGAAAGGAATAGTGCCCCATTGTTGGTGTCAATGGAAAAAATTCTGCCCATCGTGCATGTCAGTGGGAGAAATTCTTCCCCAATGTTGGTGACAGTCGGTGGAATTGTGCCTTTTCGTTGGTGTCAGTGAGAGAGTAGTGCCCTGTTGTTGGTCTCAGTGGGAGGAGTAGAGCCCCATTGTTTGTATCAGTGGAAGGAATAGGGGCTTATCGTCAGTATCAATGAAAGGAATTATACCCCATCACTGGTGTCAATGGAAGGAATTGAACTCCACTGTTGGTGTCAGTGGAAGGAATTGTGCCCCACCGTTGGTGTCAGTGGAAGGAATTGTGCCCCACCGTTGATGTCAGTGGGAGGAATTGTGCCCCACCATTGGTGTCATTGGGAGGAATTGTGCCCTTTTGATGGTGTCAGTGGGAGGAATATTGCCCCATTGTTGGTGTCAGGGACAGGAATTATGCCCCATTGTTGGGTTCAGTGGATGGAATAGTTCCCCAAGGATAAAGGGAAGCAAAGGGCCAAATCTGGTCCCCAGTCCACAGTTTGGAGACAGCTAGGCTAAACGAATAAAAATCATTGAACAAGGGACACTAGATCGAGCTAATTATGGTAAATGTGTATTTATTTCCTATGATCATCAGCTTTATCTAGTGTCTATAATGCTGTTTTTTCTGATTCACTCAATTCTGTATGAAGAACGCTTAACCTGGAGAGATTCTTGTAACTCTGTCTAAAAACTTCCATAAAGAGGACATCTAAACCAAATCTTGACAAAAAACATGACATGCTCTTTTCAGAAAATCCAGAGCCATCTTTGATAAAATGGGGGATACACTTCTCTTTGTGCTATTGTATAAAGACAGCCATTGTACCCACAAGCTACAGGGCATACCAGGCATTGCAGCAACAGTCTTTGATTGTTCCATGCTTGAGGCCAGTTCTCATCCACGGTATACAACGTGTTTATGACCTCTGCCTTTTGGTCATACCACTAACAAGCTCCTTCAATCCCCAACATATTTCAAAGGAATTCCTTCCTCTATATCTCCTTTATAATCTTTCTAACTTAACCATTATACATCCATTAACCACCACTGTGCATTTCAAAATGAAGAATCGATAAATGCCACTTTGTAGCATTTTAAATCAATATTAATAAAAATAAAACTTACCTTACATTTGCTATTCCACCTACACCAATAACTAAATGCTTAATTATGTAAAAATATCTACTATTCCATCTGTTCACAACAACTTCACTACACATGGTTGATCTATAACCCGCACATTATAAATAATGAATAATAATAAAATCCACATGTAATCTTTACAATGAAACATTGCCAGTCTAAACATCTATTCACTTTCTAATTTATTAGGAAGTTTATTTGAGTCTCCACCTCTCCACTTAACCTCAACCTGCTGAGAGCTGTACATTTAAATTCACTGGGATCATGATTGGGAAACAACATAATTCCTCTGTCCTTTTTTTTATATCTGTTTATTGAAATTTCCTATAAACTGGATAAATAGACCCTCACCTGTGCACAAGAAATGGATATTTGGTCACAGTTTCTGTAGTGTTGTACATTTCAATAAAGATGAAAGATAATTTTGCTGTAATACAAGTAGAAATAGTTACATTATCCAGATATGTACAGTGCTATCTTAGAAAGGCCCTTATCAGCATGTGCTATAATTATGCATTCCAGTTTCTTTCAAATATAGACTTTCCTATTCCACATCATAATTGAGCAAATGAGACAGTACGAAATAAGGCTAATTTAACAGCTGAAATCACTGCATACTAAAGAGGGAAAACAAGTGGAAGAAAGGTGGTGTAGGTAATGGTAAGCAGGATCAGTGTCCCTGAGGTCTTGCTAGTTCACTGTCTTTCTTTATTTAACGTTGCAAACGTGTTGCACCAAAGGCATCCCTAAAGTGAGTTCCATGCATCCTACATACTACAGTCTGCATATACATTCAAAGAGGTAAATTACATTTTTTTGTATCGCAGAGTAAAAAGTGTCTATTATTAAAAACCTTACCCGTCGTCACCTTTAATTGTTAAGTATTGATTTTCTTCCCATCCTTAGTGTGCCTCTATGCAAAACAACGACAGCATTATCTGAAGCTCTTATTTATGCTTTGGGATTCTTTAGTCATTGCCCTTGACTATTGTTGTGCCTTTACCATGCTCTGTGCAATGCTCTGAGACCTTGGAGAAAAAAGCAGCATACAAATAAATGTATTATTAGTATTACTATTGCTATTATTATTATCCGTATTACTTCATTATCATTGTTTTGATGTTTAATATTATTATTATTACTGTTATTTCTCTTGATGACTCTCCTGGAATGTGACCAGGTGTATATTGATACCAGTGTGTGTGTGTGTGTACAAGATTTATGTTATCTGATCCAATAGGATTTCTGGTTTATCTCTCGCATGCATGCTGATCCTGTTGCAGGATGTTTAGAAAACAGATCTTAAAAAAAGGAAAAGCTGTAATGGTATTGTATTTTGCTGATTTACCATGAATCATTCCTGCCATAGCTTTACATCAGAATGGTAACATGGTAACCCAGGCTCATACAGCTCCCCTTTTTTTTTTTTTTTTTTTTTTTTTCTTTAGCCCCTGATTCCAATTTGAGGGTAAGTTCACACCAGCCACATTATAAAACAATTCATTTTAGCTTGTGTTCGCTGTTGGTGACACTGACGAGCGATGCCTTGCATTATACTTTGCAAGGAAATGTTTATCATTTTCTTTTAAACTTTATTGGAGGTGGACAAAGTATACACTCTGTTCAGGTCTCCCACACAGCAGCTTGGTGTCCTATGCTACGGTGATGTCACGTACCTAGTTGGAGACGGACTTGATAAGAGGTCTTTCCTTGTGGCTGAGCACTGAGCACAGGGTGAAGGTAAGAACAGGGAGTACAAGGCCCACAGAAGCATGGGTGCCTCTTAGGTAGCTCTTCTGCTGGTTGCTGATAGTAGAGCCCACCAGATAGTTGTCAGCTGGTCTGTCAGGACTGATGGCAGGACCTCTGTTGGTCTTGAAGATGCAGTAGGACCAAGGGAGCAGCTCCAAGCACAATGACACCCGAGGTGGTGGTGTGGTCAGACTGGAGCAGACTAAGAAAGCATATTCAGGATGGAATTTTGAGATCATACACAGAGCGGCAAGCCAAAGAGTGGGTGGGAGTGCAGTCAGGAACGCTAGCTAAGGTCAAACACAGGAATCCAAGGGAGCAGGCAGAAGAGTAGCCAGGTGACAGGTCAGAGTCATACATGGTTGGGCAGGTAAGTCAGAGTCCTTAGGGCAAGTTAGGGTCAAACCAGGAATCAGGCAGCAGGATCCAGGGATAATCTGGGAGAACAAAGGAATATCAGATGCACAGAAGCGAGAAGTACTGGTAGCTGAAGATCATCCAGCAAACTCTGAGTGCAGCCACTGACCTTATATAGGGCGTTTGGTGCCAATCCCGGCAACAAGTGTGTGTGAACGCGTACCAGTGCGCGCGGTTCTGTGCAAATGAGCATGGAGATGTACAGTATTGGCAACGATGCCGGGTCTTTTCCTCAGCACATGCTCATTTTTATTCTGCTGTCTTTTTTTCAGCACATGCCTGCCTCTGTTCTGCATTGTGCTCTGACAGGTGACCATTGGTGCCCCCAGTGTGCTTGGAAAAATGTAGAATTCCTGCATTCTTCTGCACCACACATCGCACCAGCACAGTGGTATGGGAGAGCATGGTTACATTGTGCTACACTGGGGACCTGTGCTCTGCCAAATATCCCCCTGGGGACCAGGCCGGTGCCACAATGAACTGCTTGCTCTGTTTTTGTCTGTGACAGACAGCTGCAGACAGGAGGGTAATGGCTGCTCATCGGTGCTGCATACCCAATCATACCTAATCAAACCTAATCACAAGAGGAGGAGGAGGAGACTAGGCAGAGGGATATCTGTCGGGAGTACACTTGGGAAATACACAGGGGTGATACACTACGGGGGATTACACTTGGAGGATTCACACTGGAGGGATTACACTGGAGGGATTGCATTGGCGGCATTACAATTGGGGGATTTCACTGTGAGGATTACATTGGAGGCATTACACTGGGGGTTTTTGCACTGAGGGGATTACACTGGGGGGATTTAAATGGGGGGGGATACACTCTAGGGGGATCTACACTGGAGAGACTACACTGCATGGAGAAATTATGTAAACTGGAGTTGGGGGGATTGGCCAGTGAATCATATTTCTTTGCCAGTGGGTTTGGAAATAGTCAGTGAAATGTATTTGTCAGGGCCAGGGATTGATGTAAACTGGGGACATTGGGCAGATAACGATGTTTGCCAGTTTGGGGTAAAGGTGGAATTTGAGAAGAAGCCAGGGATTAATGTCTGTCAATACGGAGGAGGTGGGTTGAGATGGGAAGTAGCTAGGGAGTAATAACAGAATGAGAGGGTATGGCGGGCATGAAATGGGTGATGTGTGTCAGCTTTTAGAGTTTGAGGGTGGAGTAGGGCAAAGGGTGATATCTTCCAGTTGGAAAGTTGGGGGGGGGGGGGGTATTGGTGAGTAATTCAATGACTCCAAGATCAGCGCTACAGCAACTTAGCAGCAACTGAAGCTGGCTGTAGCAGCACACAGCACCTGTGCCTCCCACATTTCTGATTTCTGTAGACTCAGCTGATTCCCTTGCACACTCACCTCCTCCTAACCTTCCTACTAATTAAGCTCAACTACAACACATACTCACCTCTTTTCTAGCAGTAGAGTGTTCTGCAGCTCCCACTGAAAATAGGGGCTTAGCGAGTGCCGTATGGCAAACTTGGGAGACAAAGCAGGTTGGTCACTTAGGAGTCAAAGCAGGCACAAGCTTCCTCCTTTCCTCACTGTAATTCTCCATGCTGTCTTGTGGAGAGCAATAGAGCCAGTGAAGCGGAGAGGCGAGAGGGGGGAGATTTCAGGACCAACAGATCACAAAATTAGTGGCAAGGAAAAGGGCGTTACAAGTGTCCTGTGGTTCTAATACCAAGATACAGCTGGTGCAGTTGGCATGTATGCCATATGCCCCGCCTGCCGCTCAGCAGTACGTGCCCCGCCTGCCTCCCCACACCATTGTTCTGGCTCTGCATTTTATTTTTCTTCTTTATTGTTACTTTTAGCATTTATTTTAGGGAGGTATGGAAAAATGCCTTCTTTATAGCTAATGCTGAGATAATAGGTGTGTTAAGGCAGTCTACATAAATGAATAGGCTGCCAACACACCCTAATATGTCACAAATGGCAGGTGACCTTTTTTAAATGCACTACTGTGCATTGTGGCATGCTGCAAAGCAGGTACCACTATATAGTAGGTAAAAGACTGTTTCCGCGTGTGTATCACTTTAAGGAACCTTAATCCCTGTTGTGACAACATAATGACACCAATTCAGCCAGTAGATGTAAAAACCTGTACTAAGTGTGCCTTAAATGGGTGAAGTGGATAAATGATTTTCCCTGGATTTTTTTATGCTTCATAATTAAAGAATAATAATCAGTATACTGTTTTATTTATTTTCATTTTAACAAAACCCGAGGCAGCTTGGGATTTCCAATATCTCATGCCATATATACTCTTTCATAGGTTATGAAAAACCAAATAATACCTGCCATTTTTCTTTATTTTAGATGATATATTATGCATTAAATATACTGTATAACAATTATTTGCATACAACATTTCTCATAAACAATATATAAAAAACACTTCAAATACAGCAGAGACGTCAAACAGTGTAATGAAACATTCTGTACAGTTGAGACAATCTCTCAGGGACAGGCAGAGTAGTGTCCCCAAGTCTATCCAAGCTGGTCCTTTACGTGAGTAATCTGCAGAGTATGTTCTGTAACAGACACTTAGGGGTGAATTCAGAAGGCTGTGAATGTGGCATTTATCATACAGTCATTGCAGGTGAATCTTCTGGGTGCATTTTTTTCAATTACAGTGACTGCTCCCAGGATTGAAATATCGAATTTCTCTGTGTTAGACTGGCCTTGTAGATACCTGCACGTTTAAACACAAAATAGAGCAACCCAAATAAAGTGGCAGACACATAGACAAGAAGGAGGTGTTGTGTTCCAAAAAGCTTTAGAAAACAGGGTTAGCCAGTGACATCAGAGTATCATAAGTCACATAAATTCTAAATTCTTCTCCACAACATTTATTATCGTTCAAATAGATTGCAAGCTCTTATTCACCTTACTTCTGTCTCTTGTTATATTTGAATTGCATGGCATTTAGGCTCTGATGGCTACTTTACAGCAAACCATTTTTTTGCCTTGCCTTTCCAAGATGGTACAATAAAGCCCAACACGAAACCTAGCCAAGCTTACTGCTGCTACAGCTTTATTGGGAATAAATCTTAATATGTATCCCACGATATATAGAACAATTGTGGTTCATATATTAATAGCAGCAAGGCTCACTATAACCTGTCTGTGGGGATCCATTGATGCACCTAATTTTGTCATTTTCAGATTAAACATTTAAGCACAATATGAATTGATGCTAGTGTATCGCCTACCCCAATTTTCCGGGAGCCTAATGGCGACTACCGGGGGTAGGGAGGCAGTGACAGCTGGTGCTCAAAGTTTTTGGGGGCGCAAACAAACCAGCAATTGCAGCCTCACTGTGCCATCAATTGCAGCCACTGTGCCATCAAAGGCAGCCACTGTGCCCATCAAACGCAGTCACTGTGGCATCAAATGCTGCCACTGTGCCCATCAAATGCTGCCACTGTGCCATCAAATGCTGCCACTTTGCCCCATCAAATGCTGCCACTGTGTCCATCAAATTCTGCCACTGTGCCCCATTAAATACTGCCACTGTGCCATCAAATGCAGCCACTGTGCCTATCAGATTCTGCCACTGTGCCCATCGAATGCTGCCACTGTGCCCATCCAATGCTGCCACTGTGCCCCATCCAATGCTGCCACTGTGCCCCATCAAATGCTGCCACTCTGCCCATCGAATGCTGCCACTGTGCCATTGAATGCCATCATTGTGACCCCCCCCCACTCGCCATCTGCCCGGCACTTACCCTGTCTCAATGGAGAAGCGGGTGATGGCATTGAGCGGTGTCCTCCATACGTCCCCTCCTGTCCTCTCCTCCCGATAGGCATCCAATCACAGCACCTGTCATTTCAGCCAATCAGGTGACGGGTAACAGATTAATTCGGTTTTCTAACACACCTGGGTGAACTGCAAGCGCCAAGCATGGCGCTCGCAGAGATCGGGCACAGGACACCTTTAATAACGACAAAAATAGGTAATAATGTAGACAGCAGTACAAGAAAAAAAGCTTTTAAGCTGAACCAGCACATCTGTACTTTGTAGGACAGGCTGTCTCCTCTAGTAACTGAACTTTACTCACAGCTTCATACACAGATTCCCTTGGATGAGTTCTCTCTTGAAGTCCTCCCAGCCACTTCATAGCCTCCAGCTCATAAAGAGTCTCCTCTAGTGCTTCCTTAGAACTCCATCCCTCTCAGAATCGTTTCCGGATCTTTAGCAGGTTTTTCCCAACAGGAACCTTGAACATCCGCATAGGCCTAGGCTAGGCCTAGCAGCCAGGAGCTGCTCTGCACACACATCCATCCAAAGCCCTGGGCGGGAAGACCAAAATCACATGACTTCTTTACATTAAATAGCTTTTCCTAGCATGCATTGCAGTATAATTGGCTGAGAAAGAGATGTTTATCCATAACTTGAATGTACTGTAGCTCTTCATACTAATGTCAAAGGCAACAGTGCCACCTACTGACAAAAGGGAGAAGCCACAACTGAATAGAATTGGAATAGAAGTCATTTGACCATTAAACACTACAAATTAGCCAGCCTGGCTACCACCCAGCACAACTAAATTTACCTGTAGCTCTACTTTTAGGATGAGGGTGCTACACTAGCATATAAGAACTACTCCACCACTACCTTTAAAATAAATGGTATTTCTGGTTATCTCACCCTATAGCTTTTAAATACTTATAGGAGTGCAACCTTTAGCATTCTTCTCAAGTTTGAAATACCCTTAGTCCTTATATAAGTTTTTTTGGTGTAGCTTACCATCCTGTTCTACTCTTTTTGCCTCATGTTGATTCATTTCTATGTTTAAATTGATGTCCAAGCCTACAGTTTGAAGCCATCTGGGGTAGGCTGGGCAGGGGTACCAAGACTTGTATGAATATTTACCAACCTTTCCCTTATGTTGAACTTTATTATTACAGTTGTTAGCAACTGTGTATGGAAATTTGTATTGATACTCATTATAAATTAATAAAAATGTATTGAAAAAAAAAAGAATAAAGCCCAACACTCCCACAACACATATGATCAATTTGGTAAATGCATACAGTATATCAATTTTGATAGCTCTGCATCCACGTATCAGGTATCATTACACTCTAAAAGAAGGAATCCTTGGACTGTGGTCAGCACTTTGATTAACAAGCAGAAAACAGAAGATGTATAACCACTTTTAACTTACTACATCCCAGGACTGTCTTGTTCTCTTTTTACATAATACTTCATCAGAGATAAAGGTTGTTTTTACTAGCCAAATCTCAATACTAAAAAAAAGATTAAACATTTATTTGAATAGATTTAAAAACATTTTAGACTACACTCAATATTCAGAGACTTTAGTTTACCTTTTAATACTTTCTAATGTTCATATTAACCATTATCAGTAAGAGCTGGGGAATGGGATGGCTGCTACAGGTATACTTGAGTTGGCAAGCTAGCGGTCTCAGAAGAGGGGGTTGTGGCACAGTAGACTTTAGGCCTTTGCTCTCCTAAGGACACACAGTCAATCACAAGTTCACAACCTCAAATCCAATACCGTCATTTTATATGAACACACATTTGCATGTGAATACATCTCGCATGTGAACATACATCATATCCCTCAAGGATTAATGTGACAGTGCTTGTGAAATGACAAAGATAATATGTGAACTTTAAAAAGTATTATAAAGGGTCAATTGAAGTCTCTGAACATAGAATGCGGTTTTAAAATGCTTCTAATTTATCCAGTAAAAATTACCACATTTTATTCTCGGAAGCAAGTAAAACAGTTACAACTGACAAAATCATGGATTATGTTACATCTTAAAAGAACCAAAAAAATCTTTACTTAAATATATGGAAGATAGCCATAAATCCAGAAAAGCTTATTTGAGATTTAAACAGCACATGACTGGCCAGAACTATAACAGATGGTTGATGGAGAAAAAAAAATGTGATTTGTGGTTGGAAGAACCATAAAGCAATACAATGTTACAAACAGCTCATATTATACAAATTCAGCAACAAATCAGGTTGCCTTCTGGCAAACGTAACCAGGGGACAATGTTCAGTCTTCTATTACCCACATCAGAGATATGAGTGAGAAAGTGATACAGAATCCTTCTGCCAACAGCCAAAGTATTTGCTTACTACTATGGCACCCTCTATGCAGGTAATAACCAACTTAAAGCGGAGTTCCAGCCTCTAAAAATAAATTGTAAAAGTCAGCAGCTACATATCATGTAGCTGCTGACTTTGAATATAAGGACACTTACCTGTCTAAGGATCCCGCGATGTCGCCCCCCGAAGCCGATTCATCCGTCGGATTGGGTTCAGGCGCTGGCATTGCAACTAAGGGAAACCGGCAGTGAAGTCTTCAGGCTTCACAGGCGGTTCCCTACTGCGCATGCGCGAGTCGCACTGCACTTTCTGAATGGCTCTGTAGTCTTCTAGGACACACACAGGTCCCAGAAGGCAGTGTGGGGGGGGGGGTGGGTAGGAGGGGCTGATACAAGAAATGACGTACCTCGCCACGAGGTAGGATGGAAGTCCAGCTAGAGAACAAAGAAAAAAGTTATAAAATGCAAAAAAACAAAAAAGAAAAGGAAAAGGATATCCAAAAATGAGGAGGAGGAGGGGGAGGGGGGATGGGGTGCTCGGTTTATCTAGACCTAGTGTCATTTTAGCCTGGGACTCCACTTTAAGCTGGATAGTTTGGATTTCCTTCACAGACTTGATCTCCTACTTTACTTTTACAAACATAGGATTTGAAACCCATAATAGAGGCATCACCACAGCTGAAATCAACAAAATTATTTAGGCCTCATACACACTGGACATTTTTACAGTTGCTTCTAGAGGTGTCTGGCATTTTTTTTCCTGCCTCTAAACGCCCCTCCATGTTAGCCTATGTGTCCATGCACACACAGGCTTTTAGCGGCATTTAGTAGTAGGAGCTTTTAGAGGCTTTTAGAGCATCCAGGAGCAGCAGAGTTAGGGCATAAAAAATGTCTAACGCTACTAAAAGTTGCTAGAAGCTGCTAAATGTGCCTAAATTATTTATTCTGCCCAATTAAATGAATTAACACCCAAGAGCTTGACGCCTGTAAAAGCTCCTAAAAGCTTGTAAAAGACTTTGACACTTTAACAAGCATCAGGCATTTTTTCCTGTAAAAAATCCTTTCCGTGCAAGTGATTCTGCCACAAACACTGCCCGCTGACACCCCGACCCATCCGAACCCGCTGGCTACCCGAACCGAGCCAATGCTGACCCGGGGGAACCGTGGAGAAACCCGCTGCCATGGCACCCCAAGCTGGCCAAGATGTCGCCTGGCAGTCACAGCCTCCTTAAGCACCACGAGGCATGGAGAAGAAAACCGAGGGGCATGCTCTGCCTAGTGCACTTTCTGCTGACTACATCAGGTTATCAACGTGCCCTGTCTGGTTGGACAACTAGGGGACCATTGAGGTCTACTGGGCCCCTTACCAGTATATATCTATGAGTATGCAATGTCATCCACACTCATTGTGTCTTGGAATGTCCGAGGAGTGAATGACCCCCTGAAACGGACCATGATCTCCTCTTGCCTATGCAAATTCCACCCAGACATTATTGGCCTGCAGGAGACTCACCTCCTGGGGGACAATGTGAGGTTTCTGCAATATGCATGGGTTGGCAAGGCGTATCACTCCACTCATTCTGCTTATTCCCACGGAGTGAGTGTACTGATACACAAAGCGTTGGCCTATCAGGAGCTTGACTCTCTGGTAGACGCCTCTGGCAGATTTTTATTTTTATGCTGCAAATTGTTTACCATAACCTTGCTTCTAGATTTTGTGTACATTCCACCCCCGTTCTCATGGGACGTATTGCAGTTGCTGCCGTCTTACCTGGCGAACAAGCTTGATGTTCCGGTGTTAATTATGTGGGGACTTTAATTACTACCTAGATTCCAGATTGGATAGGCACCCCCCAATTTCCCCCCCCTAGGGGTGGCAGGGGTACAGCTCTCAGCCGCCTGATCTCTGAGGTGGGCTGGACGGATATATGGCGCATGCGTAACCCAGATACGAAACAATTTTCATGTTTCTCCAAAACCCATATTGATCTGTGTGTAGGCACCCCTAACATAGTAGACTATACCTCCAGGGTGGAATACTTTCCGTGAGGAGTGTCTGATCATTCCCCCGTGCCCCTATGGTTGAATAACCAGCCCCCCACTTCACTACCCAAGGTCCCTTGGAAGATCAACGCCTTCTGGCTTAAACTGTTCACCTTAATAGCAGCCCAAATTGATGGTTTTTTCCAGTCTCATAGTCAATATACCGATACTATACAAAAATGGGAAACGTTCAAAAAATTACAAATGTCAAACAGAACTCCTCCGCTCTGCTAGAGGAGGTGGGAGATCAGGTACGTCAGCTGGAACTATCCTTTGTTAGAGACCCAACAAACTCTGCAAGGGAAGCATGGATGTTGGCCCAGGATTCCTTGGATCGCCTGAAATCCTTCACTGCAGAACGTAAGACATTCTTCACCAAGCTTGCTTTCTATGAGGAGGGGGAAAAAACAGGACGCCTACTGGCGAAAATTGCTAGATCACAGCAACAATCCCCAGATATTGGGGCAATCCGCTCTTCCAGTGGCCGAGTAGTTAATGATCCGGAACAAATCATATCTGAGCCGGCATCCTTCTACACAGACCTTTATGGGGCGAGGGATGATTATTCGGATACTGATCTTGAAAATTACCTCTCTGGTATTGACTTACTCTCCCTGTCTGAGGGGTCTAGACAACTATTAGAAGCACCTTTAACCTTGGAGGAGCTACAGAAGGCAGCATGCTCCTTTCCCACATGCAAGGAGCACCGGGGAGGATGGTCTCCCTATGGAGGTCTTTACCCAATGCGGTGCACAGGTACTGCCAAGGCTGCTGGAGGTGTTCAATGCCTCCCACCCTCAATGGCCAGAGTGAATGTGATACTATTGCTTACAATTGCTTAAGTCTGGGAAGGATCCAGTTGATGGGTTCCGGGTTCCTATAGACCCATCTCTCTCCTCCAGAGCGATGTTAAGATTCTGGCTAAGGTCTTGGCACTTCGGGTCAATGGGATCATATCCTCTATAATACATCCTGACCAAGCTGGTTTTATGCCACAAAAGTCCACAGCCACTAACCTCAGATGCCTTTTTCTGAACATGCAACTACAGGCAGACAATGGGGGACACAGGGCCCTGTTGTCCCTCGATGCCAACATGGCGTTTGACAGTATTGGCTGGCAATACCTGTGGGCGGTGCTATCCAAATTTGGATTCGGAGATTGATTCATAACTTGGGTCAGACTGTTATATGCATCCCCACAAGCGAAAATTAGGATGTCGGGCCGAATGTCTCACGCGTTTGCTCTGGGCAGGGTTGCCCTCTGTCTCCCCTGCTCTTTGCTCTCACCATAGAACCACTGGTGGCACTAGTGAGGGCCAATTCCGGGATTATGGGGTTGAGATTTTGTGATCTCCATGAGAAGATTATGTTGTATGCTGACGACATGATGCTTTTCCTGGGGGACACCACTTCCTCTTTAGCCAAAGTGACGTGATTTCCAGTTTCGGGCACTCCTCCGGTCTGACCATAAACTGGTCCAAATTGGCCTTAATGGTGCTCGACGGGGATCGGGAGGTGGATCTGCCTGATTCTTGCCCTATCCTAGTAGTGTCCTCATTCAAATACTTAGGAATACAAATATCACCCAGACTTGCGGACTACTGCCCATTAAATGTATACCCCATACTATCCCGATTTCAGGACAAAATTAACACGTGGAATAATCTCAAACTATCGCTAGTGGGTAGAGCCAACTTAATACAAATTATATTGATGCCACATTTGCTATATTGTCTCCATAACTCCTCAGTTGTAATTCACTTGAAAGTATTCAGGGTGGTTAACACCCTCTTTAGACGGCTATTTTGGAATACAGGCCCCCCCCAGGGTCAAACTAGAGCAGTTGAAACAACCCAAGGACAGTGCAGGATTGGCAGTGCCCAATCCTTGGCTGTACTATATTGCAGCCCAAATGCAGCATCTGATTGGGTCCATGGCGGAGACTGTTCCGATGGGCCTGGAGGCACAGATGTTCCATAAATCTAATAAACAGACGCCCACCCTTACTCTACTCCAAAAAAATATGGAACAAGGGCAGGCAGATGCAGGGGTTGCTAGGATTTACTGAATATAGCCTGATATGGGAGAACCTCTCCTATGTAGAACTGGCAAAACTACAACAGGGACCCAAATGGAGCTCCTTTGGTGTAACTTTGCTGTCACACATATTTTAGGACGGCAAATTGCTATCTTATCCCAAGTTACAAAATAGGCTTTCTTTGACCTCCACCATGTTTTACTCCTATCTTCAGCTCAGGCAGTGGGCACGCAGAGGGATGCTAAACATTGGGTCTTGTCCAATATCCCTATTTTTCACCTCTTATAAACAAGTACCGAAACTAAAGGGATCACCTCACATTGTTATCAAATGCTACTAACACACCATTTAAGAGCTTACCCCACTAAGGCACCATCCCTATGGGAAAGAGACGTATGCCCACTCACGGGAGACCAATGGGAGGAGCTCCTTCAATCTAATACTACCTGCTCACTTAATGTTGCCCAAAAAGTCTCCCAATTATACATTGCACTTCGGGTGCACCATACTCCACTCAGACTACATAAAATGGGTAGGCGCGCCAGACCCCCTATGTGACAGGTGTAGGCAACACCAGGGGATCTCACTCATCTGCTCTGGGGATGCCCAAAGCTCCACCGTTACTGGAGTGCAGTACTTGGGACGCTTAATCAAGTGTTCCAAACGACCATCTCCTTAGACCCAACTCACTGTATCTTGGGAGTTTTGGAGGAGGTAATTCCCGAGGAGATGATTAGAACAACATTCTCTAGGGCATTGTTTCAAGCCCGAAAACTCATCCTGATGGGATGGAAATCAGTCTCACCTACAGTTGCCTCGTGGATAACACACATGGGGAACATCTTGGTCATGGAAAGATATATCTAGCAACACAGGAGAAGCCCAGGTAGATTCAAAAAAATATGGTCACCATGGTTGGATACCCCTGGGCTAAGTCCTAGGGAACTGGTGATGTCCAGAATATTGCAGTGCCCTACGGGAAGATCTTGACGAGCTAGGGATGCTCAACAACAGATTTAATGTATATGTATCTGTGCTTCAGCATATTGTGGACTTGGAGGTCATGATGATTGGATTAAAGTTAAGGGCGCTAGGATAACCATGAAATGTAACTATAGATATATGCAAGTGCAATGTTTGTACATTGGAAACTGTCTAAACTTGTTCAATAAACACCTTTTTGATTAAAAAAAATAAAAAAATCCTGTAAACTGTTCATACTGCATGCTGCATCCAGGGCAGCCATCAGAAATTTTTGGGCCCCTTACACAACTTTATACCTGGACCCCCACTCGCCCACCCCGAGCCTGACCACCAATATTCCCCATGGCCTGCCTTTGGGCCATCCTACCGAATCCGCACACTGGCCACCTCACCGGTACACACTCAGTCCCCTCAATCCTGTATATATGTCAGCCCCCCCAAAACTGTATATTTGTCAGCCACCCTCACACCTGTATATATGTCAGCCCCCCCACACACACACCTGTATATATGGCAGCCCCACTCACACACACCTGTATATATGTCAGCCCCCCTCCCACAAACCTGTGTATTTGTCTGTCCCCCCTTAAACCTATATATATGTCAGCCCCCCTCACACCTGTATATATGTCAACCCCCCCACACACACACCTGTATATATGGCAGCCCCCCTCACACACACCTGTATATATGTCAGCCCCCCATACACACACACACCTGTATATATGGCAGCCCCCTCACACACCCACCTGTATATATGTCAGCCCCCCCCATACACACACACACACACACACCTGTATACACTATATGTGAGCCCCCTCACACACCTGTATATATATCAGCGTCCCCCCACACGCCTGTATATATATATCAGCGCACCCCCCACACACACCTGTATATATGTCAGCCACCCCTCCACACACCTATATATATGTCAGCCCCCCCATACACACACACACCTGTATATATGTCAGCCCCCCCCACACACACCTGTATATATGTCAGCCTCCATACACACACACACACCTGTATATATGGCAGCCCCCCTCACACACACCTGTATATATGTCAGCACCCCATGCACCTGTATATATGTGAGCCCCCTCACACACATGTATATATATCAGCGTCCCCCACACACCTGTATATATATATATCAGCGCACCCCCCCCACACACACACCTGTATATATGTCAGCCACCCCTCCACACACTTGTATATATGTCAGCCACTCCCCCCCACACACTCACACACCTGTATATATGGCAGCCCCACATACACAAATCTGTACACACACAAGCCTCTGGCCCTTTCCTGTACACAAACAGCCCCCTCCCTTTCCTTCACAGCCCCTACTTGTAACTTCCTACCTGGTCCCAGCTCATTTTACAAAGCTGACATTGACATGTTGCTGAGAAGCATAGTACAGGCAGATCACCGTCACATGAGGGGTGCACATGCACATAGTAGCCAGAGGTGGCAGTAAAGAGCTTGATGTCTAAAATCAATGACACAAGAACTGCAGAAACTGTGAGATTGTTTCTGTACTGCACAGCACGGATCCTCTTCACCCGTCCTGCCTTCTTCCGGCCTGGGCGGGCCCCTCGCCCGGGCCAGAAGCTTACTGGCATCTTCAATTGTAAGTCAATAGGAATCCATCAAAAGAGTTTCAGTTTGATAGGACCCTTAAGCTACATAAAAACACTAAAAGTGCATCAAAAGTGCATTAGTGTGAAAGGGCCCTAATGAATTATAAAATTCTAATAAAATGACCTGGTATGCTTTTAGAAATGCTATGCAACAGCATGAATACCCATAAAACATGCCTACAGGTAAAGAGGCAATTATTATAGCTAATCTCCATGTGTTAATGAAGTTTAAGCTGGTCCAAACAAACTTTTTCAACTTTACTAAATCACTAAACATGAAGGTCAGCTTTAAAGTCCTATCAAAAGCTGCTCTAAACCCAGCATCATAACATCCAATATATTTACTCAATCAACACATAAAATGCCTATCCAAAATCATAGTTTAAAGACTAGCCTCTATTTTGCCTAAAATAATAGGTACCGAACAGATAGGTGCCAGAACCCCAGTATTGAATATCAGAAAATTCATTACTGTCCTCGAATATCATAAATTGTCAAATGCCTCTCTCTCGTCTGAATGACCAAAGTGACCCTGAATGCCAAGAGGGGCCTTTGACAACATTAAATTGAGCTGTCTGAGGAAGGTTTAAACACATAGGGATTTGGAGGACCCATTTTTTAAATCTTATTATTTCCATGTACTCATCACAGGTGGCAAGGGTAATCTGCTTTTGCAAACTGCTCCATCCCATTGTAAACACTCCTTTTTCCACTCAAACATTCTGATATAAATAAAAGTAATCACACTTTTACAAACTTTTTTTTGGAAAGACAAAAAAACATGCAAAGCGTGTACCATCCAACTCATCTGAAAACTGAGATGGACATGAATTTCCTCGACATTAGCTTCTACAATCTGACATCTATCTTCCATTACCTCAGAAATTGGATAGGTTAATCTCATTTTATGAACTACACTCTGGAATCCTAATTAGCATAACCCTTGTCCTTGTCATGGATTTTACACTCTCCTCTATTCGTCCTACCCAAATTACTCAAATCTAATCTTGTATTAAGTGGTACATTGATAACACAGAATAAAATAAAAAAAGCTGTCACCCTCCCCTGAACCTATCACCCCGCTCTTTCCCTTCCATTCCATCCCATACTTCCCTCAGGGCATTTCTACTAAAATATACTCTGTATGGAAAATGAGATGCATCAAGCACATTTAAGACCTATTAGATACAGACTCTAAATGTATGTCCTTCCCTATTAAACAAGCAAAATATGCCATACCATCCACATATTCCCTCTGTTATTGCCAAATTACAAATGTCTTATGCTATCATTTAAAGTCGTTTTAAAGGCTCAAGGTTTTTAACTTCATACATGCTATGCATAAAGGTAAAACACCATCTGTGTGCAGCAGACCCCCCCCCCCAATACCTACTTGAGCCCCCTCTTGATCCAGCGATGTGCATGAGAGCCTCAGCTCTCCTGGGTCTCTACCTCCTCAGTGGCTGAGACAGCAGCAGTACCCATTGGCTCCCACTACTGTCAATCACAGCCGGTGAGCCAATGAGGAGAATGCGGGGGCGTTTGTGAATGGATACAAGGAGCAGCAGCTTGGGAGCTCGGGTGCCCCCATAGCAAACTGCTTGCTATGGGGGAACCTGGCAGGAGAGAGGGGCCAGGAGCGCATGCAGGGACCACAGAAGAGGAGGACCAGGGCTGCTCTGTGCAAAATCACTGCACAGAGCAGGTAAGTATAACATGTTTGTTATAAAAAAAATATCACTTATCACTTATATCACAATTTAATATCACTTTAATTCACCTATCACAATACACCCCAACTTACATGCCTATTTGTCCTTAATAAAGCAACCCTAGAACCAGGCTTATCATCATTAGGGATGGGCGAACGGTTCGGCCCGAGCATAAGTTCGGGCCGAACTTTGGCTGTTTGGCGAACAACGAACATTATGCAGTGTTTGCAGCAAATTCGAAACCTGCAGAACACCGTTAAAGTCTATGGGACACTAACATGAAAAACCAAAAGTACTCATTTTAAAGGCTTATATGCAAGTTATTGTCATACAAAAGTGTTTGGGGACCTGGGTCCTGCCCCAGGGGACGTGTTTCAATGCAATTTTTATTCTTTAAAACGACCGTTTTTTCGGGAGCATTGATTTTTTTAATGCTTAAAGTGAAACAATAACAATGAAATATTCCTTTAAATATCGTGCCTGGGGGGTGTCTATAGTATGCCTGTAAAGTGGCACATTTTTCCCGTGTTTAGAACAGTGCTGCAGCAAAATGACATTTCTAAAGGAAAAATTGTCATTTAAAACTGATCGCGGCTGTAATGAATTGTCGGGTCTCGGCAATATAGATAAAACTCATTGAAAAAAATGCATGGGTTCCCCCCAAGTTCACTACCATGACCTTTGGGTCTGGTATGAATGTTAAGGGTAACCCCGAACCAAAAATTAGCATTTTTGATTTTTCATGTTAGTGTCCCTTAGACTTTAACGGTGTTCCCGCGGCTTTCGAATTTGCCCCGAACACTGCATATTGTTCGGTGTTCGCCGAACATCGGAACAACCAAAGTTCATGCCGAACGTATGCTCTGGCCAAACCGTTTGCCCATCCCTACTCAGGGCCCTTTTTTCGCATGGGCACGCTGGGCAGTTGCCCAGGGGCCCCACTTGCCTGGGGGGCCCCACCTGCCCAGCGACCCCAGCCAGGGCCGGACTGGTCTGCCACATACCTCCCAACAGTCCCAGATTGCACCCTTGTCCCGCGATCCGATGTGTGGGAAGTATGCGAGCAGTTCTTTGCTGCCGCTGACTTTTTTTAAATAATATTGATGACTCCGCTCGCACTGCTCTGCTCAGTCTCTCCAGCCAAGGCTGTAGTGTATGTGTAGATACAGCCGGGGAACATTGCCGCCCACTCGTCCTGACTCCTGCTGCGGAGTGATCTCTCTGTGTGAGGAGGGGCTGGGAGTCTCTTTGTGGAGTGCCAGGCACTGGCAGCGTGGGTTGTGGCCGAAGAGCAGGACAGAGCCAGAGGAACCAACTGCAAGGCAGCTGGCCTCAAGCCCAGCTGCCCAAGGAGCTGACTGTCTGCTGAGACCAGGAGCGGACTGGCCAGTGGGGGACCCGGGGCCCCATGAGAGGCTCTGTCCTTATATCTTTAATGTTCAGGTCAGCAACGCGGTGGCACACCAGAGTCACACATAAAAGCCGGCCAGCAGCTGCATACATGGAGAGCAGTGCGGCTGGTTCACGCCCACCATTATTCCCGCCCACCTCTTTTCCTGCAGTGTCCATTCTGCACTTCTCAGTGTGCACAGAAGCAGTTGGATTCCCCAGGCAGCTCTTCCTTTGAAATGGTAATTACCATTGTAATGCTAATTATTGTAAGCAGGTTCATGGCCAGGCTTTTCTGTACATTGCACATTGATCTGATTGATGTGCTGTGTGCACTTGCTGTCTCTCAGTCCTTCTCCCCTTAGCAGCCATGCACCTGGCTCAGGCTGTAGGGCAGACCATTATATGCAAAAAAGTTAAGGGTTTTTATTTAATTAGTGTCACGGAACGTCCCACACTCCGCTTGAGTGCTTCCGTCAGTATACCACTTTCTCCCAGTCTGGACTCAGATATCAGATATTCCAACCGCTCATAAGCACAAAACAAGGCAAGACTTGCTTCACTGCTAACATGGACTATTTTATTTAGAATAAAAATTACAAGACTTTATATGCCGTTGGAACCTCCTCTAACAATACAACTGTAACCTAATTAACATGAGCTAGTTTACTAAATCATTTACCCAGACTAGGTGACTATTCAATACACATTACCATAAACATCAACACAGGGTTAATTAGAACAAACAACAATGTGTGGAATACCCTTAGAACCGGTGGTAAGCCAGACTAGATTTATTTACATTAAACACATTATAGCAGACATCAGACAGGTAGTTGGAGTTGATGACGCCAGCATCTCCTTACAGTATGTGTCCCAACAGTATGAATCAGTCTTATCAGCAGGGGGGCTGCTGGAGGAATCCCCCCTCCCTCTACAGGGACACACATCCCAAATGACCACAGCAAAGAGTCCACAACAGAATGAGACAACATACAATATATACATATATACACGATTGAGTCTGATTAGTACAGATCAGACTGGATTTCTAATTCACCTTGCAGAGTATTGTTCCCTTAAAATCCAGGGCCCCTAATCTGTTGGCAAGAGGCCCGCATTCAGTCCCCTCCAATAGCCTCTGTCTGGGGTGAGTCTGTCACAATTAGCTTTGTAACTACTGCTTTATTGCAGGCTTTTTAAATACTAATATGCAGTATTTACAAAGCCAGTTATACTATTATTTATGCTGGTTTTGTGAGTGCCTGGCTTTGTACTGGGGGACAGGGGATGAGTTGGACATGGCACCACAGGGCTCTCCAGGTGGCTCTGATCACTGTAAGAACTGTTCTGCACCTGGGGTGCATTGGATCCAAGCTGGCCAGTCAGCAATGTGCAGCTCCAGGGAGGACTTTGGTGGAGGGTTTGGGGCTACCAGGCTCCTCCGGGGGGGGGGGGGGGTTCCAGTGACACCTGTCAGCTTGCTCTGTCGTTGCACACTCTGTACACAGCTCATTCGAGAACCCTGCACTCTGTACATAGCTCAGAACCCTGCATGCTATACGTTGATCACCCCAGAACCCTGCATGCTGTACGTAGCTCACCCTAGAACCCTGCACTCTGTACGTAGCTCACCCCAGAACCCTGCGCGCTGTACGTAGCTCACCACAGAACCCTGCACGCTGTACGTAGCTCACCCCAGAATCCTGCACTCTGTATGTAGCTCACCCCAGAACCCTGCACTCTGTATGTAGCTCACCCCAGAACCCTGCACGCTGTACGTAGCTCACCACAGAACCCTGCGCACTGTACGTAGCTCATCCCAGAACCCTGCACTCTGTATGTAGCTCAACCCAGAACCCTGCACTCTGTACGTAGCTCACCCCAGAACCCTGCACTCGGTACGTAGCTCACCCCAGAACCCTGCACTCTGTAAGTAGCTCATGCCAGAACCATGCACTCTGTACATAGCTCACCCCAGAACCCTGCACTCTGTACGTAGCTCAGTAAATATGCATTTGATAGGCAATTGTGCATGGTTGTGTAGACAGGGCCCCAGTGCACTGTATTGCCCGGGGGCCTATAATGCTCTTAAGATGGCACTGTCCCTACTCAGCTCTCCCGGGTGTCTACCTCCTCAGTGGCTGAGACAACAGCAGTAGCCATTGACTCCCACTACTGTCAAGTGGTGCCAAAGAGGAGAATGCAGGGTGTGTGTGAATGGACACGAGGAGCAGCAGCTTGGGAGATTAGGTGCCCCCATAGCAAACTGCTTGCTATGGGGGAACCCGGCAGGAGAGAGGGGCCACAGAAGAGGAGAATTGGGGCTGCTCTGTGCTAAATCATGGGACATAGCAGGTAAGTATAACATGTTTGTTATAAAAAAATATATATCACTTATCACAATTTAATATCACTTTAATTCGCCTATCACATTACACCCCAACTTACATGCCTATTTGCCCTTAGTAAATCTACCCTAGAACCAGGCTTATACATTACCAGAATAGAGCAGAGCATGTCATTCTGGTGTTGTGCTCAGTGGTCTGGTATCATTCTCAAAGGTCTTGCTACAAATCTGAATTTCTCAGGCTACTACTTCAACACATGTACTTTTATACTTAATTTAATTTCCTATTGACTTATGTTGTAAATATGAATTAGTAAATACTAACGTTCCTGCATGTACAACTTACTATTTATAACTCTGTTGTATATAAATGGTACAATGGATAATATTACAACTAGTGATTCTATTAGTATTATTATTAGTAGTAAAAGTACAAGTAGTAGATGGGCAATGTTTTTTTATATTAAGTGTATGGTTAAATGGAAAGACTGATTAACTGCAGACTGAGCTTTCCAATTAAAGATTAATAAAAGGCGCAAGTCCCAAATATGGGTGTTCACATCCTAAAATGCAGAACTAAAACAAAGGTCATTGCATTCTTGTTTAGAATTGATGACACTTCTTTGACTCTTATAGCTCCTTTTTTCCCACCATGCTCTCCCAAATTTAGTGAAAAGGGAATCCTGTACAGTTTATCAAGTAATACTATAAAGTATTGCTATACTGCACTAGGAATTGATGCAGATAATATGTTAGCTCTGTAGTGCTGTATTTCTGTTTCTTTCCTGGTGACATTGCCCGGAGGGTATTTGGGGACCATAGTTTCTTTTCTTTTTTTTTTCTATTTTTAATACAGCAGTTTCTTAGTGACTTTTAATGTGAAGGTGATTGACTGGCCATAAAACATGACATCCAAAATACCCCAATTTCATCGGCCACAAAAGACATCAGCTGATGGTAACCTAATGCACTAACTGAATCTCTGCTAGTTTGTCTTTATATATTACATTTACACTCCAGTGCACATGTACTGACTTGTTGAGAGATATTACTGATATTGTGAGAGATCTCTATGGGGAAGAGGCAACTTGCCACAACACCATCAATTAGACTAATGATTGCACTAAAACTGAATGAAACAGATGGTCCCTAACTGCAAATATTAATAAAGTTTTATGATCACAGGGGAGTAAATTTACCCTATGGAAAGGATTTTTGAAAGTGAATGTTATAATGTGTGTCTGCAAGCTGTAATATAAGTCGTCCTGTAGGTCCTCTGACAGGCTCTTCTAGGAAAGATTTACTGATATCATTCCGAAATATATCTGTGAAGTTTCAGGACATTCTCTTTGATATAATAACAAGACTCTCTCTCATCTATATAGGAAAAGCTCCTGGGGGGGTCTCATGATGTATATAGCTGTAATCAATATACCAACAGTGCAAATATATTTTTTTAGGCAGCCCTTAGATGGAGAGATATTTCAATTGGAAAATTAGAGATCTTCTTGCTACTGTACTGTTTACTGCACCATTGCCTCCATAGCACTATAATACCATAATATAATTTTTTTTATATATGTACTGCTTAAAGTGTTACTAAACTCAAGACCCTGCATTCCTATATCTGGTTTCTTACAGTACACAGAACATGCAAATGCAATTACTTTAGTAAATATAAATTGCTAAATGCCTTTTCTCATCCGCAGTCTATAGCAGTCTTGTGACTTCTATCAGTGTCCGGCCGAGCACTAGTTAAAGCTTGTAGGAGGTTTTCATTCTCCTCTTATTATCCTATGAATCTGCATGATCCCTGATTTTCTGTCTGGACAGTACTGATTGGCCCAGTATCGATCACATGCACCCTCTAAAAAAAAATAATAAAATCTCCAGCAATACACACCAAACTGAGCATGTGCAGAGTGCCTCCAGTGCTCTGTACTATCAGGAGATGGATTTGGGACTGTGGAAGAAGGGGAGGATCAGAGAAGACAGGATTAAACAGCCTTTTTACACAATGCAGAGGATTAACCCCTTAGGTTTTACAGTGAGTATAACAAGCCTAACAAGATACTGCTAGCAGGGACTGAGCCACTCAGAGTATACCACATTATCAATGTGTATAATAAACCTGTGCGCTGCTATTTTGTAACTAAAACATTAATTTTTATGAAGCAAGCTGCTCACACCTTATGACACTCCCATATGTGTTAGATAAAACTACACTTTAAACAAAAATGGTATAGCGCAATCCAACAAATGTATGAACATTTCATCCATGCCACACACGAATCATACATATATCATGCACAAAAATATTTGTATACAGTATCTCACAAAAGTGAGTACACCTCTCACATTTTTGTAAATATTTTATTATATCTTTTCACGTGACAACACTGAAGAAATGACACTTTGCTACAATGTAAAGTAGTGAGTGTACAACTTGTTTAACAGTGTAAATTTGCTGTCCCCTCAAAATAACTCAACACACAGCCATTAATGTCTAAACCGCTGGCAACAAAAGTGAGTACACCCCTAAGTAAAAATGTCCAAATTGGGCCCAAAGTGTCAATATTTTGTGTGGCCAACCATTATTTTCCAGCACTGCCTTAACCCTCTTGGGTATGGAGTTCACCAGAGCTTCACAGGTTGCCACTGGAGTCCTCTTCCACTCCTCCATAATGACATCACGGAGCTGGTGGATGTTAGAGACCTTGCACTCTTCCACCTTCCGTTTGAGGATGCCCCACAGATGCTCGATAGGGTTTGGGTCTGGAGACATGCTTGGCCAGTCCATCACCTTTACCCTCAGCTTCTTTAGCAAGGCAGTGGTCATCTTGGAGATGTGTTTGGGGTCGTTATCATGTTGAAATACTGCCCAGTCTCCGAAGGGAGGGGATCATGCTCTTCTTCAGTATATCACAGTACATGTTGGCATTCATGGTTCCCTCAACTGCGTTAAAGGTGCACTAACAAACTGCAAATACTGCAGTAAATGTGCAATAATGCACTGCAATATTCTACAGTAAACGCGCACCAATGCACTGCAATATACCGCGGTAAACATGCAATAGCACACTGAAATATACCGCATTAAACTGACTCTAAAGTAAAAATGAATAGTGGCACTACACTTATGCTGCACTATTACTAGATTCACACTAAATGACTGCTTTACACTCACAATAGAATCATAGTAGCACACTATAGCACACTACCTTGCTAGTAGCACTGAACAGAGCCCTGTTCTATCTCTCCCCACGCCAATGTCACACTGCAAATGGCTGCTATGGGAAGAATATTTTTATAGTCTGGGTTGGGACTAAGAGCAGGGCCGGATTAACATAGGGGCTGGTGGAGCTGCAGCTCCAGGCCCCTCCCTCAATATAGGCCCATGGAAGTGGCTTATCGATATCTGTGTGCCTTCCTGAAGGAAGAGGAGCCCTCTGTGCACACATGGAGGAGACAAGTGTTAGTCAGTGCAGCCGAGTCCTGTCTCTGCCGATGCCCGACTCTTCTATCACAGGATCTGTTACACTCACACAGATCCTCCTCAGTGTCTGGGGGAGGGGCGTTGATGTTCTAACCAGCAGGAGCCCGGGAGGAAGGACATCTTACATGCTGTAATGATAAGGTTAGTACATTTGTTAGGGAGATGTGTAATTATTGTGCTAGGGGACAGACTGCTGCTCCCCCCCATGTAATGTGCTCTCTTGTGCCCACCATGTCATGTGCTGTGCATTGCAGTGCCCCCCGTGTCATGTGCTGTGTCCAGTATGTCATATGCTGTACATTGCATTGCCCTTCATGTGATGTGCAGTGCCCCCTATGTCGTGCTGTGCCTTGCAGTGCCCACCATCTAATGTGAAGTGCCCACCATGTAATGTGCAGTGCCCACCATGTCATGTGATGTGCCATCCAGTGCCCACCATGTCATGTGCAATGCCCACCATGTCATGGGCTGTGCCATTCAGTGCCCCCCATGTAATGTGCAGTGCCCACCATGCCATGTGCTGTGCCTTGCAATGCCCACTATGTAATTTGCAGTGTCCACCATGTCATGCGCTGTGCCATGCAGTGCCCACCATGTTATTTGCAGTTCCCACCATGTCATGTGCTGTGCTGTGCCCACCCTGCCATGTGTTGTGCCCAGCATGTAGTGTGTTGTGCCCACTGTGTAATGTACTGTGCTGTTCAGCAGTGCCCACCATGTCATATGCAGTTCCTAACATGTAATGTACAGTTGCAGTGCCCACCATGAAATCTGCTATGCCATGCAGTGCCCACCATGTAATTTGTTGTGCCCGCCATGTAATGTGCTGTGCCATGCAGTGCCCCCCATGTAATGTGCTGTGTCCAGTATGTCATATGCTGTACATTGCAGTGCCCTCCATGTAATGTGCTGTGCCCACCATGTCATGTGCTGTAAATTGCAGTGCTCACTATGTAATGTGCAGTGCCCACCATGTTATGTGCTGTGCATTGCATTGCCCTTCATGTGATGTGCAGTGCCCCCTATGTCGTGCTGTGCTTTGCAGTGCCCACCATGTAATGTGAAGTGCCCACCATGTAATGTGCAGTGCCCACCATGTCATGTGATGTGCCATGCAGTGCCCACCATGTCATGCACTGTGCCCGCCATGTAATTTGCAGTGCCCACCATGTCATGTGATGTGCCATCCAGTGCCCACCATGTCATGTGCAATGCCCACCATGTCATGGGCTGTGCCATTCAGTGGCCCCCATGTAATGTGCAGTGCCCACCATGTCATGTGCTGTGCCTTGCAATGCCCGCTATGTAATTTTTCAGTGTCCACCATGTCATGTGCTGTGCCATGCAGTGATCCCACCATGTAATCTGTTGTGCCCACCATGTAATGTGCTGTGCCCACCATGTTATGCGCTGTGCCCACCACATCATGTGCTGTGCCATGCAGTGCCCACCGTGTGATGTTCAGCAGTGCCCACTATGTCATGTGCAGTTCCTAACATGTAATGTGCAGTTGCATTGCCCACCATGAAATCTGCTATGCCATGCAGTGCCCACCATGTAATCTGTTGTGCCCACCATGTAATGTGCTGTGCCCACCATGTAATGCGCTGTGCCCACCACGTCATGTGCTGTGCCATGCAGTGCCCACCATGTAATGCGCTGTACCCACCATGTAATGTACTGTGCCATGCAGTGCCCACCATGTAATGTGCTGTACCCACCATGTAATGTGCTGTGCCATGCAGTGCCCACCATGTCATGTGCAGTGCCCATCATGTAAATTGCTGTGCAGTGCCCACCATGTCATGTGCTGTGTTGTGCCTACCATGTCATGTGCTGTGTTATGCCCACCATGTCATGTACTGCACCATGCAGTGCCTACCATCTAATGTGCTGTACTCACCATGTAATGTGCTGTACATTGTCCACCATGGCATGTGCCGTGCAGTATCCACAATGGAATGGGCTGTGTGGTGCTCACCATGTCATGTGCTGTGTCCACCATTTAATGGGCTGTGCTCACAATGTAATGTGCTGTGTCGTGCAGTGCCCACCAATGTGCCCAATGGAATGTGGTGTGCAGGGCTCATCGTGTCATGTGTGGTATCCACCATTTAATGTGCTGTGCTCCCAATGTAATGTGCTGTGCTGTGTCGTGCAGTGCCCACCATGTCATGTGGTGTCATGCAGTACCCACCTTGTCATGTGCTGTGCAGTGCCCACCATGCCATGTGCAGTGCCCACCATATAATATGCTGTGCCCACCATATAATGTGCTGTTCAGTGCCCACTTGTAATGTGCAGTGCCCACCATGTAATGTGCTCAGCTGTGTCCGCGATGTCATGTGCTGTGCCCATCATATAAGGTCCTGTGCCCACCGTGTGCATGTACTGTGTTGTGCCCACCATGCAATGTGCTGTGTTGTGCAGTACCAACCATGTCATGTGCTGTGCCCACCATATGATGAACTGTGCCTACCTTGTAATGTGCTGTATTGGGCAGTGCAAACCATGTAATGTGCAGTGCCCACCATATAATATGCTGTGCCCACCATATAATGTGCTGTTCAGTGCCCACTTGTAATGTGCAGTGCCCACCATGTAATGTGCTCAGCTGTGCCCACCATTTATTGTGCTGTGCCCACCATATAAGGTCCTGTGCCCACCGTGTGCATGTGCTGTGTTGTGCCCACCATGCAATGTGCTGTGTTGTGCAGTACCAACCATGTCATGTGTGGTGCCCACCATATAATGAACTGTGCCTTGTAATGTGCTGTATTGGGCAGTGCCAACCGTGTAATGTACTGTGCTTTGCTTACCATTAAATGTGCTGTATCCATGTATCCACCATGTAATGTGTTGTGCCAACCATGTAATGTACTGTGCTATTCCTCCCACCCCGTGTTATGTACTATGCTGTGCCTCCCACAGACTCACCCCCTCACTTCCACCCCCCTCTCTCTTTCACCCCCCTCACTCCCTCTCTCTCTCATCCCCTCTCTTTCACCCTGTTCTCTCTCTCACCCCCTTCACCCCTTACCACCCTCTCTCTCTTTCACCCTCTCTCTATTCCCCTTTTTTCTTACCCCCTCTCTCTCATTTATTCACCCACTTTCTCTCTCTTTCCCCCTCCCTCTCATCCCCTCTCTTTCAACCCCCCATCTCGCTATCACCCCCCCCCTCTCTCTCTCTCTTAACCACTCTCTCACCCCCCTCTCTCTCTCTTAACCACTCTCTCACACCCCTCTCTCTCTTTAATTTAAATTTAACAAAAATTGTTTGCGTTTTCATTTTATTTATTTCCATAAAAAGGCCCACCAAAATCCTTAGCACCAGGCCCATGTTGCTCTTAATCTGGCCCTGACTAAGAGCAATGAGCCATGATTGCATAGAGTCATAATGACAGTGTCCAATCATGGCTCTGGCAGTGCTATGTGCCCTGATTGGGCAAAGCTTTCATTGCTTCAGCCAATCAGGGCTTCCAATGCACTGTGCGGCAGCGCAATACATTGTGGTCATTTGGTGGGCCGAACAAATGGTCAAACGGGCAAACAGCTAATGTTAGGCCCGAACTCATGCTCGGGCTGAACTGTTTGCCCAACACTATGTCAGAAAACAAGAGCACAACAGGGGAGATCAATTGTACTTCAGATAGTACAGCAGCTCCTCCTGAGCTGTCAGTTTTTTTTGTTTAGTCTGGCTGGGTTGAATGAAAAAAAAATACTTGTGTGTATCAGGCTCAAGTCTGATTTGCTATGTAGAGCGACTAAATTGGACACACTGAATAGCAATTAAACAACTGGCCTGTAACAAAAAGAAAACAAAAAAAAATGTCTACAAAATTGGATTAAGTGCAAACTCTTTGCAATATATTGTCTATGAATCTAAAGGAAATCATATAACCATATTGCAATGTGTGTGGCCAGTTACCTATGCAATTTAAATTGTGTTTTTAAAAAAAAAAAAATCTTGTGGCAAGTTTTATTTATTACAACAATGTTAGCAAACTTCAAAGCAGAGTCTTGCCTGGCTGCTGGTTCTACTCACTTCCTGCATTCACTTTATACTTCCTACATGCACTTTATACATGCTGAATACAGCGTGGGATGACAGGTCTGCTATAACTAAATAATCAGTCCCTGTGTTGTAAAAAGAGAAACACTGCTAAAAAATGCACTGAGACAGTCTGGTAAGAAAGATATGACATTCTTGGCAGAATGCTGTACACAAACTTGGACTTAGTTCTTAAAACAGCTTGTATATTGGCATGAGAAGGGACAGATGCAAATGCTATAGCAACTGATATTGGCATCCCTTTGTCATTACCAATAACACAACAGGCTTTGCTTCAGTGCGTTATTGCACGTTTACCGCAGTATATTGCAGTACATTAGTGCACGTTTACCGCAGTATATTTCAGTGCATTGGTGCATGTTTACCATAGTATATTGTAGTGTGTTGGTGAACATTTTCTGCAGTATATTTCTGTGCATTGGTGCACTGTTAATGCAGCATATTGCAGTGCGTTAGTGCACGTTTAACATGGTATATTTCAGTGCAGTATATTTCAGTGCGTTAGTGCATGTTTAACGCAGTATATTTCAGTGTGTTGGTGCATGTTTAGCGCAGTATATTGCAGTGCGTTAGTGCACATTTAAGCAGTATATCTCAGTGCATTATTGCGTGTTTAGCGCAGTATATTGCAGTGCATTAGTGCACTTTTAACGCAGTATATTTCAGTGTGTTGGTGCATGTTTAACACAGTATATTGCAGTGAGTTAGTGCATGTTTAGCACAGTATATTTCAGTGCGTTATTGCACATTTACCACAGTATATTGCAGTATGTTAGTGCACATTTGTTGCAGTATTTTTCAATGCATTGGTGCATGTTTACCGCAGTATATTGCAGTGTGTTAGTCCACATTTAACACAGTATATTTCAGTGCATTGGTGCACGTTTAATGCATTATATTGCAGTGCGTTAGTGCACATTTAATGTAGTATATTTCAGTGCAGTATATTTCAGTGCGTTAATACGCGTTTAACTCAGTATATTTAAGTGCAGTGTATTTCAGTGCGTTAGTGCTCCTTTAATGCAATATATTTTAATGCAGTATATTTCAGTGCATTAGTGCACATTTAACGCAGTATATTTCAGTGCGTTAGTGCACGTTTACCGCAGTGTATTGCGTTGCGTCAGTGCAGTTTTACTGCAGTATATTGTAACGTTAGTGGAGTGTGTCTGTGTAGTGAGTACTCAAGTTAAAGCGCACCAAACACCACTTTCTATTAATTAAAGTGCATCCACATACACATTTCCACATCTTTATTACATTTTGTTATGTAGCAAAGTCCCGGGACCCTTTAGGCCTAATGGTGACTTCCAGAGTCAGGGACAGCTGACATCCTTTTGTGTAGAGTGGGCTGCAAGGCATAGTGGGTGTAATGCAAGATGAAACGGTGGGCGCCAGACACTTTTAGAATGCAGAGAGATTTATTGTCTCTTAAACAGAACTGGAGGGAGAGGGTTAGGGCCAGGATGCCCTTAAGTAGATGCAATGTTAATTGGCAGACCCTGACACTTCTATAGGCAGACAGCAATACAGGTGAAGGCCTCCAGCCGGACACCACTTCTGTATAGGTAGGACCGCTGTCTCCTATGGCAAAAATCTTGTAGCTGGTACTAACGGTAATGGTATTCAACTATTTGCAACACGAGATAGGGGATAAGGGCTAAATTGCCCGAAGGATGGGGAAAAAGGATTTTAAGGTGCTGTTTACATCAAAGATATAATCAAAAATTCTGTACAATCATATTAAAAAATGAAAATTTTATTGAATTAGAATTAAAATATTCATGTCTCTCATAGAAAGTGGGACATGCTTTTAAGAACAATATGACATTAATAAATATCACCCAAAATTATTCACATTGGACAATGCAACATAAAGCAACTACTTAAAGGTGCCATGACAATCTGCCGCTCGACATGTTTCGCTCTAATACGAGCTTCTTCAGGAGTTTAAAGGCTATGATTGTAGTGGGCTCTATAATAATGGGAGAATAGACAATAATCGATACATGCATACAAACATATTGAAAATACACCCAATGGATGAATAAACTGGCTTATCAGAAGACAGATTAATACAGAGCATATAAATGCATATATATAAGTAGAAGTTTGGAGACCAAACAGTTCAACCAACTATATATGGGAAATCAAAGTTTGTATATCTTACCAGGCTGTAATGCATCAATGCGACATAAATGTTTCAATAGAGTGGCGACATAAATGTTTCAATAGAGTGGCAAATTAGTGCTGATTTTGAACCGGGGAGTTCTCTCATATATATAGGGACATCGCTGCCATAGTGTGACCACAGGGGAACATAAAGTTATATACTGGCCCTTTAAAGAGATAAAACAGAATTAAAATTAATAAGGGGAGGGATATATGGGAACGAGGAAATCAGATTCCAAAACAACCTTGTTTGATTTTAAGGTGTATTTTGGGGTAGAGCCAATTAGGAGTATTTACCTAAAGCATAAAAGTATCACGGTAAACATGTGTTAAATGGATATGGCTAGATACCATAGTTTCATCAAACCGGTCAATGATGACTACAAAAACGATAACCAACCGCGATGTTTTCTAAGTGGAAAAGAAATACAGTATAAAGGACCATAAAAATTCCGCAAGTGCAGCTCACTACCAACTGACAGTAATGCTGTATAGGGGGAACTTACTTTGTGGGCAGTGATCCGGCATGCAGATTTGGGAGAGCTTCACGCTGTCTCCATTGAGCAGCGCCGGTAGCAGAGCTGTGGGCGGTGTGTGACCGCCTTTATGTACCCCCACCATGGCGGCGTCTGATTTCGCTGCCGTGATGCGGACGTTTGTTGAGGCTGGCTGCGTCATACCCTAGGGGAGGAGGAACGCGGCGGCGTCAATCTGACGTCCGCAGCGTGCCAAGAACGTAGTGCGCATGTCTATGGATTCATTGAGCCCGTGAGACATCCGGGCACCGAGAACGCCATGTTGGTAATGGGAAAAGAAAAAATATAAACAGCTAGAACTAAACTGAAGTATTCAGCCTATCTAGCAACCAATCAATGAAGATAAAGGCTCATATGCATCACTTTATGGGTATTAAAACACCCCATTTAAAGCCGCAACCAGGATCAAAAAAAGGGGGCCACCACTCTGGGGACGATTGGCTCTACATCTCCAATAGTGGGTGCCCCGGGCGTCCGTGTGGTCTAAATTGACAGAGATGAACCCAACACGAGAATATTCCCGGGATATAGTTGCCAATCATAAAAAGAGACAAACGGACTTTTTGTTAAAAAATCCTTGATAGATATATTGCAACAACAGCCTGCAAGAGTGTAGCACAAAATAAATCAGTGAAGGTTCAATGATATCAAGTATAACATACAGAAATGTATAAGGTCATAATATAGTTATTATTACATATTTTAACATAGCTTATACAGATATGTGACGCCAGATCAGTACAGCATTGCGAATACAGAGTATAGTTAATATTTTAACATGGATTATATATATATATGTGACGTCACATCAGTACAGCATTGAAAATATTAAATATAATTAATGACCTACCAAAATGGAAAAGGCAAAGAAAAAGAAAGAACAAAGAAAAAACAAAATCAAGAAAATTTTTGGTGTTTGAAAAAAAAAAAAAAAAACGAGAAATACCTTTTAGTATTAGATTACATTATTATATTGTATTTGGAAAACCAAAAATTAGAAAGCCAAAGAATGGGGGGGGGGAGGGGAAGGGGAGGGGACAGGGGAGAACAAGGTCATATCTAAACTGGGGATGCCCCAGTTTTCAAAGAAATGGCTTAAAACTGAACGCATCGTTCATGCCTGGGTGCTGGAGAGCTGACAACTCGTGTATCCAGCGTGCCTCCTTCTGGAGGAGGAGCTTGTCATAGTCTCCCCCTCTTACACCCGGAGGAATATGTTCCAAGGCAAAAAAGTGTAAACAGTTAGCGTCAAAGTTGTGCTGCAGGCCAACATGACGGCTGATGGGGGTTTCCATTCTTTTTTTCTGTATAAGGGAAACATGATCCCTAATGCGGCAAAAAAAGGGTCTCTTAGTCTTTCCGATGTAAAACATCTTACATTCGCATAACATGATGTATACTATACCGATGGATTGACATGTTACTGCAAATCTTGGTTTGAATAGATGGCCGTTGGGCAACAAGAGACTACGAGTGGCTAAAATATATCTACAGTATGAACATTGATGGCAGGGTCTACTTCCCCTATCGGTTTCTTTGATTTTTGCACTGTGGCTTTCATAGTGACTATGTACAAGTGAATCTCTTAGGGATCGACAGCGTCTGAAAGTAATCTCCGGATATGGATTTAGATGTTTGGCCACCTTTTCGTCTCCCATTAATAAATACCAGTACTTTTTAAGGATATCACGTGTTTGTTGATGTTGACTAGAATAAGTAGTGATGAGCCTGACACCCGGGTTAGCTTTTTTACAACTGGTGTTATGCAAAAGAGAGGCTCTATTTTGGTTTTTTGCTCTGAGGTATGCTTTTTTAAGGCATTTTTTGCTACACCCTCGGTTGAGGAAGCGTGAGCGTAAACATTTAGCTTCCCTTTCGAAGTCAGACTTATCACTGCAGTTGCGTTTTGCTCGTAAATATTGCCCGTAGGGCACGCTCGTGATAAGAGGAACTGGGTGGGAGCTGGTGGCGTGCAACAGCGAATTGCCCGCAGAGGGTTTCCGGTATAAGGTTGTTCTGATGTTGCCATCAGATTTAACTATAATTTGAGTATCCAAAAAGGTCAAACTGGATTGACTAAATTCAACAGTGAATTTGAGATTAAATCTATTGATTTTTAGGCTCTCCAAAAAAGACATAAGAAGATCTTTAGGACCCACCCATATAAAGAAAATGTCGTCAATAAATCTCCTCCATAGAGGGATTTGTTCCATATATTGCTGCATGTCGTCTCTGGAAAACAACTCCCGTTCCCACCCCCCCAGATACAGGTTGGCATAGGAGGGGGCACATTTGGTCCCCATAGCCACCCCCTGTATCTGGAGGTAGTGGGATCCATCAAAAAGGAAGATGTTATTGGAGAGGACAAACAACAACAACTTCAAAATGAATTCATTGTACTGAGAGGATATCTCATGATTTTGAAAAAGAAAGTCTTTGACAACATCCACCCCCTGTTGGTGGGGAATAGAATTGTATAAGGCCTCCACGTCGAGGGCTACCAGCCACGCGCCCCCGGGAAGGGATACCCCATCGAGGGCGCGTAGCAGGTCATTGGTGTCCTGAAGATAGGACACCAAACCCTCGACGTGGGGCCTCAGGAAGTCATCAATCAATTGGCTGGCTGTTTCGGTAAGGCTGCCATTACCAGAGACAATCGGACGACCGGGGGGTTTGGTCTGACTCTTATGAATTTTGGGGAGAGCATACATTGTGGGTATTCTCGGAGATGTAACATTTAGAAACTCCCAGGTGGACTTGTTAATAAGACCACTGTGATAGGCCGAGCCAATTAGGTGTTGGTAACGGTTATTGGTTAAAGCAACATGGGTTGGTGATACTTTCCGGTACCAGTGGTACCGGAAAGTATCACCAACCCATGTTGCTTTAACCAATAACCGTTACCAACACCTAATTGGCTCGGCCTATCACAGTGGTCTTATTAACAAGTCCACCTGGGAGTTTCTAAATGTTACATCTCCGAGAATACCCACAATGTATGCTCTCCCCAAAATTCATAAGAGTCAGACCAAACCCCCCGGTCGTCCGATTGTCTCTGGTAATGGCAGCCTTACCGAAACAGCCAGCCAATTGATTGATGACTTCCTGAGGCCCCACGTCGAGGGTTTGGTGTCCTATCTTCAGGACACCAATGACCTGCTACGCGCCCTCGATGGGGTATCCCTTCCCGGGGGCGCGTGGCTGGTAGCCCTCGACGTGGAGGCCTTATACAATTCTATTCCCCACCAACAGGGGGTGGAAGTTGTCAAAGACTTTCTTTTTCAAAATCATGAGATATCCTCTCAGTACAATGAATTCATTTTGAAGTTGTTGTTGTTTGTCCTCTCCAATAACATCTTCCTTTTTGATGGATCCCACTACCTCCAGATACAGGGGGTGGCTATGGGGACCAAATGTGCCCCCTCCTATGCCAACCTGTATCTGGGGGGGTGGGAACGGGAGTTGTTTTCCAGAGACGACATGCAGCATTATATGGAACAAATCCCTCTATGGAGGAGATTTATTGACGACATTTTCTTTATATGGGTGGGTCCTAAAGATCTTCTTATGTCTTTTTTGGAGAGCCTAAAAATCAATAGATTTAATCTCAAATTCACTGTTGAATTTAGTCAATCCAGTTTGACCTTTTTGGATACTCAAATTATAGTTAAATCTGATGGCAACATCAGAACAACCTTATACCGGAAACCCTCTGCGGGCAATTCGCTGTTGCACGCCACCAGCTCCCACCCAGTTCCTCTTATCACGAGCGTGCCCTACGGGCAATATTTACGAGCAAAACGCAACTGCAGTGATGAGTCTGACTTCGAAAGGGAAGCTAAATGTTTACGCTCACGCTTCCTCAACCGAGGGTATAGCAAAAAATGCCTTAAAAAAGCATACCTCAGAGCAAAAAACCAAAATAGAGCCTCTCTTTTGCATAACACCAGTTGTAAAAAAGCTAACCCGGGTGTCAGGCTCATCACTACTTATTCTAGTCAACATCAACAAACACGTGATATCCTTAAAAAGTACTGGTATTTATTAATGGGAGACGAAAAGGTGGCCAAACATCTAAATCCATATCCGGAGATTACTTTCAGACGCTGTCGATCCCTAAGAGATTCACTTGTACATAGTCACTATGAAAGCCACAGTGCAAAAATCAAAGAAACCGATAGGGGAAGTAGACCCTGCCATCAATGTTCATACTGTAGATATATTTTAGCCACTCGTAGTCTCTTGTTGCCCAACGGCCATCTATTCAAACCAAGATTTGCAGTAACATGTCAATCCATCGGTATAGTATACATCATGTTATGCGAATGTAAGATGTTTTACATCGGAAAGACTAAGAGACCCTTTTTTTGCCGCATTAGGGATCATGTTTCCCTTATACAGAAAAAAAGAATGGAAACCCCCATCAGCCGTCATGTTGGCCTGCAGCACAACTTTGACGCTAACTGTTTACACTTTTTTGCCTTGGAACATATTCCTCCGGGTGTAAGAGGGGGAGACTATGACAAGCTCCTCCTCCAGAAGGAGGCACGCTGGATACACGAGTTGTCAGCTCTCCAGCACCTAGGCATGAACGATGCGTTCAGTTTTAAGCCATTTCTTTGAAAACTGGGGCATCCCCAGTTTAGAGATGACCTTGTTCTCCCCTGTCCCCTCCCCTTCCCCTCCCCCCCCCATTCTTTGGCTTTCTAATTTTTGGTTTTCCAAATACAATATAATAATGTAATCTAATACTAAAAGGTATTTCTCGTTTTTTTTTTTTTTTTTTTTTTTCAAACACCCAAAATTTTCTTGATTTTGTTTTTCCTTTGTTCTTTCTTTTTCTTTGCCTTTTCCATTTTGGTAGGTCATTAATTATATTTAATATTTTCAATGCTGTACTGATGTGACGTCACATATATATATATAATCCATGTTAAAATATTAACTATACTCTGTATTCGCAATGCTGTACTGATCTGGCGTCACATATCTGTATAAGCTATGTTAAAATATGTAATAATAACTATATTATGACCTTATACATTTCTGTATGTTATACTTGATATCATTGAACCTTCACTGATTTATTTTGTGCTACACTCTTGCAGGCTGTTGTTGCAATATATCTATCAAGGATTTTTTAACAAAAAGTCCGTTTGTCTCTTTTTATGATTGGCAACTATATCCCGGGAATATTCTCGTGTTGGGTTCATCTCTGTCAATTTAGACCACACGGACGCCCGGGGCACCCACTATTGGAGATGTAGAGCCAATCGTCCCCAGAGTGGTGGCCCCCTTTTTTTGATCCTGGTTGCGGCTTTAAATGGGGTGTTTTAATACCCATAAAGTGATGCATATGAGCCTTTATCTTCATTGATTGGTTGCTAGATAGGCTGAATACTTCAGTTTAGTTCTAGCTGTTTATATTTTTTCTTTTCCCATTACCAACATGGCGTTCTCGGTGCCCGGATGTCTCACGGGCTCAATGAATCCATAGACATGCGCACTACGTTCTTGGCACGCTGCGGACGTCAGATTGACGCCGCCGCGTTCCTCCTCCCCTAGGGTATGACGCAGCCAGGCTCAACAAACGTCCGCATCACGGCGGCGAAATCAGACGCCGCCATGGTGGGGGTACATAAAGGCGGTCACACACCGCCCACAGCTCTGCTACCGGCGCTGCTCAATGGAGACAGCGTGAAGCTCTCTCAAATCTGCATGCCGGATCACTGCCCACAAAGTAAGTTCCCCCTATACAGCATTACTGTCAGTTGGTAGTGAGCTGCACTTGCGGAATTTTTATGGTCCTTTATACTGTATTTCTTTTCCACTTAGAAAACATCGCGGTTGGTTATCGTTTTTGTAGTCATCATTGACCGGTTTGATGAAACTATGGTATCTAGCCATATCCATTTAACACATGTTTACCGTGATACTTTTATGCTTTAGGTAAATACTCCTAATTGGCTCTACCCCAAAATACACCTTAAAATCAAACAAGGTTGTTTTGGAATCTGATTTCCTCGTTCCCATATATCCCTCCCCTTATTAATTTTAATTCTGTTTTATCTCTTTAAAGGGCCAGTATATAACTTTATGTTCCCCTGTGGTCACACTATGGCAGCGATGTCCCTATATATATGAGAGAACTCCCCGGTTCAAAATCAGCACTAATTTGCCACTCTATTGAAACATTTATGTCGCCACTCTATTGAAACATTTATGTCGCATTGATGCATTACAGCCTGGTAAGATATACAAACTTTGATTTCCCATATATAGTTGGTTGAACTGTTTGGTCTCCAAACTTCTACTTATATATATGCATTTATATGCTCTGTATTAATCTGTCTTCTGATAAGCCAGTTTATTCATCCATTGGATGTATTTTCAATATGTTTGTATGCATGTATTGATTATTGTCTATTCTCCCATTATTATAGAGCCCACTACAATCATAGCCTTTAAACTCCTGAAGAAGCTCGTATTAGAGCGAAACATGTCGAGCGGCAGATTGTCATGGCACCTTTAAGTAGTTGCTTTATGTTGCATTGTCCAATGTGAATAATTTTGGGTGATATTTATTAATGTCATATTGTTCTTAAAAGCATGTCCCACTTTCTATGAGAGACATGAATATTTTAATTCTAATTCAATAAAATTTTCATTTTTTAATATGATTGTACAGAATTTTTGATTATATCTTTGATGTAAACAGCACCTTAAAAGTCCTTTTTCCCCATCCTTCGGGCAATTTAGTCCTTATCCCCTATCTAGTACTCTATCATAGGATGTGGTGCTTACAGTTGAGTATCTCTGTCCTTCCTATATCTTAATATTTGCAACACGAACAGTTCTCCTTACTCCACACTCACTCACTGTGGGTCTTCACTCAACAAGCTCCTAGTCTCTCTCACTAGACTTCAAATAGTTAGCCACTGGATCCCCTGAGCTCTTCTACTTTGGCACTCAGTATCATCCTCAAGCGTCACCCCCGTTTCCTTGCTGGGTCACTGATACTCACAAATACTCCTCAAGCTTCACCACCGCTGACACGTTAGGTCCCTGGCTTGGCACTCACTGATGCTCCACAAGCGTCACCTCTTCTGTCCCACTAGGTCCCTGACTTGGCACTTGCTGAAGTTTTCCCACTTCTTCACTGTCCCCGGCTGGCGAGAAGTCTGCTCTGGTACTGGCCTCAGCTTTCTCACAGTGGTCTCTAGTAACAAGGTGGATGGCGACAGCTTCCCCTCTACCTCTGACAGCAACTGGTTTCCCAGCCGGCTGAACCATTACTTCTGGTTGGACTACAAGCCCGCAGTCCCAACCCTATTCTCCTGCCTATGGATAGGCCCTCAGACAGCCTAGCAGTCAGATGTCCCCAGGATAGGCCCAAGGCTTATGGCCTAGCAGCCCGGGGCAACATAACACACATCCACCCAGACAGCCATCCAGGTGGCACAGAACCCTGATCACATGACTCCACCCAAATAAATAGGCTCTTCCAGCAGGCCAAGGGACCCAAGAAAATCCCTGTCCATTGGCTGAGACACTGAATTCATTCATATTCTGTCCTTGCTATGTCCTTGTCTTTCCAATGTAACCAGATACCTGGCCACCTAGTGACAGAAGAGAGAAGTGCAGAAACTCTAGAATTTAGTTGGGGAAATCAGTTGATCTCCTAATAATTGGCCAACTATCACCTGGCAACTCAATTTAACAGCAGCCCTGAATAAATATCAGGGTGCTACAGTTAATAACCCCCTCATCATGTCTGGGAAGTCAACAAGGGGAGGCAGATGTTCCCATGGCACTGTGAGGAGGCCAGCAGCGCCTATGTCCACAGGCAAAGGTGGACATGGTCTGTCCTCAGGCAAGGCATCATTTCCTCTGTTGTGTGATGTTGCCCGTGCTATCCAGCCACAGCATGCAGAGGAGGTTAGGGTAGAGGATGAGGAGGATGAGGAATGTTTAGTAAGCCAGTCGGCTTACTAAACCATCCTAATCTGCCTCATCTTCTATCAGCCAAGCAGAGACTAGTGTGCAGTCCATCTCAGCTGTCAGAGCGGCTCATTCTGCCTCCTTGTCCACAACTACTCCTGCCATAGCCCCAGCATCATGCTTTATTTGAACACAGCATCAGTCACTTGCCCTTTACAATGCACAGGCATTACTTGATTCATCAACAGAACCTCTATAGGGTTACGGTGTGAAGGCACCACCAATACCCAAAGCCCAATTTTCTGCAACTGTTACTTCTATCCAAAGTCTGCAAAAGAGACACCAGAATGTATCCAAAAAATCTCTAATCTTGTTCTGACTGCGCTAAATTGTGGCCTCATCATACAGACTGGCTCCCCAAGCCGTTGTTTATAATAAAGAAAGCTTGCAGGGAAAATGTCATTTTTTTGGCTTCATTATTGCTGCAGCAGGTTCTATACATTGGGACCCCTCAGTAGATATTTGCAATTTGTTTCAGTCCAAATACAAATTCGGACACATTTTTTGGTTATTCGGAGATTCAGATGTTTCCAAATCTCCGAGTGAAATAGTAATGAATAGTAACCGATTCCTTAACAACCATGAGTCATTATCTGTTATCTGGGCTTCCCCACTGACAGATGAATGTAAAGATAAAGAATGTTGGCAATTGCCTGGCAATAGAAAAATGTTGAAAAAAAAACGGTGCAGCCCCCCCCCCCAGTCCATACCACGCCATTTAAAAAAAAAAGGCATAGGATCCCCCACTAAATTCATACCATTCCAGCAGAAAAGGGGTGGGGGAACGAGCAAGCGCTCTCCCTCCTGAACCATACCAGGCCACATGCCCTCAACATGGGGGGGTGCTTTGGGGCAAGGGCCTCTTCCCGACAACCCTGGGCTATGGTTGTCGGGGCCTGCGAGTGGGGAGCTTATCGGAATCTGGGAGCCCCCTTTTACAAGGGAGCCCCCAGATCCCACCCATAGTACATCGTACCCCTACCCATTCACCAAAAATGTGTTAAAAAGGAGGCGGAGCATTTTTTGCATTTTCTATTTTTTCAAAGTTTGCAATTGCAAAGATGAGCGGCGATAGGGGCCATCCCTGCCTAGTGTCTTTCTGAATATTAAAGCTTTCAAGGTAGTGACCCATAAGCCTGACTTTTGCTCTGGCGGTAGAATATAGAGAGTGGATAATTCCTATGAAATTAGGACCGAAACCCCATCTCCCAATATCTCGAATAGGTATAGCCAAGCGACAGAGTCAAAAGCCTTCTGCAGGTCAATTAAGTGGTAAGTTTGGAGTAGAAGTCTTGGAAGGATTTCATAATGTGTATGGGGTTTTGTGTCATGTCGCCTTAGGCTGTTCAAATTTTAGGAAAAGACAAGGTGCAATGTTTTAAGGTTCATTTTTGTCGCTAGCTTGGCACCTATCTTGTTTGGTAATAAAACTTAGCTCCCATCCATCGGAGATGTTTTTCTGATGAAGTGGTCAGGGCTAGATTGAGTTTCACCCGAGCTATCTCTAATTTGGATAGAGAATCCAACGTACGGTTACATTTGTGTGATTTGCTTATGGAAAGGAATTCCTCAGTTATTTTTGAACGTCCGCTCTTCTTTCATGCTTTAATTTAGAGGCTAGCTGGATAAGCTTCCCCCTGATTACCATTTTATGGGTTGCCCAAAGTGTTGAGGGGGAAACTGAGCCATTGTCATTGTTGTTGAAGAATTCCTGCAGGGATTTCTCAAGTATAGTGCAGTGTACTGGGTTGCTCAATAGCGATTCATTGAGATGCCATTTGTAAGGTCTCTCTACCCCTAAAGGGAACCCTATTGTCAGTGACATGATAGGGATAGTCCGATAGGGACGTGTCCCTAATTTGGGATGTCATGGCAAGAGGGATTGTGGAGGCTGGTAAGAAGATGTGGTCTATCCTGGCATAGGTCTTTCGTACGTGGGTTGAGTTCCCTCCATATATCCACCATGCCTAAAGTGTTTAGTTGATGAGCTATTTTGAGACTTTGTCTGGGGGGACGTCTATTTATAGGTTTATTTGCTCCAGATTTATCTAAGGAGAAATCAAATGGCAAGTTCAAGTCTCCACCCAGCACGACCATTCCCTTAAAAAAATGGTCGTAGTTTTAATAGTATGGATTCGAAGAATTTTCCTTGACCCTTGTTGGGGGCATAATATGAGATAAAAGTATAGGACCCCCCATCTATGGTTCCCTCGGTCAGCAAGTATCGGCCCTCTGGGTCCCTGATAACCTTAGATGTTGAGAAGTTGATTTTTTATGAGAAGCCTATTGTTACCCCTCTAGTTTTGTTTTCAGCATTAGCTAGGTAGAAGTAGGGGAAATGTGGAGGAATGGTGGGTTATAGGAGGAGAAAAGTGCGTCTCCTGGAGGAAAATTATGTCTGACTTCAAAGTGTGATACTGTTGGAGCAATTTCCTCCATTTTATTGGGGAGTTCAGGCCCTGGGCATTGTGGGAGAGAATCAGTAGCTTACGGGATGTGGGTGTGGAATTAGACATGGATTAGAGAAGTGGATATTCTCAAAGTTAATCAGTAGCTTACCCCAAATTGAAAGACAGCCTGGGATGCTGATATGTTCGCGAGGTTCCTGGGTTCTCAAGCTTGCGAGTTGCGGCCGGAAACTCTCCTGGAAGGTCATGGTTCTAGTGAAAGCTGGATGAAAAAAGAGGGAGAGAGGGAGAAAAAAGAGGAATAGAAGACATAGAGGTGATTAAGTCAATCTTTAAAAGATTATTCGATTGTACAAATCGAAAGGGGAAGGGGCTGTCCCCTTCTTCCTCTGGGTCCAGGATGGGGAGTTTCTCCCTCACCCTGTGGAAGTCAGTTTGTCTCCAAAAGGCATTTAACATCCTCTCAGCGACAGTGTGAGGTGCAGTACAACCGTTCTGGTTCCCCCCCGCCATAAAGAAAAAACATATCTTTAACTAGCGTTAGAAAGAGCCCCGTCCCTATGAAAAAAGCTTTGATAACTAAAATAAAAGAAAAGGGGAGAAAACCCTATGTGGGCCAATTCTCCAGGGGGCCTGCGGGACCGTCAAAGAACCCCGTATCGTGGGGTCCTCCATTGGTACCTCATCGGTGCCCGTAAAACAGGTGAGAATGCCCACCTTTACTACTCGGTCAGCTTAAAAGGTTTTCTTGGAGAGATTAATGCCGCGTACACACGGTCGGACTTTTCGTCTACAAAAGTCCAACGGACGCTGACGGACTAAAGCTGGCTGGTAATCCGATCGTGTGTGGGCTTCTCCGGACTTTCAACTGACTTTTTTAGCCTCAAATCCGACGTACTTTAGATTTGAAACATGCTTCAAATCTTTCCGACGGACTCGCTCGTCTGTATGCTAGTCCGACGGACAAAAACCCACGCTAGGGCAGCTATTGGCTACTGGCTATGAACTTCCTTATTTTAGTCCGGTGTACGTCATCACGTAAGAATTCGACGGACTTTTGTGTGATCGTGTGTAGGCAAGTCTGTTCGTTAGAAAGTCCGCCGCAAGTCCGTCGAAAGTCCGCCAAAAGTCCGTCGAAAGTCTGTCGGACAGGCTGTCGGACTTTTGTAGCTGAAAAGTCCGACCGTGTGTACGCGGCATAATACATTTCAAAACATTGCAGCATTTGGTTGATCTACACCGCATTGAAAAGAACCGGGGAAAACATAACTTTTTTTTTTAAAGAAAAAAGTAAAGTAAATAAGTAAAACTGGAAAAGGATAAAGTTGTCAATAAACTATTAAGTGGTGAACTAGCCCCCTTGGTGGGGGTTAGAGTGAATATTTCAGTAGACTCAGATGGAATCCGCTAAGATTCAAAAGGGCAGTTCCGATGGAAGCTGAGTAGAACAGAACATCCAGTGTTGTTAAACGGTCCATTATGGAGGGCGAGAGTCCTTAGACCTTTTGGACTGCTGCTTCTGCCAGACAGGTGTTATGCCCCGTACACACGGTCAGATTTTCCGATGGAAAATGTCCGATCGGAGCGTGTTGTCGGACATTCCGACCGTGTGTGGGCTCCATCGGACATTTTCCATTGGATTTTCCGACACACAAAGTTTAAGAGCAGGCTATAAAATTTTCCGACAACAAAATCTGATCGCGTCAATTCCAACCGTGCGTGGCCTGTTCCGACGCACAAAGTGCCACGCATGCTCAGAAGAAATTCTGAGATGGAACAGCTCGGTCTGGTAAACTTAGCATTCGCAATGGATACAACACTTTCGTCACGGTGCAATGTTAAAAATGGTTTAATACAGCGCACTCTCTTCTTCTTTATAATGTGAAAAGAATGAAGTAGTTTTGCTGCTCATATTCACACAGACTTCTCACAAACTTATTTCTTTATTATTTATCGGGATTCCCTTAATATATTTTGATTTGTCACATCTGACAAAAATATATATATATATATTTTTTTAAAGGCAGATTTTTTTATTTTATTTTAGGTTTGTATTTTTTCCAAGGCTGATCTTTGTTTTATTTTATTTTTAGTTTTACTCCAGAATATTTTTGTGTGTGTTTTGTGTGTCAAGTTACCACAACACCATTATTATCTTGTATTATTTAATCTCAAGAAGGTTGCTTGGTGTTGGTGTCCCTTGTTAATTTCACATTGTATATTTGAAATGTACCTGAATCCTCACCAACAAACTGTCCTTTTTGAAGGAAAACACACATAGGCAAGTATAATTGAAACCAAAAATCCTTTATTATGGGCTCAGAACCAAACAAAGAGGGAGGCAACGCTGCAGAAACAGCAGAAATTAGCGAAGCCTTGGACCCCCAGGGCAGACATCAATTCTTGGACATCAAAATTGGTGGCCTGAGGAGTCCACATGTAAGGGAGTGCAGTCTGGTCCAGAAGCCCCAGAGATCCGGAAAGCAGCAGATGACATCTATGTCCCCAGGCTGTGGTACCACAAGAGGCTGCATCTTTTGCCAGACCAGACTGGACCCAGGGTCATCACTTTCTGGTCTTCCTTCCACGCTTCCTTCCTGGCTGTGGCTCTGCTGATGTGGCAGGAGGAGGAGTAGGACCTGGAGTAGGAGGAGGACTAGTAGGACCTGGAGGAGGAGGAGGAGTAGTAGGACCTGGAGGAGGAGGAGGAGGACCATGTGTGAGGTCACAAATGTGGGTAGCAGATGTTATTTGGGCCCTCAACCCCTTATTGAGAGCTTCCAACATTAATGACTCACACATGAATTGTTGGCCCTCCTCCATCCGCTGCATTTTACAGGCAATTATGCCAGCAAAGTCCTCCTCCACAGTGTGGGGTGCTCCCAGGGCCTCTGTAGCCTTCCAAAAGAGGCCTATGGCAGCCTCCTCTAGGGTACTCCTCTTCCTGCCACTTTCTCTTTGCAGGTGTAGGGGAGGGACCTGCATATCAGGCAGCCTGCTCGGCCCGGCCACCTCCTGGCTGAGACTTCCCTGTGTATGACAAAGGGACATGGTTGTAATGTTTTGCATCATCAATCACAATCATAAATTAGTACGCCAAACTAACATCTAGTTAACATCATTGATTGGACAAGCAGAAATATTTAGAGGAATGCTATACCTGGCTCAAGCTGGGCTCCTCCACATGTTGCTGCCTGGAAGGCCCAGGTTGGGCGTCAGAAACCTCAGCTGGGGGGAAGGAAGCGTGGAAGGAAGACTGGAGAGTGATGACCTGGGTTCAGTCTGACCTGCCAGAAAATGTAGCCTGTCATAGTACCACATCCTGGGGACATAGATGTCATCTGCTTCTCCGGATCTCTGTGAATCCTGGACTTTCTTGCGCTCCCTTACATATGTGCTCCTCAGGCCACCAATTAGGATCTTCAAATAGGTGATGTCTTCCGTGGGGATCACCTGCTTCACAATTTCCAACAATTGATCTAGCGCTGCCTTCCTCTTTGTTTGGTTCTTATAATGTGGGTGGTTTATCTCCCACAGACAAGGCAGCTCCCTGAACAAGTCAATCAATATTGCCATGAAGTCGGTATCGTTCAAGATATCCATTTTCACGCAAGACACAACACAAGACAAACCCTAATGTCAGCCCAAACTCTCCAAATCTTGTTACAATATAGGCCTCAATCTAGAAGCAGTTTAGGCCCAAGTTTGGCTCTTACCTTCGTTATTACGATCGGCGCCTCCGATGCTCCTTTCTCCGCTCACAGATTGTACGTAATACGCACGCGTGTTACGCTTTATACACACTGCGCATACATGTAACTCCGCCCGCCCCTGACGTTCTTTCTAGTCTATTCCCCGCCCCTTTTCGTTCTGCGCAGTGGGGGAAGAGCACATGGTGGAGACACAGCAGGTGCGTGCTAATTACAGGAACGAGGAGGAGGAAAGCCCGGATCCGGACACGTCCCGATCCAAAAGGAGATTTAAGGCCTCAAATATGTCCTTTGGGGAGATGTTGTAGATGGTCGATATCCTGAAGAAGGTCGACTATGATGGAAAGTATGGACCTTACCCCAACCCCAATGTCAGAAAGGCCAAGATTATGGCAAAAGTGGTCAGGAGTCTGCACCGGAATTTCGGGGTACGATGATCGAAAGATCAGCTCAGGAAGCGGTGGTCAGACCTCAAATTACGAGAACATGAGCAGTACAGAAAGATCTGGAGAGTGCTGCAAAAAAGTAAGTAGTTGTGCTTTGTTCCTATTCTTTATGTCTTTATTACTTTCGTGCTGCTCCATGTGCTTTTCTTAAAAGTGTACATTTTAAAATGGCAACTTTCATGTTCATGGGCACATTATTCGTTTGTACCAAACATTTTTCTTTCGGCCTATAAAACACCATTGTTTTGGCCATATGCATTTGGCCACATTTTTTACGCCCTACTTGTATGAAACTAATTTAGTTGTGTAGATGGCTTTGTTACTAGAATGAAATGCAAACTAGATTCTGTGTAAGGAGAGGACACTGAGCAGCTGTTTTCACATCTGGACACTGGAGCACTAGTGTGGGACACCAGAACACCATTTTTATTAGGGGGGGGCACACAGGTGCTCCAGTGTATAGTATAGGGGGGTCTCCATCTGTGAAGCTTGTACTAAACAGGTAAAGTATTGCAGTTTGCCAAAGGACACTGAAAATGCTACATTTTGGAACTCTGCCAAAATTGACAATTGTACCCCACTTCCAAGCAATGTTTCCTATTTATAGTTCTGCCATCAAATATCTGTGTGCTAATTATAGCATTTTTGTTTTACATAGGGGAGAAAAGACTCAGAGGACACCCCTCTTCCGAGGAGACCACAGACCCCCCACCTCTGGAAGAAGGGGAAATCCCCCCAACACAAGAAGAGCAGGAGGAAGAAGATGTGGTGGAACTAGTCACCACAACAGGTGAGTGTCTGCGACCACAGGCTCAGGTAAGAGATGGATGCCGGCATATTTTTGATACCTGTTTTTGTTTGGTTTCTCTCTTTTTAGGTGATCATGATGTTGTGGATCCAGATCCTTGCACATCAGAAAGTGCACAGATCCTGATCGGGGAGATCATGGGGTGTAATTTAGCTTTGGAAAACCTCCAGAAAAACATCAATGATGTTATTAAAAAAAAATAAGAACATCATTGATGTTTTGGGGCGAGTTTAGAACCCCTCCAAATCACTTTCTTCTTATGTGTGTTACAAAGTTCAAAATGTTTTAGCGATTTTTAGAAAAGCAAAATTTGGAGGATGCACACAGTGTGCCAACATGTGCTATCTGCCATCACGGGAGATCAATGGACGCGTTTTGGGGGTGCAACCGCTTCCTCAATAATAAAGTAGCTGAGAGGAAGGGGTTTCTCCCTTGATCCCCTGTGATGGCAGCTAGCACATGTTGACATTGGTAAATTTGTGTGCATGTTCCAAATTTGGCTTTTCCTGGGGTGACTTCACCCCATCTGAATGCAATATCAAACACAGTTCCTAAATAATCATGTCTGATATTGCCTTCAAGTTCTACCTAATGTAAACTTTGTAAGTTCAAGATTTGTGTATTTCTTGTTGGTTTTACACATGCCTGTTTTATCTTAAATGGACATTTCTATTTTTGATAATGCCACCCCAAAAATTGTTAATACAACAAACATGTTGGTTTGTTTTAAAAACCTTTTCTAAATGCCTATGTGATTGTACAGGTATTAAAAAGATTGTTAATCAAGAATGTGTGGATTATTGTCTCAACGCTACAACACTTTTGTGGTGATGTCATTGCTGCTTTCTGTGAAAATGGGGGTTATTTCCTAAGGGCAAATCCTCTTTGCACTACAAGTGCAGTTTCAGTGCAGTTTCAAGTACACTTGTAGTGCAAAGTGTCTTTGCCTTTAGTAAATAACACCCAACAGTGCTTTGTATAAGGTTACACAATCACGCCATTTTCAGGACTCCCCACAGGGTCAGCTAAAACAAACACAAGCAGTAAATGTCACCAAAGATTAGCTTTTTTTTTTTTTAATTTGATAAAGGCTTCACAAATTGTCTGGCATATTGATGGCCCCCCTACCCGCAAAGAACTCAAGGTATCTTAACCGGACATCACGGGCACTCAGGGAGGGCAAGCCAAGACGGCCACTTTCAAGCGCCGTCAGGGTTGTTTCATTTATAATTCCGGCCTCAGGCCCAACTGAGCCAGCATAGTTGGCCGAATGTTGCCGTAAAAAGTTATGTAGAACACAGCATGCCAGGATTATATTGTTAAGTTTATACTCCGCCATATGGATGGGTGTAAGAAATAGGCGGAACCGGCTGGCCATGATTCCAAATGTGTTCTCCACCACTCTTCTGGCTCTGGCCAGCCGGTAATTAAAAACCCTCTGTTCTGGGGTGAGGGTCCTCATCGGGAATGGCCACATAAGATGGTCCCCCAGCGCAAATGCTTCATCCGCAACGAAGACGAATGGGAGTCCTTCCACATTCTCTTCTGGACGTGGCAAGTCCAAGCTGCCATTCTGGAGACGCCTGTAAAACTCCGTCTGGGCGATGACTCCACCATCGGACATCCGGCCATTCTTCCCCACGTCCACATACAGGAAGTCGTAATTAGCCGACACCACCGCCAACATCACAATACTATTGAACCCCTTGTAATTATAATAGTACGGCCCTGAGTTGTGTGGTGGGATGATGTGGACGTGTTTCCCATCAATTGCCCCTCCGCAGTTAGGAAAGACCCACCGCTGGGCAAAGTGGGAGGCCACAGTCTGCCATTCCTGTGGCATGGAAAGAAACTGCTGAGGGAAAACAAAAAAAACGTAGTATTTTTGCACATAAACATGGAAAGCAGATTAGACACAAACATTCTTGGCCAACATCCAGATAACATTTATTAAGAGGAATTTTACTACACCAAAGTATAAGGTACACCTATCATATTCCCCCCCCTCTCATGGGCCATTTCTAACATTATAGGGGGGGGGGAATCTTGGACAGGTAATCCTCTTCACTTCAATGAGAGATGAGTGCCTAAATAATGGGTATTACTTGGAACAGCCCCTCCTTAGTTACACTATTGGCAGCCCACTGGGCAGGAAAGAAGTGTCATAATACAAAGATATAAATACACACTGTACACATTTGAGCACATTTGGACATTCTGCTATTACCTATCAAGATAATAATAGTATCCAAAAACTTTAAACAGTGCCATTTGAAAGTATACAGGCAGGCACTTGCACTACATGATTTGGGGAATTCATCCATACATCTGACCACAAAAGAGATGGGTATAGTGTGTATGGGTTTGGCAAAGTCAGCAGATAGATGATTGAGGATAGATAGAGAATTGGGATCAGCTGACTTAGCAGTTGGGGGGAGGGAGGGTTAATAAAAATGATTTGGGGACACTACAAGAAAAAGCCTCTGGCACTCTGCCTGAATTTAAAGCACAAATCACATTTCAAAACATTTTAGGGGTGTTTGGGGTAAAACATTACTATGGAGCTGATAAAATACATTGTTATGTGACTACATGAGGTGAATATAGGGCCAGGAGAGCATGCTGGGGAGGTAAGTGAAGGTAAATATGTATGAAGGACAAAACAAAAAAAACATAAAATTCAAGCATGCATGAGGAGAAAGGGGACATTCACAGCATATTACAATCATGGTAATTAGGGAATGAGGAAAGAAATACAATATATTAGCAAACATTCAATACAATAAAATGTGATATAAAAGGATAAAAATCTTACCTTAATATACTCCTTCTGCAGGACCTGGATGATGGCAGAACAGGTCTCTGGGATAATGATCCCCAGAGCCTGGGGGGAGATTCCTGTCGAGAACTTCAAGTCCCGCAGGCTTCTCCCTGTCGCCAAGTACCGCAGGGTAGCGACTAGCCTCTGCTCCGGAGTGATGGCTTGCCTCATGCAGGTATCCTGCCTGCTGATATAGGGGGTCAGCGAAGCCAACAAACACGAAATGTGAAATACGGGGTCCGTCATCCGGAGAAAGTTCCTGAAATCATCAGGATTATTCTCACGGATCTCACGGAGCAAAGGCATATGAGAGAACTGGTCACGCGGAAGCAACCAATTCTTGGTCCATGAACTCCTCCCCACCCTGTTCATGGACTGGACTTGTGTCAAGATCAGGACCCCAACACCAAGCCCCCGCACAGCACGAACTCTACGAGGAGTACGTATACGCAACATGGCTAGAAAACGGTCGGCTGCTCAGAACGAAGTAACAGAACGCGCTGAAGAACAGCAAGGCCTGTGAAGAGCGACCTGAAAAACAGCAACGAGCGGACAAGATCGCACAGAAAACTCCGATACAAAATGACTGCACGCACTGAAGAGCAGATACAAACCCACAAGCACAAACTGAACGGCAGAAAACGATCTGAAAGCCACGAGTCTGAAAAAGCGCGAATCGTCTCTCACCAAACTTTTACTAACACGAGATTAGCAAAAGGAGCCCAAAGGGTGCTGCGCTTGGTTCTGAACTGGCCTTTTCTAGTCTCGTCGTACGTGGTTGACGTCACTGCGTTCTTGGCGATCGGAAATTCCGACAACTTTGTGCGACCTAGTGTACGCAAAACAAGTTTGAGCCAACATCCGTCGGAATAAATCCTAGGATTTTGTTGTCGGAATGTCCGATCAATGTCCGACCGTGTGTACGGGGCATTAGAGGACTGGGCGGAGATGGACGTTTGACCGAAGGGGGTCCTCTGTTGGTGGTCGGTGGTGGTATCCCGTGAGTGATTAGTCCTAGGTGGATCAGCAAACGTTCGCCCTCAGCAAAGGAAGAAAACCCATAGGGCTTATTCTGGTGGGAGAAATTTAGGCGAAAGGGGAAGGCCCATCTGTTGGCAATTTCTTTTTGCGTTAGGATCTTCAGCAAAGATCATTTTAGAGATCGTCGTTTTTGGACAGTGAAGGGGAAAGATCAACAAATATCTTTATCTGGTGGTCTCGAATTGAGAGCTTGTCGGTCATCCGTGCAGCCTTCATCACCTCTTCTTTACTGTGTAGAAGTGGGGCTTGACAATAATGTCCCTGGGGAGGCCATCTTTCCTAACAGGTTGTAGTGCTCTGTGTGGCCTGTCCAGTTCCAACCTGTGTTCCGGGATGTCCGGAATGAGGTTCTTGAGGAGGGAGCGGACAGTCGGTTGAACATCTTTCACAGATTCCGGGAGACCCCGGATTCTAAAGTTGTATCGGCGGGGTCTATTCTCAAGGTCGTCAATTTTGAATAGAGCCATTTCAAGTTGGTCCTGAATATCTTGGATTCTGGCTGTGTTTTGGTTGATTCTGGCTGCTGACTGATCAGTTTTCTTCTCAATATGTTCAATTTGCACCCCTTAATGCTGAAGATAAGTGTGTATAGCAGAGGTAACTTGTGCTGCCATTTGAGCCAGTCCCCTGGATAGCATGGTTGAGAATCATAGATGGCAGGTCAGCAGGGGAGTAAGGGGATATGCGGTGCTCAATGTCAGAGTTATCTGGGGTGGCCAGCAAGTCACTCATGGGTGTTAGGTGGAAGGGTCCCATAGATCTGCCTATTAGGGATTCAGTTGAAACTGGTGAAAGCAGGGGCAATTGAGGTGTACTCACTACAGCATTCCCCTGTGTAGAGACAGGTGCTGGGACCTCATCCTTATCTGCAATGGATTTCCCTGTCCCCTGGTCTGTGCCTCGTGTAGCTGCGGCCGCCATCATGGACTTGCTGGGCTGCTGCAGTGCCGATTCCAGCTGTCTAGTGAGATCCCTTCTGGTGGGGCACCCTGACATCAGCTTATACCTGGGGGTGTCAGTGAGCGATTGGTGGTGGAGCAGGCTCGATCCAAGGGCTCTGTTGGCTGCGGCGTGGTTCAAGGGCCAGAACGGTGCGAAGCTCAGTGGCTAAGCAGCCATCTTGGGAAACTCTGTGCATGCGCCCTCAACTTTTCAATTTTATGGTTATTCCTCATTTTTATGGTTTCACTTTAAGCATCAGTAAATCATCCATTGATACATGTCCCCCAGGGCAGTGCCTGGACCCCCATTGTATGCCCAATTACTTGCATATAAGCCTTCAAAATAGGCACGTTTGATTTTTCCAGTTCAGGTCTCATAGACTTTAAAGGGTGTTCAGTTATTCAGTCCAAACTTTTGCGATGTTTGAAAGTTCTGCTACAAACTGAACCAGGGGGTATTTGGCTCATGTCTATTCTGATAGGGGGATGGCCTCCCCCTGCCAGAACACTCCGGTCAGACCTTTTTCAATCATGCCTCATTGGACTGGTAATGTAATTACAGGTCCTACTATGTTTTTTAGTAGTGCTGACATGAGTTCCTGGAATAATAAATAAATAAATAAATAAAACCTACAATTACTGTTTGCATGCTTCATTCATTTTTTCAATGTTCAATTGTTGTAATCCAGTGTTTGTGTACAAGCCTTGTATTTTAATTTGCATACAATGTCAGTACTAGCAAATCCTGTTGATATATACACCCTTTAATATGACTACATTTGTTTAATCATGCCTTTTCAGGCATACTTAATGCCCAACCTGTACCCACTGAATCTGTGTGTGCGTTTTTTTAACCCCCAAAGCACCTGAATCTGTTGCAAGTAATCCCCGAGGCACCTCTACCGGTAGCCACATTCACCAACCTGAAACCTTACTCCTTGTTCTCCACTTCTCACCCAGTTTTGTGTCTGTCCAAGTCTTGACATAATGCTTTAATGATCCAGGACCCTGTTTTTCCAGTGAAGACTTTGTAAATAAGTGAGGACTCTGTAATGGATGCTTGTAACAATCAACAGTTATATATTTGGTTGTGCTCCACACTTAGGTATGGGCTAGGCTGCTGCCTCCCTTGAGGTAGTCCCAACTGGAAACCCCTTAAAAAGAATTTGTAGATAGGTATAGGTTTGGTGGTGCTGCTGGTCACACCCAAAGAGTGATCCTCCACAGTGAGTCACTCTTTCGGGGTGATTGTGCAAGCAGGGAGGATACTTTTTCACTTCCATCACCTGAAAAGTGAACCACTATTTGGTTAGCTTATCCCAGATGGACAGTGGGGTAAAGAGTATCATCTGTGTTCTCTTTAACAGAGGGTATTTGTATATTAATTTGTGCTCCTATTTCAGTGATATTTTTATCCCTGTGATTACTTTACGCTATAGAATTGAATGTGCAAGTGCACGTGCAAGATTATAATATATTTCTTATCAAGTCTGCATGTGCCTTCCAATTAGGAAATCTACCACATGAAGACCCTGATCATGCGTGACTAATAGTTCCTTATAAAGGATATAAATGCAATCTATAGAAAGTGATGAAAGATAAACTTAAAAATACAGTAAAAATAAGTGCAATGAAAAAGACATAATAAAAGTCCAGTGAAAAATTTCTAAAAAAACAACAGAATCTGGTACACTGGCCCGGTGGTTGTGGGGGTCTGCGGGTGGGGGGCTTATCGGAATCTGGAAGCCCCCTTTAACAAGGGGACCCCCAGATCCCGGCCTCCCCCCCTTTGTGAAAACGGCCTACCATGTCACAAAAAAAGTGGAAAATGGTAAAAATGACATGACACTGGCTTAGGGACAAGCCCTTTATTAAAAAATTAAAAAATAAAAATGTCCCACAAAGTCCATTCATCTTCTTCTTCTCACTGCTCCCGAAAAATGGCCGTTTTTTTGCATTGATACATGTCCCCTGGGGCAGGACCCAGGTCCCCAAACACTTTTTATGACAATACCATGCATATAAGCCTTTAAAATTTGCACTTTTGATTTCTCCCATAGACTTTTAAAGGGTGTTCCGCAGCTTTCGAATTTGCCGCGAACACCCCAAATTGTTCGCTAATGGGCAAACAGGCGAACACCCGATGTTCGAGTTGAGCTTACGTTCGACTTGAACATTGGGATTATCCATAGTTGTAAGCAAGATGCAAGTTCAGTAGGGTAAAGCTTGGTTCAAAGGATAGGTTCTGAGCCTAAGTGAAGATATCTATAGCTTTTTAAGCATAGGTAAGACTGCAGTGAGAAAGTTCTCCACCCCTAAGGAGGGGGAAAACATACAGTATATAGAATATAGGACTTTCAATGTACCAAATAGAAACATATGTATAGATTGAAGAGTTACTAAGCCCACCACAGTAAAATCAGTCTGTATATGCAGTAAAGCATGTTTTTTATACTCACATTCGAACCTAAGGGGTTAATTCTCCACATTGCATAAAAGGCTGTTTGATCCTGTCTTCTCTGATCCTCCCCTTCTTCTATAGTCCCCAGTCCATCTGCTGAAAGAACAGAGTCTTGGGGGCACTCTGCACATGCTCAGTTTGGTTTGAATTGCTAGAAGTTTTTTTTTTTTTCTTGGGAGGGTGCATGTGATCAGCGCAGGGCCAATCAGCACTGTCCAGACAGAGGGTTAGGGGTTCTGCAGCCTCCTAAGACAGTCAGAGTAGAATGAAAACTTCTCCTACAGGCTTTAATTAGACATGCATAGAAGTCATAAGACTGCTATATACTGCTGATGAGAAAAGGTATTTAGCAGTTTATATTTACTACAATAATTTCATTTCCATGTTCTGTGTACTGTGGGAGACCAGATATAGTGAATGCAGTGTCCTAGATTTAGTAACACTTTAAAATATATTTTATTACAAGTTAAAAAATCCAGCTCAATAAAACCAAATGCAATGAACTGATATAGTCATTATTTAGTGTAAAGGATCTGCGTGTTTTGCAAAATATTTGCTTCCTCGAGATCCATGTTCAAACAGTAATTCAAAAAGCAGGAAGATTGCATATGTAGTGATACCCCTGGAGAAGCCGCTTGAATATGTTTAGTTCTGTACTCTGCATCTAACCCCAAGAACAGTCTCAGCCCCTCTGGCACACCTGGCAATAGTATAAGTGCAAGGATCAATGAAAGCACACATGTTACGATAAAAAAACAGAAATTGTCTTTACTGTAGGGTCTCTGTGGAATAGTAACAGACTGTCATGTACCTGGCTGACATTGAACCGGGATGCTCCTGGTTCCACAGCTACAGCCTAACCTGTTGTGCCACAGGGATCTCTGGATTTCCTGCAATGTTCTCCCATGCATTGCCTTGAACTTACTAGCCCCAGCTGCTGCCAGCTGTGGACAATGTACAATCAAGCAGCCCATAAATAGCAGCACTTCCTGTTACTCAGTGCCCGTTTGTGTGGACTAGCTCCCTGGGTGTATTGATAGATCTGTGATTCTGATTACCGTGTATCCAATGTTTCATGAATTACATTTTTCATGATTTTCTTATTGCTACGGAAGGCAGCAGGCAAATATGCACTTTTCTCCAACAGACAAAGATGCCATACACCTCCATATGTGGTGGGGGACAGAGTTTGGCTGTCTACCAAATATTTGAGATTGAAACAACCCTTTACAAAATTGGGTCCTCGATTCATTGGTCCTTACAGAATAATTGCTCGAGTCGGACCAGTCTCCTGTCGGTTGAAATTGCCCTCCTCTCTCCTGTGTTCCATGTTCCTCTACTCAAAAAAGCATTTTTCAATCGTTACTCCAGAATTTAGGAGCCACCTGCTCCTGTTCTTGTTGATGGACAACATGAGTTTTAAGTCTCTAAGATTCTGTGTTCTAGAAGGTGGGGTTGTAGCCTACAGTATCTGGTTCATTGGAAAGGATATCCTGCCACAGACCATTCCTGGGTTCCAGCCAAAGAGTTGTATGTCCCTGCTCTTATTCAAGACTTCCATGCCTCCTTTCCCGGTAAGCCTCACTAGGCCCCCGGGGGGGGGGTCCACTAGGGAGGGGGCCCTGTCATGTACCTGGGTGTCATTGAACAGGGATGCTCCTGGTTCCACAGCTGTAGCCTTACCTGTTAAGCCACGGAGGAGCTCTGGAGTGCTTGCAAGGTTCTCCCAGCTTGATGCATTGCCTTGGACTCACTAGCCCCAAATGCTGCCAGCTGCGGACAATGTACAATCAAGCAGCCCATAAATAGCAGCACTTCCTTTTACTCAGTGCCTGTTTGTGTAGACTTGTAGACTAGCTCCCTGGGTGTATTGATAGCACTATTGATAGTACCACTAATAAGAGGTAATGAAGGGGGGATGGGGTGCTCCGGCCCAAGGTACCTGGTCAGAGTGCATACAACATAGATACAAAATCACCCCATCCCCTCTTCATTACCTCTTATTAGTGTCCACCAGTGTTACAGGAGGAGTCCTTTCTGTTCTCCCACAAAGAGCAGTTTGTCTCCCATGGTTGAGACGCAGTAACTTTCATTCTATTACTAGTGTAGGACCCACTGATAATGGAGTACTTTGATGCAGAAAGTGGGCTTAGCACTATATGACCATATAGTGTGACCAAATCCTCATCTTTTTTGAATATGTTCAGGTGTTTTTAAATAGCCTTGCAGGATTTGAATGTCATTTTTGTATGTGTGCGCTGTAATCTATTTTGTACTCTTCCGATAACCCGTCCGGTCACCTCACACTGGAATGCTTCACTTCGTCGGTGCAGGTGTGCCTGGATATGCACTTGGGACCCCTCTCAGGCTGGAGGTCCCTCACCGGTCTTGGATGCCTGGAAGAAATGCGGTGGACTGACCCGGGAGGCAACCCCTCTTCCCTGGGTCCAGTCTCTTCTCTTGCCTCATGGTGTCTCCCCCTCCTCAGGCAGACAAGATGGTGTCCTTGGCTCTTTTTCCCCATAGCATGCTGGGTTTTGTTGTTCCTGCCCCCATAGCAACCCGTAGGGCCATTTGTGCTTGGGACTACATACCCCACAATCCTTTGTAGCTGTTCAGCTTACTATTCATTGTCTCTCTCTCCCTGCCAATGAGGATGCAGGGGAGGGAGCAAGATGGGTGGCATGTGCCCAATACGAGCGCCGCTCATATTATGTAGAGAAGAGGAGAGGAGTGTGCTGACAGGCACACTCTCCCTCTCAGGCTGCCTGTGTACATTCTGGAGGCGGCTGGCGATGATTCACCCGCTACACATACTGTATATCCAAAATTGGGGTGGTCCAAAGTCAACAAATGCACTGGAGCTCAATAGTATATGTGTCATTTTAACCAAACAAGGAAGGGCACCAACATACAATGCATGTAAAGGTGAAAATTATATGCCACACATAGTGTGCCAAAAGACAAAAAAATAATAAAGAATCACAGAGACAAAATTCAGTGAAGGTAGACCAACATAAATACAACTAAGTTGGGGGATAATGATACATGTAAAAAAAAAGACACGGGGTGTCTTTCCTCTAAGGTGTTCTATCAAAGTAAAACATTTCCCAAAAACACACTATAGCATCAAAAAATGTGCAGTGGTGTAGATCTTCATGTGCTCAAAATGGTAACTCCTGCCTGTTAAGATTAAAATGAGCTGATTCCAGCAGCCTTGCCATGAACCAGAAATTCTGTTCCTAATATTCAACTTTCCAGTGCTATAAAAAAAATCTCTCTTCTCATTCACACCCCTGTCTGCCCTCTTGAACTTAAACAGGAGATTGTACATGACATATTCACAAATTCTGAATCTGTATTGTTTGTCTTGTAGGATGCCTGTTAACCTTTCATGGAGCATCATTCAGGAGATCTTGTTTTAAGTCGCAGAAATATCAACCACTGTTAATTTACATGCCTAGCTATAAACATTTTCACTGCTATGAAGATATAGAAGATAAGCGTCTAGCAATGTCAATGACTGTTTCATATAAAAGGGCTGTTCAGGCATTCTTGAGAACATTAATATTCATAATGGAGTGGATCAAAAATTAATTGTTTTTAAGAAAAATTCCTTCTGGGACCTCATTTATGTCTAGACCCACAGGCTACACACTCAGGCTTTGTGCAATAGAATTGTTATTGAAGTTCCGCATATGCTGTGAAAAAGGGGCACCTTTAGTGAAATTGAAGCCTCATAGTTTTCGGACTTATGCTCAGGGAAAATAGACTTTATTTTTATATTTGTCTTTAACATCTGTTACGTTCTGTGGAAAGGCTTACATTTACTGACCATATGCTGTTTTTAGTATACAGATTGCAGAACTAAATGCAGCTACCTGATTTCTTGTTATGTTATCTGACATCTGTAAGATTAGAATTAGCCAGAGGGACAATTTCCTTACGGCCTGCATTTCCTTACGCTGTTGGATTTCCCTGTCAGAAGACCTGCAGTTTCTGTATCGTAAAATGGGAAAGGAAATGGAAATGTATCACTGCAGGCAAGGAAGGGGTTTTGCCAATACATTTGGGGCACATCTTGTAATGTTTTTGTTTGTAAGAATTGTGCAGTATTGCTGTACGTATACAAAGACCTTCCCTGGGAAAATGAAAAGGCCGTTGCACAGCTTAATGGCATGAGAAAGATGTCCATTTGTGACAGACTTTCAATCTGAAGGTATTGTGTCCAAAGAAAATTACGAACTGCACAGAAATCAAATAATACATGGAAATAAATCAATTTAAAATGTAGTTATTAGATAACCACATTGCTGAAATCACTAGTCACCCAATCAATTTAGTCAATTTACTAAGAGTTGAGTGCTTTATTTCGTGCCACAGTAATTATTTCATCATATTTGTAATGCCACATCATGTACATAAATATCACAGCAATTGTTATCTTTCATTTAATCGTTTAAAGTTTTATTCCTTAAGAATCTGTATTTTTCTCATAAAGATTTATTATATTATTACCTTTTAATTTTCTCTATTTTACCCATTAGGTTGCTGGACTTTCAGTGGTTATACCGGGATGATGCCTGCAGCCGGATATACCACTTTTTTAGAGCCGGCGGTCAGCTCTCTTGTATTAGCATTTGGAGAGGATAACTACCCACTCAATTGCTTTTACAGGCAGCGGGAGGCTTTAGCAGCTCTCCCGGGCTCTCCTGTCCCACCGGGAGACCCAAACGACCAACCGGCATGTCCCGCCGACAATGCCAAACAAAGCCAGCATCGGTGATGGTAACCCAGAAGCCGTGACATGACATCACTTCCGGTTTTCCTCAGATGTCTATGGCGCCATTTCGAAAAAAAATTGAGAGCATTCAAAAACACTGATCTTGGTGTTTTAAATGTTTTTAGGGCAGAGGAGGACTTTTGGGTTTTATAGACCCCAGATCCATCCATAGAGACTACCTGTCACATGCCTATTGCTGTCACAAAGGATTTTTACATTCCTTGTGACAGCAATAAAAGTGATAAAAAAAATGAAAGCAACAGTGTAAAAATAAAAATGAATTTAAGAAATTACAAATAAAGTGCCCCTGTCCCCCTGTGCTAGCACACAAAGGCAAACTCGTGCATTGGTCCTGCATCGGTTCTGCACGCACGCAAACAGTGATTGTTTCACACATTTGAGGTATCGCCGCAAATGTCAGATCATGGGCAGTAATTCTAGCACTAGACCTACTCTGTAAATCTAAAGTGGTAATCTGTAAAGGCCTTTAAAGCATTGCCGAAGGATAGTGAAGATAACGTCATTTGTCACTGTTGCATGGGCGTGCACAATTTTAAAGCATGACATGTTTGGTATCTATTTACTTGGTGTAACATCATCTTTTATATTTTACAAAAAAATGACTTATGTATTGTGGGGGTTTTTTTGCATTATAATTCAAAAAAGTGTATTTTTTCCCAAAAAATTGTATTTGAAAAGCTGCTGCGCAAATACCGTGTCCCATTATCACTATAGGGCCTCACTGATATAGGGCATGTCAATGCGTATTTAATGTGAAGGCCATGTTTACCCATGCAGGAATGCACAGATGTTCACACTGTGCATTCCTGCGCAGGTAAACGCTGTCCTTGCAATGGGTATGCATTTATAAACCACATGTGAACGAGGTCTAATAGCAAAGCTAGTATCATGTACCTGGTGATGACTGGAATGATGTGGAGGCCTCTCTTGCACCTCCTGCCTAACACTCTTTAAGGTGGAGACAGAGAGTGTGATGGCACGGAGTGGCACAAGTGCTGGAGTAGCTGGCTGGTGAAGTCCACTCTTTAGGTGGATGAAGCTGAGGGTCTCAGTCCTAAGAACAGGATACTGAATCAGCTTAACACAAGAGCAGAAGATGGTAGCAGAGCCGGTATGCAGTCAGCGACCAGGGGCAGCTGGGCAACAAGGGACTGTGTCAGCAGTCAGAACAAGTTCTGGAAGCAGGCCAAGATTGGTAACAGCCGAGCAGCGCAGTACAGAATCAGCAGGCAAAGACCAGTTCAGTAAACAGGCCAAGGTCAGAGAGATCAGATGAATAAGTTTATGCAGGAGCAAGGCAAAGCCCAGGAGAAAGCCAGGTCATACACAGGTAAGCAGGATCAATGGATCGGGTCTCAGGAATACAGGCACAAGTTGAAGACCATTCAACAGCTGCTAATGATGACAAACCAGTTGTGATGTGTATGTGCATGCATAAATGCAATCACGATACAGTGGAATAGTACATTTATTGCCTCTTTGCATACATGCATGAATATGAACATAAACCCGTACTGGTTTTCTGGTGCTGGGAATCTGGTTTACCTTACAGCTAATCAAAGTGTTTCTGATCGCAGTGGCAGTGTTTCTGATCGCTGCCACGCCAGTGACATTGTCACCAGACCAGTGCAATCCTTGATCTATACTATATTGCGTCACCAATGCCAGTGCAGCCAGCAAAAGCAGTCCTGATCCCTGCCACACCAGTGCAGTGTTACCTCAGCCTGCTGCCTGTACTGAATCTGAATTGTTTTTTTAAGCATGTTTACGCCTGCTACCTTGACAGATCCCTTGCCTGTTTATTGACCACATCGCTGTCTGTCGCCTAAACTGACCCATTTGCAGGTCCCACTGACAACGTTCCTGCGATACACAAGTCCCAGCTATCCCCTCTGGGCAACTGCACTTCTCACACTAACACTTTTGTTTTTCCTTTCTTCAGCCTCCTGTACTAAACATGGCATTCCTGGAAGCAGCCATGTACCCGTAGGCTAGGCTTGTTTCACTTAGACTTAGGAAATTAGACTGCTATAGGTGACGCTACACTAAGCTATATTCCTTGACCACTCATACAGAGGAGACCATTACATTGTTTTTTATACAGTGTTGGTTGATTTTTGTGATACACACAATGCAACATCCAGTACATATTCAGTCCAAACGTTGAAAAAGTTTCACACATGTGGTATCGCCTGTGCATTCTGTTGAACATCGTGTTTAATATATTTTGTATCTCACTTGCAAACTATCAATAAAAGTTTATCTAAATAAAAGAAAAGAAACTGACAAAAAATACATTTTCATTTTCTTTACGCATTTTCCAAAAATGTGTGGCAAAAAATGAACCCTTCAAAGACTCACCAGGCCTCTTAATAAATACCTTGGGGTGTTAACTCTCTAAAATATGGTCATTTTGTGGGTGTTTCCACTGTTCTGGTGCTCCGGGGCCTCCAAAAATGTGAATAGGTAGTCAGGAAATTAGATGCCTAATTTATACCCCTAGAAAGCCTAATGCCGTGTACACACGATCGGAATTTCCGACCAAAAGCTCACATCAGACTTTTGCTGGGGGAATTTCCGATCGTGTGTACATGGCATTAAGGTGGTTTTTGGATCTTGAGCCCCTCTGTTTGTGGTTAGGCTGTAAACAATTCCATGCATGTGGGATCCCCATACTCAGGAGGAGTATCATTGTTTTGGGGTGAAATTCTAAGTATGCCCATGCCGTGTGTAAAAATTATCTTATAAAACTGACAACTTTGTGTAAAAAAAAAAAAAATACATATTCATATTCTTTCCACAATATCCAAAGACATTTTCAAAACGCTCAATATGCCCCTTGGAAAATACTTTGGGGTGTTCTCTTTCCAAAATGTAGTCATTTTGTGGGTGTTTCCACTTTCCTGGTACTTCAGGGCATATAAAAGTTGATAGGTAGTCAGGAAATTTGGTGTGTGGTTTATGCCCCTAGAAAGCATAAAACAAAAAAAGTGCTTTGTCTTTCTTTGTTTTTTCTATTCAAAATCTAGCAGTCTGAATTGTCCCTGTTTTTTTTTATATAGCGTGAGGTTTACAATATATTTCTATGCCCCTAGAAAGCCTGAAGGTGTTCTTTGGATTTTGTGCCGCTCTATGCAGTTAGGCTGTGAAAAAGTTTCACACATGCATTATCTCCTTACTTGGGAGTAGTGTTGGGTGAATGGTTTGGCCTGAGCATGAATTCAGGCCGAACAATGGCTGTTTGCCCATTCAACAAACACCCGAATTGTAAACTAGTATAAAAAAAACAAATAAAAATTCCAGTATATATCCCATAGTTTTGAAAATGCTATCACATTCACAATAACCAATCAATATATGCTTATTGGAATTTTTTTTACCAAAAACATGTAGCCTAATACATTTTGGCTTAAATTTATGAAGAAATTAGATTTTTTATTTTTTTTTATTTGATGTGTTTTATAACGGGAAGTAAAAATATTATATTTTTTTCAAAATTGTCTGTCTTTTTTGTTTATAGCGCAAAAAATAAAAAACGCAGTGGTTATCAAATACCACTAAAAGAAAACTCTATTTGTGGGAAAAAAATGAGATACATTTTATTTGGGTACAGTGTTGCATGACTGTACAATTATCATTCAAATTAAAGCAGTGCTGTATCACAAAAATTGGCCTGGTCATTAAGGGGGTATATCTTCTGGAAGTCAAGTGATTAACAAAAAGTTGTATTTTTGGGGTAATTTACTGTCCTGGCATATTAGGGCCTTGTAAAATGAGATGACGCAGTAAGAACATCAGGATTAATCAATTTTCAAAATATATATATACCATATACTATATATGTAGACTCTATACCTTTCCCACAGACTAAATATATCTGATTTTGGGTTTTTGTTTCTACCAAAGAAATATAGCAGAATACATTTTGGCTTACATTTAAGAAGAAAGGTTATTTATTTGCAAAATTTTATAGCAGCAAAAATTTTTTTTCAACATTTTCGAAAATTTTTCCTTTATTTAGCTAAGTATCTGGTCTTGAAGTGGTTAGTATTGTCCTCAAGCCTTATGAAAAAGCCCCCTCCCCCACTCCCTGAAAGGTATTTTTTCTAATTTTTGCATTGGTATAAGTTTTCTTTGGCAGTGCCCAGCTACCCATGCTCTTTTAAACCCCTTCATGATGGAAGGTAATCAAATATAAAAAACCTGAACAGAGTTTCACAACTTTGACATGTGTTAGCCACAACGACTTGGTGTATCCAAGTGAATTATTATACCTTGTTTTTTTCTAGACAAATTGGATTTTTATTTGGTTGCCAAATGATAATGGATATCCCCTGATTTTTTTTTATTATCAAAGGAAAACTGGCACAAAATAATAAAAAAATATATTTTTAAAAATGTAGCTGTATATTTTTTGCTATTACTATGATTGACTGCCAAAGAACAACCCGCAATAAATTCTTCTGCTCCTGACAATCACATCAATATCACATGTGTATATTATTTGTTGTTTTTACTCATAGTAGGGTTCAGAAACAATAGCATGCATTTTGATTTATGTCATCCTACCTAAAGCACGCTGACACTAGCTGACACTGATACTAATCTAAAAAATGCTTTTTTTTAATAGTACCTAAAATACACTGACCCTGACCTCTGACTTCAACCTTTGACCATTACCTTTGACACTAACATTGACCTAAACCCTGACACTGACCTTGATCAAACACTGATCTGACTTTTTTTTCTTTCTTTTTTTGTTTTTCTTTTTTTTACACACACTTTTCTTCTCTAGCAAGGAGAGAAATCTACAATGAATCTTTTTCTTTATTCAAAAAGGGGAAAACAACACATGGGTGGACTGAACAGTGGCTGATCACTGTCATAGCCAATGAGAGGCTATCACAGCGATCAGGTGATCTGTAACCGGGCCTCCTGGTTCCTGATCATTAGTATGGAATTTAGGGCTCTCTGCGATAGCCCAGTCTCTGTGCTATAAGAATGCTGTGCAGCACGTTCCCAACACAAACAAAGCTATGCATATATATGCGGTCCCGCGAATAAAGACCCATTTCTGTGAGGCCATATATATATATATATATATATATATATATATATATATATATATATATATATATATGTGTTCAGTTGGTGGGAAGGGGTTAATATTAGCTTGCACATTAGCCTTAAAAGAGGGCAGAAAAAATTAACAAGATTTGACTCCCAAAGACTCAATAGGTACTATGTTTGGGGTTCACAGACTTCTTATTGTGTTTGCCAAACTTCCTGCAAACCAAACGTTGCCTGGTTCATTTATCCCTCATAAAGATCTTGGGAGAGTAATATCGAAGGCAAATACAGTATATCATATGCTGAAAGGGCTGGAGGAGAGGATAGAAAAGGGTAAGTGCACTAAAAGCACACTTATCACATAAAGACATTCTAACAACTATGTTGTTTGGATCAAAAAAGAACATTTGCTTCTTTCTTTTTTTTTGGATTGCGGACACAAGAGGCAACCATTATTCGTCTTCTGAAGGAAGGTTTGAAAGTGTGAGGACCACAGTCTAGACCGTGACTTCATGATCAGCTCAATAATGTTATGATCTGGAGGTGATGTAATTTTCTATCTTCTGCATGAATAAGCACTGACGATTCTTCCTCTTATATACTTGTCTGGCACAACATCCAGCTACAATAGAGGTGTACTTAAATAAATAGCTTTCCTCTCTAGTCTAGTAAAAGCATTTCAGTGACAAACAGCGTGAAGGATTATGATATCAAGAGCTTTGTGTACAGCCTATTTTTCTGTAGAATTTTGTATTATATGGCTCAGTGATTCTTGATCAATAACAATAGTAGGGACAGATAATTATCTTAAAAAATATCTAGTGAGGCTAGCAAACTAACCAATATTTTATCTTGTACAGAAATTCCAGATATTGAGCACAGTTTACTTGCTAGTGTTATCTTCAGTAGCTAAATTAAAATAGTAAGAGCACACTGAAGTGACGTTTAAAACCCTTTGTGTGCCATAGTGATTGGAAAGTCACTGGTTTCATAGATGACACATACTTAAAAAATGTTGTACACATTTTCAGATGCGGTTTAACGGGACAATGGGCTACATCATGTAAAAGGCATTATTACACTGGCCTGTATTTACTTTGAAAGTCAAATGCAGCTAAATTATTTTTCAGTTCTGCATAGACTGAGGAAGTGATAGAAGCTCCGCCAAACTTTTATTGCTGTCTTATTCTCCCAGAGGAGATTTCCTTTTCACTTACAGTATATTTGATAGGTGTTAGAAAAGAAAGTACGAGGAAATCCCCCATGACATAATACTGAACCAGTTAAGGATCTAGAATGTACCTTGTCCTTCTCCACTGAGCACACATCCATGTGTGTAGCCGCTGGGGGCCTGCTGTCGATTTTGACCTGTTAACAGAACTGCTATTAGCAGCTGTTTTAACCCTGATTTAGAAACACATGTCTGCTCAGTGCTTAAAAATGTAAACAATCATTGATACATCATTGTATATATATTGCAGAACAACTAATTAATATATATATAAAAAATAATTATTATATATATATATATATATATATATATATATATATATATATATATATATATATATATATATATATATATATATATATATATATATATATATACACTATATTACCAAAAGTATTGGGATGCCTGTCTTTACACACACATGAACTTTAATGGCATCCCAGTCTTAGTCCGTAGTGTTTAGTATTGAGTTGGCCCACCCTTTGCAGCTATAACAGCTTCAACTCTTAGGCGGGCGTCTATGGGAATGTTTGATCATTTTCTAGAAACGCATTTGTGAGGTCAGGCACTGATGGGGACGAGAAGGCCTGGCTCGCAGTCTCCGTTCTGATTCATCCCAAAGGTGTTGAGGTCAGGACTCCGTGCGGTCCAGTCAAGTTCCTCCACCCCCAACTCGCTCATCCATGTCTTTATGGACCTTGCTTTGTGCACTGGTCCAAATCATTTGGTGGAGGGGGAATTATAGTGTGGGGTTCTTTTTCAGGGGTTGGGCTTGGCTTCTTAGTTCCAGTGAAGTGAACCCTTAAAGTGATTGTAAAGTCTCTTTTTTTATCTATAAAAATAACAAACATGTTATACTTACCCACTCTGCACAATCGATTTGCACAGAGCAGCCCAGATCCTCCTCTTCTTGGGTCCTTCTTGGGTGCTCCTGGCCCATCCCTCCTGTTGAGTGCCCCCACAGCAAGCAGCTTGCTATGGGGCACCAGAGCTGAGTCACGGCTCCCTGTGTAAATTTAGACATGGAGCCCCGAACCGGCCCTGCTCCCTCTCTCTCCTGATTGGCTAGCTGATTTTGATTGAGAGAAGCGGGATCCAATGGCGCTGCTGCTGTGTTACAGCCAAACAGGAGGGAGAATCTCTGAGACAATCGTGGACATTGCTGGACAAAGAGGGATCTCAGGCAGCAGCGGCCTGTCCATTAGGGACGCACTGGTGCCGCCCCCCCATCCATCCACCTGGCCCCCTTATCTACATCCAGGGCACCAGATGCATGGATTCCAATGGCAGGGGTGTGTTTTTTTGACAAACGTGATTAGAGCCAGAAGCTCTAATAGGCTTCAAAAAAGGGTGGGCTCGGGGCGCAGATCCCACCCAGTTGTGTGACAATAGTTAATGAATATTCGCTATCGCCACACTGATCCTCCTCCTGGCCAATCAGGAAGCGGGTTTTGAGACCCATCAGCCAATTGGCTGAAAGGGCAGGCAATCCTATTGGACGTCTAGGAGTAGGAGGGAAAAGCCTTTGTGATGCAGAAGAAGGGAAGAAGGCACAGGAATAGCTATCCGCCACCCATAGGAGCCCGCTACCCACCACCTGTAGGAGCCCGCTGCCTGACACCCATAGGAGCCCACTGCCGGCTGCTCGTAGAAGCCTGCAACCCACCCGCTGCCTGTAGGAGCCTGCATACCCGCCCGCAACCTAGATGGGGCGTGCCGCCGACCGAATAACCAATCTGCGGGCAGGGGGGTGGTTGTTTGCCGCCTCACCAAATAAAATTAAAAAACACCAGCTGCCGCTGACCTCAAGTAAGTGTTAGGGGGGCTGAGGGGGGCTGCTGCACACAGAAGGCTTTTTATCGTAATGCATAGAATGCATTAATGGGAAAAGCATTCTGACTTTACAACCCCTTTAAGGCGTCATCATACCAAGACATTTTGAACAATTTCATGCTCCTAACTTTGTGGTAACAGTTTGTGGATGGTCCCTACTTGTTCCAACAGTGCACAAACAAGGTCCATAAAGACATGGATGAGTGAGTTTGGGGTGGAGGAACTTGACTGGCCTGCACAGAGTGCTGACCTCAACCCGATAGAACACCTCTGGGATGAATTAGAATGGAGACTGCGAGCCAGGCCTTCTCAATCACATCAGTGCCTGACCTCACAAATGCGCTTATGGAAGAATGGTCAAACATTCCCATAGACACACTCCTAAACCCTATGGACAGCCTTCCCGGAAGAGTTGATGATTTTATAGCTGTAAAGGGTGGAACAACAATATTGAACCCTACCAACTAAAGCCTTGTACACACAATCAGATTTTCTGCAGATAAAGGGCCAGACTTTTTTCCAAAGGGAGTGTGCCATGACCTTGTCTTGCATACAAACTGTACACAATTGTTAGCCAACAAGCGCAAATGTAGTGACGTACTATGTGGAATTTCAGCTCTTGAGCGCCACCCTTTGGGCACCTTCTGCTAATGTCGTGTTTGGTGAGCATTGATTCTGAGCATGCGTGTTTGTACTTTGGACTTTTGTGTGACGGACTTGTGTACAGACGATAGAAAAATCTGAAAACAGACCGTTGTCTGCCAAAAATTTGCTAGCCTGCCATCCAACATTTGTTGACGGAAAGTTGGCCAACAATTGTCTGATGGAGCGTACTAACGTTCGGATTTTAGGCAAACAGTCTGTCATCACACAATTCCCTGACGAAAATCCGATCGTGTGTATGAGGCTTAAGACTTCATGTACATGTAAAGGCAGGCGTTCCAATACTTTTGATAATATAGTGTATATATAATCAATCACCTATGGTAGGGATCAATTTAGATCTTTTTAGCTTTCTCTAAGACATGAAGCAGTGGGGTTGATTTACTAAAGGCAAATAGACTGTGCACTTTGCAAAGTGCAGTTGCACTCTGCAAGTTACAGTTGCTCTAGAGCTTAGTAAATAAGCAGAAACTCTGCTGACTTTTATCATCCAATCATGTGCAAGTAAAAATGCTGTTTTTTATTTACCTTGATTGGAAGTTCTTTCCAAAGTGAAGCTTTACCTCATTTACTAAGCTCTAGGGCAACTGCACTTGAGTTGCACTTTGCAAAAAGCATGGTCAATTTGCCTTTAGTAAATCATCCCCATAGTGTTCCTTCCAAAAGTCTGACTAACAAGATGGTGCATAAGGCAGTTGGTAAATACTATACAGTGATAAAAACAACCATTACCTGTTCAGTGCATTCTCATACCTCCCAACATTTTGAGATGGGAATGAGGGACACCTACTAGCAAACGTATGTAGGCATAGGACAATCCCCCTGCCACACCCCCTTAAAGGTGAATTAACCAAAAACAAAAGGTTAATTAAATCCACAAGGGCTTTTTTCTACCACTACTATTCCTTTATATTGGCTTTTAAAATTTACAAATGTAGCAATTTAGAAATCAGAGGAAAGGTTTAGCACTGGGAAACACTTTTCGAAAGAGAAAAAATGCATTTTATATACAACTATATAGATCAGACCAAAATGAGGGATAAATGAGAAGGAATGAGGGACAGAGGGACATTGCTCCAAATCAGGGACAGTCCCTCCAAATCAGGGATAGTTGGGAGCTATGCATTCTATAAAAAATGAATTTATCCCATATGGAGGAAGGTGGCTGACTGACAACTGGGGTTGATTTACTAAAACTGGAGAGTGCACAATTTGGTTCAACTGTGCATAGTAGCCAATCAGCTTCTAATTTCAGCTTGTTGATTTAAGCTTTGACAAAAAAACCTGGAAGCTGTATAATTTCTATGCAGAGCTGCACCAGACATAGCACTCTCCAGTTTTAGTAAATCAACCCCTGTGTCACTTCCAGTACTAGATGTTGAATATGTTTAGAATTATTCACATCTTTATATTTCTTAGACCCTGGGGCTATCCATGTCTTGTCATCTTGCTCATCGCTGTTGATTGATTGTGATTGACTGTGATGATGTCATGTCTGAGAGGCCAATTAGCCAAACATGCATGACCAGGGCAGCTGCAGAGGTTGAAAAGGTCTGAGATACTATTTCTCCATATCCACAGCAGATAGGCTACAATAACACCGGTTAGCTAAGAAACCTGTTTAAACATATTGCAGTTTCAAGCAGTGTCTACAGTTCATGTTACACTAAAATGTACAACGTATCCAGTGAACTAAATACATGGACAGATGTGAAGGTTTACTGGAGTAGTCGTCACATATGTTACTACTGATGTGAGACATTGGAGTTTTCCTTTTCCATATAGCTGCTTTGTTCATTTAGTTATACTTAGGACGTTTAACTTGGTAATCAGTGAATATTACTATGTTACTATTTGTTTGGCAGCATGCTTCATTTTTCGTAGTTCCTTTCTTTATTAAAATTAATATTTGCAAAGTTAAAAATAGCTTTTCTTTACATCTTCCCTAAAACTGCAGATGGTCAGATCTAAAAATATAGTGCCTGAAACTAATAAGGTTCAGACAGGCTCAAATTTTGGTCTATCTTAAGGTCCTTCACACTGGCGATCCACCCGAAAAGTAGTGGTAAAAAAAAAACCCTTGTGGATTTAATTAACCTTTTTGTTTTCAGTTAATTCTCCTTTAAAGGGGTGTGGCAGGGGGTGTGTCCTATTCCTACATACGTTTGCTAGTAGGTGTCCCTCATTCCAATCTCAAAATATTGGGAGGTATGTCTATGGGGAGATCGGATATAAATGGACCGCCTGTCCGTTTTCATCCGATCCGTTCCTCCAGACAGATGGAAAATAGGGTCACCATCCATCTGGATTTCACAGACAAGATCGGATCACCTTTTGTGAGAAAACAACCCAGATTAGCAAATTTCTTTAACATGGAGTTTTTTAGGTATTTTTTTTTAATGCAAAGGAAATTTGGAACAAAAAATGGTATTGCAAATTTAAACTTTGTTCTTATATCCCATTGTGCATTTTGCTGAGCTGACTTAAACGGAGAACACAAATAGTTTTAAAAAAATGAAGTGTTAGCCTTTATACACATAACTGTTAACAACTTGTGTCCTGGGGCCTTTTCTCATTCAGTCCTCTTGTGTCACAGAATGTTTTTTATGTTTCAGAGATGTCTCAATTATACACCTTATACCTTTTGGCTCTTGTAGTCTACCCTACAAATATATATATATATATATATATATATATATATATATATATATATATATATATACAGTATATCAGTGTTGCCAACTGTCAGTATTTTTACTGGCAGCCAGTAAAAAAATGAGCATTTTTCTCCTGCCAGTAAATGCCAGTGACAGGAAAAGGTTGGGCAGAGGTAGACAAAGAGATCTGGATGCCGCACACCAGACTAAATAAATAGTGCCTCATGAGTAAGCACTCGTTATGAGTGCAAAACGCGTCAGCTGAGTGCTGTGCATCTCCGCTGTAATGTCCTGTACATCCTGTGATCCAGCTTTTAATGAATAAAGGCACTTATTATTTAGTCAGGTGTGTGGCATCCAGATCTTTTCGTCTACCTCTGCTCCACCCAGCATCAGCCAGCACCTGGGACTCTTTCCCTTTGAAGGATTTAAACTTACTTGTCCACTCATTTGGTCCAGACCTGCCTGAGCGGTGAGGTTTTCTTCGACAGGAAAAGGTTGCCAGTAAAAAATGTGGCTGTGACACTCATAACTGCGTATGTGCATATATTCAGTTCGGAGCTGGCCGAGACCATTCAGGTGCCTGCTACAGTGTGTACAGGCAGCGCCGACGGGAAGCGGGTCTGGCGGAGGTGGTGCCTGAGTGTGTTGTGTGATGTTATGATGCAGTGCAAGGGAGCCAAGTGGTGCCTGCTCATTCTAATTTCTTGCCCCCCATGAGTCCTGACCCTAAACTACTTACTATATCGAAAATAAAATAAGAAATATGTTTTTTGCCTTAATACCTACCTTAAATCACATTGCTAATTGCACATTATACTTGTAGCGTAAAAACAAACTTTCACTTAAAACTGTAATTTTGTAAATTTTGTAAATGCCAGCAAAAACATGGCTTTGCCAGTAATTTTTGGGGGTCATGTCAGTAAATTTCAACCTGGTAGGTTGGCAACACTGAGATATATATATATATATATATATATATATATATATATACAAATTTATTAGCAATTTAAATTTAAAAGCCCTATCTGCCCCCTCCAAAAAAAAACCAAAAACAGAATATATATATATATATATATATATATATATATATATATATATATATATATATATATATATATATATATATATATATATATATATATATATATATATATATATATATATATGTGTATATATATACACATACATACATTTCTGTATTTGTTTTGTTTTTTTGTAGGGGGGGCATATAGGGCTTTAAATTGTTAATAAACTTGTATACATATATTTTTATATCCCAGTTTTTTAACCCATGCCACTGCCCCTGGGCGACCTTTTATGGGGGGTTTTAACAATGGGAAGTGAGTTCCCAGTCATGTAGTGGGCTGTCATATAATCATAAACAATGACCAGGAACTGTACATGTGCTGGGATTGTGCAGTGAGTGTGCTGTCAGTACAGAAGAACAGTTCCCTATGGACGCATATGTGTGCGAGTTTGGCTTTAAGGCCCATTCTCCCTGCTGCAACATATAGGCGTAGGGCTGGCAGGAGCTGGTTAACAAATAATAATAAAAAAAACTGTACTTTTTTTTAAAGGCAACATTTATGCAATTGGTGCACCACCCAATATTTACCCTAAAATATTAGCCTCAAAATCAGTTGATTAAAATTATATCACATAAGAGCAATTTGTGTGTAACATAGCAAAATAATAAAGCTTAAAGTGAATTTTTTGGGTTTACTTTAAAAGAGATTTATGCCCCTTTTGACTCTACAGCGTGACACACGCAGGAAAAAAATCAGTTTGTGTAAATCTGTAGCATAACATTGAGATAAGATTATATTGGGTGAGTGAGGGTAAAAATTAGCTTTGCAGCAACTTTTCCACAGGTTTGCTTTTGCTAAAAATCTGAATATTAGCTGTCACTAACATGAGCATTTGACAATTGTGCAGTAAATGCTAACAACATAAATTATTAATGAGGGCATTTTTTGTTTTGTTCAGCAACACATTATTCCTAATAATCGTCTACTGCTGGCTACTATCAGCCAGCAAGAGATCACCATTATAAATGATGTGTTGCTGCATGGAGATGCTGGACAGAGCTGCAACAGTTCTCTCTAGATCTCCGATCTAAGAAGAAGTGATGTGATGTCACTATACTCCTAATTAGGGATGAGCTTCGTGTTCGAGTCGAACCCATGTTCGACTCGAACATCGGCTGTTCGGTCGTTCGGCCGAATTGCGAACGATATGGGCTGTTCGCGCCAAATTCGCGTGGCGCGTCACGGCCCATAATTCACTGCGGCATCGCAGTGCATTGCTTGCTGATGATTGGCCAAGCATGCACTATGACCCGCATGCTTGGCCAATCACAGCGCTGCCTGAACAGAGAGCCGTAATTGGCCAAAGCCAAGGAGGCTTTGGCCAATTATGGCTCAGGGGATTTAGTACACTCCCCACACTATATAAGGCTGCCTGCACGGCGGCCCTGTGTAGTGTGTGTTCCGGCGTTGAAAGAGATAGACAGAGAGACAGTGTCATTTGATTTGAGTTAGATAGATTAGGCAGAACAGTCAGTCAGTTAGCTGCACTTACAGTGTATTTTGTATATATATGCATCCCAGGTGTTGCATATATATATATACACTGTATTCAGTTTAGCTAGATCCGTTCCTGTTATCTTCTAGACTATTTACATTTAGTGCAGTGCGTCCTGCTCACAGTGTTCAGCTAGATCCGTTCCTGTTATCTTCTAGACTATTTACATTTAGTGCAGTGCGTCCTGCTCACAGTGTTCAGCTAGATCCGTTCCTGTTAAATTCTAGACTATTTACATTTAGTGCAGTGCGTCCTGCTCACAGTGTTCAGCTAGATCCGTTCCTGTTATCTTCTAGACTATTTACATTTAGTGCAGTGCGTCCTGCTCACAGTGTTCAGCTAGATCCGTTCCTGTTATCTTCCTACTGACAGGCAGGCTTGTCTTGTTACAGTATTAACAGCTACCTAAAGAAAATTACTGGTGTTCTTTTGATCCTATTAGTACCACGGTCAGGCAGCTAGACTATTTACATTTAGTAAAGTGCGTCCTGCTCACAGTGTTTAGCTAGATCCGTTCCTGTTATCTTCCTACTGACAGGCAGGCTTGTCTTGTTACAGTATATAAAGCTACCTGAAGAAAATTACTGGTGTTCTTTTGATCCTATTAGTACCACGGTCAGGCAGCTAGACTATTTACAGTTAGTGCAGTGCGTCCTGCTCACAGTGTTCAGCTAGATCCGTTCCGTTATCTTCCTACTGACAGGCAGGCTTGTCTTGTTACAGTATATAAAGCTACCTGAAGAAAATTACTGGTGTTCTTTTGATCCTATTAGTACCACGGTCAGGCAGCTAGACTATTTACATTTAGTGCAGTGCGTCCTGCTCACAGTGTTCAGCTAGATCCGTTCCTGTTATCTTCCTACTGACAGGCAGGCTTGTCTTGTTACAGTATATAAAGCTACCTGAAGAAAATTACTGGTGTTCTTTTGATCCTATTAGTACCACGGTCAGGCAGCTAGACTATTTACATTTAGTGCAGTGCGTCCTGCTCACAGTGTTCAGCTAAACCTACAAATTAGTGGGGTGCGTCCACCTCACAGTGTTCAGCTAAAGCTACCTGTAGAAGGTTGGTGGTGTTCTCATACTACAGGCAGGCAGTTGATTTTGCTAGCTGCAGTATATATATATATATATATATATATATATATATATATATATATATATCCCAGCTTAGTGCAGCTACAGGCCATTAGTATGTCTGGAAGGCCAAGAAGGAGAAGCAGACAGTCACAAGCCAATAAGAGAGGGCAAGCAGGCTCTGTGTCTAGTGCTGGTCGTGGAGAAGGTGCATCCTCATCAGCACGTGGCCATGGGACACGCTTGGCCTTTTTTTCGGCAGCTGGCCATGGTGAGCCGCAACATGCGGAAGACTTGGTCGAGTGGATGACCAAGCCGTCCTCATCCTCCTCATCCTCTCTCACCCATGCCCAGGGTGCTTTGTCTGGCAAAGCAGCGGCCTCTTCCCTCGGCTCAATGTCATCAGTGACTCCTTCCCTAGCTCCACCATGTCCTCCTGAGGAGTCCCTCGAACTGTTTGACCACAGTGTTGGGTACATGTTCCAGGAGGATGCCCAGTGTTTGGAAGGCTCTGATGATGATACTGAGCTCGATGAAGGCAGTAACATGAGCACGGACAGAGGGGGTGCCCAAGAAGGACAGCAATCTGGCAGTCATGCTCCCCCTGCTGCAGCATACTGCCAGGTTTGCTCCAGTGATGAGGAGGGAGGGGATGATGAGGTCACTGACTCAACGTGGGTGCCTGATAGGAGAGAGGAGGAGGAGGAGGAGGAGGCGGCACATCACCAACGAGGCAGGATGCCCTCCAGGGGACAGCCTAAGGGCAGAACATTGACTGCATCACATGTGCAGGGCGCTGCAGTCTCTGCGCGTTATTCAAAAAGTTCTTTGGTGTGGGCCTTTTTTGAGACGAGTGCATCAGATCGTACCGCTGCTATTTGCAACATATGTCTCAAGCGTATCTCACGTGGCCAAAACATCTCCCGCTTGGGTACCACATGCTTGACTAGACATATGTTGACCTGCCATGCAGTTCGTTGGCAAGCGCATCTAAAAGACCCACACCAAAGAACAAAGAGGACCTCTCCTTGCTCCTCATCAGCTGAGATTTCCAACCCCACTAGACCTTCAGTCCTCTCTGAGACCTGCACTGAGAGGAATGAAGGTGTAGAATTAGGTGTGTCACAGCCAAGTACTTGTGGGCAATCTGCTTTTGGTACACCGACGTCAGATTGTACCAGGCAAATTTCCCTGCCCCAGCTGCTGCACCGCCGAAAGAAGTGTGCTCCCAGCCATCCACATGCCCAGCGGTTGAATGCTAGCTTGGCAAAATTGCTGGCACTTCAACTGCTGCCTTTTCAGTTGGTAGACTCTGCCCCCTTCCGTGAGTTTGTAGAATGTGCGGTTCCTCAGTGGCAGGTACCCAAACGCCACTTTTTCTCACGGAAGGCGATTCCGGCTCTCTACCGGCATGTGGAAGGCAATGTCCATGCCTCGCTGGACAGGGCGGTCAGCGGTAAGGTGCATATTACCGCTGACTCATGGTCCAGCAGGCATGGACAGGGACGTTACCTAAGTTTCACGGCGCATTGGGTGACTCTGCTGGCAGCTGGGAAGGATGCAGGACAAGGTGCAGTAGTGTTGGAGGTTGTTCCGCCACCACGCCTCCAAAATGCTAATGATTGTGACACACCTCTCTCCTCCACCCCCTCCTCTTCTTCTTCCTCCATGGCCTCTTCCTCGGAACCAGCGGTGCTTCGTAGTCGTTCAAGGGGCTACGCAAGTACGCAGGCCAAAAGATGCCATGCGGTGCTTGAGCTGGTGTGCTTGGGGGACAGGAGCCACACTGGGGCAGAGGTTCTGTCAGCTCTGCAGGGGCAGGTTCAGAGGTGGTTGATGCCACGCCAACTTAAGGCAGGAATGGTGGTTTGCGACAATGGCACCAACCTCCTCTCTGCCCTCCGACAGGGACAAATGACCCATGTGCCCTGTTTGGCTCACGTCCTTAACTTGGTGGTGCAGCGGTTCTTGGGCAGGTACCCGGGCTTACAGGATGTCCTGAGGCAGGCCAGGAAAGTCTGTGTGCATTTCCGCCGGTCATATAATGCCAGTGCTCAGCTGACGGACCTCCAAAAGGAGTTTAACCTGCCCAAGAACCGCCTAATCTGTGACATGCCCACCAGGTGAAACTCAACGTTGGCCATGCTGCAGCGGCTGCACACGCAGCAGAGGGCCATCAGTGAGTACCTGTGCGACTATGGTACCAGGACAGGGTCAGGGGAGCTTGGTTTTTTTTCCCTACGCCAGTGGGCCATGATCAGGGATGCATGCACTGTCCTGTCACCATTTGAGGAGGACACGAGGATGGTGAGCAGTGACAGTGCATGCATCAGTGACACTGTCCCCCTTGTCCACCTGTTGGAGCACACGCTGCGTGGAATAATGGACAGGGCACTTGAGGCAGAACAGAGGCAGGAAGAGGAGGACTTCCTTAGCTCTCAAGGCCCCCTTTATCCAGACAGTGTTCCTGCGTGCCCGCCGATCACACAGGAAGAGGAGGAGGAGGAGGAGGAGGAGGAGGAAGATTGTGTCAGTATGGAGGTGGAGCCTGGCACTCAGCATCAGCAGCAGTCTTTAAGGGATCAGTCCCAAGAAACACATGGACTTGTACGTGGCTGGGAGGAGGTGGCTGCGGACCATGTCGTCCTTAGTGACCCAGAGGACTCCGGACCGAATGCCTCAGCAAACCTACGCTGCATGGCCTCCCTGATCCTGCAAAGCCTGCGTAAGGATCCTCGTATTCGTGGTATCAAGGAGAAGGACCAATACTGGCTGGCAACCCTCCTTGATCCACGTTACAAGGGTAAGGTTGCGGACCTTATCTTGCCATCGCAGAGGGAGCAGAGGATGAAACATCTTCGGGAGGCCTTGCAGAAAGGTCTGTGCAACGCGTTTCCAGAGACTGGGAGGTTACAAACTCCTGTTTCTGGACAACGTGTTGCTGAGGCTTCGGTCAGTCAAAGAAGGAGCGGTGGAGAAGGTGGCCATCTGACCGATGCGTTCAGACAATTTTTTGGTCCGCAGCCCCAAGGTATGATCGGTTCCAGCAACCATCGCCAGCGTCTGTTTTACATGATGCAGGAATACCTAGGGGCAAGATCAGATTTGGACACCTTTCCCACCGAAAATTCTCTGGGTTACTGGGTCTTGAGGATGGATCACTGGCCAGAGCTTGCACAGTATGCAATTGAGCTACTGGCCTGTCCTGCATCCAGCGTTCTTTCGGAACGCACATTCAGTGCTGCTGGAGGCGTGGTAACCGATCACAGGGTGCGTCTGTCCACCGACTCGGTCGATCGACTGACCTTCATAAAAATGAATCAGTCTTGGATCACCACCAGCTACCAAGCACCTGATGCTGATGTAACCGAATAATTTTTTTTGAAATCTCAGATCCCTTCAAAGACTGCCTATGCTGATGCTGAGTGACTATCCCTGAGTAATTATCCTCTTCCTCCTCAATCATCACGCTGATAGCTTGTAAGAACATTTTTGGTTCTGGGCGCCACCACCAGTGCCTAAGGCACAATTTTTCAGCCCCTGTTTAACAGAGGCGTGTAATTACAATTTTTGATGTAATACTTTGCAGCAGGGCTCGTTCCTGCATTCCAACTAGAGTGTCTGTGAGGGGTTGCAGTGTTGTGGCACCAGCACCAGTGCCCAAGGCCCAATTTTTCTTCTCCTGTCTAACAGGGGCGTGTAATTACAATTTTTGATGCAATACTTTGCAGCAGGGCTCGTTCCTGCGTTCCAACTAGAGTGTCTGTAAGGGGTTGCAGTGTTGTGGCACCAGCACCAGTGCCTAAGGCCTAATTTTTCAGCTCCTGTTCAACAGGGGCATGTAATTACAATTCTTGATCTAATATTTCACAGCAGGGCCCTGTGAGGGCTTACAGTGTTGTGGCCACAGCAACACCTAAGGCCCAAATTTCTGCTGAGTATATAGGGCAGGACCCTACTTTCAAACATCTAACTTACAAACTACTCCTACTTGCAAACGGAAGGAGACAACAGGAAGTGAGATGAAATCTACCCCTAGGAAGGGAAATTCTCTCCTGTAAGAGTTAATATGGGAAAAAAAATTCTCCTTTCCACTGATGCTTTCCAATCCTTGTTCCACAAAAAAACCCAAATTTTCAAAAAACATTTTTCATTGGGACAAAAAGTGAGGTGAAATCTTCTGAAGAGGAGGAAAGACAGCAAAACAAATGTCACAGGAGTGATAACCCTTCCCTATGTTTTCCAAAAAGCTTAAAAAAGATTTTTTGGCTGGAGCTAAACACGTTAAAAATGTACCCGTTCAAAATTACAAAGAGATTCTACTTAACAACAAACCTACAGTCCCTGTCTTGTTTGCACCGCCTGTATACTGCTGTTCAGAGTATATAGGGCCTGGTGGCCCCACACCTTTCCTTATTTTAATTTGGGTGCGGGGTTCCCCTTAATATCCATACAAGACCCAAAGGGCCTGGTAATGGACTGGGGGGTACCCATGCCGTTTGTCTCACTGATTTTCATCCATATTGCCATGACCCGACATTACATTAAACCCGCAAGCAGTTTTAAATGAGATTTTTTCCTTTAAAAATGACATTTGGTGCAGGGACTGTTCTAAACACGGGAAACACGCGTCACTTTACAGGCATACTATAGACACCCCCCAGGTACGATATTTAAAGGAATATTTCACTTTTTTTTTTTTTACTTTAAGCATCATTAAAATCACTGCTCCCGAAAAAACGGCCGTTTTTAAAAGTTTTTTTTGCATTGATACATGTCCCCTGGGGTAGGACCCGGGTCCCCAAACCCTTTTTAGGACAATACCATGCAAATTAGCCTTCAAAATTAGCACTTTTGATTTCGAACGTTCGAGTCCCATAGACGTCAATGGGGTTCTAACGTTCGTGCGAACTTTCGGTCCGTTCGCAGGTTCTGGTGCGAACCGAACCGGGGGGTGTTCGGCTCATCCCTACTCCTAATGTACGCACCTGCTCTTATTGCTAGATTATGGCTATAACTGACAGCTGGGGGTTACAGTCTGAAACCGTGCCCAGGCCCTCCAGAACTACTGGAACAAATAGCTATTGTTCCAGTGTAATTTTAACTGCTTAAGGACCGCCCTACGTACATACATTGTGACAGGGCGGCCCTTTAGCGCAAAGACACGTACGTCATTTTCGCTTTCGGCTCCGCCGCCAGTGCACCGATCTCGCTGTGATTGAACACAGCAGGAGCCAATTTGTGGGTCTGGCAGATGTGATGTCCACCAGGACACATCGATCGTTCTGAGGAGAGGCAGAATGGCGGTCTGCTTATGTAAACAAGGCAGATCGCCAATCTGCCAAAGGGGAAAATGGAGACCTTGTGTTTCTGTTAAGCAGAAACATGGATCTCTCTTTTCCTTTAGTGAAAGCACATCCCCCACATTTAGAAAGCACCCCCTAGGGACACACTTAACCCTTTGATTGCCATTGATGTTAACTTTTCCCTTACCTGGCAGTGTCATTAGTACAGTAACAGTACATTTTTTTTAGCACTGATCACTGTAATAATGTCACTGGTCCCCAAAATGTGTTAAAAGTGTCAGTTAAGTGTCCAATTTGTCCGCCGCAATGTCGCAGTCCCACTAAAAATTGCTGATCGTCGCCATTACTAATAATAAAAAATAAAAAAAATTCCATAAAAATATCTCATAGCTTGTAGATGCTATAACTTTTGCACAGACCAATCAATATACGCTTATTGGGATTTTTATTACCAAAACTATGTAGCAGAATTCATATTGGCCTAAATTGATGAAGAAATTCGATTTTTTACATTTTTATTATTGGATATGTTTTGTAGCAGAAAGTAAAAAATATATATATATTTTTTTTTTTTCAAAATTGTCAGTCTTTTTTTGTTTATAGCGCAAAAAGAAAAAACCGCAACAAATAACACCAAAAGAAAGCTCTATTTGTGGGAAAAAAAGCCATACATTTTATTTGAGTACAGCGTCGCACAACCACGCAATTGTCAGTTAAAGCAACGCAGTGTCGTATTGCAAAAAATAACCTGGTCAGGAAGGGGGTAAAACCTTCCAAATCTGAAGTGGTTAAAATGAACCTGGGACTTTAGTGGTTAAAGCATGTCTATGTACAGTATCTATCTATCTAGCTATCTATCTACCTATTTTTTTTTTTATATAAAAAAAGAATGATTTAAACCCGTCTTTTTTGCATAGCTACATACTGTATAAGATAAACATATCAACATAGCATTGTTTTCATATAAGAGGCATGTACCGTATATGCCGTGTATAAGATGACTTTTTAACCTTAAAAACATCCCCCAAAAATGGGGGGGTCGTCTTGTACATGCAGTATAAAATGTGTACCTTATAAAAACTCCAGGTTTAGGACTACTTTACATATTTCGGCTGGCCCAAAACGAACGTCCCTAATCTGTCAGCCCGCTGGATGTGCGGTAATACTATATGTAGCTTCAGCTACATACAGTATACCGTGCTGAGCCAGTCATGGCGAGAGATGTATTATATTAATCAATACAAACCCTGCTCGGATTGGATGAGTCAGAGAAGCAAGCTGATAAGGTTACAACCTCTGACTCAGCCAATCAGAGCAGGCTTTGTATTCATTAATAGAATACATCACTCGCCATTATTGGCTTAGCGCGGTATACTTTATGTAGCCAAAGCTACCGTACATACAGTATTACTGCACATCCAGCGGGCTAACGGATTAGTGGGTGTAAACAAAACGGCTGCTAGACGAGACCCCATCATGGCTCCACCAGGAAGAAGAAGAAAACATGAAGAAAGTTACAAGCTGAAAGTCCATACGATGACTGTCTTACAAACTTATGATGTCAGACGATGAACATGATGAGGATTTTGAAGGATTTTAAGTACCGGTAAGTCATAACCATTTTAATTAAAATTATTTAAATTAAATCTGATGTTTTTAAATGGTGTTGCCCCGGAAAGAGGGTAGTCTTATACGGCTAGTGTAGCCCAAAACCTATGTTTTAACTGGAAAATTAGGGGGGCGTCTTATACGCCCAGTCGCCTTATATGCCAGAATATACAGGTATATTCGTATTTGAATCTTGTATGTACTTCTTCTAGAACTGTGTAGTAATCCAGTGGGAAGATTTGCCTTTGTGCAGAAGCTTTCTATAATAAGTAAGTTAAACTTACTGGCGAAAGAAGAAAGACAGAAATTACAAATTAGTATGCGTATTTGTGTTGGCATAAAAATATTTCTTGAATGCCTTTCTAGTGCTCCTAGTTTAAATGCTTGAAAAACTTTTGATAAATGCGTAAAAAATGCAGAGCATTTTACAAGCCTTAGTAAAAAAAAAAAAAAGCCTCTGTGTTTGATCCTTTAGTAGCTCCTTTCAGACAAGAAACATTATGCGTTTACCTAGTTTCCAAGAGTATAATCTACCAATGAAATAGCAGTAAAATGTGCAGCCAAAGAACTGGGAAATGTAATCTACTGTCCTATCAATATTATTTCATCTGTCCAGACATAAAGGGAGCAAATTACAATGTCATCTGGGTGTCAGGAAATTCCTGGCTAATAAAAATGTGCATTCGCGCAGCAATCTCTGCAGAATGGGAACTAGGCCGAATGCGCTCTCAGGAATTACACATGGGAATGCACACGTGCACAGTGCATGTTGGTGCCAGACGGACTATTTTAAGGATGTTCTGCCTGTTCTCAAGTGCTGACTGGTCTTCAGCTGTTCCCTGTGTCCTGCGTTCTTCCAGTGTGTTCCCTTTGTTGCTTACCTGGCTTACTCCTGATCTGATCTTGGATCCCTATTTTGTCTTGTCGCTTGTTCCTGACCCAGCTTGTTCCTGACTTTGGCTCTGAATATTATTCAGTACCTCACTGCTTGCCTATTGATGACCCTGGCTAATCATGTGACCATACTTCTGTCTCTGATCCTGTTTTCCCGACCCATTTGAGTGCCTGCCTTGCTGTTGCAGTTCTGCACCCTGCTGAGTGTTTCTGCTGCAAGTCTGCTGAGAACTCTGACCAGTCAGACGTCCCAGGCCTGCAGCACAAGTGGAGTGCTTCTTTAACCTCAGCTGGACTACTGTGCACAGCTATTGTTCTTGACTTGATGGTTCTCCTGTTCCCTTGGAACCACATCTCCTGCTGCAAGTCCCTCTATCTACATCTGTAGGCACTCATTCCTCCTGTCCCTCGGTGCTCTCTGTTCCACTTCCAGTGGGGATACAAGAGAGGCCAACCTTAGCATTTCAGTTTCCTCTCAGGTACGCGGCACTGGGGCTGTAAGAATAAATTTGGGTGTGTGAGTGCTGTGTCTGTTGCAGAACCTATTGCCTTAGGTTGCAGAAAAAACTTAAATGGCACAATGACACTAGAGGAAAAAAGGTTTACCAGTATCTATTTATTATTATCACTGGTATCACATCAAGTGACCTCTGCCTTGAGCCTCAGCTGCAGTGCATAAAGTCACTAGGAGTAGCATTGAAGCTCAGAGTATAGAACCATGTTTCTTGAACAGTGAAGCATGGCATTGAGATTGGTGAGGCCTTACAAACAGCCTTTGCACTTTGCTTCATTAACTGTGTGGTCTTCTTTGATAGATAAAGGTTAACTACAAAAACCACACATATTAGTGGAAGAAACTAAAGTGAATTAAGCAGAATCGTGAGCTGTCAACCATGATGAAAGCTTTTCTTTACCATTGGCCTGGAGGATAGACAGGTGGTTATGTACACTAATGCCCTGTACACACGGTCGGACATTGATCGGACATTCCGACAACAAAATCCATGGATTTTTTTTGGACGGATGTTGGCTCAAACTATGTGTGTCTTGCATACACACGGTCACAAAAAGTTGTCGGAAAATCCGATTGTTCTGAATGCGGTGATGTAAAACACGTACGTCGGGGCTACAAATGGGGCAGTAGCCAATAGCTTTCGTCTCTTAATTTATTCTGAGCATGCGTGGCACTTTGAGCGTCGGATTTGTGTACACCTGATCGGAATTTCCGACAACGGATTTTGTTGTCGGAAAAAGCTCTCAAACTTTGTGTGTCGGAAATTCCTATGGAAAATGTGTGATGGAGCCCACACACGGTCGGAATTTCCGACAACAAGGTCCTATCGCACATTTTCCGTCGGAAAATCTGACCGTGTGTACAGGGCATAAGAACATGTTGAAGGGAAATGGTTTTGTAAACTTTGCACTTTTAAGGGCCAGTACAGGCAGAAACATGAGGCTTCCTTTCTGTCATGATTTTCTATATTTTTTAACTTACCATTGCTGTATTTTCAATCATTTATTTTGAAATACAATGCAAAATGAAACATTCAGATTTAAAGTAATTGCTTATTAAAGTGTTAGTTGTAATAGTAAAAAGGTGAGGCCCAGATGTTGTCTGACAAGCACATAACGCCTTGAAAAAAAAGTTTGAAAACCTTCAGTGTAGCTACTGTATCTCAAAGGAAATGAGTCATTGGTTCATAATCCCCATAGGACTGCATAGAGAGGAATTCAACATATAACAGGTGCGGTGTAAAGGGAAGGGGAGATTTTTATTGATTAGGAGATTGGTATTTGGGATTACAGGCACCCCTTGTGGGAAACAAGGAGAAAAACATCTCCCTACAACAAGTATTCACTAGATAGAAGGAAGTGAACACTGTAAAAAAAGGAGGAGCAGACTGAAAAATTAAGAGGAAGATACAGAAGTAAAGAGGTAAACAAAGTCCAATGTATAGCATATACGAAAAAAGATATAAACAAGAATATAACTTGCAAAAAAGGAATGAAAAGGAAAACAAAAGTGCATGTTGGCATATGGTATTGTTTATTTAACAAGGTGTCACAGTTAAACATCAGGCTTGGAGACCAGAAGCTATAGCAGTAGAGAGGCTCCCACCGACCAGCTAAATAAGTACACAAGCAGGTCACCCTGGCTAAAGACACAGGCTCATCTGAGGTGGGGGGTCTAAGCACTAACCAGTATTAATCAGAGCTCCTGATGATGGAGGTGAGTTTTGCTGTGTGTCAGTAACAGGTCACGGTTCTTAGGATCGCCTGACCTGGAAGTCGGGGTCCAGTAGCATATATAGCAGGTAGGGATCAAGCAGAAGTGTAGTCAGTAAACAAGAGAAAGGTCAGTAACAAGTGGATACAGATTGAGATCAAGCCAATTTTTGATAAACAATGGTTTAGGATTGGAATTAGGTGGAAGCATAGTCAATGAACAAGGCAAAGGTCAGTAGCGAGTGGTAGTTGAGATAAGGACAGCTGCAGGTACACAAAGGAGCAAGATATTGTCTGGAGAAAGCAAAATAATCTGGCAAACAGGAAGTGCAGAGACATGGCTTAAACCAGGAAGTTCATGGGAGGAGCAAAGAGTTCCAGATTCACCAGAAACAAGAGACAAGGCAAGATTATTCTAAGAGATCAAACAGGGAGCTGTCTAGCATCTCAGGTGGCTTAGTGAGAAGAGCTACTGCCAGACACAGCAAAGGTTGTGGGTTCAGTTTTTGGTGCTGATACCAAGGCACTGCACACAAGCCGGTAACCATATTATGGTAGTGAATACGAGAGAATTTTAAAGTACATATTCAGAAAGGAAAAATTGAGAATCTGATTTAAAATAAGCATAAGGAACAATCTGATTTTGTATAATCAACTGTATCACCAAACACAGGGCTGCTAAGAGTGTACCATCGTGCCTCCTGTAGGGGGCCCTGCCCCATCACTTTAATAGGAGGGCACAGCAAGCGGCAGTTTCAAACTATGACGCGAGTCACTTTGGGTGGGGGGCCCGTGGAACCCAGCTCCCCTTGGAGTGGTTGGGAAACCCTTATTTCAGCTCCCTATGCCTCTCTTATGTCTAATGCCGCGTACACACGAGCGGACCGAGTGCGGCAGACAATCTGATCGTGTGTGGGCTTCATGGGACCTTCAGCGGACTTTTTCAGTCGAAAATCTGACAAACTTTAGATTTGAAACATGCTTCAGATCATTACCTTGTAACTCCGCCGGACCCAGTTCCTATCGAGAAATCCACTCGTCTGTATGCTAGTCCAACGGACGAAAACCCACGCTAGGGCAGCTATTGGCTACCGGCTATCAACTTCCTTATTTTAGTCCGGTCGTATGTTATCACGTATGAATCCGTCGGACTTTGGTGTGATCATGTGTAGGCAAGTCCGTTTGTTCAAAAGTCCATCGGAAAGTCCGTCGGAAAGTCCGTCGGACCAGTCCGGTCGAAAAGTCCGCCCGTGTGTATGCGGCATAAGGCACCCTGTGTCTATTAGGGGCACAGGGTGACACTGAGAATGTGGTTTGGATTACTTCAAATGGAACAGTAATATTTATCCACAATATCTCCCAGGAACTATATAAAGACTATTCCTGGTTTGTTTGATACTGAACTATACATGTTAATTGAAAGAGCTGGTCACATTGGTCTCTGTTCAATATATGAGCCGGACAGTCTGCTACTGGGGTCTCCTGCTATTGTCTGGAGGTGTTCTGTGTTTATACTTATGTTAAAACGGAGTTCCACCCAAAAGTGGAACTTCCGCTCATTTGTTTCCTCCCTCCGGTGCCACAATTGGCACCTTTCGGGGGGGAGGGGGGACAGGATACCTGTCTTTAACAGGTATCACGTTCCCACTTCCAGGAGCCACAGCCGCGGATATTGACGTCACGGCTCGGCTCTCTCCTCTTGCCCCTGTCCCCAGGCCAGTAGGAGAGAGGAGCGGAGCCTCGCGCATGTGCAGTAGGGTTCCCGGCCTGAAGCTGTAAGTCTACACTGCCGGGTTCCCTTATCCGCAATGGCAGCAGCAGCACCCGACAGCTGATGGAAACATCAGCTGTGGTACCGACATCGCTGGACTCCGGGACAGGTAAGTGTCCTATTATTAAAAGCCAGCAGCTGCAGTATGTGTAGCTGCTGGTTTTTAATTTTTGCAGCAGTGGGCGGACCTCCGCTTTAATGTGTATTGTACTGAGTACTGTGTACTTAGCTTGGAGCTAGCAAGTCTGATCTGCAATGAGACATCTGAGTCATCCAGGTGGCTAATTAAGGTAATGTTTATAGTATATGTCTGTTGTTGTGATTATATTCCTGTGTGCAGGTTATATTGTTAGTGTAAAATGATCAGGAGGGGGGGATGCCCTCCTGTGGTGTATATGTTCTGTATTCTTGTCCAAAAAAACAGTTCTTATTCTGGTTTATGCCAAAACTGGTACTGTCTAGTTCTTGGGGTAACTATAGCCACTGGTTTTGTGTTCCAGAGGTTGTGAAACAGCTTCTTTGCTGAGATACCCAGTCCGGGTGTCCGGAGTCCGTCACATAAACGTCAAAATCTGGTAAACATGTGCATGAATAATGTGGACACCTAATGTTCCCATGTGGCTCCCACGTAGTAAACCATATTCCCTGGGCTGGAGGAATATTTTTTCCTTGTGCTTCCTATTGCAGAATTGTTCCTTAGAATCGTAGACTCCACAACTGCAAACTAGAACCACTATGCATATTACATTGGTCTTGAAGGCATGGGGCATAAGGGTAACCCTGCTTGCTTCTTCCTCTTCCTACTAGGCTATCCCTGGTAATTGTGGATCGCTCATGATTAACTTTATACTGTGTTGTGTCTACTGGATTTTACAATGTTAGTACCTATTGTGACATTGGGGGATTATTAACTCAGTGATAGTAGCAATTTTAGTGGGATCCTGTTTGTCTGTTTTTGGGCTTGCTTATTAAACACAAATGCAAAATTTCAACAGAAAACTTGCCCACGCAGGGGTTGCTACCATCAAAACAAGTAAAACAAAATAATGCCAAGCTATCTGGCTCCTTCTTCAGCAGTGCTGCTGCTCTTTTACTTGGTCATTCAGACTGTCTCACTCAGTTCTTTTGGCTCTCTGGGTTCTTCTGGCAATCAGCCTTTAGTTGCAGCACCCTGCTACTCTGGCCTACTCCCTATCATCTCAGTATTGGATCTCCATGCACCCCAGGCCATCTCACTCCTCCAAGACTTTCAGATTCCCTCCACCCCCTGGACTTGCCTAGTGGTCCTGGCTTTCCCAGTCTCATAGACTTGCATAGCCCTCTCAACCTTCTCGGTCCTTTGAGTAAGGAGTTGTTCCTCCAGCATGGAGTTCTGTCTCTCGAGTGGAACACCTATCCTAACGGGAGCCCACACCTGTCCCTTGATGGGAGTACATTTGTCTCCTGGATGGAGCACGCGCCTTTTTCCTAAAGGGAGCCCTGGGCTATGCCCAGATCTTGCAAATAATGAGTGTGCACCTGCACACTCAGACAGCCTTCAGGTCTCCAGTAAGATCTAGGCACAGAATTTAAGACATCATCCCACATAAGACTCATTAAAGTCCTCAGACTCTGGACCCTGATCCAGGACAACGAAACCCAGAGAGAACTGAAAACCCAGTCTTCTCCCTCGGACACAACACTCCAGAGCACCTGTGTAGTTTTGATAACCCTGTGCATCTTCTGTCTATACTTACTGTACACAGTGGCAGGACATAACACTGTCAGACTATATATAATGTTACCTACAGTATTATGTGCAAAACTCATTAAAATTCACAATAAAAAAGGAAATCATTATCTAAAAGAAGGGCACCTGCAAAATAATACTTACCTCTTCAGTGAGTGCTGCATTAGACCATCCCTTTGCTGAACTGTTACAGCCTCTGCGAGAACCCTCATATCAAACATTTTTAGGAGTGATTTATGCCTGCATCCTTCGATGTGCACTGTGCTTCCTCTCTCTGGTCGCTATGACACTACTGTGTCCTGTAGTGACATAGTGGCTGGTGGGAGAAACCACAGTGTTTAGTAGAGAACAGACACTCAGCACACACAGAAAAGTTTTGGATGCCAAAGCGTTTTAATGGCCTTAGCTCTTCATCAAAAAGACAATCTAAATCAGCACCCCTTGGATAGGTAAGTATGAACAGCATAAATTCAAAGTTTTATCAAAACAGTCCCTGGGTGGTGAAGACAGAAAAAGGATGTTTGTTTAGGACTGGGGTTTGTTCTGTTTTTTCATTCACAAGCATTTGAAAGAAAACTTCTGCAAACCTATTATTATATATACATACATCTGGACATGGATTTGAATTAAATGCATTTTTATTGTCCATGTCTTGTAATACAATAAATATTTAGAAAATGGTTTCACAGTCTTAGCAAAAGGTAAAATAATGACTTTTCTATAACTGTATGTTGAATAAATATAGTGTAGGGTCCCTGTGTCATGGACCTGTATGCAGAGCCTAAGATGATGAGGCCTCTTGCACAGTTCCTGTCCAAGCACCCCTGGAAGTTGAGACAGGGTTGGCAAGGGCAGTGGAAAGGTACAAGTACCAGGGTGCCAACACTGTGGACTGGAACTTGAGAGCACTGGTATCCAGTAAGTAGGAATTTAGCTGGTAGTACACCAAGGATGTGCCAAGTTCAGTTAAAGGCGGAGTCGGATCCCAATCCTAATCCAGTAGCAGTCAAGCAGGAAGGCATCAAGATGAAGACATGATCAGAGTCAGAGACATGTTGGCAATGAGTAGCCAGTGAGGTACAAATTTGTTAGGCAGTTCGGTAGCGGAGTTAGACAACAAAGCAGACAAGGGTAATCTGAAAGTGAGGTCAGGTGAAAGCTGGGTCAATCACTGAATCAGTACAAGTATTAGGATCAAGAACACAGGAACAAGACTGAAAACCATTAAGCAAAAAGCGTGTGCAGAGTTCAGGATTAAATAGCCCGCTTAGCGGCAGTGGATGTGCGCGTATGTCCGCATAAGTGTGTACTCATGCTAATAATGATGCATTTGCACTTCAATGCCCTCAAAAATGTATATGCTTATTTGCATGCATATTAGCCTGACAGCTGGTACAATGTCCCACTCCCTGACACCATGGCACTTTTATTTACAATTTTGGGGTCTTAGGTTGATTTAGCTTCCATGGCTTAGATTGTGTACTTTCTGATGATTTTTGTATTTATGTATTACATGTTACATATTGTGATGTTTTATTATGTCATCTATAAAATATGCAGTATATTGCTGTTTATTGATAATATTTAATATGCAATAACTGTAGATGCTCTTTTTTATCAGTCTACTTTGCCTCAAATCTGCAATGTGTCTTTCTGCCACTTTCAAATATGGGAAATAAAGATTTTCATTATTTTATAGATACCATAACATCCCCAAAAGTACAGTCAGGTCATAAATATTGGGACATCGACACAATTCTCATCTTTTTGACTCTATACACCCCCACAATGGATTTGAATTTAAACGAACAAGATGTGCTTTAACTGCAGACTTTCAGCTTTAATTTGAGGGTATTTACATCCAAATCAGGTGAACGGTGTAGGAATTACAACAGTTTGTATATGTGCCTCCCGCTTTTTAAGGGACCAAAAGTAATGGGACAATTGGCTGCTCAGCGGTTCCATGGCCAGGTGTGTGTTATTCCCTCATTATCCCATTTACAAGGAACAAATAAAAGGTCCAGAGTTCATTTCATGTGTGCTATTTGCATTTGGAATCTGTTGCTGTCAACTCTCAATATGAGATTCAAAGAGCTGTCAGTGAAGCAAGCCATCATTAGGCTGAAAAAACAAAACAAACCCATCAGAGAGATAGCAAAAACATTAGGTGTGGCCAAATCAACTGTTTGAAACATCCTTAAAAAGAAAGAACGCACCAGTGAGCTCAGCAACACCAAAAGTCCCGGAAGACCACAGAAAACAACTGTGGTGGATAACCGAATAATTCTTTCCCCGGTGAAGAAAACACCCTTCACAACAGTTGGCCAGATCAAGAACACTCTCCAGGAGGTAGGTGTATGTGTGTCAAAGTCAACCATCAAGAGAAGACTTCACCAGAGTGAATACAGAGGGTTCACCACAAGATGTAAACCATTGGTGAGCCTCAAAAACAGGAAGGCCAGATTAGAGTTTGCCAAACAACATCTAAAAAAGCCTTCACAGTTCAGACGTGACTACCGCACTAAGCCGCACCAGCTGCACGTTGCTCTCCCGAGGACAACATCGACGGCGCCTGTACCTGTGAGAGAGGAGGGCGCCGACAACCGGGATTGAGCAGGCAGCAGATAGCACTGAAAACCCCCCTGAAGGTCGGAGCAGCAGAGGATCCCACCCGGAACACTGGAGGGGTGAGTCGCTGTGTGTATACCCACAGCACAAAAACTCAGCTGGAAAAGACTCTATCATTGAAAGCTTGACAGGGGGGGTGGCTATACAGGCCCATGTCTCAGGGCAAGGGACTAGTACTGTGCATTGAAAAAGCACCACACTGTCGGACATGTCAAAGAAGAAGGGGATGGAGGATGGGCCAGCCCAACAAGGGACAGGGGGCCTCGGAACCCGCAGCGCCAAGGAGAAGGGGAATCAAGCAGCCACCAAACTAGAGCGCTTTGCGCACACCCCAAATCAAACCCCTAACAAACCCAATAGTCTAGGGGGGGCCAACAACAGGCGGGCCACCCAGGGAGGAGAAGTCAGACCCAGGAAAACGGGACTTTGACAGCTATCCCATCAACTATATCATTGGCAGGCTCAGTCGCAAGAGGGTCCCTGGATAAACAACAGGTCCTGGGCCTGGAAGGGGCGGCAGGGGGAGGCCAGGGTGGCTTGGGTGAGAGGGAGCCATCCCTGCAGGATATCCTTACAGCTGTTAACACTTGCAAGCAATCAATCACCGAGCTGTCTGATCTATTTAAAAGCATTAGAGATGAACTGCTTATTGTTAAGGGGGAAGTGCGCACAGTTTGCACCCGCACAACAGCACTTGAGGAGAGATTCAGCCAAATGGAGGATGATGTGTACCCACTAAAACAAGAGGTGGCACTTATGAAAATCCAATTAAAGGAGTGTTTACAGAAAATGGACAGTATGGAGAACAGGCTGCGTAGAGAGAACCTGAGGGTACTTGGGCTCCCAGAGGGCTGTGAGGGGAACAACCCCATTCAATTCATGGAGGACTGGCTAAGGGAGAAGTTTGGCAGGGATTCATTTTCCAATACCTTTGCTATTGAGCGTGCACATAGAATAGGTCCTAAAACCTTAGCACCAGGAGGCCACCCTAGACCCTTTATTTTTTAGCTTTTATTTTTTCGGGACAAAGTCACTATTTTACAGAAGGCAAGAGAGTCAAGGAATATCCAGCACAATGGAGCTAGGATTTCAATTTACCCAGACTTCTCCCCTGAGCTGCAGAGACAAAGAGCTAAATTTGGAGACTGTAAACGAAAGCTTCAACAACTCAGAATCAACTATGCGCTTTTGTTTCCGGCTAGACTGCGAGTCTCAGCTCTGGGGGAGGTTAGGTTTTTTTCTACCCCCAATGAAGTGTCAACCTGGCTAGAGAGCAACGAAGAAAGAATTAAGAGAGGAGAGGGAAGCTAGGTGCCGTCTGGAACTTTCTCCTGTTTTTTCTTTGAACTTTTTTTGTATTAATTCTGTTTTTTTTTTCTTCTTTTTTTTTTTTCTCTCACTGTTTTTTTGCCTTTTGATGTGGTAAATTGGGAGTGAAGCGGGGGAGGGGGGGATGGAGGGGATTAAGTAAATAGTAGTATAATACACTTATAGAGAAAAATGCACAAATTATACACATGGTAATAGTACAATATATATATATATATATATATATATATATATATATTTTTTTTTTTTCTTTTTCTTTTAAGGGGGAAATCCCCCTCCTACTGGATTTGGTTCATGGTTTTTTCTTTTCCTAAACCTCAAAAAAGTTTTCCGAAGGTCACAATTGAAGCCCGAGGGTTAGGCCCAATAGTGGGCGCGGGGGTACGATGGGGGTGGGGGGGCGGGGGGGATGCTGGGAGGGTGAAGGGAGTTGGGGGGTGGGGGGTGGGGGGGGAGGTGCACAATTATAATCAGAGGTGGAAGGTAGGGAGTGGTGCTATGAATGGATATGAGTGGATTCAGGTTGTTAGATCAGAGGGATGGGTTAAAGATAGGGAGATACACTATATATCCCCTTACTGCACCAGCAATGGGAGATGGTTAGATTTGATAGGAGTTCAAAATAATGTAACGGCACCAGATGGTACGACCCATGAGCATTGAAAGAAGGGGTGGTAAAATCCCGGATACGGGAAAAAGGATTAACATATGCTCATGGAACATAAGAGGGGTAAAGGATAAGCTTAAAAAACAAATAATTTTCTCAATAGCCAAAAGGGGGAATGTCAAGATACTCTGCCTCCAGGAGACCCATCTGGTAAAAGATACAACTGAAACTTTAAGTAATAAACAGTTTCGGACGCAGTTTCACTCCACTCACTCATCATATTCAAGAGGGGGGAGTGTACTGATAAGCACAGATTTGGCTTTCTCCTGCGGGCAGAGCAGATTGGATGAAAAGGGAAGGTATATTTTCCTCTCTTGTTTAATAGAAAACAAAAGGTATGTACTGGCCAATGTGTATATCCCCCCACCATTTTGTACAGAGGTAATGGAGGACCTAGCCAGGTTCATAGCAGACTTCCCTGGGACCCCGGTAATAGCACTGGGAGATTTCAATATGACGATGAACAGGAGTATAGACAGGTTCCCATTAAGGCATGGAGCTGGAGAGGCCAATAGAAGTCCCCTTCTGCAGTACTGTGATGAAATAGGGCTGGTAGATATCTGGAGAAGGAGGCATCCCGGAGAGAGGCAGTACTCATATCACTCCAGGACTTATGCCACCCTGTCCAGAATTGACCTTGTATTGGGCAATGTGGAAGCATTAAATGTTGTGGAGGAAATAACCTACGAACCGAGAGGCGTCTCAGACCACTCGCCAGTTATTGCCTCCGTGAAGGTGGGGGGGCAACACAGCAAGGGGAGCTGGAAGATTAATCCCTTTTTGCTCGAACTCATAGGTGAGGAGGAGAAAATGATGGAGGGGCTGTCTGAATTTATTAGTATAAATTTAGGATCGGCTCCATTGAGGGTGGTCTGGGATTCTTTACAGGCATATCTACGAGGAGCTTTAATTCAGAGAATTGCTTATGTTAAGAAACAGTCACAAGCCGAGGAACTGGGAGCTAAAGAAAATGCAAGACTGTCGGAGGCGCACTTCGTAATAGCACCATCCCAAGCTAATTATGAGTGCTGGGTGAGGAGGCAGGATGAGTATAGTAGGGTACTCCGAGAGAAGACAGAAAAGATTAGATCTTTTCAGAGACGGAGCTTTTTTGGAGAAGGAGAGAGAATTGGGAAAGCTCTGTCTCTGATAATTAAGGCAAATGGCCCCCCAAGCGCAGTGCCGGCAATCAAAGGGAGGGAAGGAGAAATAAGAAAAAACACCCCAGATATAGTAGACGAATTCAAGACATACTTCGAGAATTTATATAGCTCCTCCGGGGTAAATACAGAGGGGGAAATGCAGGGCTTTTTTGAGGGGCTGGGGATAATCCCGGTATCACAGGAGGATAGGGAAATATTGGCGGCCCCTTTGACCCTCAAGGAATTGCAGAGGGCTGTTGGAGATATGGCGGCCCAAAAGTCCCCGGGCCCGGATGGCCTGCCCATAGAACTATATAAAAAATACGGGGGGTATTGTTACCCTTACTACTGGAGGTATTCAATGGGGCTAGGGAGGAAGGGGCTTTGCCCCCCTCTATGGCAGAAGCCATAGTAATACTTCTGTTGAAAGAAGGGAAGAATCCAATAGATATGTCTTCATATAGGCCCATCTCGCTCTTGTGCTCGGACGTAAAGATCCTGGCCAAAGTACTAGCTGCAAGGCTGAATAAAATAATCCCCAAATTAATACACACAGACCATACCGGGTTTATCCCGGACAGATCTACAAGCACGAATATAAGGCGGGTATACCTTAATATGCAGATCCCCATAGAAAATAGCGGCAGGAGAGCAATTCTCTCGCTAGACGCAGCCAAGGCCTTCGATTCCCTGGAATGGCATTACTTATGGAAGGTGTTGGCAGAATACCAGCTCGGTCCCGGGTTCACTCGGTGGCTAAGATTGCTATATAGTGAGCCAAGGGCCAAGGTGAAAATCAACGGGCAGTGCTCGGAGTGGTTTCAGCTGAGCAGGGGCACGAGACAGGGGTGTCCTTTGTCCCCCCTGCTCTTTGCCCTGGCAATTGAGCCCTTGGCGGTTGCTCTGAGGAAGGCACAGGGCATACAGGGGTTTAAGAGAAAGAGAGGGGTGGATAAAGTGGCCTTGTATGCCGACGATATTTTGCTGTTTCTGGCGGATACGCAAGATTCACTGGAAACAGCTATGGGGATGGTGAGGGAGTTTGGTATCTTCTCTGGGTTACTGATCAATTGGGAAAAATCAGTGATTCTGCCTATTGACGCCTTGAGTGGGCCTCTCCCTCACCAGGCATCCCAAGTCCAAGTGGTCAGGCAAATGAAATACTTGGGGATTAATATATCTAGAGACCCAGGCCAGTATATATCCGGAAATCTAGCTCCATTGATGAAAAAGTTGAAGCAGAAATGTCAAGTGTGGAGACGCCTGCCCCTCTCGGTCGCCGGGCGCTGCAATCTGATTAAAATGGTCTGGCTACCCCAAATATTATACGTCCTGCAGAACTCTCCTGTTTGGATCCCCAAGCATTGGCTCAAAAAAATGGACAGTATGTTTAGAGAGCTTATTTGGAAGAATGGGGTGGCCAGGATCGGGTTGGGGACGCTACGGCGACCAGAGGTGAAGGGCGGCTTGGCAGTACCAGATCCACGAGGCTACTTCCTTGCAGCTCAATTGCAACAAGTTGGAGGTAGTAATAGACTAAGAGAAGTGGGAGCAGGGGGTAGCATCTTATTGAACGACACCGGACATGACACATTGGCAGAGGGATTAGAGGCAGATTCATTTCGTACTAAATGCCCCACTACCCGGATGATGAATAAAATCTGGGTACAAGCTAAAAGAATCCTGGGTTATACTGGTTTTGCGGAATTTTCGCCACTCTGGGATAACAACAGCCTCAACGAGCTTAAAAAAATGGGTTGCGTTGAGGAATGGGACCGCCAGGGTATCCACTACCTGGCACAGCTATACAGGGCGGGGAGGTTGAAGTCCTTTCAGGAGCTGGTAGAGGAGTATGCGATCTCCAACAGGTCATTTTACAGATATCTGCAAGTCAGGCATGCCCTGGAGGCACAATTTGGGAAGGAAGCACCAAGGTGGTGCGAAATGACCTATTTGAGAAAGCTGATTGACGCAGGATCCACAAAGGGATTGATCTCAGACATGTATGGATGCCTGAAAGCAGCAGCCCAGGAAGGCCCGGTTGAAAATAAAAACAGGGTTAAATGGGAAAAAGATGTGGGGGCACTGTCTGATGATCAATGGGATCAAGTCTTGGCGTCTGGTCCCAGGGTCACTCTCTCTCCCTCACAAGTGATGTCTCACCTGTATTTATCTTATAGAGCATACTATACTCCCTTGAAACTATTTAAGTGGGGTAAGAGGCCCGATCCGAAATGTCAAAGATGCAGAGGGGGACAGGGGGATTTGATCCACATGTTCTGGCGATGCCCCAAGCTGCACAGATATTGGAAAGGGGTAGTGGGGAAAATAAACGTAGTGTTTGGAACATCGCTGAGGTTGGAGGCGAGGGAGTGCCTGCTGGGATTGACGACGGAGGGGGGGACTTCAAAGGACATACAAACGGCAAGAGCCAGATGCTTGTTTCAGGGAAGAAAGCTTATTGCACAGCACTGGCAAAGGAAGAAGGCTCCGACAGTGATAGAATGGGAAAATGCAGTAAGGGAGGTGATTTGCAGGGAAAAGTATATCTATAAAAAAAGGGGCAATTATAAGAAATTTGAGAATATATGGAAAGTATGGCTGGATTGGGACAGAGTTGGATCGGAGGGGGAGGCGGGGTGAGGATGGTATGGAAGAAGAAGAGTGGTGTAGGGTATATGTGAGGATGCATGGCGGGTGGGGGGAGGAGGAGGGGGGGGGGGATGAAAAAGAGGGGAAAAATGAAGAAAGTACTTTTATCTTTCCCTTTTTGAAGGTTACAGCTTATGAGTATTTTGAATTGGCACATATTAGATGCAAAAGAACTTGTGGGAACAATGGATGATTTTAATGAGTTGGCAACCTTAGTGACAGTCCCTATTTTTGTACTTTCTCTCTTTTGTGTTTTTTTTTACTCTTTGTGACTTGATTGTGTTGTGTATGCTGTAATGGATAACTTTTTCAAATAAAGAGATTAAAGGTGAAAAAAAAGCCTTCACAGTTCTGGAACAACATCCTATGGACAGATGAGACCAAGATCAACTTGTACCAGAGTGATGGGAAGAGAAGAGTATGGAGAAGGAAAGAAACGGCTCATGATCCAATGCATACCACCTCATCAGTGAAGCATGGCGGTGGTAGTGTCATGGTGTGGGCATGTATGGCTGCCAATGGAACTGGTTCTCTTGTATTTATTGATGATGTGACTGCTGACAAAAGCAGCAGGATGAAATCTGAAGTGTTTCAGGCAATATTATCTGCTCATATTCAGCAAAATGCTTCAGAACTCATTGGACGGCGCTTCACAGTGCAGATGGACAATGACCTGAAGCATACTGCGAAAGCAACCAAAGAGTTTTTTAAGGGAAAGAAGTGGAAAGTTATGCAATGACCAAGTCAATCACCTGACCTGAATACGATTGAGCATGCATTTCACTTTCTGAAGACAAAACTGAAGGGAAAATGCCCCAAGAACAAGCAGGAACTGAATACAGTTGCAGTAGAAGCCTGGCAGAGCATTACCAGGGATGAAACCCAGCGTCTGGTGACGTCTATGTGTTGCAGACTTCAGGCTGTAATTGACTGCAAAGGATTTGTAACCAAGTTTTAAAAAGTGAAAGTTTGATGGATGATTGTTAATCTGTCCCATTACCTTTGGTCCCTTAAAAAGTGGGAGGCACATATACAAACTGTTGTAATTCCTACACCGTTCACCGGATTTGGATGTAAATACCCTCAAATTAAAGCTGAAAGTCTGCAGTTAAAGCACATCTTGGTCGTTTCATTTCAAATCCATTGTGGTGGTGTATAGAGCCAAAAAGATTAGAATTGTGTCGATGTCCCAATATTTATGGACCTGACTGTATATGTTTATATACAGTATTTATATACACTCCAGTTAAAGAGGGAAGATGAAACTGCTCTGGATTTCATGCAGCAATAGACATAATCTGCATTGCTATCTTTCTCAATAATTCTTCCTTGTGTATAGTACACCAAAACTGCAACAAACAAATGATGCTTGTTTGAACAGGAAAGGTAGTTAAGCATCATTAATATTGGGACCAGTCTGAAATACACGGTTTATCTTACAGTTTAGTAAGTTGTGCACATATTTACCAAGAATAATTTGCAATGATTTCCAGCATCATCTATATGAGAACTTAGTTGACTTGGAAATTGTGTGGAATTTAAGTTTCTCTTACACTCTTTGCATTGCCCCTTTATACATAGACATCTGCTGAGAAGAAAACAGGAGGATTGGTATAAATATTGGAAAAGTATCTCACCTTTCACACTGACTTCACAGGATTCAGGTGGAAACGCAAGAAGTGGGGGAAAATATCTTTTATTCTTTCCTTAATCTTTGTTCATGGAGAACAGAGGGACCCAAGAGAAACTTATACATTGTCTATACCACAGCAACAAAATACGATATATCTATATTTAAACAAAAAAAAAAGAAAAACAAGTTAACAATGTCATGTTGTCAATGTTGAGATGTATTATAGCAGACATTCTGTTTGGCATTTTCTATACTACCACGATGTTAATACAATACATTAATATAACTATAAGATCATATGGAAGCAATGTTGTAAAAAGAAATGCATTGAGGTACATTAAACCTGTTTAATGAAATGAATTATACACTGCTACTTTATACTGGCTAAAAATATCTCAGGTTTCCCTCACTCTTTCTATTCATGGCCATTTTCATGAAATACAGCAAGACAATGAATCAAAAAGAACACACTATTGCCAACTGTCTTAAAATAAGACAACATTGGAGACTTGGATGTAATTCATATTTTATAGAAAATGTGTATAAAGGTTCATTAACAATATGTAAAAATGGAGACTGCAATGTTATGCTTATTCAAGAAGGCAAAGATCAGTGTATTAAATACAGTAACTCATACCATCAAATTAGCATTTATCGTAATACCAACCTGATTTCACTTACTGTGCATTTAGGCTGAATGCTGTGATTTGCTGCAATGTGCTCATTCATTTTGCTCTTTGTGTTACCATATTGAATCAACCTGTAGATTGTATGTGTTGCCTTTAAATGCAGTTTTACATGTCATGTATTAAGTTTATTTTGTAAGTGGCTGGATTTTTTACTATAAAAAAGATTTTACTTGTGGGATAGTAGGTGGATGATTTATGCTGAATATGATTTAGGCCCAGCTTGGTTCCTAAATGTCCTTTGTTCACTACCTTCGAATTGTAAAGTATTAAATTATAATCAGGTTGCACAGTATGTGAGACAGAGGAGACCTCAAAGTACATCTATGAGCTAACACCCTTGGGTAAAAGACTTTTAAGCTGAATATTTTCAGCCAATGGCCTACTTTTTTCCTCCTGTCCCTCTGTGCCTGTCAGATAGGCATTCACTCATGAAGCGAAAAGTTAGCTAGTGAGAAAGTGAGATGCAGATACATATTTTATTTTCAATCAGCATATATATAGTGTGGGGACTTAGCCCCCTGAGCCATGATTGGCCAAAGGCACCCTGCTTTTGGCCAATCATGGCTCTCCCAGCAGATCGCACTGTGATTGGCCAAAGCATGCAGGTCAGGTTCATGCTTCGGCCAATCAGCAGCCATCAATGCACTGCAATCTCAATAGAATTTTCCGTGAATGCCCCATATGTTCGGCTTGTTTGCGGACAAACGAACGCCCGATCTTTGAGTCGAACTTATGAACATCGGGACCATCCCTAGCCCTAAAACGTACAGCCAGAGCTACAATGAAATAGTTTAGATCAAAGCATATTCATGTGTTAGAATGGCCCAGTCAAAGTCCAGACTTAAATCCAATTGAGAATCTGTGACAAGACATGAAAATTGCTGTTCACAGACGCTCTTCATCCAATCTGACAGAGCTTGAGCTATTTTGCAAAGCAGAATGGGCAATAACGTCACTCTCTAGATGTGTAAAGCTGGAAGAGAAATATCCAAAAGACTTGCAGCTGTACTTGCAGCGAAAGGTGGTTCTACAAAATATAGACTCAGAGAGGCTGAATACAAATGCACGCCACACTTTTGACATATATATTTGTAAATTTTTAAAACCATTTATCATTTACCTTCCACTTCACAATTATGTGCCACTTTGTGTTGGTCTATCACATACAATCCCAATAAAATATATTAAAGTTTTTGGTTGTAACATGACAAAATGAGGAACATTTTAAGGGATATGAATACTTTTTCAAGGCATTACCCATTATCTATGAAGTTGTCTACATATTGCACCACATTAGCGCACAAATGTCTGCAAAGAAAAAACCTACAGCAAATTCAACTAATTTTGGTTTGTAAATAAGTAGAGTGTTGGCAAATTTTTTTGAGAAAATATCAATCAAATTGGCCATTGAATCTTTTATACACCTTAGATTTTAAGTGGTGTCTCAATGTAATAGTTTTTGGTAAATCCAAACCTGTTTACGTAGCCTCCCTGACGGTTTTCCCAAGTGTGGCTAGAGGTTAAATTTCAGTCCCATTAGCGGTAACCCCGAGCCACTCTTGGGATTACATTGCAGGATCCTGGTGCGGCGTTACTTACCTTGTCCCCGCTGTGTCTGCGGTCTCTGTCTCCTCCGAAGCCTCTCCGTGCCAGGCTCCATTTCCTGTGAGCGTCGTGCCGCACGGGGGCGGAGCCTGACGGCAAATTAAAAAAAATGTAAAAACCATAACACATACAGTACTGTAATCTTACAGATTACAGTACTGTATGAAATTATTTCACATCCCTTTTGTCCCCAGTGCTTTTGCCCATGCCCTGCATGCAGTTTTATATGATATATATACTGTTCTTTCTACCTGGAAACTGGAGATTGTCCATAGCAACCAAAAAGTGTCCCTTTACTTCAAAAGTGGCTTTAGACCAGCAAGAAAACAGCGATAGTAAATTAGAACACTTGCAGAATTGACCGATAGTGAATCGTGGGGAAATTTATTTTATTACTATTATATTATTTTTTTAATTATTTATATTTATTTATTATATTGTAATTTATGTTTTTGTGTTTCAAACTTCATCATTCCCGGGATATCTACTAGACTCTTGTTTGGACAGATTTAAGTGTGTTATTGTTAAGAATCACAGGCCTAAAATATAAAACGCCAAATTTCCATGCAAAATAATTGTACCGCTTTCAGCACGTAAAATCCGAAATAATCATACCACCAGGGAGGTTAAATAAAGAAGACAGTATATTTTATTACTTGACCCCCTGCTAAAATAAGAAAATAGGGCAATAACCACATATTTTCATGCAGTAATTTATCGCATTGAACTGGTTGCTAGGAAACGGGCCGGGAAGCCAGCCATCGCATCCCTAACAACAACAACAGATGACCCATCAGCTGTCAGTGGCAGCTGACAGCTGAATGTAAAGAAAACATGGCAGCAATAAAAAACGATGAAAAAAAAAAAAAAACAGCATGCCCCCCCCCCCAATGCATACCAGGCACTTAGGGTCTGGTATGGAATTTAAGGGGAACCCCACAGCAAAATTAAAAGAAAAAAACAGCATGGGGTCCCTCTCAAAATCCATACCAGACCCTTAACCGTGCATGCCGCCTGGCAGGTCAGTAATAGGAGGTGACGAGCGAGCGCCCCCCCCTCCTGAACCATACCAGGCCACTGCTTTAGGGTAGGGGGCTCTATAATGGGCAGCATATAATCTCTCCCTCTACAGCTTCAGAGCTTTCTCTGTGCTTTACTTGCAAAAACTTCCAATTTACTTACTCTATGGCTGCTTTGTTGCCCATTTTTGTAGAGAGGGGGGCTGGCCCAACCAAAAGCCCCCTTATTGGCCTGCTGATCATAGTTCAAGAGCCATTGATTGTATTATGGTTTTAAAAAAATCCTGGGTGAATCTGAACTCATGTAAATTTGCCAGGACCGTGAATTTCAAACCCCCAGGATTCGCTTTGAACCCATGGTGATGGCAAACCCAAACCTGGTTATCCTCTGATGAAGTCACGTGACGTGACGATACGCGTGAGGTTTGGAGCACGGGAACTGTCACAGACTGATGATAGGATATGAGCTTGGCGCTCGTGGATGTTTTTTACTATAGCCTTCTGCTAAATGTAAGTGTACCATGTTGTTTTTAACCTAATAAACTGATTTATATGGGATCACGCTGTGTGCACTCTCTTCCAATACTCTACATATATGCATCCCATTGTGACGAGCATTGAGGAAATGGGGACGGTTTGAAGACACCCTTTTTGAGGTATACAAACTCGGCGTTCGTTGGATTGACGCCCACACTCATTTTACAAAAGTGAGTGCATCCCCCTTCTGTGTCCTGTCCCTTTTTCCCACTTTGGCCGCCACTGAGTTATACTATATACTGTCTGCTTATGTTTTTTATATACCATCCTGCACACCCACCACCCGAATCGCCTGAACTACTGGATGGGACCCTTGCTTGCTGGTGATTTGTTACTGGATTACAAGCTGTTGTCTTGCAGCAGTAAGGTGAGCTGCTTGCGAGCACAGAGGTGTCCCCACTGAAGACTTTGTTTCCCTTTCCTGTGGCTTGTGGACTTGCCTTTTTGGAACTGATGACTCATTGTTTGAGCACTTTGTACTACAAGGTGGTGGGACTGTTCACCATTTATTTATTTTTCTTGGAGTCACTAATAAGTATTTGCTGAGTTACCACATATGTGCTAGTATGATACTAGCCCCTTTGCACTGAGATTTTTTTCTTTTCTTTTGTGTCAGTATTTACAATATTTTTATGTGCTAGTATGATACTAGCCCTCATGCACATGGACTTTGTTTGATTTATATATTTTATTTTGTTCAATTTTTTTTTGTACCCACACTGTATTTGTCACTCATTTCATAGCTTTTTATACGCTTTAGACTATTTTGTTTCTTCAGTTTATTCGGATTTAGTGCTCATTAGACTGCACTTTATTACATTTCATCACACTTTTATATTTTGTATAATTTTTCCATTTTGCCTTTTGGAACTGATGACTCATTGTTTGAGCACTTTGTACTACAAGGCGGTGGGACTGTTCACCATTCAGTTATTTACTTGGAGTCACCATTAAGTATTTGCTGAGTTACTACATATGTGCTAGTATGATACTAACCCTTTTGCACTGAGTTTTATCTTTTGATAAGTATTTGCTGAGTTACCACATATGTGCTAGTATGGTACTAGCCCTTTTGCACTGAGATTTTTCTTTTGATAAGTATTTGCTGAGTTACCACATATGTGCTAGTATGGTACTAGCCCTTTTGCACTGAGATTTTTCTTTTTTTCTGTTTCAGTATTTACATGTTATTTTTTATGTGCTAGTATGATACTAGCCCTCATGCTCATTATACCTTTATAATTTTTTCATTTTTCATTCACCTCTCTATACATTTGAGCTAGCCCCTTCCCCTCCCTCCTCCTTCCTTCCCCTCTTATCACAGCGCAATCACCACTTACTTTATTCGAACCCAAACCTCATTTCAAATCTTCAACAAGAAATTATTAAAGTGGTTGTAAAGTCACATGTATGAATTACTTTCATACTCTGTTTTAGGTCTTTCTTTAGTACAGCGTGTGTGTTTTCCTAAAATTATAATGCTAAATACCTTCTTTGCAGAGCCCTACTGTGCTGTCATGTGACCTCCCTCTGTTTCCCTTCCCAAATAAGTGAGTACAGTGGGAGGGGCTGAGATTCCCCTCGGATGAATGCAAGATGGCAGAGGGAGGTCATGTGGCAGCACAGCAGGGCTCTGCAAAGGTATTTAGCATTATAATTTTAGGAAAACACGCACACTGCACTAAATAGGGACCTAAAACAGAGAGGATCAATTAATTAATACATGTTTCTTTACTTTACAAGCATAGATTCAACAAGGTGCTGGAAACATTCCCCCAATATTTTGGTCCATATTGACATGATAGAATTGCACAGTTGCTGCAGATTTGTCGGCTGAACATTCATGATGCGTATCTCCTGTTCCCGAGATCTGGTGACTGTGAAGGCCATTGGAGTACAGTGAATTCATTGTCATGTTCAAAAAACCAGTTTGAGATGATTTGAGCTTTGTAACATGTTGCATTATCCTGCTGGAGGTAGCCATTAGAAGATGGGTACACTGTAGTCATAAAGGGATGGACATGGTAAGCAGCAATACTCCGGTAGGCCGTGGCATTTAAACAGTGCTCAATTAGGAGCCCAAAGTGTGCCAAGAAAATATCCCCCATTACACCACCACCACCAGCCTGAACTGTTGATACAAGGCAGGATGGATCCATGCTTTCATGTTGTTTATGCCAAATTCTGACACTACATCTGAATGTCGCAGCCGAAATCAAGACTCATCAGACCAGACAACGTTTTTCCAATCTTCTATTGTACAAATTGTGGTTAGCCTGTCCGAATTAATTATAGCCTCAGTTCCCTGTTCTTAGCTGACAGGAGTAGCATCCAGTGTGGTCTTCTGCTGCTGTAGACCATCTGCTTCAAGGTTCGATGTGTGGTGTGTTCAGAGATGGTATTCTGCATACCTTGGTTGTAACGAGTGGCTGTTTGTGTTACTGTGGACTTTCTATCATCTTGAACCAGTCTGCCCATTCTTCTTTGACCTTTGACATAAACAAGCATTTTTGTCAGCACAACTGCCGCTCACTGGATATTTTCTTTTTTTTCAGACCATTCTCTATAAATGCTAGATATAGCTGTGTGTGAAAATCCAAGTAGATCAGCAGTTTTTGAAATACTCAAACCAGCCCGTCTGGTACCAACAACAATGCCACGTTAAAAGTCACTTAAATCCCCTATCTTCCCCATTATGAAACTCGGTTTGAACTTCAGCAAGTCTTCTTTCTTCACCATGTCTAGATGCCAAAATGTACTGAGTGGCTGCCATGTAATTGGCTGATTAGCAACTTGTGTTACAAAGCAATTGAACAGGTGTACCTAATAAAGTGGCCAGTGAGTGTTTGTACTGTATGTATTTTTAGGAAAAACCCATGCCTTTTGTTTCTTTTTGTAAAGGGGTCCCACAGTAATACCCATATCTGGCCTTTATTTAGGCTACAGGACTAGTTTGTATAAAGGGAATCCCTGGTGGCTTTGTTTACAAATATCAATTAGCTGAAGCTACCATTTGTCAGCTATTTAAACTGACTTTTTTTTTCTTTAAAAATGTCAATGTTGCTGAAGTAAGAGGTTTATATTGTACAGATGCTTCACTTCGCAGGCAGGTTAAGGGCATCCCCCAGGCATGTTATTTAAAGGAATTCTGCATTTTTAATATTGCCCTTAAAGCATTATTAAAAGTACTGCTCCCTGCCAAACAGAATTTAAAAGATCAAAATGTGCAGCTCTATAGATCTTAAATAGAGTGAATAAAAGTTAATAATAAAAAACAAGCATATTCAAAAATGTGCAAATAAATTTTATACAAAAAACAAACAAACAAAGCACGTGCAACAAACCCAAAGAATGCAAATGCATAAAGATGAAATTATATAGTAAATAAAAGTTCTAAGACCAAGGTTAACTGTAAAATTCAGGGATTAACTGAATTTTAATTAATGCAGAGATCAAATAGGCATAAAATACTCAGAGTTGGCTAAATTAGATATCAGTTCCAAATTAATAAAGAGTAGAGGTGATTCACAGTGGTAGAAAGAGTCCTCCTAAAATTCAATACAGGACTGTAAACAGAGGAAGCTCAAAGTCATTCAAAGTCCAAGGAAGGATCACACCATCTAGGGTGTAGCAGGCAGGAGCTTACTGGAAATATTTGACCGCTAATAAATAGTGGTCAAAAACACTTTTAGTTGATAATGAAATCCTCAAGACCCCTAGCCAACAGCAACTATACATTCTTAAGATGTGTCTCATGGACTTCTGCTTGTACAAAAAGGGCAGCGGTTCCAACCAGTCTGATAGATCTCACCAATCATCAGACATGGAAGTAAAGAAAAACACCAACCATGGTAAAGCTCCATATATGCAGCAATATACTGTATTTATTAAAATTATTGCATTTACACAAATCCAGGAAAAATCAAGAATACACAATGTGCCAGAGATGGCCTCCAAGATGGCCACGAGTGTATTGCTCATGCGTGATGCGACTTACGTCCTAGCTCTCTCCTACACATTTCATCATAAATGCTCTCATCAGGGGCTACAAACACATGGTGCCACCACACTATTTAAATAGAGCAACCCACAGGCGGCACCCAAAGACTTTAGGGCAAATTATATAGCTTGGGTGGGACATCACATTTAAGCCTGTATTGATATAAATGGATCAATGTTCGGCCACACTCTACTATAGCACTATTACAGTGCCAGATAGTGTCCAAAGAGCAAATGACTGAACCCTGTAAATCATATCCAGACAGTGTAAAAAACACAATAAAAAAAATGTAATTTTAGAAAAATTAAAATAAAAAAATTAAAATAAACAATTTTAATTAAAAGAGGGGGGGGGGCTTAAACTTCCAATCCTACGTGTTGTTTCACTAACAGGTTTAGTTATAATAAAACAGTACATTTCAGATGATATAATCACCATATAAATCCGTTTAAAAATGATTAGAAATACAAACAGAAACCCCTAAAAAAAAAAAATATCCATAGGGCAGTAAATGTATGCAACCCCATTAACTGTTATCCATAAAACAGTTAATGTTCCAGTCAATGTTGAGGCTAAATGGAACATAAGACTTCAACTGGTAAATACGTTTAGTCTCATTTGCACCCCTCGAGTTGGATTTATGCTTATCGATTGCCAGGAAAATTGTACCAGTAGGATCCTTATTGTGGAATTGAACATAGTGTTGTGACACACTATGCCCTTTAAATATATGCTTTATGTTGCCAATATGTTCCTCCAGGCGAACGTGTAAGGCCCTAGTGGGCTGGCCCACATACTGCAGGTCGCTCACACATTGCAACATAGTTACCTAGTTACATAGTAGGTGAGGTTAAAAATAGACACAAGTCCATCAAGTCCAACCTATGTGTTTTAAAGGGATGAGCCCAACACCCCCCGGTTTGGTTCGCACCAGAACATGCGAACAGACAAAAATGTGTATGAACAAGCGAACACCATTAAAGTCTATGGGATGCGAACATGAAAAATCAAAAGTGTTAATTTTAAAGGCTTATATGCAAGTTATTGCCATAAAAAGTATATGGGGACCCGGGTTCTGCTCTAGGGGACATCAATGTATGTATCAATGCAAAAAAAAGTTTTAAAAACTGACGTTTTTTTAGGAGCAGTGATTTTAATAATGTTTAAATGAAACACTAAAAATGAAATATTCCTTTAAATATTGTGCCTGGGGGGTGTCCTTAGTATGCCTGTAAAGTAGCGCATATATCCCGTGTTTAGAACAATACCACAACAAAATTACATATCTAAAGGAAAAAATCTAATTTAAAACTGCTTGCGGCTGCAATGAATTGTCGGATCCCGGCAATATAGATAAGAATCATTGAAAAAAATAACATGGGGACCTGGGTCCTGGCCCAGGGGACATGTATCAATGCAAATTTTTTTATTTAAAATGGCCGTTTTTTCAGGAGCAGTGATTTTAATTATGCTTAAAGTGAGACAATAAAAATGAAATATTCCTTTAAAAATCATGCCGGGGGGGGGTGTCCTTAGTATGCCTGTAAAGTAGCACATCTTTCCCATGTTTAGAACGATACCACAGCAAAATTACATATCTAAAGGAAAAAAAGTAATTTAAAACTGCTCGCGCTGTAATGAATTGTCAGATCCTGGCAATATAGATAAAAATCATTGAAAAAAAACGGTATGGGTTCCCCTCCAAGTCCATTACCAGGCCCTTTGGGTCTGGTATGAATATTAAGGGAAACCCCGCACCAAAATAAAAAAAAAATGCGTGGGGGTCCCCCCAAAATCCACACCAGGCCCTTCAGGTCTGGTATGGATATTAAGGGGAACCCTGCGCCAATTTTTTTTTAAAAATGGCGTAAGGGTCCCCCAAAATCTATACCAGACCCTTATCCGAGCACGCAAACTGGCAGGCCGCAGGAAAAGTGGGGGGGGCAAGAGAGCGCCCCCCTCCTGAACCGTACCAGGCTACATGCCCTCAACATGGGGAGGATGCTTTGGGGTCGCCCCCAAAACACCTTGTCTCCATGTTGATGGGGACAAGGGCCTCATCCCCACAACCCTTGCCCAGGCGGGTACAATGTACCCAATACCCATTCATATAGGGGAGGGATTTGGGGGTCCCCTTATTAAAGGGGGCTTCCAGATTCTGATAAGCCCCTCACCCGCAGACCCCCACAACCACCAGGCAAGGGTTGTGGGACAAGGCCCTTGTCCCCATCAACATGGGGGCAAGGTGTTTTGGGCACGACCCCAAAGCATCCTCCCCATGTTGAGGGCATGTGGCCTAGTACGGTTAAGAAGGGGGGGCGCTCTCCCTTTTCCTATGGCCTGCCAGGTTGCGTGCTCGGAAAAGGGTCTGGTATGGATTTTGGGGGGATACCCAAGCATTTTTTTTATTTTGGCGCAGGGTTTCCCTTAAAATCCATACCAGACCTGAAGGGCCTGGTATGGATTTTGGGGGGACCCTACGCCATTTAAAAAAAACTGCGCAGGTTTCCCTTTAATGTCCATACCAGACCTGAAGGGCCTGGTATGGATTTTTGGGGGAAACCCACGCATTTTTTTAAAATTTGGTGCGGGGCTCCCCTTAATATTCACACCGGATCCAAATGGCCTGGTAATGGACTGGGGGGGCCCATGCCGTTTTTTTTCAACGATTTTTATCTATATTGTCGGGATCCAACAACTCATTACAGCCACGAGCACTTACTTTTTTTTACCTTTCTGTAACTGACTTTTTTTCATGTTTATTTTTCAGTTTTTAACACACATCATAGGCATATTTAGAATTATGCCCTAAAAGTCATTCTGCTACTCCTCCTGACTCCTGAGTATAGCAATACTACATGTGTGAGACTTTTTTACAGCCTAGCCACACAGAGTGGCCCAAAATTCAGGGAGCACCTTCAAGCGTTCCAAAGGGCATATACAAATTATGCATCTAATTTCTTGGCTACCTATCATATTTTTGGAGGCCCTGGGGAACCAGGTCAGTGGACAGACCAACAAAATTACCACATTTCTGGAAAGCAAACACTCCAAGGTATTTTTTAATAGGCAAGTCTTTTAAAGACTTAATTTCTTGGCAGCAAGTTTTTGTAAGATGCAGAATGAATTTTTTTTTTTTTTTACACAAAGTTGTCAATTTATAAGATATTTTTAATGCACAGTATAGAAATACAGCATACAAATAACACAATCAGTCTACATTATTTATAGAGTCTATAAACAAATGTGTATATATAGTCGAAAATTGACCAATCCCAACGTACTGACTTTTTTTCACAAAGTTGTCAATCCACATACACATCATAGGTATAATTAAAATTACACCCTGAAACATATTCTGCTACTCCTTCAGAGTGTGGCAATACCCCATGTGTGAGACTTCTAACCACACAGAGAGACTCTTTAGGCTTTCTAGAGGCATATATTATGCATCTAATTTCCTGACTACCTATCCCATTGTGGAGGCCCTGGAGCACCAGGACAGTGATAACACCCACAAAATGATCCCATTTTGGAGTGTGAACACCCCAAGGTATTTTTTGAGAGGCATCATGAGTTTTCACTTCTCTTGCCATAAGATTTTGGAAAATGTAAAAAGAAGATGAAATTTTTTTTTTACACAAAGTATTCAGTTTAATAGGATATTTCTCACACACAGCATGGGGCATACTTAGGATTACAACCCAAAGTGTATTCTACTCCTTCTCCTGAGTATGGGGATACCATGTGTTAGACTTCTCAATGTCTGGACTGATTATGCTATACTGGCCAGGAAGCACAGGAGGCTAAAGAAAGGAAGAACAAAAGAGTTTATGTTGTTCCAGGAGTACAGTTGTCTGCACAGAATGACTGGGATTGGTGTCTTATAGGAATGTACTTAGTGGGACATACAGATGGGTCAGTTTAGGCAGCAGATATGGTCAGAAAACAGACAAAAGATTGGTCAAGGCAGAAACATGGTCAATAAACGGGCCAGGGTTAGTACAGGCAGCAGGCCGAGGCAAAACTGCACTGATGTGGCAGTGCTGGCTGCACTGGTCTGGTGACAGCAGAACTTTTGTAGCTGCAATAAGGAACACTATTGCTGGCTTACAATGGTCTGATAACACTAGTGTGGCAGCAATCAGGGACACAATTGCTGGCATATACTGGTCTGGTAATACTGGGGACTGAGGTGGTGGTGTTCAGAAAATGTGTTGCTTGCTGCACTGGTCTAGTATAGTGGCACTGGCAATCAGGAACACTGATTTTAGCTACACTGGTCAGGCAACACTGTGGCTGGCGTGTTGGTGATTGGAGAACTGTGACTGATTGCACTATTGGCTCATTCACATGTGAGGCTGGGGAGCGCGGTAAAACCTCAGGGTTGAGCAGGAGTTCCACTGCCCCTCAACAGCCACCCCCTTTACCTGTAGAGGCAGTGGCTGGGGTTGTACACATGCCAGGACTGTGATGCTTTGCTTTACAGCTGTGGCAGGAAGTATACCTACTGTATGCCCAATAATCGCAAACCCTTCAAATGAGTATGGGTGCTTGTGCTGGGTCCAAGGGGTTAAAGCATGTGGTGAGGAGGTCATTTTTTAAAATCTGTGAGTATACAATCATGTTGGCTGTATTTCTGCAGCCATTGTACAACTGTGTTTGTTATAATTTGCCACAGCTGTCAGAGATCACAGAGATCACAGTAGCAAACAATGGCATCATGAATGACAGCCATTGTTTACTACTGGTAACATGATCATTGTGATTGGTCACAATGATCACATGGTACCAGGGCCAATCATTAACCCCCTTCCCGTTCTGTCATATAATATCGCCCCAGTGTCTGCGGGGGCACGCAACATGGTGATCGCTAGGACATGGTGCAACCCAAATCACAGCCGATCACATGTAAACACGGAGATGCTGTTTATCGGCTCTCCTCGCCTCACACTAACAGAGTGTAAGGCAAGGAGAGCCGATCAGTGGCATCTCCTCACAGGGGAGACCTGTGCAGATAATCAGGGGACAGATCATATAATTATATATGAACCTACGGTATATGTTTGACCTTTTAAAAGTTATATAATAATACAGGTGCATGTGCGTATAGCCCATATAAACATAAATGTCCACACCTGTTATATCCAGAGAGCAAAAAATAACAAATAAAAATGTAAAAATAAAAATAAGTAAAGTCCAGGCTCCAAATATATATGGTGGTATATATAGGTGAGAACTAAAATACAATCCAATTATATATTAATCAAATAATGTGATGGCGATGACAAAAATCCTCATAAGTGACTCCGGTGCTTGCAAAGGTATCCAAGTGACTTTAAGTGCTCCCCTTCAAGGGTCCCCACTCACCCCATCCCATCACCCCATCAGTGATACCAGTCAGTGGCCATCAGTGCCTGCTCATTCAGTGTTGTCCATCAGTGCCCATCAGTGCCACTTATCCGTACCAACTATTATTGCCCATAAGTGCCGCCTACCAGTGCCCATCAGTGCCACCTTACAGTGCTCATCAGTGCCACCTATCAGTGCCCATCAGTGCCACCTATTAGTGCCGCTCATAAGTGTTAATCGGTGCCGCATATCTGTGCCACCTATCAGTGCCGATCAGTGCAGCATATTAGTGCCTCCTCATCAGTGCCACCTAATCAGTGCCTTTCAGTACCGTCTCATCATTGCCCATAAGTGCCGCCTCATCAGTGCCCATAAGTGCAGCCTATCAGTGCTGCCTCATCAACGCACATCAGTGAAGGAGAAAAATTACCTTTTTACTAAATTTGCTGACAGAATCTAAGAAAATCTTTTTTTTTCCAAAACGTTCATATTTTTTTTTGTTTGTTTTTTATTTTATAAAAAAAAAACAGTGGTGTTTAAATACTATCAAAGAAAAGCTCTATTTGTGTGAAAAAAATGATAAATATTTAATTTGGGTACATCGTTGCATGACCGTGCAATTGTGATTCAAAGTATGACAGTGATGAAAGCTGAAAATTGGCCTGGGTGGGAAGGGGGTGAAAGTGCTCGGTATTGAAGCGGTTAAAGTAGTTGTAAAGTCTTAAGGTTTTTCACCTTAATGCCTTCTATGCATTTTGGCGAAAAACCTTATGTGCTGCAGCTGCCCCCCCAGACCCCCCATTTTCTTACCTGAGCCTGAACTGATCCAGCCATGTGCACAAGCCCCATGGCTCCAACCACTGTCTCTCTCCTCATTGGACAGATTGATAGCAGCAGGAGCCATTGGCTCTCGCTGTTGTCAATCAAATCCTGTGACATGGGAGCGAATCTCGCTGTCTGTGTCAATGGATGCAGCAGTGGGACTTGGGAGTGAGCCCCCACCGGTGCCCCTATGGAAAGCGGATTTCTGTGGGTGCACCAGATAAAGGGGAGGAGCCAGGAGTGCCAAAGCACAGAGCAGGTAAGAATAACAGGTTTGTTATTTTTATTTAAGAAAAAACCTTTACCCCTTGTTCACACTGGTGCGATCTGACATGTAATTTTGCGATTTCGGGGTGCGATTACCATTGACATCTGTGCAGAAACCCCCATTGGGAAATCGGGACTGACATGCGGGAGTCTGATTACAAAATCTTTAACTGAAAGCTGTTTTAATTAGTTTTGGCTGCAACACCTGATTTTTGGATCCAGCGGTAATAGGTCTGAATTGATCGATAGAAGTAAGAGCCACAACAGATCTAAAAGCTATAGGAACGTTTACAATCAAAAAAATACACACAAAATAACAATGAATAAAAAGTAAGCCGCTCTCTTAAAGTGACATATTAACCAAATAATATAATGTGAACACAGTGAATCCACCACCATGCAAAGTGCATGCTTACCAGCTGCCCAAGTTTAAGCACTTGTGGCTAATACCCAGCCAGGGCCTTTTCCTCTAAAGACTGCAGATGTTTGGTCTGGTCAGATGACATAGTAAGCCATTTTGGTCAGGAACATAATTGGTGGTAAAGCTTATGGACCCATTCATGGTTCAAGTAGCGGTATCAATGAGCCCCACAGGCTGTGTTTTGTGGCCCCCAGTACAGGTGGAGTAATCAGTATGGCTCTGGTGAGCTGCCTCTGATGAACACACCTGTTCCTAGAAGAAAGAGGGAAATCCTCACCAGAGGCTTATCCTGAGGTAAAACTGATGACATTTGAGATTTCAGAGCCAGTAAAGGAGGTGACAACATTTTACTGGCTATATTTCTACATTGGTCCTGAAAGACAAAGCAAATTCATCCGTGGCTGCCCAAGAACAGATCATTTTTCTCTTCAATTCTGCTGCCATCGCCCCATCTCTACTTGAACCATGCATGGGTCCATAAGCTGTATCACCAATTACCTTCCTGACCAAAATGGCTAACTATGTCATCTGACCAGACCAAACATCTGCAGTCTTTGGAGGAAAAGGCCCTGGCTGGGTATTGGCAACAAGTGCTTAAACTTGTGCAGCTGGTAAGCATGCACTTTGCGAGGTGGTGGATTCACTGTGTTCACGTTATAAAGTCACAAGATTTTCTGAACCTGTGGTTGCTAGTTCGTCCTTCATTAAAGGAACCATCAGAATCTTTAATAGATATTGGAGGACTCTACATAAGTCACATGTTTCAATGCTTGGGACTTCCTTAACATTTTCAATCACTTTTTATTTTTAATGTTTTTGTTTTGTGTTCACTTATTTGGTTACTATGTCAGTTTAAGAGCGCAGCTTACCTTTTTCCCCTATTACATTAGTGGCCTGTGTAAATCCCAATTACATTAGTGGTCAGTGTAGAAACTCCTCTATATATTGGTAATCAGTAAAAAAATCGAAACTTGCATTTGTGGTCAGTTTAAAATCCTCCCTTACATTGGTGGTCCATGTAGAAGCCCCCTTTAAATTGGCGGTGCATGTAAATCCCCCCTTACATTGGTGGCCAGTGTAGAAATCCCCCTTTATTGGTTGTTGATGTAAAATCCCCCATTACTTTTGTTGTCAGTGTACATTTTACTTCACATTGGTGGTAAGTGCATAATTGCCCTTACACTGGTGGTAAGGGGAAATCCCCCCTAACATTGGAGGTCATTGTAAATTCCTCCTTATATTGGTGGTTGGTGTAAATGCTTCTATTACATTGGTGTCAGTGTAGAAATCACTCTTTATATTGGTGGGTGGCGTAAAAACCCCTGTTACATGGTGGTCATTGTAAATCCCCCCTCACATTGATGGTCATTGAAATTTCCCCATTACATTGGTGGTCAGTGTAGAAACCCCCCCCCCCTCTCCCCCACTACAGTATATTCTGTACTTGTCAAAGATTTCCAGCTTTGCTGTACATGATTCAGAATTTGCCACAGTGTACTGCCTCCTAACTAATCCCATCCCCCCACCACTGCCACTGATCCCATCAACCCCCCAGCATTGCCACTGATCACATCCCCTCTCCAAGCATTGCCACTGATCCCAGGAGTCCTAGGATCCCTAGGAGTTTTCTGTCTATTGATGGGTCCCCTCACCTCCCCAGTCCATGGTGTGCAGGCAGTGAGGAGAAAATGTGCTATAACCTTTGGCAACCACTCAGTGAGCAGTAATTATGTGCACTAACCTCATGCAACCAATCATTGAACAGTAAGGATATGCAGTAACCTCTAGCAACCAATTGGTGAGCGGTAATGATGTTCAGTAACCTCTAGCAACCAGTCAGTGAGCAGTATTGCTGTACAGTAATCTATAGCAACCAATCAACAAGCAAAAGTCATGTGCTGTAACCTCTAGCAAATAATCAGTGAGCCATAATGTGTGGTGTAACCTCTAGCAGTCAGTCAGTGAGCAGTAATGATACACTGTAACCTTTGGCAACCAATCACAATCGCTGCCTGATCTGATTCAGTAAACTGATTTTGAGTCTAGCTGCTATTTATTGTATGTCTCAGAGCAGATGGAGAGCTAAATTGCATTTGGGGGGCCCAAGAAAATGTTTGCCCAGGGTTCAATCAATATTAAAGATGCCCCTATTTATTTGGATAGACCAGATGGATCATAAATGGATAAATGGCATTACTCGGTTTGCGCCGACAGGGAGAGCCGATCGGTAGCTTTCCCTGTCAGAGGGGGTCTGTGCTGATGATCAGCACATTGATTATCAGCGCAGCCCCCATTAGATGTGCCCATTAGCTGCCAATCAGTGCCCAACAGCTGCCAGCAGTGCCCCAATAATAAAGTCTGTCTCCCAACAGCTGCCAATCAGAGCCCACCACAGTGCCAGTGCCCATCACAGTGCCAATCATTGCCCAGTAGTAACACCTGTCAGTACCTTATCAGTACCTCATCATCAGTGCCACCTGTCAGTGCCAATCAGTACCGCCTATCAGTGCCAATCAGTGCGGCCTGTCAGTGCCCATCATAGCCTCCTGTCAGTGCCCATCAGTGCCACCTATCAGTGCCCATCACTGCCACCTATCAGTGCCCATCAGTGCTGTCTATTGGTGACCACCAGTGCTGCATATCAGTGCCGCCTATCAGTGCCCATCAATTGTACATATCAGTGCCTCTTCATCAGTGCCCATCAGTGCCACTATCAGTGCCAACTCATCAGTGCCCATCACTGCTGTCTCATCAGTGCTCATCATTGTTGCCTCATCAGGGCCCATCAGTGAAGGAGAAAACAAAATTTTATGACAAAAACTAAGAAAAACTTTTTTTTTTCAAAAATTCCGGTCTTTTAGTTTGTTTAGCAAAAAATAAAACCCCAGGGGGGCTTCCCAGAAAGCTCTATTTGTGGGAATAAAATGATAAAAATTTAGTTTGGGTACAGTGTTGCATGATCGTGCAATTGTCATTCAAAGTGCGACAGTGCTGAAAATTGTCCCGAGCAGGAAGGGGCGAAAGTGCCTGGTATTGAAGTGGTTAACCACTTCAGCCCCTGAAGGATTTACCCCCTACCTGACCAGGCCATTTTTTGAGATACAGCACTGCGTCATTTAACTGACGATTGTGCTGTCGTGCGATGCTTTGCTTAAACAAAATTGACGTCCTTTTTTTTCCCACAAATAGAGCTTTCTTTTGGTGGCATTTGATCACCTCTGGGGTTTTTATTTTTTGCACTATAAACAGATAGAGAGTTACAATTTTGAAAAGAAAACTATTTTTTTTACTTTCTGCTATAATACATTTCCAAATGTATATAAAAAATCAGTTTAGGCTGATATATATTCTTCTACATATTTTTGGTAAAAAAAATCGTAATAGGCGTATATTGATTGGCTTGCGCAAAAGTTATCAGATCTACAAACTATGGGATAGATTTAGGGACTTTTATACTTTTTTATTGTTTTTATTGGTAATGGTGGCGATCTGTGATTTTTATTGGGACATTGCGGCGGACAAATCTGACCCCAAATTACAAGTTTTGGGGACCAGTGACATTATTAAATTGATCAGTGCTATAAAATTAATTGATTAAAGTATAAATGATACTGGCAGGGAAGGGGTTAACACTAGGGTGCGCTCAAGGGGTAACTGTGTTCCCTGGGTGTGTTCTAACTGTAGGGAGGATGGGCTGCCTGGAACACCACAGAGATCGCTGACTGGAAACAGCAGATTTCCATCACGTCCCCTGTCAGAACGGGGATCCGCCTTGTTTACATTGGCAGATCCCTGTTCTGCCTCTGTATACCGCGATCGCAGGTAGCCGGTGGACATTGAGTGCCCGCTATATGACATGCATGGACTGACGTATACCTACTGTGATTTGCGCTATCCAGCCACCTCGCCGCAGTATAACTGGGGTGGGTGGTGGGGAAGTGGTTAAATGCACTCACATGTGACTGTGTCAATCCCGGCACTAAGGTGTGTATACCAGGATGGATATAGCAGGCTAGTAACAGCGTGTGATTCACCCTTCATTCTGGATATACTACTTGGTTGGATGTCACATATGGGACCCGGACATGACGAATCCCCAGTTTTTTGTTTTTTTTTTACTCATAAGGCCATCACTGCCCTTGGGAAGCAAACAAAGGCAGTTGACTATAGATGCCATCAATAGATATGCAAGAGGGAGATCACCATGGGCTTTGATTGAATGGTATATCTTTGGAAGTAGCTAAGGATCGGTTGGGTTACTTTTCAATTACTAATTACCCATTAGGCACATCTTGTAGAGTGCCTGATGGTTCCTCTCTCTGGGCTCTTTGCTGCCCACCTTATCTTTCTTAACTTTTGGGTCATAGTCTCTAGAGTGTCTATCCCTGGCCTAGATGAAGATGCAGTATGATTCTTAACACAACTTCAACTATATCCTCAATATTCCTAAAGGTCTCTTAAAGAATCGACATATCATGAAACATGTTGGGACCAGTGGGATCTCTTCTCCTATTACCTATAGACATTACATTAACCTTCATTGTGAATAATTGCATTGAATATGCCTAATATATGGATACAATACAGTGGTATATAGGAATACTTGTCTGTTTTGAGACCCAATTCAGAGGATTAGCAAATAAATATTTAAAGTTTTTATCTCTTCTAAATGTTTTGTATTTAATCAAATATGATATTAAAACAGTATTGGTGTTACTACTGTCATTCTTGCGAGTCTGAGCACCAAAATAATCTGTAAAAGTCCATATGCAGTGCTATTTCAGGTAATCAATCTTTTCTAAAAGGGATAGATATGAAGGAACCCTTCATCAGCTTCAGTGTGTATGGAAAGGCACACCACACCCAATGTGTATCCAATCTGCTTACTGGAAGGCATGTGTTACTCAATCACAACATATCACAGCATCGCTCTGCAAACACTGATGGTGAATGAAAATGATCCAATCATAGAATGGGCACTACTCCCATAATGCCACCAGAATCACAAACTCCAAAGACGGGGTAAGTATAGTCATCCAGTCAATAGGTCAGCGATACCAAAATGAGAGAATAAGGCAGAAATAGTGAAGCCTGTCAGGTAAAACAAACTAATTTATTGCTTATTTATTTACTGCTTACCAGAAATTAATGATAAATAGGCATGTGTTACTCAATCACAACACATCACAGCAAATGATCCAAACATAGAATGGACACTGCTCCCATAAAGCAACTAGAATCACAAACTCCAAAGACAGGGTAAGTATAGTCATTCAGTCAATAGGTCAGCGATACCAAAATGAGAGAATAGTGAAGCTTTTCAGGTAAAACAAACAAATTTATTGTAGTACGCTTACAATTAGTAACAGGATACAGTCATCATGATGTGTATAAAACCACGGCTCTCAGCGTGCTTGCATCTGCCCGCATAACATGTTTCATCCAACAGGATATCCTCAGAGGTGTGGCCTAATGACGCAAGTATGTCCTTGCAGTGTAGCTGGTGAAGGGTCCCTTCTTATCTATCCCTTCTTGAAATGATTGATTACCTGAAAATAGCGCTGCATATGGACTTTTATTTATTATTGTTTGCCAATCAACAAACTGTGCTGGCTGCTTTTGTAGAACTTATTTTTGTATAGTTAGGGCAAATGCCCACCTTCCTTTTCTTATACCAAAATTAATCGAATTTTCCTTTTCTTCTACTGGTATAGATGTCTACATTAGGGATGTGATACACACTACACCAGAAGGCATCTTTATAAAACCAGTTGGAATGGAGACAGAAAAAAGAGGAAATTTACCCTGTATCTAAACACATGCAGCCTATCATGACTGTAGTTAGTACATATAAAGATGTTCTAAAGAAGATGCAAGACACAGACAAGTCAAGGCAAGAAAGAAAGTCTTTCCAGACACCACTGGTGATTTGCTTTCTGTACTTGAGTGTTTTAAGGCTGTTATAAATGTAGTAGCTTCAGCTTGATGTGCTATTCTGTCATCTTCATTACCTAATCTATGGTTTGGTGATCTCTATGGCTCATAACTTAGGCAAGGAGATACAGACACATGAACATATTTCTTGATCATTGCTACTTTTGAGCTTGGCTGAAGCTATGTCTGCATGAGGTTGTACATTTGGGAATGTGGTAATTGGCATGCCCAGTGTTAAACATGTTGGATACTAAATTGTATGTTCACCCCCAAATGGCAAGAATCTTTTTCTAATAGTTTCAAACTATTAAAAAGAAAGGAAGCCAGAAAATGAGTTCACTGCTCCTCTTGGTTCTTTCAAAGTGGCCAGTAAGGCTCCTACATCATCACTTGGAGTCAAAGTTTAGTAATAATTAGCTTGTGCCATTAGAACTGTGCGTAGCAGCACTGACTGCTAAGGATTTTGTTATTTTGTTCTTGGGAAAGCTAGTTTTTGTAAAATGCCTTTTATAACTTTCAGGCCCTACTTCTGAACATTAAAATTATTGTAAACCTTCACATATACCACGTGAAGTCACTGGCCTCAAATGATACACAGAGCTGAAAAAAATCCTCCTACTTAGGTTTTACTTGTTTATCTGCAGTCTTCTCTTTCCTACACCCCTTCAAAAGGGCAGAAAAGTGTCAGGAGCACAGAGGAGGGGGCGGAGAGACTGCAGTTACAGTGTGTGAGAGCTGATTGGAGGAAAATCACACACCTCCCTCCACACAGCAGAACTGTGTTGTGACTAGACAAGCTCCGTGCTTATCTCCCTCCCAAACACAAATGTATCTCATGTGTCAGGAACACTCGCCAGAAGTGAGCCATGCTGATAAAAGAGAACAAAGCACCAGAGAGAAATGACACTCAGAGCTTTGGAGAGGGATAAGTAAACTCTACTGATATATGTGCTATGCTCAGATTCCATGACTGAGATTTACAACCACTTTAATAGTCATCTGTCAAGCGGCAACATGTGTGTGCATGTGTTGGGAATAACAAGGGGGTAAATGCAGACTATTGAGACTAGTTGCATTACAGCAGTAGAATTTTGCAGAAAACCTGAAATTGCAGCCTCCATTTTACCACCTGCAGACTAAAAGTGTTAAAATTTAAATATGTATATAGAATTTTTACAATATCTTAAATAAAAAGTTAATTTTGTTTCTTAGCCCTGAATATTTTAAACAGTTCAAACATGCACAAAACATGGCCTTTTATTGTGGCCAGCCTAAGGCACACCTGTGCAATAATCATACTGTCTAAACAGCATCTGGATATGTCACACCTGTGAGGTGGATGGATTATCTCGGCAATGGAGAAGTGCTCACTAAGACAGATTTAGACAGATTTGTGAACAATATTTGAGAGAAATAGGCCTTTTGTGTACATAGAAAAGTCATAGATCTTTGAGTTCAGCTCATGATAAATAGGGGCAAACACAAAAGTGTTGCGTTTATAATTTTGCTCAGTGTAAATTGTTAAGGGTTAGAGCATTGTCACTCCAATAACAAGAAGTGGTCAAGCAAGAACCTTCATGGCAGGATTGCCAGGTGATATTCTAAATGAAGCTGTTAATTTAAAAAGATTTAAAACCCCTTTGAAATTACATTGACATCCGGGGGGCGTGGCCGACCGGAGCTGAAGATGGACGCCTGAATCCTCAGCTCGTCTCACAGGGGAGATAATATAGCTACTCAGGCCGCACAGCTAACAAAATCCAGCGCCATCCTTGCTCCTGAGACACTTGGGATCATGGCCAGCGTCTCCAGAAAGAGAAACCCGGAATACAAGCCTAAGAAACTCACAGAGTTCTCATACAAGCCGGCGGAGCAGGTCAGTGAAAGCCAAGATGGCGCCGGCCAGGCCGCGCTGAACGAATCCTACACGGATCTACCGGACGAATTCCCGGTAGAATCCGCTTCATCTGACCCCCCAGCTCTACCCACTCACCCCCTAGAAGGCGACCACCTCCTAAATAGCCCAGCGAAAGCTAAGATGAGGCTCGATGCGCCGCCGCAGCGCCCGCCCTCTTTACAAATTGAGGCCCAGGCTTTCAATCCCCTTCTCAGCAACCAGGCCCTGCACTCATCTATGGCATCATTCCCCACATCGGGGCAGCCTGTGATGGACACCACCTTAAAGGACATGCTACTGTCCCTGCAGACCTCCCTCATGACAGATCTCTCTTCATTATTTGCTAAAATCTCTTCAGACTTACACACTATAGATGAAAGAGTGACATGCATTGAAAAAAATATGAATGACTGCACAGCCACAGTTAATGAGGTCATAGATGTGTGTGAAGATGTGAAGGAGGACCAAGCATGGATCCGCGCCAAGCTGGCCGATTTAGAGGACAGATCACGCAGGAACAATGTCAAACTGCGTGGAGTCCCCGAATCCATATTGCCTGCTGATCTACCAAGATACGCGAAGGAACTAATGCACGCCATTGTTCCAGAAGCATCCCCCAGGGACATAATCATTGACAGAATACACAGGATAGCCAAGCCATCCCACCTCGCTGCTTCTGTTCCCAGAGATGTTTTAATGAGAGTCCACTTCTTTCACATTAAGGAGAAACTCCTGCTAGGGGTCAAAAACAAATCTCCACTACCAGCTCCGTACACGGGAATCCTTTTTTTTCCGGATCTCTCTAAATACACGCTCCAGCTAAGAAGAAACCTGAACCCGATCACAAAAGGGCTACAAAACAACAAAATTCCTTACAAATGGCGCCACCCTGCGACTATTCTAGTCACTAGGAATGGTCAGACCCACACCATACATGACCTAAACAAAGGCCTGCACCTCCTCCACAACTGGGGAATACTCACAGAATCTCCCAAGACCCCACCAACCCGCAGTGGCCCCTCTCAGGCCCGCAACCGCAGGGATCATCACCCCAGCTGAAGTGTCTCCACAGACATTGTCATAGTAGGCCTAACTACTACTTCACTCCTCCCCTGGAGACCACGCAACCTTTCACTGTTTGTTCAGCTCTCTTCGTTATAAACTGTTTACCCCCACATAGAGGCTGAAGCGGTGTTTACACCTCCTCTACGTTGCTCCTTTCAACTAAGCACTGTTGCTTTATCGGCAGCTTGACCATTGGGCTACTAATAGAAAGTGTGATTAACATTTTGCTCTATCCGCAGCTCCTTTAGCCAACCATCTCCCAGCCAGGGGACCGAAATCGCCCTGTCATCACCCACAGATCGCAGGATCCTCCATATCCTTGACCAGGACAACTAACCGTAAGTGACTCTCACTCAGATCTACTCCCATCCCACACCACAATGCCACTAAACGTCCTCTCACTTAATGCCAAAGGATTGAACCACCCGGCTAAACGCCACTCCTTATGGAAAACCGCCAGAGCTCTCCAGAGCGACATTCTCTGTATTCAAGAGACACATCTGACCAATTCAGATTTATCATTATGCAACAACCGCCACTTCCCACACATTTTCCATGCTTGTCATCCTACCAAATCCAAAGGAGTCATGATAGCAATCAAGGACTCGGTGGACTTCCACCTATCCAATCTACTAATCGACCCCGACGGTCGTTACTTAATTTTAGTGTGTACCATCAACAAAATATTCTACACTTTAGCCAACATCTATGCACCAAACACCCAACAGATGAAGTTCATGCATAAAGTACAAAGGTTAATCAACCAGATAAAAAAAGGCCATGTAATTCTATGCGGGGACTTCAACAATGTTCCAGACGTTACCATGGACACAACAGCTCCTGCGAAGAGGCGACCGTCGCCATTGAAGAAATTTCTGTTTACACAGGACTTATTCGATGTGTGGCGCTGCCACCACGGTTCTGAAAAGGACTTTACCTTTTATTCTCCTATGCACAATTCATATTCACGAATTGATCTTTTTGCTACAGATAAATGGCTACTCCAGAATATTTGCAAGTCTGAAATCCACACCACAACATGGTCAGACCACGCCCCAATATCGATCTCTATCTCAGATTCCACCCCACAGCGCAACACATTTCTGTGGCGCGCAAACAACTACATACTTCAAAATGAAAAGTACACAACAGAAATCTCCCACCATCTTTCAGAATTTTTCTCTATAAACAAAGGCACAGCGTCTGACCATGGGGTGGTGTGGAACGCCCATAAGGCATGTATTAGAGGTTTGTTAATCAAGCTAAGCTCCCTTCACAAAAAGAGGAGGACGCAGCGTATAGATGAGCTAACTACTCAAATTGCCTCCCTAGAACAACAACATAAGACTAAACCCCAAAACCCATTAGCCCACCGACTATTCAATCTAAGACAAGAACTGAAAACCTTACTCCTTCAATCATTTGAATACCTCCAACGTAGAATTAAAGCCACCTCCTATGCCACCTCCAATAAAGCAGGAAAGTCTCTGGCAACGAAACTTAGGGGTATAAGACTTAAAACTAAAATCGCCCAGATCATTCACCCTCATACTAACATTCCCCAGACCAATCCCCAAGACATAGCCAACGCATTCAGCGATTACTATAGCGACCTCTACAACTTGAAACACGACACTAATACTCCACAGCCCTCTCCAGAAGAGATTAACCTCTTCCTCCAATCTATCAAGCTACCTACCCTGAATGAGAACCAGTTAGAGAAACTCAATAAGCCCTTTACAGAACAGGAAATTCTCTCCTCAATAAACTCCCTACCTAATGGCAAAGCTCCAGGTCCAGACGGCCTAACAGCTGAATACTACAAACAATACTCCCCCCAAATCGTCCCACAACTTACTGAACTATACAACAACGCTGCCTCCTCCTCTAAACTTCCGAATGATTATTTAAATGCACTAATAGTTATGATACCAAAGCCAGGGAAAGAACCAAACTCCCCCAAAAACTTTAGACCGATCTCCCTACTCAACCTTGATCTGAAAATCTATGCTAAGACCATCGCCTCACGCCTATTAGACATTATACCTACCCTCATACACAGAGACCAGACAGGATTCACTAAAGGACGACAGGCACCAGATGCCACTAGAAGAATGCTCAACCTGTTACATCATGCGGAATCCACCGGAACGCCTTCTCTGCTACTCTCATTGGACGCAGAGAAGGCGTTCGACAGGGTTCATTGGACCTACCTCAAAATGGTCCTACAGAGATTCGGGTTCAGGGACCACATCCTTAAAGCCATCTTGGCTATGTACACTACCCCTTCAGCCCAGGTCTTTACACAGGGTATGCTCTCCAAACCATTCCCCATTACCAATGGCACGCGTCAAGGGTGTCCCCTGTCCCCACTTATCTTTAACCTACTAATGGAACCACTAGCACAACATATTAGATCCAATACTACAATATCCGGAATCCAAATTGGTAACGTCTGTCACAAAATTAGCCTTTTCGCAGACGACGTCATTCTAATACTCACCAACCCTCCATCTTCCCTGGCAGCAGCGCAAGAAACCCTAAACTGGTTCAGTAAGATATCATATTACAAACTAAACACAACCAAATCTTCTATTCTAGCTATTAATATCGATTCCACCACCAAGAATTTACTCCAGACACAGTATACCTTTGACTGGGCAGACAAGGAAATCACATACCTGGGAATACAACTCCCAAAAACCACTAGACATATTTATTCCTCTAACTTTCTCCCACTCCTACAAAAAATCAAATCAGATACACAACATATAGTTAAACACGAGCTCTCCTGGTCGGGGAGATTGGCAGCCTTCAAAATGACATGTCTTCCCCAAATATTATACTTCTTTCGCACACTCCCAATCCCAGTCCCAGCCTCCTTTTTCAAAACCCTCCAAACAATCTTCAACAAGTGTCTTTGGAATGGGAAAAAACCCAGATGTGCACACACAAAATTAATTAAACACAGACTAGCGGGAGGCACAGGATCCATTGATTTTAGAGATTACTACCTCGCAGCAATACTTGCACAACTCCCTCAGTGGTTTCAACCTACTACCCAATCTCTTTGGGCACAGATAGAAAATTCATCGTTGTTACGCCCAAACCTAAAAATATGGCTGATGAGCATTCCTCTGGGATCTTACATATCCCCCTCCATCTCCCCGACCATGAAAGCTTCAGTCTACGCCTGGAAACAATTGATATCCCCCTCAGAATACAATCCCCCTAACACGCCCCACAACATACCCCTAGAGACGCTTCACCACTTAACACCTGACCTAGGACTTTCCAAATGGTCCCATAGTGGAATTCATGCAATACAACCACATTTACGAGGTAATCAAATTAAAACCTTTGCCCAACTACAGAGGGAATTTGATCTCCCCGCCTCTGAAAGCTTCACGTACCTCCGCATCCAACATTGCCTCAATAAAATACCTCTTCCTCTCTACAACATCCCCCAGAAGTCATGGGACTTCCTCATAAACCCCACACCAAGGCCCAAAGGCATATCCTACTTCTATAACCTCCTGCAGGGTAAAAGATCCTTCACCAAGATGACCCCCCACCATCAATGGGAAAAAGATCTCACAAAAACATTCACTGACACACAATGGCAACTAGCTCTCAAGTCCATATACAATGCAACCCAATGTTCAGCACTCTGGGAGCTTACACAGAAAATCTCACTCCGTTGGTACTTAACTCCAGATAAACTAGCCAAATTCAACACTAACACCCCCAACATTTGTTGGCGATGCAAATCATTCAAAGGAGACATGTTCCACATCTTTTGGTCATGCCCCTCCATCCGAAAATACTGGGTAGACACGTTTAACCTGCTTACCAACATCAACAAAACTATAATCCCACCTTCGCCCGAAATGGCACTCCTAAACCTAAACATAGAGGCTATACCAGGCCCACTCAGACACACAACGACCCACATCTTATTAGCTTCCAGACTCAACATAACAAGGAATTGGAAATCAGACATTCCCCCCTCCATATCACAAACGAAAGACCTGGTCTCACTCCACTTCAGCTATGAAACAATGATGGCTTCCAGTAATGGTCGTCCATCCAAAACCAAGAAGCATTGGTTACCCTGGATAAACTGGACCAATGCTGCAGTCCATACCCAGAAAATCAATGACGACCTTAAACCTTCTTGACCGAGCAACCTGTGCATCACATATGTGCTCCTATACTTACAATCCGACCTCACTAGAGGTTCCACACCTCCATAGAAATGACATGGACTGTACTCACCTGCTAATCCTGGGGGGCGCTCTCCCCTCGCGGCACAAAGAGATCCCATTTGGGGTGCGGCGATGGGAGAGGGTGCCCTAGATACACATATATATTGGTATAAACTTATAGCCAAAGTACAGTTTGTTTCTCTACCTAAGCTCATCTGAATACACGAGGCCCGATGTCAGGCTGCTGTCTATTTCATTTACTTACATTTAATCACATTTGGTTCAATTAAGTTGTTTCTCTGTCTTTTACTTAAGAAAAACGTCGTTGCACGACGTACAATGTCTTGAATTGTACTTTGTATTTTCCTACAAAATAATAAAATACTTTGAAATTAAAATTACATTGACATGTAACATGTTACACGGGGGGGAATTTATGAACAATTTTTCCGATCCTTGCCCAAAATTTGCTCAACATTTAATGGCGATTCTCCCAATGTTTTAAGTCACATAGTAGAAATTCACACAAGAATTGCCCCAGAATATACATTACCTGACATTCAACAACATCTATTCTTAAATAGGGGAATGTATGTACTGTAGCATTCACCCTAGGAAGGGTGAATGTTTCCTTCCCTACAAATTCCCCTGACATCCCTGCTACCTGTTATTTTATATACCTGGTTGAGTTTCTGAACATGCAATGATTGTCTATGGAAAATGTTTTGGCACTTCCATGGTTAATTTTTTTCCATTAAAAGAAAAAAACCTGCCCCCTTTCTCAGAAATCATTATTAAATGCCAGGCATGAGCTGTTATCAGTGCAATGTCAAGATCAGCCCACATGCCCTTTAGCCACAGGTGACATGCTTTGGCGGGGTTCTCCAAAAAAAGGGGACCCCCTTCTCAAAGCCGATGCTTTGGCACCCCTGATGGCCAAGAGAAGGTGCTGGCAGGATGATTGTTTATCATCTACCTGCCCACATGGAAAGCAAGTAGGTAGTTCCCCCCTCCCTGATAGACACCTAACCAGATCACCATGCGTGTATTATATTAATCTATTTGAACGTATAGTTACTTTTCCAGGTTCCAGCTATATCAGTATCCATTCAGTGTCTGTAGATGAAAGGACGGAAAAGGGTTCCCCTTCCTCACTGCTCAAACTTCCATTTGAGTAATTAGTATTTCCCTCTTGGACAGCATCACTCATAGTTGCCAAACAGTGTTGTCAACCTCCCGTAGATTTACAGGCAGCCCGTAAATGTAACCCCTTTTTCGGGCTGCCCGTTAAAGTCCATTATAGGCACCAGAGCCCATAAAAAAGATGGCCGCGCAGGGTGGCTTTAGCCAATTATGGCTTGGGGGGTTTAGTACACGCCCCACACCATATATGGCTGCCTACACGTCGGCCCTGTATAGTGTGTTCTGGCGTATATATATATATGCATCCTAGGTGTTGTATGTGTATATATATATATATATATATATATACACACACTGTATTCAGTTTAGCTAGACCCGTTCCTGTTATTTTCTTCCCACTGACAGGCAGGCAGGTGTTTTTACAGTGTTTACAGCTACCTGAAGAAAATTGCTGGTGTTCTTCTGATCCTATTAGTCCTATTAGCTACAGTATTTACAGTTAGTGTAGTGCGTCCTCTGCACAGTGTGCACCTAAAGCTACCTGAAGAAAATTGGTGGTGTTCTTCTGGTCCTATTAGTACCACAGGCAGCTGCAGTATTTACAAGTTAGTGTAGTGCGTCCTCTGCAGAGTGTGCACCTAAAGCTACCTGAAGAAAATTGGTGGTGTTCTTCTGATCCTATTATTCCCGCAGGCAGCTGCAGTATTTACAGTTAGTGTAGTGCGTCCTCTGCACAGTGTGCACCTAAAGTTACCTGAAGAAAATTGGTGGTGTTCTTCTGATTCTATTAGTACTGCAGGCAGCTGCAGTATTTACAGTTAGTGTACTGTGTCCTCTGCACAGTGTGCACCTAAAGCTACCTGAATAAAATTGTTGGTGTTCTTCTGATCCTATTAATACCACAGCAGGCAGCTACAGTATTTACAGTTAGTGTACTGTGTCCTCTGCACAGTGTGCACCTAAAGCTACCTGAAGACAATTGCTGTTGTTCTGCTCCTATTAATACCACAGGCAGGCAGCTACAGTATTTACAGTTAGTGTACTGTGTCCTCTGCACAGTGTGCACATAAAGCTACCTGTAGACAATTGCTGGTGTTCTATAGCAGGCAGCTACAGTATTTACAGTATTACAGTATTTACAGTTAGTGTATTGTGTCCTCTGCACAGTGTGCATCTAAAGCTAACTGAAGACAATTGCTGTTGTTCTGCTCCTATTAATACCACAGGCAGGCAGCTACAGTATTTACAGTTAGTGTACTGTGTCCTCTGCACAGTGTGCACTTAAAGCTACCTGAAGACAATTGCTGTTGTTCTGCTCCTATTAATACCACAGGCAGGCAGCTACAGTATTTACAGTTAGTGTACTGTGTCCTCTGCACAGTGTGCACTTAAAGCTACCTGAAGACAATTGCTGTTGTTCTGCTCCTATTAATACCACAGACAGGCAGATACAGTATTTACAGTTAGTGTATTGTGTCCTCTGCACAGTGTGCATCTAAAGCTACCTGAAGACAATTGCTGTTGTTCTGCTCCTATTAATACCACAGGCAGGCAGCTACAGTATTTACAGTTAGTGTACTGTGTCCTCTGCACAGTGTGCACCTAAAGCTACCTGAAGACAATTGCTGGTGTTCTTCTGATCCTATTAATACCACAGGCAGGCAGCTACAGTATTTACAGTTAGTGTACTGTGTCCTCTGCACAGTGTGCACCTAAAGCTACCTAAAGACAATTGCTGGTGTTCTTATGATCCTATTAATACCACAGGCAGGCAGCTACAGAATTTACAGTTAGTGTACTGTGTCCTCTGCACAGTGTGCATCTAAAGCTACCTGAAGACAATTGGTGGTGTTCTTCTAATCCTATTAACACCACAGGCAGGCAGTTACATGATTTACAGTTAGTGTACTGTGTCCTCTGCACAGTGTGCACCTAAAGCCTAAAGCTACTTGAAGACAATTGCTGTTGTTCTGCTCCTATTAATACCACAGGCAGGCAGCTACAGTATTTACAGTTAGTGTACTGTGTCCTCTGCACAGTGTGCACCTAAAGCTACCTGAAGACAACTGGTGGTGTTCTTCTGATCCTATTAATACCACAGGCAGGCAGCTACAGTATTTACAGTTAGTGTACTGTGTCCTCTGCACAGTGTGCACCTAAAGCTACCTGAAGACAATTGGTGGTGTTCTTCTGATCCTATTAATACCACAGACAGGCAGCTACAGTATTTACAGTTAGTGTACTGCGTCCTCTGCACAGTGTGCACCTAAAGCTACCTGAAGACAATTGATTGTGTTCTTATACTAATAATACTACAGGCAGGCAGTTGATTCTGCTAGCTGCAGTATCAGTATATATATACACCCCAGCTTTGTTCAGCTACATCTCACTGCAGGCCATTAGTATGTCTGGAAGGCCAACAAGGAGAGGCAGACAGTCACAAGCCAATAAAAGAGGGCAAGCAGGCTCTGTGTCTAGAGGCAATAGTGCTGGTCGTGGAGATGGTGCATCCTCATCAGCACGTGGCTGTGGGACACGCTTGTCCTTTTTTTTGGCAGCTGGCCGTGTTGAGCCGCAACATGCGGAAGACTTGGTAGAGTGGATGACCAAGCCGTCCTCATCCTCCTCATCCTCTCTCACCCAGGCTCAGGGTACTTTGGCAAAGCAGCTGCCAATGCGGCCTCTTCCCTTGGCTCAATGACATCAGTTACTTCTTCCCTAGCCCCACCATGTCCTCCTGAGGAGTCCCCCGAGCTGTTTGACCGCAGTGTTGAGTACATAATGCAGGAGGATGCCCAGCGTTTTGAAGGCTCCGATGATGGTACCCAGCTAGAGGAAGGCAGTAACATGAGCCCAGAGAGAGAAGGTGCCCAAGAAGGACAGCAATCTGGCAGTCATGTTCCCCCAGCTGCAGCATACTGCCAGGTTTGCTCCAGTGATGAGGAGGGAGGGGATGAAGAGGTCACTGACTCCATGTGGATGCCTCATAGGAGAGAGGAGGAGGAGGCACATTACCAACGAGGCAGGATGCCATCCAAGGGCCAGCTTAAGGGCAGTACACCGGCTGCATCACACTGCAGAACTCCGCATGTGCAGTACGTTGCTGTCTCTGCGCGTTATTCCAAAAGTTCTTTGGTGTGGGCCTTTTTTGAGACGAGTGCATCAGATCCCACCACTGCTATTTGCAACATGTGTCTCAAGCGTATCTCGCATGGCCAAAACATCACCTGTTTGGGCATCACACGCTTGACCAGACATATGTCGACCTGTCATGCAGTTCATTGGCAAGCTTATCTAAAAGACCCACACCAAAGAACAAAGAGGACCTCTCCTTGCTCCTCATCAGCTGGGATCTCCAACCCCACTATACCTTCAGTCCTCCCTGAGACCTGCACTGAGACTAATGAAGGTGTAGAATTAGGTGTGTCACAGCCAAGTACTTGCGGGCAATCTGCTATTGGTACACTGACATCAGATTGTACCAGGCAAATTTCCCTGCCCCAGCTGCTGCACCGCCGAAAGAAGTTCGCTCCCAGCCATCCACATGCCCAGCGGTTGAATGCTAGCTTGTCTCAATTGCTAGCACTTCAACTGTTGCCTTTTCAGTTGGTAGACTCTGCCCTCTTCTGTGAGTTTGTGAAATGTGCGGTTCCTCAGTGGCAGGCTCCCAAATGTCACTTTTTCTCACGGAAGGCGATTCCGGCTCTCTACCGGCATGTGGAAGGCAATGTCTTGGCCTCGCTGGACAGGGCAGTCAGTGGTAAGGTGCATATTACTGCTGACTCATGGTCCAGCAGGCATGGACAGGGACTTTACCTATCTTTCACTGCGCACTGGGTGACTCTTCTGGCAGCTGGGAAGGATGCAAGACAGGGTGCAGTAGTGTTGGAGGTTGTTCTACCACCTCCAAAATGCTACTAGTGGGGATTCTGCCACACCTTTCTCCTCCACCCCCTCCTCTTCTTCTTCCTCCATGGCCTCTTCCTGTGCTGATTTGTCCCCGGAACAAGCAGTGCTCCGTAGGCGTTCAAGCGGCTATGCAAGCACGCAGGCAAAAAAATGCCATGCGGTGCTTGAACTGGTGTGCTTGGGGGACAGGAGCCACACTGGGGCAAAGATTCTGTCAGCTCTGCAGGGGCAGGTTCAGAGGTGGTTGATGCCACGCCAGCTTAAGGCAGGTATAGTGGTTTGCGACAATCTCCTCTCCACCCTCCGACAGGGACAACTGACCCATGTGCCCTGTTTGGATCATGTCTTTAACTTGGTGGTGATGAAGTTCTTGTGCAGGATGTCCTGAGGCAGGCTAGGAAAGTATTTGTGCATTTCTGCAGGTCATATAATGCCAGTGCTCGGCTGGCTGACCTCCAAAATGAATTTACCCTGCCCAAGAACCGCCTACCAGGTGGAACTCAACGTTGGCCATGCTGCAGCGGCTGCACACGCAGCAGAGGGCCATCAATGTGTACCTATGCGACTATGGCACCAGGACAGGGTTAGGGGACCTTGTTTTTTTTCCCCTACACCAGTGGGCTATGATCAGGGATGCATGCACTGTTCTGTCACCATTTGAGGAGGCCATGAGGATGGTGAGCAGTGACAGTGCATGCATCAGTGACACTGTACCTCTTGTCCACCTGTTGGAACACACGCATGCATGGAATAATGGACAGGGCACTTGAGGCAGAACAGAGGGAGGAAGAGGAGGACTTCCTTACCTCTCAAAGCCCCCTTATCCAGACAGTGTTTCTGTGTGCCCGCCGATCACACAGGAAGAGGGTGAGAATTGTGTCAGTATGAAGGTGGAGCCTGGCACTCAGCATCAGAAGCAGTCTTCAAGGGATCATTTCCAGTCCCAAGAAACCCATGGACTTGTACATGGCTGGGAGGAGGTGGCTGCGGATCATGTCGTCCTTAGTGACCCAGAGGACTCTGACGCTGCATGGCCTCCCTGATCCTGCAAAGCCTGCGTAAGGATCCTGGTATTTGTGGTATCAAGGAGAGGGATCAATACTGGCTGGCAATCCTCCTTGATCCACGTTACAAGGGTAAGATTGCGGACCTTATCTTGCCATTGCAGAGGGGGTAGAGGATGAAACATCTTCGGGAGGCCTTGCAGAAAGGTCTGTGCAACGCGTTCCCAAAGACTGGGAGGTTACAAACTCCTGTTCCTGGACAACGTGTTGCTGAGGCTTCGGTCAGTCAAAGAAGGAGCGCTGGAGAAGGTGGCCATTTGACCGATGCGTTCAGACAATTTTTTAGTCTGCAGTCCCAAGGTATGATCGGTTCTAGCAACCATCACCAGCATCTATTTTACATTGTGCAGGAATACCTAGGGGCAAGATTTGACTTCAACACCTTTCCCACCGAAAATCCTCTGGGTTACTGGGTCTTGAGGATGGATCACTGGCCAGAGCTTGCACAGTATGCAATTGAGCTACTGGCCTGTCCTGCATCCAGCTTTCTTTCGGAACGCACATTCAGTGCTGCTGGAGGCTTTGTAACCGATCACAGGGTGCACCTGTCCACCGACTTGGTCGATCGACTGACCTTCATAAAAATGAATCAGTCTTGGATCACCACCAGCTACCAAGCACCTGATGCTGATGTAAACGAATAATTTTTTTTTGAAATGTCAGAGCCCTTCAAGACTGCCTGTGCTGATGCTGAGTGACTATCCTGTTATGCTGAGTGATTATCCTATTCCTCCTGAATGATCATGCTGATAGCTTGTAAGAACATTTTTTGTTCTCAGCGCCGACACCAGTGGCTAAGGCCCAATTTTTCAGCCCCTGTTTAACAGGGGCGTGTAATTACAATTTTTGATGCAATATTTTGCAGGAGGGTTCGTTGCTATGCTCCAAGTAGAGTATCTGTGAGGGGTTGCAGTGTTGTGGCACCAGTGCCTAAGGCCCAAATTTTCTGCCCCTGTTCAACAGGGACATGTAATTACAATTCTTGATCTAATATTTCACAGCAAGGCCCATTCCTGCGCCCACCAAGTGTAACTGTGAGGGCTTACAGTGTTGTGGCAACACCACCACCACCACCACCAAAGGCCCAATTTTTCTGCCCCTGTTCAACAGGTGCATGTAATTACAATTCTTGATATAATATTTCACAACAGGGCCCATTCCAGCGCCCACCAAGAGTAACTGCGAGGACTTACAGTGTTGTGGCACCACCACCAAAGGCCCAATTTTTCTGCCCCTGTTCAACAATGGCACGTAATTACAATTCTTGATCTAATATTTCACAGCAGGGCCTGTTCCTGTGCCCACCAAGAGTAACTGTGAGGGCTTACAGTGTTGTGGCAACTCCAACACCTAAGGCCCCAATTTCTGCAGAGTATATATGGCAGGCCCCTACTTTCAAACATCCAACTTACAAACGACTCCTACTTGCAAACGGAAGGAGACAACAGGAAGTGAGATGAAATCTACCCCTAGGAAGGGAAATTCTCTCCTGTAAGAGTTAATATGGGAAAAACGTGTCTCCTCTCCACTGATTCTTTATCACCAATTCTTGTTTCACTACAAACCCCAAATTTTCAAAAAACATTTGTCATTGGGACAGAAAGTAAGGTGAAATCTTCTGAAGAGGTGCACAGACAGCAAAACAAATGTTACAGGGGTGATAACCCTTCCCTGTGTTTTTCACAAAGCTTAAAAATAGATTTTTGGCTGGAGCTACACTTTAAAAATGTACCAGTTCAAAATTACAAACAGATTCTACTTAACAACAAACCTACAGTCCCTGTCTTGTTTGCACCGCCTGTATACTGCTGTTCAGAGTATATAGGTCCTTTTTTTAATTTGGGTGTGGGGTTCCCCCTAATATCCATACAAGACCCAAAGGGCCTGGTAATGGATTGGGGGGGGGGGGTACCCATGCCGTTTGTCTCACTGATTTTCATCCATACTGCCAGGACCCGACATTACATTAAAGCCGCAAGCAGTTTAAAATTTGTATTAATTTAAAAATGTCATTTTGTGCAGGGACTGTTCTAAGCAGGGGAAACATGCGCCACTTTACAGGCATACTATAGACCAGGGTTTCTCAACTCCAGTCCTCAAGGCGCCCCAACAGGTCATGTTTTCAGGCTTTCCATTATTTTGCACAGGTGATTTGATCAGTTTCACTGCCTTAGTAATTACCACAGCTGTTTCATCTGAGGGAAATCCTGAAAACATGACCTGTTGGGGCGCCTTGAGGCCTGGAGTTGAGAAACACTGCTATAGACACCCCCCAGGTACAATATTTAAAGGAATATTTCACTTTAAGTATCATTAAAATCACTGCTCCCGAAAAAATGGACGTCTTTAAAAGTTTTTTTTGCATTGATACATGTCCCCTGGGGCAGGACCCAGGTCCACAAACCCTTTTTAGGACAATGCCATGCATATTAGCCTTTAAAATTAGCACTTTTGATTTTGAACGTTCGAGTCCTATAGACTTTAATGGGGTTCTAAAGTTTGCGCAAACTTTCAGTCTGTTCGCAGGTTCTGGTGTGAACCGGGGGGGTGTTCAGCTCATCCCTACTGAAAAACTCCTACATCCACAATGGGATATATGATAACAAGAAAAGGAAAATAAACTATTTCTAAAAAAAAAAAGTGTAAGATTCAGATAATTATGCTATGGCATAACCGATCTACTGCAAGTCAGCTGCACTATGGGAGGTATATTAGTAGAGATCTGGTGACAGTGTTGCTGGTTTACATGAGAGGGCATGATCAGGATAAGAGTGAAGCAACAGAGGTAGACAAATAACTAAGAAGTGAATGCGGGTCTCTGATTACCTATAAAGAAGACAGTGTTGTCAGCTCAGTCTGCAGGAGACAGATTGCTACTTCATGTGAGATTGGTGATAATGTATTTTCTTTGTAGCTATTTTATTGAGGGTTTGCAGGACCTAAAGTTTGGTATCCTTTAAATGCAAAATTGATATGCTTGGAGTATACCTTCAAAGAAACTCTGTTTCTGAAATAAATAAATAAAAAGAAGAACTAAAAAAAATGCAGCCTTTAAACATGCAGTATTAATAGATACTAGTTCTGCCACAGATTTATCGCTCTCTTGCAGAGCTATACCATACGATAGAATATTTTGCATCCAATACTTCCACATACAGTATGTGGGATATCTGTGTCTCCCTATTGCGTGCTGTGGTTCCACGCTGTGCTATGTAACTAATGTGTCTCTTTGGAGCCCCAGCACACAGTATGGAACCACAGCATGCAGAAAGGGGATGCAAGCATTCAACATATCCAGAAGAGTTGGTTGCTGACGATGCTACTGCTACCATAGGTGTAGATCTGCAAGAAAGTCTGACAGTGGGGCTGGTACATAACATTGGGCCAAATACTCAGTTTGTGGTGAGTTTTCAAACCTAATTGGCATTCAGGAGCCAAATGTAAAAAAAAAAATGTAATTTTCTAGGCTAATATTTAGGGGATTTTCCAACACATGGCTTAAGGGCTGGGCACTGCCCTGGAACATTTACGAAGTAAAAAAAAACCAAAAAACTTTTGTTAAGTGGGGGACCAGCAATTTAGTTAATGCTTAGAAGGTGACACTAAAAGGTTAAAATTCCTTTAAATAACATATCTTGGGATACCCTGAACCATAGCTCCCAACTGTCTCTGATTTCGAGGACTGACTGTCCCTGATTTGGAGCAATGTCCCTTCATCCCTCATTCCTACTCATTTGTCCCTCATTTTGGTCTGATCTATATAGTTGTATATAAAATGCACTTTTTATCTATCAAAAAGTGTTTTCCAGCGCTAAACCTTTCATCCAATTTCTAAATTGCTGCATTTGTAAATTCCAAAAGCCAGTACAAAGGAATAGTAGTGGTAAAAAAAGCACTTGTGGGTTTAACCAATCTTGTTTTTTTTTTTGTACAATTCTCCTTTAAGGGGGCATGGCAAGGGGTGTGTCTTATGCCTGCATACTTTTACTGATAGGTGTCCCTCATTCCCATCTCAAAAAGTTGGGAGGTATGCCTGAACCTACCTGTGAAGTGGTGCCTTTGTAATATTTACACAGCTGACTACATCAAAATAGATTTTTACAAAGAAAAAATGCATGTAGACAAGCAACCAGGGATCTAATTTATTTATATCAAACCCTTAAGCTGTATGAGGGCATAGTATAAATGTTAATGGGGATCCCACACAAAAAAAATGGATGTCAAAGGGACCAGCCCACAGCAGCTGGTATGGATTTTAACTACTTCCTTACCAGCCAATTCTGACACTTCTCACACACGCTAAAGTCAGCATTTTTTTGCTAGAAAATTACTTAGAACCCCCAAACATTATATATTTTTTAAGCATAGGCCATGGATATTAAAATGGTTCCCCCTTCCCAGGCATGCCTGCCCTTAATCTATCTATTATTATAAGGGATGAGTGAACGGTTCAGCCCGAGCATAAGTCGGTCATTCATCGAACAGGCGAACAAATGGGTTGTTCGACCATTTGTTCGCCCCCCGAACCGACCAAAATGCATTGCGGCGCTGAACAGTGCATTGCAAGCCCTGATTGGCTGAAGCAGTGAGAGCTTCAGCCAATCAGGGCACAGAGCACTGTCAGAGTCATGGTTGGACACTCGCATCATGACTTTATCCAATCATGGCTCATTCCTGTCCCACAGTATAAAAGTATTCTTTCAATGGCAGCCATTTTCAGTGTGATTTCAGTGTGGAGAGAGATAGAACAGGGCTCTGTTCAGTGCTATTTGTTAGTTAGTGTGCTATACTGTGCTATTTTGCTTCAATTGTCAGTGTAGAATATTAGTTTAGTGTCAGTCTAGGGATAGTGTAAGTGTAGTAAGGAGGACCATCATTCAGCTTTGCATAGTGTTCAACTAGTGTAGGGACAACTCAGATAGTTTCACTGTAGTGTAATGAGGCCGTGTCATTCATACATACATTAGTGTAGAGCAGGGACAGCTCATATAGATTCAGTGTAGTGAGACCATATCAGTAATCTTTACATTAGTGTATAGTTAGAGTAGGGACAGGTCAGGTAGCGTCAATGTAGTGACAATTGAACTATTTGATTGCGTTACTGCCAGTTTATTGCCATTTACTTCTGTGTGTGTTACTGCCAGTTTAATGCCATTTACTTCTGTGTGTGTTACTGCCAGTTTAACGCCATATAATTTTGTGTGCGTTACTGCCAGTTTAACGCCATATAGTTTTGCATGCGTACTGCCAGTTTAATGCCATATAGTTCTGTGTGCGTTACTGCCACTTTAATGCCATATAGTTTTGTGTGCGTTACTGCCAGTTTAACGCCATATAGTTCTGTGTGCGTTACTGCCAGTTTAAGGTCATATTGTTTTATGTGCGTTACTGCCAGTTTAACACCATATAGTTCTGTGTGCGTTACTGCCAGTTTAAAGCCATACCATTTTGGGTGCGTTACTGCCAGTTTAACGCCATATAGTTCTGTGTGCGTTACTTCCAGTTTAACACCATATAGTTTTGTGCATCACTGTACGTTTGGCACATTATATTGCAGTATATTATAGTGTATCCATGGAGTGTCTGTGTACTGTGAGTACTCAAATTAAAGTGCACCAAACACCTCTTTACATTGATTAAAATGCATCTATGTATAGATTTCGATGTCTTCTTTATATTTACTTATAAGCACCACCCCCTACCTTCCAATAATGTCTGGGAGAGGAGATAATAAGGAGAGGCAGACGTTCCCTTGGCACTGTAAGGGGGGCAGCAACAAATTTGTCCACAGGCAAAGGTGGCCTTGGTGGTCGGTTCTCAGGCAGGGCATCATGTCCTCTGTTTAGTGAGTTTGCCCCTGCTATCCAGCCACAGCATGCAGAGGAGATGGTGGACTAGCTTACTAAACCTTCCTCATCCTCCTCATCCTCTGTCATGCAAGCAGAGACAAGTGTGCAGTCCCCTGCAGTTTCCTGGGTAAAGTGGATAAACCTGCCTCCTTGTCCACATCTATTGCTGCCATAGCACCAACATCAGCCATGAAGGAGTCAGCTGAGTTATTTGATCACAGTGTTAGCCACTTGCCCCTTGATGATGCCCAGCCATTACTGGTGTTATGGTTATGCAGTAATGTGTGTCTGCCAGCTCACCTTTGTTCCTGTGTTGACCTTTAGAGGCCAGACACCCTTACCTGACTGTTTAAATAATCTTCCCTCAGCATAGCTCCACCCCGGCCTCTAATTAGGAACACTATAATAACCTGGGCATTGCAAGCCAACCTTGCTGATCAACCAATGTGTGTTAGCTTTCTTGTGTACTTGCTGTGTTTCCTACATCTGATTCCAGTTACCGACCTTGGCCTGTTCTCGACTATCCCTGTCTGCTTGTGACCCTGACCTTTGGCATGTTATGTTTATCCTTGTCTGCTTGTCCCCCTGACATTTGGCCTATCCTTTTACTATCCTTGGTGTTCAAGCCTGCTGCCTCCTTCCTCTTCTGCTGTAGTCTACCGTGAGCTGTGAGACCCTGGGGTCGTGACCTGGAGCCAGACTGCAGCGCAGTCCATCCTTACCACTAGATGCTCTGGTGAACACCTGCTGGCTCTTAGGCTCCGCCACCTGGGGAATCTATGCTCTAGCTCCCAGTGGGATCTGTGTTAGTAATTCAGAAGACCTGCTTCCTGAACCTCCCAGGGTTCAATCTGCAGCAGTCAGCCCTAGGGTCCACTACCTTAGCGGTGCACTCCTGACTCCCATGGAGTGCATCTGTCACCTGGTTTCAGGTGACTTGACAACTGGATTCAGATGTTGGTTTTGAGGTTGAGGATGACAGGAACATGAGCCTAGAGAGAGAGAGGAACACTGGTAGACAAATTGGCATTCATGATCCCCAAGCCGCACCATATTGCCAAGCTGTCTCCAGTGGTAAGGATGAAAATAGAGGAGATGGAGATGATGATGATGATGTGGTCACTGATGCGACTTGGGTGCCAGAGAGAGCAGAGGAGGAAACTGAATTTGAGGTGGCACAACCCCAAGGTGGCTGACATCAAGAAAGCTCACTCCCCAAAGCTCAGCTGTCTGGGCCTTTTTCAGCACATCTGCAGCAGATCGCACTGTTTCTATCTACAAATTGTGTCTCAGGCACATACAATGTGGCAAAAACATCAACCATTTGGGTACCACATGCCTAACAAGGCATTTAACGTCCAACCACTCAGCCCGTTGCCAAGAGCACTTAAAAGCCCCACAAAAGGGGCACAAATCTGTCCCTCCTCCTTCTTCTTACCCACTTCAGTCTGCCCCTGTGAGTCATTGCCTTTCAGCAGCCTACACTGACAGGGATGATGGTATAGTACAGGTTGTCCCAGGTCCTAGCAGCACACCTGCCAGCAGCACACCACCAGCTGTAGACTGTAGCTGGCAAATTTATCTGCCCCATCTGCTGCAGCGGAAAACAAATACAGTCCTTGCCATCCACATGCCCAGCATCTGAATGCAAGCTTGTCAAAGATGTTGGCTCTCCAACTTCTGCCTTCCAGCCTGATGGATTCTGCCCCCTTCCATGAATTCGCACAATGTGCTGTACCACAATGGCAGGTTCCTAGTCACTACTACTTTTCACGTAAGGCTGTTCTATCTCTCTACCATCACGTGGAAGGGAATGTTCTGGCATCATTGGGCAAGGCAGTCAGCCGTAAAATCCACCTTACTGCTGACACGTGGTCCAGCAATAATGGGCAGGGATGATCTTGCAGCTCTGCAGGGACAGGCCTAGAGGTGGTTCACACCACGCCAACTGGAGCCAGGAATGGTGGTGTGCGATAATGGCTCAAACCTCCTGTCCGCCCTTAGACAGGGAAAGTTGACACATGTGCCATGCCTGGCACATGTCCTCAATTTGTTGGTGCAGCGTTTCCTAAGTGCGTACCCAGGGTTGCAAGATTTACTAAAACAGACCAGAAGAGTCTGAAGCCATTTCAGCCGGTCATACACAGCCAGTGCTCTGTTGGCTGAAATTCAGCGGGAATTCCACCTGTCCATAAACCGCCTGATTTGTGACATGCCCACCAAGTGGAACTCAACTTTGGGAATGCTGCAGCGGCTATACATGCAGCAGAGGGCCATCAATAAGTAACTGTGACTGTACGGCACAACGACAGGCTCAGGACACCTCTGCTTTTTTTCCCCACGCCAATGGCTGATCATTATGGATGCATGCACTGTATTGTCACCGTTTGAGGAGGCCACAAGGATAGTGAGCAGTGACAGTTCATGCATCAGTGACACAATCCCTGTTGTGTTCCTGCTGGAGCAGACTCTGCGTGGCATTATGGACAGGGCACTGGAGGCAGAGCAGCAGGGGGAAGAGAAGGACTTTCTTTTCTCTCAAGGCCCATTTTATCCAGACACCATCATTCCTATGTCACAGAACACACAGAAGGAGAGAGGGGAGAAAAATGAGGAGGAGGATTCTGCCACTTTCATAGGCTTTGAAGAAGAGGAAGACATGCGTCAATCTGTAAGCGATGGCTCTCCAACCCCAGGACCCTTGGGAGTAGTACGTGGCTGGGAGGAGGAAGTTCCAGATGCTGTCATCCTGAGTGACCCAGAGGAGTCTGCTTCTCAAGCCTCTGCAAATTTGAGGCGAATGGGCAAAATCATGCTTTAAAGCCTGTGAAACAGACCCAAGAATATGTTTCATAAAGGAGAAGGATGATTACTGGTTGGCAACCCTCCTTGTTCACCGTTCTAAGGGGAAGGTCTCAGAACTCATCCTGTCCCCACAGAGAGTGCACGTTGAGGACACGTTAAAGAGGACACATTAAAGAGGATTTTATTGAGAGTTTTTCCTGACATCAGTAAGTTACAGTGTCGTGGAAAACTTAGTTTTGAGTCTTCTGTTGGTCAAGAGAGGAGCGTTGGAGAAGGCGTCCACCTAAGTGAGGCATTTCAGAATTTTTTTAGTCCTCGCCGTCCAGGGCTGTCAGCTTCCACATCTCATCAGCAGCATCTGCATCACATGATGGATGATTACCTCGGGGCCAAAACAGAGATGGAGAGCTTTCCAGCTGACAATCCACTGACTTCCTGGGTCGTGGGACTAGACCACTGGCCAGAACTTGCCCAGTATGCTATTGAGTTGTTGGGCTGCCCTGCATCCAGCGTGCTTTCAGAACGGGCATTCAGTGCTGCAGGAGGTTTACTGATCATAGAACGCATCTGTCAACAGACTCCGTGGACCGTTTGACTTTAATAAAAATGAATCAGTCCTGGATTACCAGCTATGAAGCCCCTGATGCCGATGTCACTGATTAAGTCTTTTTGGGATGTGAAATCAGGACTTTGCGGCTGCCCAGTTTTGAGGGTGTTCAATCATTTCATCTGAAAGAATGTTTTTAGTATAGGTTTCATGGGCACAATTAACACCCAAAGACCAATTTTTCAGCAGCTGTTTGACAGATGCATATCATTGCAATTTTTTACAGCAAGGCCAATTCTTGCTTTCATCAAGAGTACCTTTATACGGTTATGGTGGAAAGCGCCCCCGACACCCAAAGAGTAATTTTTCTGCACCTGTTTGACAGGTGCATGCCATTGTAATTTTTTACAACAAGGCCAATTCTTGCTTTCATCAAGAGTACCTTTATACGGTTATGGTGGAAAGCGCCCCCGACACCCAAAGAGTAATTTTTCTGCACCTGTTTGACAGGTGCATGCCATTGTAATTTTTTACAACAAGGCCAATTCTTGCTTTCATCAAGAGTACCTCTATAGCAGGAGTCTCAAACTGGCGGCCCTCCAGCTGTTGCAAAACTACAAGGCCCATGAGGCATTGCAAAGCTGACAGTTACAAGCATGACTCCCACAGGCAGAGGCATGATGGGACTTGTAGTTTCTCAACAGCTGAAGGGCCACCAGTTTGAGACCCCTGCTCTATAGGGTTATGGTGGGAAGGTGCCCCTGACACCCAAAGAGTAATTTTTCTGCACCTGTTTGACAGGTGTATATCATTGCAATTTTTTACAGCAAAATCTCTAATCTTGTTTCCAGGGCACTACATTGTGGCCTCATCATACACACTGGCTCCCAGCTGTTGCTGAGTAAAATAAAGGCAGCTTGCAGGGAAAATGTCATTTTTTTTGTCTTTATAAATGCAATTATTGCTGCAGCAGATTCTAGACATGGTACAGATCTGCCACTTTACAGGTAGACTAAGGGGACCCCCCAGACACTATATTGGAAGAAATTTTTCATTTTTATGCTTTCACTTTAAAAATCACTGCTCATTTAAAAATGACGTTTTTCACAAACTTTTTTTTAATTGATGCATGTCCCCCAGGGCAAGAGCGGGACCCCTTTAACCATTGTATGTCCAATTAATTGCACATAAGCCTCCAAAATGGGCACTTTTGATTTTTGATGTTCGGGACCCATTGAGTTTAATCGGGTTCGTTATTCAGGTCCGAACTTTCGCGGTGTTCGAAAGTTCCTGTTCGAACTGAACAGGGGTCAGTTTATCCCATCCTTAAATATTATATATGTGCTCCAACTTTGGAGAGTTTCAAAATTTATAGAACTAGGACAGCAGTACACTGGGGTGCCATGATGTAGCCTCTGCAGCTTACGCATATATTTGCAAATGTGTGCAAATTAAACCCCTGGTTTTACAGTGAACTGTTAGACAGGTTTAATTCAATCTGTTGCATTCTGCCTGGTAAGTGAGCTAGGAATTTTTCTTTGCTTCCATGTGCTCCTTGCTGCAAAGGCCAGTTATAGGTTAGGGTGGTTTTTATTTGTTTGTACTGATGCCTGTAGCTGCAGGCATCATCCCACTACAACCACTTAAACCCCAGGATATCATATGACATAAACTCTCGAAAGTGGTTAAGCAGGAACTCAAAAAAAAAAAACAAAAAAAAAAAACAAAACAGTTTAGTACCGCCAAATCCATACCACACCCTTATCCAAGCATTCAGCCTGGCAGGCCACGGAAGAGTAGGGGAGAGCATGCCCTCCAAATCATACCAGGCTACATGCTCTCAACATGGGGAGGGTACCTTGCCAGATGGGAGACCACTGGCAAAGCTGCTTGCCCCCATATTGATAAGGACAAAGGAGCTCTTCACTACAACCATGACCTGGTGATTGTGAGGTCTGTGGGCACGTGACTTATCAAAATTTAGAAACCCCCTGTGTGAATGAGTAAGGGGTACAAGCCAGGGTTGTGTAGAAGAGACCCTTTTCCCCATCAACATAGGAACAAAGTGCTTTGTTAGGGGGGTCACTCCCCCAACAAAGTACCCTCCCCATGTTGAGGGTATGTGGCTTTTAAATATTTTAAATTTTGTTTCTATTCTCCTGTATCAAGCCTACAAATAACATAATTGTGCTAAACTCACCTTTTGGGATCTCTGATAAGTTTATCAAAACACATTAATGCTTAATTGTTACAGTGGGGGAGGCATACTATTGAACCCCCCCTTTCCTGGCCTGTCAGGCTACATGTTAAGGTAAGGGTCTAGTATGGATTTTGAGGGACACCCAATTTTCCATTGTTTTTTTGTGTAGGGTTCCCGCTTAAAATCTATACCAGACTTAAAGAGCTAACTAACTAACCCACCCACTTATTTGTCAGCTGGGGATTCCGGACTGACAATTTAATGAGCCGGGCTGATAAACCTCACTGGTTGTTAGGATGCCAGCAGCCACCTGCCCCTCAACAAGTAGGAGACCTCAGAAAAAAGCAGTCACATAAATATTTCACTTCCTACTGCAGTTTGACCAGACATGCATTTAGTTTGGTTATTCACCTTTCTCCAAATTTCTGACATCAGGTCCAAATCTGGGTTAGGACTGAGCAGGTAGCATATACCTACTGGTAAGTATCATTATTGTACTCTTCAAAGGCTACTATAAAATTGAAAAAAAATAACACAATTGACATAATGATTATCTTTCTTTAAATGTAAGTTAAATTTCACATATTTTAAATGCTGTTGCTATTTTCCTTTATCAAGCCTAGAAATAACATAACTGTGCTAAACTCACCTTTTGGGATTTCTGATAAGTTTATCAAAACACATTCATGCTTAATTATTACTTTCTGAAATATCTTCAGATTTCTAGGTTGTAAACTACATTGTTTAAAAAAAAATCTCACAGTACTGGCAATTAAGATGTATTGACTAAACGGTAACATCTTGCCAACCTCATCCACATACCACCTGGGTAATATGATAACCATGGTTGTCAGAAATACAAAATAGCCATGAAATGATATATCTGCTTTGGGCAGCCATGGCATATGCTATTTACTAGTGAATGTATCTTCATCTGTTATGGTTACCCAGGAGGAAGTGAGCAAAACATTTTCTATATAGGGCTAAGTGACACAGCTTTCATGTATATATGTTATGGATTATAACCTTTAGACACTTTGCATTATAAATAATAGATTGCAAACACAATCGGCCTCTTGTTCTAGAGAAGCCAGGAGCAAAAGAAAATTAAATGACATAAGTGAAGGGCAGGCATGACAGGGTTAAGCAGGGCACAGGGAGAATAGAGTTTATGTAAAAGATAAAGAGATTGGTGGGTTAAGCAGGGGGGAGGAGCTAGCTGCATGAAGAAACATGTGTGTCCCTCCCCAGCTCAGTGGTAGCATTGGGAACGAGCTGTGAGGAGCGGCAGGACCATGGCTGAGATAGAGGCTTTGCTGGACAGGCTTAGGGCGGAAGCGGTGACAATGGGGGGGGTGGCTGCAGGGACGGCTTACAGGGGCATTAGGAGAGGGGTCCCCAGAACTGAATATAGCGGGGAGAGAGTCCGCATGAGCTTGGCAGCCATGGCCTCCGGAGCGCTTCTCACCGGACTTCACCCCTCCCCCCAGGGTTCAGGAGCAACACAGGAGTCCCTTGAGGGCCCCCTGCAAAACAATCACAGCGGGGGGGTCCTGGGAGGAATCCCCAGCATGGCCGGAGCGTGACTAGCGGGGCTGCTGGCAGATCTGCAGCCCCTCCTAGGCCAGACACGCACAGGGAGATGGAACATGCGGGCTCCACCCCTGGTGTTATTGCAGCGGGGGCGGGGCTCTGACGTGGGATGCGATTGGCAGTGGCCGCCGGGCCTTTTCCATCTGCAACCGGCGGCCCCCAGGTGGTGGTGGGGCATAGGACAGAGCCAGAGGAGAGGAGAGAAACAGGCCGACAGAGCGGTGCAGTCGGCAGAAGCCCAGGAAAAGCGTCCAAGAAGTCGGTGGATCCGGAACATGGAGGCGCAGCAGAGATCAGCGCGGATCCTCGGCATCCGGGGATGAATCCCCAGGAGGGCTGTCAGCAGGAGCCAAAAAACTGGTGGGCGATCGATCAGAGGGTGAGCTGTCACTGTCAGAGGATGAAGTGCCTTGAAGATGTCCAGCGGCAATGGAGGCGGGACCGTCGGCTGGTGGGACTCTTCCTAGGCAGCCTGGTAAGTCAGTTTTTTCTCAAATGTGTAATGTGGGGGATGCTGGGTCGGGGGCGGGTGGTGGGATTAATCCTGGTAGTTAGATCCCCCCGCAGACGGCGATTCCGCCCGTTTCCCCCACTCTTGCCATGTCGATTAGCGACCACGCCATGGCGGACCTGGGGTTACAGGGGTTTCTGGCGGGTTTAAAGGATTTGGTAAAACGGTTTGAGCCAGGGACGAACAGGGTCCCATCACCGGCTATGGCATGGGTGGCGCAGGAAAAAGGGGGGGTCATGGTAGTGGGGAATCCCATTGCAGGGGTTGCGCCCACGCCTCCCACAGCAGCGGCAATGCCCACTGTGGCTGTATCAGCGGTGGTAGGACAGGAGAGTTCCCAAGACGGCAACGGGGGACACAGCAGGGGAGGCAGCTAACTAACAGGATCTGGTCAGGTTGGCAGCTGCTGTAAAATGTGAGGTTTATGTGTGTTTCGAGGGACCTCTTGGGGCGCACCTGAAGCCGGATGTGAGGGAGAAGATATGGAAAGGTGAGTACGTGGAGATATTCGCACTTCTGCCGCTGGAGAAATTTAATTTAGATGGGGTAAAGCCGGAGGATCATAAGAAAGAGGATGAGGAGAAGAGGAGATACAGGCTTATGCCCCATACACACGGTCGGATTTTCCGATGAAAAATGTCCGATCGGAGCGTGTTGTCGGAAATTCCGACCGTGTGTGGGCGCCATCGGACATTTTCCATCTGATTTTCCGACACACAAAGTTGGACAGCAGGAGATAAAATTTTCCGACAACAAAATCCGATCACGTCAATTCCGACCGTGTGTGGCCTGTTCCGACGCACAAAGTGCCACGCATGCTCAGAAGAAATTCCGACACGGGACAGCTCGTTCTGGTAAACTTAGCGTTCGTAATGGATAAAGCACTTTCGTCACACTGCAATGTTAAAAATGGTTTAATACAGCGCACTCTCTTCTTCTTTATAATGTGACAAGAATTAAGTCGTTTTGATGCTCATATTCACACACACTTCTCACAAACTTCTTTCGTTACTATTTATCGGGATTCCCTCAATATATTTTGATTTCTCACATCTGACAACATATTTTTTTTTTTTTTACTTTAATGTAGAATCTTTTTTTGTGTTTCTCTTTTTTTTTTTTTTTTTTTGGTGATTTTGATTTGTACTCCCGAAAATGTTTGTGTGTTTTTTGTGACAAGTTCCCACAACACCATTGATATGTTGTTCTATTTAATCTGTAGGAGGATATTGTTTGGTGTTGTTATCCCTTGTTAATTTCACATTGTACTTTAGAAATGTACCTGAATACTCACCAACAAACTGTCCTTTTTGGATGAAAACACACACAGGAGAGTAGAATTTACCTAAAAATATTTTATTAAGGGGTCACAACTATAAACAAAGAGGGAGGCAATGCTGGAGAAACTGCAGAAGTGGGCGAAGCCTTGGACCCCCAGGGCAGACATCAATTATTTAAAAGCAAAATTGGTGGCCTGAGGAGTCCATATCTAAGGGAGGGCAGTCTGGTCCAGAAGTCCCAGAGATCCGTAAAGCAGCAGATGACATCTGTGTCCCCAGGCTGTGGTCATACGAGAGACTGCATCTTCTGTCAGACCAGACTGAACCCAGGGTCATCACTCTCAGGTCTTCTTTCCACGCTTCCTTCCAGCCTTTGGCTGTGGTGGTGGAGTTGTGGCAGCAGGAGGAGGAGGAGGAGGATTGTCCCTCTCCATGACATCCGTCTTGTGTGTCAGTTCCCCACTCTCCCCCTTCCGAAGGACTTTATAAATCAGGTCCTCAGAGATCTTGCGTTGGCCCTCCTGCATGCCCAGCAATTTGGTGGCAGCCATGCAGGCAAAGGCCTCTGCAGGACTGGGGAAGGCTCTGAGGGACGCCGAAGCCTCCTGGATCAGCCTGTACACTGAATCCTGCACAGGACTGGGAGTGGCCTTCCTGGCCCTTTTATATGGCAGGCGGAGGGGAGGGACCTGAGACTCAGTCATGCTGCGACTTGTCCCAGGCTTCTCTTGGCTGCCACTTAGCCCCGCCTCCTCCTGGCTGCCACTAATCCCCGCCTCCTCCTGGCTGCCACTAATCCCCGCCTCCTCCTGACTGCCACATTCCACAGCCTCCTCCTGGCTGAGGTCTTCCTGTGTATGAAAAAGGGACATAGTTTTAGTATTGTTTTCATCAATCACACACAATTTTCACCTCCTGACTGCTGCAAATTCAATGTTAACAAATATAACAGACTATCCTTCTGAGCCCAGCAGTTTTCATTCTTGTCCCAATTTTGGGTGCCCACTACTGTCTATTGATATGTAAAACACTTTATGAAATCAGCAAATAGTGATCAATAATAACATCTACTAAACATCATTTATTTATTGCCCAGAAATCTGTAGAAGTATGCTATACCTGACTCCAGCTGGGCTCCTCCACTTCTTCCTGGCTGGAAGGCACAGGTTGGACATCAGAAGCCTCAGCTGGGATGGAAGGAAGAGTGGAAGGAAGAGTAGAGAGGGATTCCCTGACTTCAGTGTGGTCTGACAGAAATCGCAGTCTCTCATAGTACCACAGCCTGGGGACATAAATGTCATCTGCTGCAGCTCCGGATCTCTGGGAATCTGTGACCTTCTTGCGCTCCCTAAGATAAGTGCTCCTCAGGCCACCAATTTTAGCTTTTAAATAGGGGATGGTTGCTGTGGGGACCACCGGCTTCACCAACTCCAGCAGTTTCTCCAGCGCTGCCTGCCTCTTCTGTTTGTGGTTATAGTGGGGGTGTCTGACCTGCCACAGACAGGGCAGCTCCCTGTACTTGTCAATAAACAGGGGCAGGAAATTGTGGTCGTTGAACCCATCCATTTTCTCTGCAAGACACAACACAAGACAAACCCTAATGTCAGGCCAAACTCCCCTAATCTTGTTACAATATAGGCTTCAATTACGAAGCAGTATAGGCCCAAGTTTAGATCCTACCTTCGTTAGCACGATCGGCGTCTCCGATGCTCCTTCCTCCGCTCACAGATCGTACGTAAGATGCGCGCGTTACGATTTATACACACTGCGCATGCGTATAACTCCGCCCGCCCCTGACGTTCTTTCTATTCTATTCCCCGCCCCTTTTCGTTCGGCGCAGTGGAGGAAGAGCACATGGCGGAGAGACAGCAGGATAGTGCCAAGTACAGCAACGAGGAGGAGGAGGAGGAGGAAAGGCTGGAGCCTGAAACGTCCCGATCCAGAAGGAGATTAAAGGACTCAAATATGTCCTTTGGGGAGATGTTGGAAATGGTGGACATCCTGAAGAAGGCCGACTATGATGGAAAGTATGGGCCTTACCCCAACCACAATGTCCGAAAGGCCAAGATCATGGCGAATGTGATCAGGAGTCTGCACCGGAAATTCAGGGTACGACGATCGAAAGATCAGCTCAGGAAGCGGTGGTCGGACCTGAAATTACGAGAACATGAGCAGTACAGAAAGATCCGGAGAGTGCTGCAAAAAAGTAAGTAGTTGTGCTGTGTTCCTATTGTTCTTGTGTTTATTACGTTCGTGCTGCTCCATGTGCTTTTAGGAACTGTTGTACAGTTTAAAATGGCAACTTTCATGTTCATGGGCACATTATTCGTTCGGATCACACATTTTTTTTTTCGGACTATAAAATACCATTGTTTAGCCCATATGCATTTGGCCACCATTTTGAGGCCCTATACTTGTCTTCAAAGAATTGGGTTGTGTAGATGGCTTTGTTACTAGAATGAAATGCAAACTAGATTGTGTGTAAGGAGAGGACACTGAGCAGCTGTTTTCACATCTGGACACTGGAGCACTAGTGTGGGACCCCAGAACACCCTTTTTATTAGGGGGGCCACACAGGTGCTCCAGTGTATACTATAGGGGGGTCTCCATCTGTGAAGCTTGTACCAAACAGGTAAAGTATTGCAGCTTGACAAAGGGCACTAAAAAAGCTACATCTTGGAACTCTGCTAAAATAGACAATTGTACCTCACTTCCAAGCAATGTTTCATCTTTATAGTTCTGCCATCAAATATCTGTGTGCTAATTATACCATTTTTGTTTTACATAGGGGATAAAAGACTCGGAGGACACCCCTCATCCGAGGAGACCAGAGCCCCCCCCCTCTGGAAGAAGGGAAAATCCCCCCAACACAAGCTGAGCAGGAGGATGAAGACGTGGTGGAACTAGTCACCACAACAGGTGAGTGTCTGCGACCACAGGCTCAGATATGAGATGGATGGCGGCATTTTTTTTAGACCTAATTTATTTTGGGTTTCCTTTCTTTTTAGGTGATCGTGAGGTTGTGGATGAAGATCCTTTCACATCCGAAAGTGCCCAGATCCTGATCGGGGAGATCATGGGGTGTAATTTACAATTGGAAAACATCAAGCAAAACATCAATGATGTTATTCCAAAATATAAAAACATCATTGATGTTTTGGGGCGAGTTTAAAACCCCTCCAAATCACTTTCTTCTTTTGTGTGCTACAATGTGCGAAATGTTTTTGTAATTTTTCCCAAAGCCAAAATTGAAGGATGCACACAGTGTGTCAACATGTGCTATCTGCCATCACGGGAGATCAATGGACGCGTTTTGGGGGTGCAACCCCTTCCTCAATAATAAAGTAACGATGAGGAAGGGCTTTCTCCCCCAAAACACGTCCCTTGATCCCCCGTGATGGCAGGTAGCACATGTTGACATTGGGAAATTTGTGTGCATCTTCCAAATTTGGCTTTTCCAGGGGTGATTTCCCCCCATCTGAACGCTATATCAAACACAGTTCCTAAATACTCATGTCTGATATTGCCTTCCAGTTCTAATGTGAACTTTGTAAGATCAAGATTTGTGTCTTTCTTGTGGGTTTTACACAGGCCTGTTTTCTATAAAATGCACATTTTGATTTTGGATAATGACACCACAAAATATGTTATACAATAAACATGTCGGTTTGTCAGAAAAACCTTTGGTAAATGCACATGTGATTGTGCTGGTATTAAAAAGATTGTTAATCAAGAATGTGTGGATTATTGTCTCAACGCTACAACACTTTTGGGGTGATGTAATTGTTGTTTTAGGAGAAAATGGGGGTAATTTCCTAAGGGCAAATCCACTTTGCACTACAAGTGCAGTTTCAGTGCAGTTGCAAGTGCACTTGTAGTGAAAAGTGTCTTTGCATTTAGTAAATAACAGCCAACAGTGCTTTGTATAAGGTTACACAATCACGACATTTTCTGCACTCCACACATTTCTGTCAGGGTCAGCTCAAACAAACACAAGCAGTAAATGTCCACAAAGAAGAGCCTGGGGGGAGATGCCTGTCGAGAACTTGAGGTCCTGCAGGCTTCTCCCTGTGGCCAAATACCACAAGGTAGCGACCAACCTCTGCTCCGGAGTGATGGCTTGCCTCATGCAGGTATCCTACCTGCTGATATAGGGGGTCAGCGAAGCCAACAAACGGTGAAATACGGGGTCCGTCATCCTGAGAAAATTCCTGAAATCATCAGGATTATTCTCACGGATCTCACGGAGCAAAGGCATATGACAGAACTGGTCACGCTGAAGCAACCAATTCTTGGTCCATGAACTCCTCCCCACCCTGTTCATGGACTGGACTTGTGTCAAGGTCAGGACCCCAACACCAAGCCCCCGCACAGCACGAACTCTATGAGGAGTACGCATACGAAACATGGCTAGAAAATGGTCGGCTGCTCAGAACGAAGTAACAGAACGCACTGAAGAACAGCAAGGCCTGTGAAGAGCGACCTGAAAAACAGCAACGAGCGGACAAGATCGCACAGAAAACTCCGATACGAACTGACTGCACGCACTGAAGAGCAGATACAAACCCACAAGCACAAACTGAACGGCAGAAAACGATCTGAAAGCCACGAGTCTGAAAAAGCGCGAATCGTCTTTTACCAAACTTTTACTAACACGAGATTAGCAAAAGGAGCCCAAAGGGTGCCGCGCTTGGTTCTGAACCGGCCTTTTCTAGTCTCGTCGTACGTGATTGACGTCACCGCATTCTTGGCGATCGGAAATTCCGACAACTTTGTGCGACCGTGTGTAGGCAAAACAAGTTTGAGCCAACATCCGTCGGAAAAAATCAGAGGATTTTGTTGTCGGAATGTCCGATCAATGTCCGACCGTGTGTACGGGGCATTATTCTGCGTACTTTCCAGAATTGGCTCCAAGCTTTAGCCATAATGGCTAGTGTGATAGGTGAGTAGAACCCAGAACATTGTCCGGCGCTGTTCTGCTACCTGGACGCCGTAGAGTCTACGGGGGAATGGCGTGGTTGCGCTATGATGAACAGTTCAGGCAGAGTAGGGCGATAAATGTGAAATGAGGGGTGAGTGTGGCGCCGTCCTAAAATACTATTACCAAAGGCAAAGACCTCCCTAGTAATTGACTGTAAACACGAAAAAGGTGTTAAAGTGACATATGCTATGATTCGTAGAAAAGAAAAAAAGAAAAAAAGTATATAAATAAAATAAACAAGATTAAATATATAACACGTGACATGCAACTTGTGATAATAATACCATAAGACTTAAAATAATATTATGTGATCACACATAAGTAATATAATAGGTGATATTTGAACAGTCTATGTAAATGGTTTTGTTGTGGTCACTTTTTAATAATATGCTGGTTAAACCAGCCGTGATGTGTGCTCAGTGCACCGTAGGTGAAAATCAACAGTCTCTATGAAATTTCCTGGTGTTTCCCTTTAAACCAAGGCATGTATATTCCACTTGTGTCTGCTGCTATATTGTGGTGACCGAGTACTTGTGTCTCGCCCTACAGGGGTAACGTGCAGTCACAGTGTGTGCCACTGTGCAGCAATTCTTGGCAGGATCAGGATCGGGATGTCATTTGAACATGAAGGAGAGAGGAGAATTCCATAGTGTAAAACCGTTAACAGTTTTATTTAGATCAGATGACAAGTGGTACTCACATTATAGTGGTTTCAAATAAGCAGTAAGTTATCCAAGAAGCGTCAGATACGAGGAGATGGTGCAAGGCGTCGGAATAGGCCACACCCTACGCGCGTTTCGTCAGAGGACGTCTAAGAATTGCCGCACAGTGGCACACACTGTGACTGCACGTTACCCCTGTAGGGGCTAAAAAGCTGAATTGCCACACAGTGGCACACACTGTGACTGCACGTTACCCCTGTAGGGGCTAAAAAGCTGTTGAGTGTCTGCACGATCACAGCGCGAGACACAAGCACTCGGTCACCACAATATAGCAGCAGACACAAGTGGAATATGCCTGCCTTGGTTTAAAGGGAAACACCAGGAAATTTCATAGAGACTGTTGATTTTTCACCTACGGTGCACTGAGCACACATCACGGCTGGTTTAACCAGCATATTATTAAAAAGTGACCACAACAACACCATTTACATAGACTGTTTAAATATCACCTATTATATTACTTATGTGTGATCACATAATATTATTTTAAGTCTTATGGTATTATTATCACAAGTTGCATGTCACGTGTTATATTATTATTATTATTATTATTATTATTATTATTATTATTATTATTATACAGTATTTATATAGCGCCAGCAGTTTACGTAGCACTTTACAACTTGAGGGTAGACAGTACAAATACAATACAATTTGATACAGTAGGAATCAGAGGGCCCTGCTCCTTAGAGCTTACAATCTAAGAGGGAAGGTCAAGAGATACAAGAGGTAATAACTGTGGGTGATGTGCTGATTGAGAAGATAAATGTACAGTTGTTAGGTGGGGGCCAGATAGGCTTCTCTGAAGAGATGAGTTTTCAGGGATCGTCTGAAAGTGGATAAAGTAGGAGAAAATCAGACGGATTGGGGTAGAGCATTCCAGAGCATGGGGGAGGCTCTGGAGAAGTCCTGAAGGCGAGCATGGGATGAGGTGACAAGGGAGTTTGAGAGCAGGAGGTCTTGGGAGGAGCGAAGAGAACGATTAGGTTGGTATTTTGTGACTGGGTTAGAGATGTAGCTAGGGGCCAAGTTGTGGATGGCTTTGTAAGTTATAGTTAGTATCTTGAATTTAATTCGGTGACTGAGTGGCAGCCAATGGAGGGATTGGCAGAGGGGTGTAGCAGACGCTGAGCGGTTTGTGTGGTGGATGAGCCTGGCCGCAGCGTTCATGATGAACTGAAGTGGGGATAGCCTATTTAGAGGTAAACCAATGAGGAGGGAGTTGCAGTAGTCAAGGCGGGAGATGACCAGGGAGTGGATTAGAAGCTTTGTGGTGTCACTGGTTAGGAAGGGGCGTATCTTGGAGATGCGAAGACAGAGGTGGCAAGCTTTGGATAGTGATAGAATGTGGGGTCGAAAGGTTAGTTCAGAGTCCAGGATTACACCTAGGACCTTGGCGTGGGGAGATGGGTTGATAGTTGAGCCGTTGATCTTG